>JAWWEW010000131.1:10663779-10809741 GCA_035583185.1 Anabacerthia variegaticeps | reverse complement strand
GTTTGGGCAATGCTCTCACGTGCGTGGTGGAATTCTTGGGGTGGTCCTGTGCAGGGACAGGAGTTGGACTTCAATGATCCTTGTGGGTCTCTTCCAACTCAGGGACATTCTGTGACTCTGTGATTGCCTTTTGGTGATCGTTTGTTTTACTTAAGGTTCCTTTTCTCTCTCTGTCTGATAGGTTTAGAAGATGTTGTAGCAATAATGATTCCTGAACCCAAAGGAAAAGAGATAGTGAGCCTCCTGGAGAAGAACATTACTGTGATGATGTACATAACCATCGGGACACGCAACCTGCAGAAGTACGTCAGCCGGACCTCTGTGGTTTTCGTCTCCATCTCTTTCATTGTGCTGATGATCATCTCGCTGGCGTGGCTGGTCTTCTATTACATCCAGCGATTCCGCTACGCAAATGCCAGAGACAGAAATCAGGTGAGCAGGGCTGGAGTAACTGTGGTTGTTTCCAAAAAACCCCTGTGGGGTTCAGCTTAGAAGTAAAAATTGAGGTAGTTTATGAATTAAAAAACAGGGAAGTGAAAAGGATAGGGATATAAAAATTCCTGTGTCTGGGAGAAGCCAAGACTTCTGTCAATCCAGATGAGAGTCAGGAAAAAAATTAAATTAATAATGTATACATATTATGGGGTTTTTTTCCCATGGAAAACACACAAGAAATAGACAGAAAGGTGATAATGCTTATTAATGAAAAGATTGGTTTGGTACATACAGCCAAGTGACAGAGCAATGTATGTAACTAACAACCCTTGAGATCAAAATGATGACTAAAATACAGTGAGGTATGTGAATGTTTGTGTGTGAAACAATGGTTCGCCATAGGAAAGAACAGAATGTGTTTTCATTTTAATACTTCTTTAGAAGGGTCTTGGGCTTGAAAAGCGGACATGTCCCTCCTCATTTGACAGTGGTCACTGAACATATAAGTGCCATGGTGATAGCCACCAATGTTATTAAATGTTACTATTGCTGTTGGGTTTGGCATCTTGTCCAAACCCCTTGAAAGAGATACCAAACCTCCAGGGCTGGAGGGAACTCAGCAGTGGGAATGAGCCCTGAGCTCTGAATTTATAAAGCACTGTCCATCTTTATGGTAGTTCAGCAGGGAATAATAATAGCAGTGATAGTAATAAATTTAATCTGTTCTTGTCTGGATACAACTATCTCAGCATCAGCAGAACTGGAAAGCTGAGGCTTCTACATTTCATTCTAATGGTACACTAGAAAATGTTATCAATGTATGAAATCTGAGGAGATAACCATTTTAATGCAGGGTAAAAATGCATTGTAATTCAGAGAGGTTTCTGGACCCTCAATAAATTACTGTCAGGGCCAGGAAAGTTTCCTTGCTTATTCTGCAGAAAAGGTAAAACTGAGAGTGTTAATCATCATCTTGTAGAAAAAAGCAGAGCCACACACTGTAACATGTACTTGGTTATAGGAATCCCTGGCCCTCCCCCATTGCAATTCAGGCATCCTCTGAGATTGAGTGCAGCTGCTCTGTATTTACAGACAGAATGAATATATTTTCCTTTCAAATACACGGTCTGAAATTTTGGATAGCAAGAATGAGACTATCCCAGCTGGAATTTGAACATCATTGGCAGCAGATTCGCTGTGACTCTAACGGCTGTGATAATTTTTAGATGCTTTGTCTGCAAAAGCACATGGGTGCCTAATTTGTGTGTGTAAGTGTGCTTTCAATCAAGTAATTACACAGGCAGATTAGCAGTGTAAATAGACATAGATAAACATGAAACTCTGCAAAATAAGAAGCTCATTCAGGTAATATACTGTAGTTTAGAATTGATAGGTTTATATGTTGAAGCAAATTTTCTTTTCAGTATTTTCTTTCCAAAGTTTGAATGAGACTAATGTGTGCACAAGCAGTTATCCTGTGGAGAGGTTTTAATAACTGTTATATTTTACCAGTTTTGTTCTTCAGAAGAATAAGAAAGCATGCCTCCTAAGAATTTTTTTCGCACAACTGCACAATAATGTGAGACAAACTAGAATGTCTTCCTGCACTTCCATCATACAGTTTGTCTAACATCTAATCTCTCTATTAGCTCTTTTCATATGAAAAATAGTAGCAGTATCCAGACAAAGCTCAATGATTTGTGCTAATGGGTTGCTGTGGCTTGTTTGTTTTGTTTCTTTTAGTCCTGCCTGTGGAATATAATGATGCAGGTAGTTCAGAAGAGCTCATCTTGCTCTTGGCCTTTCCATGAGGGTTCCTCTCTTTTCCTCATAAAGTTCTGCTTCTTTTTTTTCCTTTGTTCCTGTGAAGGTGTTGTGGTTGCTTGTTGGGGAGCCTAGCAGGGGTCGTAAGCACCTTCCTTGTTGACTAACTTTAGCAAAGATGCTTCCTTCTATTTGTATTTGATGCGTTCAGGCTAAAGTGTACCCACAAGCTGAAATGTTTGGCTAAACAGAGCATTAGGTGAAGGGGGAGCCTGCTGGTCTACTGGGAGAAAGTTGTACTATCAGTTCCTACCCTACAATGCAATGAATTTTAACTGTGCAGACTGACTGCCCTGTTCTGAAAGTTCTGTTCAAAACTGTGACGCGTTTATTAGACTTCAGTTAAAATGATTGTTAAAAAGTGTTTAATTTTGTCATCTGAATTATTTAAAGTCACACAGTTTTACAGGGCTTGTGAGTGCCTGTGTTTTCCAGGTCACATAAGAGCCTATGCCTGCCTCCTTGCTAACCTGCCCCTTGCATTCCCTGCAGAGGTTTGGCTGATACTGGAGTTGCTACCAGGGTCAGTTTATCCTCCTGTGGATTGGTGGTCTGGGTACTGTGCTGAGGGAGTGGGACAACGTGGCTGACTCCAAACATGACTGGCAGAAGAAGCTGTTATCTCCAAGCAGGAGGGGTGTTTTACATAAAAGCAAGATTTCAGACCATCTTTCTTCGGTCACTCTTAAGTTATCTTGCGTTTTGCCTCTTCCAAGCTGACCCATGCAACTCTGTCTTCTATTCATGAAAGACATCCTTTTGTGAAGCCTCCTAACCACCTTGGTCTAGTCTTTTTTTATAAAGGGACCCTCCTTTCTGGGTCCACCTCCTTTCTTGCACACAGCATAACTTTCTGAGCAAGCAGTAAATCCAAAAGAAAGACTGAAAAACATCCTGTAATCATTTCCTGTGACTCCACAGTGAGGTGAAACCTGGACATAGTGCACCTACCTCCTCAGTCTTTTCACCACGTGTGCAAAATCCAGGTTCATGTGCCAAATGCAAGACTCAGCTACCTCCAGTTAGAAGCCTGATTTTGGTGAGTGGAGAATCAGGGCTTCAAGGATTCTCGCTGAATGCCGTGGTTTATTCATCCCAATTTGCCTGGGGATTAATGCAGTAGAGCTTAAAACTGTCTTCCATTACGGGCTTGTGCACCTGCAGCCAGGGTGTCAGCTACAAATATGGTTAGATATCAATTTCTATTTTAATATATTTCATTTGTAAGACTACCTCTAGCACAGACAACTGTACAGTGCATATGGAAGTAGAAGATAGGTAATAATATTCACATGGATGAACATTTTTTTTCTGACCTAGCAAGATGTCCAGGAAGTAGGTGGTTCCCCTGATAATAATCTTTTTGATATGTAGAGGGTAAATTTGTGTAAGGAATGCACAGGCAATTAGCTTCCCCAGCAGCTTGTTCCTGGAGCCCCCCTGAAGATGAGAGAGTTTGTTTGCATCAAGAAGCATCATGATGCAGAGCTGATTAGAATCAGCTTGGAATTACATGGCAGTTGCAAAATCAAAATCACAGAATATTCAACTGCCAGAGATAATTCAGCAAAATGTGACTTGTTGTCACAGCCCTGTAACAGCCAGGATGCAGACTTAACAACAGCCAAAAAGAAAAAAAATCAACCCTGTCAGATTTCATATTTCACTGGTAATAGTAGAGTTCTCTTTTTGTTGTTTGTGAGATGGGAAGACAACAGGGGGATGATGTTTCAGTGCCAGACTTGTTTACCATATTTCTTCCATGTCATTTCTTTCCATTGGCTTGTTGTTAAAAGGAAGTTTTCTACAAAGTCCTTTTGAAACCGGGCGGGCTTCATGAGCTTTGCAGGATAGTGAAAGCCAAGGCAGGTAGTGATTGCACTGGGATTTGGGAGTATCCTGTACATCCTGGGTTAATCTTTAGTATGTGACTGTCAGCATGGGGAGCAATTATCTGAGAGAGAAGACTGCTGGCTGTGGCTTTGAGAGTTTGGGGCCACTGAATAGAACCATCAATCTTTGAAGCAGTTTTGGGAAGATGCTTCCCATGATGGAGTCTGCAAACTTTATCTCTGGGTGGGGGATGTGTCTGATACCTTGGCCTGATGATGCAGTTCATTTTGCGCAATGCACAAGGTGATCTCCTCCCTGCAAAGGTGATAGTTTAGTAAGGCCATTAAGAGAGAAGAACTTACTGTAATTTTTCTTCTGTAACATTTATGGTCATTTACTTCTTCAGGAGCACGCAAGTGGTGCTTTCCATGCTACTCTTCTTTCTTTTTAACCAGCATCACCATCTCCACAAGACTACTGCATCTGATATGCTTGACTCCTTCCAGTCCAGTACTGAATGGTGCAGCCTTGCTAATGAGATTATGAGATTTATGATTGTAAATCTCTAAGCCTCACTTTAAACCCTTAAACTATTGCAATGCCTCTGATCTTTTAGGTGAAATCATTGGTTATTGATAGCATGGCTTGCATTCAAATGGGAGAATCCTTTGAAAGTATGACTGTACTCCAAGATACCCCTGTTCTTTGAAAAACTAAATTACCCTCATTTGCATGTAAGTCATGAACTTGTCTATTTATGATAGATAAGAGAAAGCAAACATGAAAACAAGCAGATCAAAGATGTACATGAGTTTTTAATCTTGTCCTTTCCCCTTCAAGAGTGTGCAAAAAAGAACTGAGACTTTTCATTCATTTAAGTAATACTAGTGATAAAAAGGAATCAAAAGCAATTTCTGAAACAGGACATAATGACTCTTGTCTTGCTGTCTGTCTTTGATTTACATTAAAGAACCAAATACTTGGCAAGAAATGTTTCCAGCTCATCTGATCCCTTTATTTAAGGGAGACTGTGAGAAAAATGGACCACAGAAAGAGATGTTGTATAACTACAAGATACTCCCTCACATGCAATAATTATTTATGCTGGAAAGCTCGTATGTAAATCTCATGTGATAGCCAAGATTGTTTTCATCTCCTCAGCCAGATCTGAAATTGCTCTCTGTTTTCAGGATTGCATGCATTTTGTCAGCTTCCATGTCTTTCCAGTTCAATAAGCTTACTCTCCAAATTTAATTCTGTGATTTTAACTGAATCTGAAAAACAAACTGGTAGTTTATTTGTCATATCTGTATGATGATTAGGCCTCAACTTACAAACTACCTTCAGCTTCTGTCCACTTTTGGCTTCGTGCCGTCCCCTCCTCCAGCTGGAACTGCTGACCAGCCCCTCTGAACTGCAGCTCAGGCAGAGTTCCCAGCCCGGAAAGTTGAACGTCTTCTGAGTCACCAAAGGCCTTAAGTCTCTCTCCTGCGAAACAGCACGAGGCTGGAAACATGGATAGGGAGAGGAGGTGAAGGGAAGAGTTCGAGTGCTGGCAAGTTTGGATGCACTGTATGAAAAAATTGGGGAGCGCCCAGAGTATGGTCTGGGGAGAGGAACACATGGCAGCTGAGGAGGGGTGAAGGGAGCTTGGCTTGCTAAGCTGCGAGGGGAGCAGAGGAGGAGCAAGGGCTCTGCTTCCAGCCTTCAGCTGCATAACAGGTGGTAGGACAGGAGTCACAGTCAGCCTCTTTTTGGAGGTGCACAGTGATGGTCACAAATTGGAGCGAAGGAAATTCCATTAGTGTGTTTAAAAAGGAAAAAAAGACTGAGATTGGTTAGGCACTGGAACAAATTATTCACAGAGGTTGTGAAATCTCCCTTCCTGGAGATAGTCAAAGCTTGACTGAACACAGCTCTGACTTTGAAGTTGACCCAGCCTTGAGCAGGGGGTGAGTGGGAGTACATGACCTCTCAAAGACTTTTCCAGCCTGTGAGTCTGTCTCCAGATGGCCTTGTTGGGTTAGCACAAGTGAACAACCAAGTCCTTGGAGCACTGGTAGAGGCAAAGGCTCCATAGCACAGGAGGCAGATGATGAGCAGTGATTGCATGAACTGCCCCGTTCACACCCTCTTGCAAGGGGCACACATGTCCATCTTCAGCATCTGAGAACAGGGTGTTTTGGGTCAGGCTGTTTTTACACACTTTAATCCTGAGTGGCTGTGACCCTGCCAGCACAGTAACAGTGATTGGGAAATGTAGGAGAACAGTCAGAAATGGCACAGGGTAAGCAATTTATGGTCTGCTGGGGGGAAAGGTAGAAAGGGGAAGAATGAGCAAATGGTTTTGTGTGGTTAGGATATTACTGCAGGACTATATAGTGCTTTACCCGCTAAAAACTGCAGATGATTTCACCTTATTTTTATACTTTGCATTGCTTTTATAAAGTAGGCAACTCTGTATTGCAGGAAAAAAGAACAGGGGAGATTTCTCACAGTTTTTATGGTTAACAAACTAACAGCTCACTTTCAAGGACTTGTATCTCGCTGAAGATCATGAACATTTTTATTTTTTAAAGCAGCATTAAAAAAAAGAGGGGGAAGAAGTAGGATACCCAAATAGTGGGCTTGGTACCTCTGTTGCTACTCACTCCTACAGTGTGGTGCCAGGAGGGGCTCACATGCAATCTCCACTGGAACTATTAGAGTAGCTTTGCCTCATCTGCTCTGGGTTACCAGCAAGCCTAGAACACCTACTGTGGCCTTATTATGAATTATTATGTTTATATTTATACACTCTCCTGTTCCATGTACAGTCATTTCAAATTACTAAGAAGCGTAGGGAGGAAAAGTGATGGTTTCTGCATGAAGAGTTGCTCTTTTCTTAAGATCAAATTTTCTCTTGCAGCGCCGGCTTGGAGATGCTGCAAAGAAAGCAATCAGCAAGCTGCAAGTCAGAACAATCAGGAAAGGTGACAAGGTAATTTTTCAAAATGCTCATTACTAAATGAAACTCAGTGCTGAGGGTTCCTTCAGACCTCTGGGACAACAAGGCAGAAGAGAAATGGCAATTGCTTATTTATCTGCCATGTCCTTCAGGTTGGGGGGGAATGCTGGTAAGCATGTTATGTATGTAATTGAGTAGAGAGGGTGATTCAATAAAGATGTAAAAAATCCTTAAAATGTGCTAACTAAATCTGCATGCTTCCCAGTGCAAGTTTCCAGCTGGAAACGTTGGAAAATCTGACTTGCTAGTCTTGAAATGCATTAGTGGTTTTGCAATCTGCTTCGGTGACTGTTTTACTTTGTCACATAGGCTCTTGTATGACGAGATTAGCCAACAGAATAAAAAAATGAAAATGATGAATTTTCTCCTTCCTTTAGGAAACTGAGCCAGACTTTGATAACTGTGCTGTTTGTATTGAAGGCTACAAGCCCAATGATGTTGTCAGGATATTGCCTTGCAGGTAAGTTGAAGGTGCTTTTAGCTCTAATAATTTTTCTGCTTCAAGACTCTCTCTGTTCTCGCAGTTTCACACTGATGAGATTACCTGAGTGTTGGGGAAAGGAAGGGTGAGTTTATTATTTTGAACTATTCAAATCTGTTGGTAAAGATACCTGCAATGCCTCTTTCTTCAGTGTCAAGTAAAAGTAGTGTTAATGGTGGTGAGACACTGAGGGTTTAGTATGATAGTCAGAAATTTTGTCTGATCTGGTCCTATTGCGAAGTCTCCAGTAGGATATTTACACTAAAGGTTTTGATTCCTCTCTTTTCCTCACTGTTTTTCTTAACCAGTCCAGAATCAATGCCTTTTTGTGCTTCTGACTTCAAGGTGAGCCCTGGCCACAGCAGCCAGGGATAGGGCAGGCTCCTCCTCCCGCGGAGCTACTTCTTTTGCTGTCCTGGGCCATGTCCAGGCACTAAGAGAGGGATGACTTTTGTCCAAAAAAATCCTGAGCCATAAAAATAGATATGCTGAGTAGAAACAGTAAAGCAAAGTGAGAAGAAGAGCTTTTCAGCTTATTCTTTCTCCTTTTCTTCCCTTGTGTGAACATGTCCTGTGCAGAACATACACTTGTAGTGATGTGACACAGGAGCCTGTTGCCACCCCTCACAGTTGTATTCATCTTTGGGCTATTTTATTGTCATCTCTGCAGTGTTAGCTAATGAAGGATTCTCTAAGGAAATCAGTTTCTTAGGAAATTTCCTAGGAACAGTGGTTTCCCCAGGAGAGCAACAGCAAGTGTTTGATTTCCCTAGGCATAGGAATCTCAAGTGCTATACATACAGAGCAGAAGGGTTTATTTCTTTTAATAGAGCTTCTTCTCCTGCATCATGTTCACTGGCTTGAGAAACCAAAACACTTGTTTATTTTCCTGCTATGTTGTGCCCTAGTAGATATTTGAATGTTACAAGCTGTCCATTTCTGTTAGTTCATGCAGCTCATTAAATCTGTTTACTGTCATCACTAAATGGCAAACAAAGAGCAACAGATTAATCATAAATTTGACCTACTGTAAATCCCCCACAATGACAAATTGCATGTGAATTCTTTTTTTTTTTTTTTACAAACAGACACAAACACATCATCTTGTGAAGCAGAAATACAGAAAAATGAGACATAACCAGAATAGACGGACCTTGGTTTGACATCAAGCCTGTTTGCATAGAAGCAGAATAAAGCTTGGAAATTTTGCATGATAGAGACAGGCAGTGTTTGGAGGTAGTTATACAACATCTTAAAATATGTCTAAGCTTTAGCTTTCACTTGTGTGTCACCTCATAATTCAATAAGACTTTGTCATCCACAGCGTTGAGTCAAGCAGAGTGAATAGGAAACACATAGTTAACAGGTGGTGTTCAATTCTTGGCTGACTTAAAAGGTCGCCTAGAAAATGACTCATGCTAAAAGGGTAGAAGCCGCAGAACTGTCTTGTAAAATACTCACAGTTGGAGCCTCAGCAGTCTGGAATTATAAAAACTCATCTTTCTCAAGCAGCTTCTTCCCAGACCCTGGCTTTCTGGCTGCACAAATTGTGAGGGCAGTGTTTTACATGTTCACATGGGTTTGAACTTCTGAAACATGAAATCGTAGCCATGATTCTTTCTTGCTGTTGTCAGTCTTGTCTCCTCATTAAAAAAAAAAATGAAAAAAAAAAAGAATAATTAATTTCTGTCTCTGTGAAGTGAGTAGGAGTGTGTTATATCTTGATAAAGACCTAGAGACTCTGTTGTTTTCTTCCTCCAGCATCCTCAGTTAAACTATGTGCAGTTTCTAATATGGGAACCTCATTAGACTGCTGCTTAATAAGAGGTTGGCATGTCACCAAGCCTTACAGAAGCCAGCAGCATATGACACTAGTGCTGCCTAACCTTAGTGTTTCTACCCAGGAGGGGCTCGAAATGTAGAACATTTTATCTGCAAAGCCAAAGAGTTGCACAGGAAAGGTGCTGCCCTGTCCTGCAGGTAGTGCTGGGAAAGCCACTGCTAGCAAGCACACACTGTATAAAGCCATGTATATCTTGAGATTTCTTTTTAAGACTGGTGGAACCTGAGAAATTGGTACCAAATTGGTACCAAAAGTCCACTGGGCAGCACTGCAGTGGACGAGCTCTGACATGAAATAGATACTAGGATTTGGGCTGTTTCCCCAAATGTCCTCTTTTCTGCTGGCACTGGGATAGCCTGTTGTTACCTACCCCATTCTGAAAAGCTCAGAGGAGAATTCCAGTGAACTTGAGCTTCTTCCTCCCTGTCCTCTTCAGGCAGCTCCCACAACTGACTCTATTAATAAACTTCACTCTGTAGAGTGTATTAAATAAATAAGGAATGACACTTGGTAAAAAAAAAAGTGTTGACTTGCAGCTGGTTTTATGTTTAATGATAGCAAACATCACTGAAGTTGTCTTTGAGGGCACTGACACAAGATCAAATGTAACCAAGTTCATTGTTCCCAGAGTGACATCTCTTGTCACAGCCCTAGTTCCTTCTGCTGTCCTCCATCTCCAGCTTCAAAATGCCATTGTCTTCCCTGCTCTAGCTTTGCAGAAGTTACTGGTGCTGCTGCTTCTAGTGTGTGCCTTTTATTAACTTTACTAAACTTCTACAGAGTGGCAAGACATTTCTTTCAACCTTATCTCTGCTGAGTTCCTTATAAGCTCTTTTTTTGGGGGGCTGTTTCATTTCTGTCGCCAATAAACACACTCTCTGACCCCATTCCAGCTCATTCTCTTCCCCTCAACCTTCCCTCCATGAACAACTGTGATTTCAGTTGGTTTTTTTCCTGGTTTTTTATTAGCTTCCTGAGAAAATTATTTCATAGTACACATTCTTCCCTTTGATTCCTTCCTCTCACCCTCATCATCATCATCATCTTCTTTTATCCTTCCTTTTTGCTCAAAAGTAAACAAATAATACCATACACGTACCCCTGAAAGCTCAGACCTTCTTATTGGATGCTACAGTGCTGCTCAGCCTCTCACTAAAGCCCTTCTCAATCCTCTGCTTCAGCCCTCTGTCTAATCCAGGCAACTGATGTGCTTACTGAGGGTCCCTGGGGATGTGCCTCTCTCTGCATAGGTGAGACTAGGAGTGGAAGGTGGGAGAAGAACTGTTTCCCCCAACCTGGAAATAAAGCTTCTCAAAATTGTTGGCAAGCTGAAAGCTTTACAATGGTTGTACTACAATCATTATTATTATCATTTTGGGCTGAGCTTGACATGACTTTTTTTTTTTTCTCTTCTATAATTAAAATTGCAGCTTTAAAGAAAGTGTAAATACATTTCAAACAAAAGTAATCACCAGTTCAAAAATATGAAGTGCTATTTAGCTACTAGTAAATGGAATGCTCTGGGATTTTGAAATCGTCTTTCTTTGTGCTCCGTGAGCTTTCCACAGGCGTGTGCAGTCACAGAAGAGCACAGGAGGAATCCCTGGAGGCCACCACCTCTGGAGCAGCACAGGGGCACTGGCATGCACATGTCATTCTTGGGAGATTTTTCCAACACACTGTGCAGCCTCCCGGGATGAAGACTCTGCAAATTCCCTTGATAATTTATTGCAGTGCTTCGTTACCCTGCCTGTGGGGAAGCCTTTCTTGTTGTGTAGCCTGGATCTCACTTGCTGCAGTTGAAACACATCACTGTGCCTCTTATCCCTAGGAGAGGTGGAGAGCAGTTGTTTCCTTTCCCCTTATGAAAGCTTTTTTGTATGAGGTTGTTACAACATCTCCTCGCCTTCCTCTCTGTCAATTAATCAGTTGCAGTTCTTTTGAGAAACTTTTCAACCCACCCTTATCAACACAGTTTTGCAATGCTTGTGGTTGCACACAACAGGAAGAAAACTCAGTATTTTTTCTAGGTTTGACTTTGATTGTCAAAGCCATGTCCTGAGCCTGTGCTTGAAACATCTCTCTTGCTGTCTCCCTGTATGGGTCATTACATCTGAACTCATCCATGGTGCCTCTATCCTCTCCTTCCATTTAAAACTTGCATCAGCCAGAACTGCAAGGGGAGAAGGATTTTTGTTGCAGCTGATCCTTTTACATCTTTATCTTACCATGTGATGGTGAAATATTGCAGTTGTTCTCTCATCTTACCTTGTGCTGACCCTTATTTTGCCTGAATTTGAATAATAAACTGGTCAGGACATCAAACAATTGACAATTTGTTAAAAGCCATAAGCATGTACATAGTGCTACATCCAATAACAAAGAAAATAAGCTTTCAAATTCAAATCTGCAAAGCCTGCCCCCATACTTCTCTCCACAAATGTTTACATGTTCAAAATAGACAAGAGCTCTAATTGTATAATGCAGTACAAAAATTTTAAAAGGCAAATCTTTATCTGATTTTCAATAACATTCCATTTTTCTGTAGATTTCTGTCAAATAATCAAGTTCCTTCTGTTGTGCATACTAAATCTGAAATTAGTAGATTCATAATAGACTCTGCTACATAGTATTGAGAAGTGCAAAGTGACACAATCTGTCATGTATTGAAATTACTTGGCATTGTTAGGATTTATTTTAGAATTTTTTCTTTTAAACCAGCTTCAGGAGTAATGAACTTCAGTTCTTAAAGTCTTTAAGGCATTAAAGTTCTGAGCTTTTGGTGATGAACAAACATCACAAAATTCTGTAAAATGAACCCCAGTTTGACTGAGGCTTTCAAAGCTGGAACTTGAAAACAAAAAGGGATTTTCTAGTTGATGATAAAGTGTCATGGTAGAAATTATGTGCAGATTTTGGGAATCTTTTTTTTTTTTCTGAAAAAATAAATATCTCATATTTTGGAAATGTACTGATTATTTTGGCACAAACATGCTTCAGATGTTTGCCAATAAACATAGTTGTTTATGAATTTGATTATATAATTAAAGAAAACCAATCATTATCAAGAATTTCATCATTATTTCAAATAGCTGAAAGGCAAAACATTGACTTTCAGCACCCTCTATGAATTAATTAACACAGCCAAGAAATTCTGTTGGTTAGACTTTTAAATATAAAATTACACATGCCTGAGAACTGTATATGCTTTCCCCTCTCCAGAATGCTTGTCTGCTGATGTGCTGAGTATGGCCCTCCTAAGATAAAAGGAAGGAATTGTTATGCAGGACAGAGACCAAAACCTGGTACACTGTGTTGTTATCCATTAAGTCAGGTCTTGTTTGGAAGGACAGCTGTCATCTTTAGTAGCCTTAGTAAAGAAGTGGTTTAAACTTCATGATGCTTTGTTTGCATTAATCGTGTTGACATACAGGATCAGATGAAGTTTGGCAAAGTTCAGTATTGCAGCCAACTGATATAATTAGACAAGATTGAACTCCCAAGAACAGATTTGCCCTTTCCCATGGTTGTATGAAGTGATACCAAGCACAGGAATGCAATAATTTCCAAAGTAGCTTTGTTTCACAAAGGATCTGTTTTTTTTCTAGAAGTAGTGAGGAAAAAACCATTGTAGTGAAAAGATTAAGATTCTGCGATTTTACACAGTTTTGACTTTGAATTTCTACTTAGGACTGAAGTCCTCTCAAAAGGCAGACAACTGCTCTGTGGGCCGATAGAGTGTTAGTAAGAGCTGGGGTTACAAATCAGTAAAGTTGGTGAAAGTGCATCTCAGTGTCTTCCCTCAAGCTGAAAGTGCAGCTTGTTGTGTGAGAGAGGCTGTGACACAATACCCATTCAGCTGAATAAGTAGCACTTAAATATTTAAAATTATTTTGGTACATTAAGTGATAGTGGCTTTCTCAAAGACTGCATTTCCTTGTAGAGGCTGGTATGTGCCACAATCCAGGCAGAGCCTTAGAATCAGAATTGTTTAGGTTGGAAGAAACCTGTAAGGTCATCAATTCCAACCATAAACCAACACTGCCAAGGCCACCATTTAACCATGTTACCAAGTGCCACATCCACACATCTTTTAAGTGCCTCCAGGGATGGTGATTCCACCACTCCCCTGGGCAACCTGCTCCCGTGTCTGACTACCCTTTTGGTGAAGAAATGTTTCCCAGTATTCCTACTAACAGAATATGCTCACAAGAGACAATACAATCTGTCCATTGGGTACATGCACTAAATATCTCTATATTTAATATAACCAATATTTAACAATATTAATATGGATAGTTAATAATATCAGTTCGTGTCAAACAAAGCTAGACAAGAAACTTTCAGTTCCTCCACCTGAATAATGTCTAAGAAAAGTGGTGCCCAGGAGCTACAGGGCTCAGGTAGTTGCTTAGCAGTCACACCAGAGCTAGAACAAGATTAGCAGCAACTCCTTCAGGGCTAGAATTGTGTAGGAGCTCTCTCTGATGGGCAGCTTCTAAAGAGCAGCAAAGGCAGGGAGAAGCGTGTCATCCTGTTTTTTCTGTTTAAATGAAAAGTTTTTTTTTTTTAAATTCAATTAATTTCCTTATGCCTCTATCCTGAAAAATACTAGACCCTCAGTGGCTTCACGTTTAGGTTACATGTAATCAGGTTTGTCTGTAGAAACATAAAAAATACTAACGTGATTTTTACTTTTACCAGCAAGCAGCTTTTGTTTACTGACAGCTTTTAACACTTAAAGAATATGGGGTTTGCTGATGCATTTTGTGTGTTTTCCCTAAATCTCCAATTTTGTGCCTTTTCTATTCCAAACACATTTAAATGTGCACATGTACTTGAGATGCTGCAGGAATAATTTTAGACTCGTGTGCATAGGATTTAATTTTGCAGTCCTTGCAGAGGTCACAAACTGCACCTGTTGAAATACTCTCACTTTACAGAATTCAGAATCATCTGGGTAAATTGTGCTGTGGTGCATTTGAATTAAGATATGCTGGTTTTCATTGCAGGCACCTTTTCCACAAGTCCTGTGTAGACCCCTGGCTGCTAGACCATCGCACCTGCCCGATGTGTAAAATGAATATTCTAAAAGCTCTAGGGATTCCGGTAAGCACATCGCAGAGCAGCCGGTCGGGGCAGGAGGGAAACACCACCTGCTTGGGTATATCCTTAGCCTGTCTGCTCCTATCATACTCCTTTTGCCATGTTTTTGATTTATTATTTGATTTATTAGGGGAAGTACAAGCTGAAATGTCTGAGCCACCTCTTTCCTGCACCCTGCACTCCTATTAGCAAGGAAGAGTGTGTGTGAGGGTTGGTTGGGTATTGGGATTTGTGTGTCTGTGGTTGCCTGCTTTGTGGAGCAGAAGATTGTTTACTGGTGTTTTGATGGACCTATAGGTTCTTTCATATAGCTGAAACTTGTATTTTAATTCAGGACTGGATTTATTTTTTTAATCATGCTCTCAGTTCAAATCTCAAAGCAGAAGTCTGCAAATAAAATTTTCTCTGCTATACTGGTCAAGGACAACTAATTGCTCATTCTGCAGAACCAAACCTTTTCTGTCAGATTTCTCTTAAAGTCTATCTGGAGCAAGATACATACTCCTCATTCCAATTAAGAGGCCTTTATCCCATGGTGGACCACGTGACTTACAAGAAATTGTTAAGGTCTTTTGTTATTTGGAATGTTCAGATGTGGTCAGAAGCTGCCAAAGCAATTGATCTTTTTAAGTCTCATGTTTGCATTCAGATAGTGCATGTCCTGTTTGCCATACCATTTCCCAGCTGGAGCTATCACGGAGCTCAGGGGCTTCACCAGGAAGGAGTGAGTCATTCTCCCACTCTGCAAGGCTTGCCACGTGACAGTGAAGTTCAATACTGAAACCCCACCAGCTGATGAATTAACAGGTGGTGTAAATACCCTCCCAAGTTAGAGATGGTGACGTGCCAGTTGACATATGAAAGGGCAATATAAAGTAAAACAGCTCACGTGAACGTACTGGGGGAGCTGATACAGCCATTTCCCCAGAGTTCATTTTCAGAGATGGGGAAGCAGGTTGCTGCAGGAGAGCAGCAAACACTGAAATATATTTTTGCTGAAGTAGGCAGGTATGTTAATCAATCTACTATAATCCAAAGCAAAAACATGCAGTGGGAAAAATGAAAGAGAGCATTGTATTTAGTGTAACGTGTTGTTACAGTTCGGCTGTGTAGTGGTTTTAGAATATTGGAAGATTATACAACTGTTCAATCAGTATTTGAGATGAAAGGCCAGAATTCAGCATCTCTGCACTTAGGCTTAAACACAGAAATTTTTCCCCAGGTTCCATGTCTCAGTTCACAGGCCTGCCAGTGAGCAGTTAACCCAGGATTCTGACACCTCCATACCCAGTGTATTGTTCCATGGCTTCCACACCATTTCTGCTCTCACACTGATCCATTCACATTTTTGCCCAAGCATTTCATTAAAGTGCTCTCTATTCAGCTTCATAAACAGGGGGTATAAGGCAAATCAGACCACTGCTTTTTGGAGGCCTGCAGTGAGATATTAGAGGCTTCTGAAAAGTTCAGCGCTGTTGGAATTTACATCCAGAATAAGGCTCTCATTGGCTTCACTGACAGCTGCTGAAGGCTAAGCATGTCCAGGGGCTGTCTGAGGCTGGGCAGACCAAGGGGAAGGGAAAACATGCCCAGAGGCCACGTGTGGAAGTTTTGTTTTACATGACTGGCTTTTACTACATGTGAACAGCTCTGTAGTGGCAGGTATAGAACCTAATTGCCAGGGATAATTAAAGTGTGCCATTCTGTTTCCTCAGCTATCATTTCCCTTCTCACAGCTCCCTGTTCTCTCTGTACCACAGAGCAGAAGGGGGATCCATCCTGCTCCCCTCATTGAGGGCTTTCTGCATGGAGTTTCTTCGGAAATAGTTATACCGGGCGTGTAATTAAAGATACCGCTGTAACATACATAAACAACTGGATCAAATTAAGATTTCCAAATCAGTTTTAGTGATGGTTTGTCTTAACACTAAAAAAATAAAGCACTTGAATGTTAATATTCCACTAGCAAAGTTTATTTAGGGGACTTTGTTGTATGAATTTCTGTCAAAATTTCCTTAGGTTGTTCTGAAACAACAAACTGAAAAACAGCCCTCTTCGTCTTTTGAAGGGAGCATGCTGTCTCCCATCTGCATGGATCACTGGTTAGGTCCATGAAGGGAGAGCCTCACCCCTTGAGGTGACTTTGAGTGGGAGCTGTTGTCCATGAGAACTTGGAGCAGATGGTAGCCTTCGTGTCAGCTGTCCTCTGGGTGACAGCAAAGGAGGTGGAAGTCTGAGAGCATCTGGTAGCTTGAGGGTTAAAAATTCCTATACTGCTAACAGTTGCTTCTCTTCCTAAAATGCACCTCAACTCCTGCTTCTCCCTCTCCTACCTTATGCCCGCGCCTGCTTCTCCTCTGCATAACCCCTCCTGCTCAACCTCTGTCCTTTTGAGCTCCTGCCCTGGTGTCACTGCTCCTGCTCAGCTTGCAGGACCTGTTCTCCACCTGCACAGAAATTGTGTGTCCCCACCCTTCTCGCTGCCCAACACCAGCTGAGGGCAGCCCAGGGTGGACATCATTCCTGGCACCTTGCAGGCACTGGGCAAAGCCATTTCTCCTTGGTGAGTGGTTTATAGTTGTTGGTACCAAAAAAGCCACCGGTCTCTATGAGCACATGTGAGCAGATGTTTCTAGAGGCTCATGGATTAGCCAGATGTCTGTAGGCTGCTGTGGGAAAAGATGTTCCCTCAAAGAACCTGTAAAGCTCTAGGGCTTCTCAGTGAGAAGTGGTAAACATTTCTTTAGAGTGGATAAAGCAAAACGTCGTTCCCTAACCACATTCTCAAGTCTTGCTGAGCCATCTCAGGTGAAATTTCCATGCACAGAAAGGCAGGGTTAGGCAGGCACCAGTCTCTGATGGGAAACTGGAGTGCACATTTGCCCAGGTCCTTTTGATGGCTTTTACAATGGGAGGAATAAGGAAATCATACCGTAGGCAGGGCTAAGGGGTTTTTTTCCTGCCAGCTGCATGTTTGTCCTATGGTTGTTATTAAAGAGCTAGCTTGTGTGCCTGTGGATATATTGTGCTTCATTTAGCAGGAAGACTTGGGATTTTCCTGGAAAGGATTGGTTAAAGCCCAAATATCTGAATGGTTTCAATTCAGTTCACATCTAAACTCCCCATTTACTTTGTAACAGAGACTTCAGGTATTACCTGCCCTAAACCCATATTCCCCAGGCAGCCCTGAGACACTGAAATGCCTGCACTCATTTTCACGGTAGCTGAGCACCTAAACACCTTCGCTTTTCTCCATGGCACTCTGCAGCTCCAAAGGATTATTAACCATCTATCAGCAAACAGTTGGCCTAACCTTTTTCCACTGTCTCTTCACTGGTGAATCCCGCTCAGACTATACCTCTTTAAGCTGTAATAGTTGAAATGGATTATCAGTGAAAGTGTCTTTCACTTTCAAAGAGCTACATTGCTGTTGGGATGATCATATCACATAAAATAGTTTCCCTCTGCTTCTCCCCCTTTTCTGCAAATATCTGCTGGATATGCAGGCAGCTGCATTTTTGGCAGCAGATTGTGTGACTTGAAGCTATTCACTAAGAGCCTTAGCCAAGCCCTCGGAAGTCAATACAAAACCTTCCCTTGACTCCAGTGGAATTGTGCTCTCAAAGCACTTACATGCAGGGAATGAGTGAAACCAATATAATTAAACTTAGCAAATGTATCTGGGTCACTCTGGCAGTGTAGCCATAATGTGGGGGGTTTTTTTGATCAGTATTTCATATCATTAGTTTTATAGCATGCTGCTTAGTTTGGGGCATTTTTCCCAACTTAAGTGATTCAGGACTAAAGGGATTAATTATAACAAGCAATACTATTTTTGCATCTTTAATGTTTGGTTTGGTTTTCAGTTATAATCCCTCCTTTTTAAAGGTTTAAATGTCTGTGATAAACCCCCATTGCAGGAAAAACTGGCATCAGAGCAAAGGATAGACAACTGATCCCCTGGAAAAAATACTGAATTAGTTTTTCCTGTGGTAGAATAGAAAAACAAGCCTTTGTTGTTTCGGGTTTCTTTTTTAAGATAGACTGCCACCAAAGGCAAATTTAAGTTAAAAATGAAATTCTGAAAGCATTTTTTTATAATAGCTATGAGTGAGGTGAAGAGTGCTACATCTAAGGGATCATTTGGATCACTGTCCTACAGATAAGTCATTGGTATTTAATTAAATAAAGTACAGGTTCAGTGAGTTTCATTAAAACCTGGTATAGCTGAATGTGCCTTTATCTCATTTCTGAGGAGTTCTTGCTGCTTGTGGATTAGACTGGAGCCAAACAACAATTCTAGTTTTTATTCCAAACTTCATTCTGTGAATATAAGACTGTTTAAATTGCCTGCCCTTTTCATTAGGAATATTTGTGAAAAAATACTTATGAGGTGGCAACCATCAGACAGGGAATGTATGTGAGAAGAGAAAACATCCAAATTTCCTCCTGCTGAAAAAAATATGTAAGCATATGGTAACCTTCTGTGCCTGAATTCAAAGGGATTTCTCTTGTGCTTAAAGTTAAGCCTCTCTTGAAGCCTTTGCTGTATCATATTTTGCTTAGTTTCTTGGTTCCTGCTGTGGGAGATAGGCAGGTAGTGAGATTTTCAAAAGTGCCTTAGCATGTGAGAACTCAGCATAGAAAAAATCAGATGCACTGCAGAGAGTACATCTCCTGTGACATGAACCAGCTGGATGCTGGATTTCCAGTCTAGCAGCTTAAGCCCTGTCTCAGCTTAGTGCTGAGCAGAGGGAAGGCAGAGGGGGAAATTCATACCTAGGGGTGTGGGATGAATCACACAGCAAAATTGTCTCAAACCACTGAAGTTAGAGGAAACCTAAGTGACTGATCCAGATGAGGTGCCTGATTCCTGGAGAATTAAGATAAATGGGAACAAGTTAATTATACATTTGATAGCTTAAGTATCTACGTGTTGCAGCCCAGTCTTGCTATGTCTCTCTGTCACTGGTCACTGTCACTGGTCTCGCTAAATCACATAGCAGGAAAGACTATGAATCAAATAATACTCTTCAAATTCCCATTATTGCTTGGGGTTTTTTTCTTTTCTCATAATTTTATTTTGTAGGAAGTACGGTAATAGCAAAGGAAATGATCTTTTGACGTTTAGAAACTTGTCTTATAAACAGCTTTAGCTTTTACTTTTGCAGCCCACACATAGATGCACCCACAGGCAGTTCCCTTGAATTCTTATTCCTGGAAGCTCTGATATTGGCTCTATAAAATGTATATTTCAGGGAAAGATAATCATTCCTGTTCAGCTGCTGTCTGTTTACATTTGTGAACTGACTCAGCAATCTGCCTGTGTTGAGCAGATAATATCAATGAGTTATTTTTTTAATTTGCGCTCTTCCAAACTCTTTTAAAAGTAAAAATAAGAATGTTTAGCGATTGTAGGTGATACAGTTTAATTCGCAATATTTCCATGACATACTTTGGGTCTCTCTTCCAACAGATTGTTTTAAGTATGTCAAAACAGACAAACTATGCGTGTTTATTAATTACATATTACCATTGTCAATGCTGAACTAAAGCAAAAAGCTCCAAAGAAGTAGGAACAAGTAAATTCAATCTTTTTACCAGGTAGAAACTTGATTTTCTTTCTTTTTCCTTCCTGTTAGCCAAATGCAGATTGTATGGATGACATACCTCCAGACCTGGAAGCATCCATAGGAGGACCACCAACCAACCAGATCACGGGAGCCAGTGATATAACAGTGAACGAGAGCTCCGTGGCCCTGGATCCCCCAGCGCGGACGGTGGGAGTGCTACAAGTCATCCAAGACGTAGACTCCTTTCCCCAGGCTGGGGAGGGCAACTTCACAACAAGCAGTAAGTTCCAGTTTCTGGCAGAATTTGCACTGAAGTAAATGTTTAGAAAGCCAGATAACAAACTGATCTCTTGGGGGCATTTCCCTGGAGCAATGCCGTTGCTTTAAGCCCAGCGAGGAATCTACGGAGTAAGTAAATTTAAATATCATGTGTTCTGCTGTACTGGGTTGATGGTTGGAGTTCCTGTCCTTGGAAACATGAGCACAGTGAAATAACACTGTATAAAAAAAAAAAGAGAATTTTGTATGTTTTCAGTGTGTTTAGTTTTCACTTGTGTAAGGGGCACCGCTTGAATGGGTAATTCTCCAAATGTCTGCGTGTCTCTCGGCTCCTAAAAATTATGTTCCCTGTTGAAAATCCACTTCTGACAGTTTAAAAGGAATGTTGTCAGCTGTTTCAAGTGAGTATTGTGCTAGTCTAAAAATTAGCATTTTTAGGTAAAATAGCAGATCAGTGTAAAATACCTATCAGATATTGATTGGTGTATCGATTATTACAGAAAATCATCAGATATACTTGAAGGGAGGTAGAAGAATGTAATAAAGTTTAGGTTTGTGTATGGAGTTAGTGTAGGTTCTGGGGAAAAACGTACATTTTCAACCATTTTTATGTACTGTTATGGGCCTGGGCATGAAAAAGAAGACAAATAGTAATATGACGTGTAAAAGGTAGGAGACGGGTGATGGAACTAGGATGAAATGATTTTACTTTAGTCTCCTTACTCTGTGGACAGACTTGGTAATCACATTTTCCCTGACATTGGAGCTGGTGTCATGGCAGTGAAAATAACTTGTGGAAAAACTGGACTTGTGACCTTAGACACGGGTAACCCAGAAGCAGATTTTTAAGTTTGCTTATGTGGATTAGGTTCTGGTTTCTTTTAAAGGTTTGATCCTTTTATGGTGTAAGTCCTGGATCCAGCAAGGGGTGAGCAGCAAGGTTAATAAGCCCAGCCATCTTCCATGGCTAGCCTGTCAGCTGGTGGCATTCAGCTTTCTCAAGTCTCCTTGAGTGCTGGCAAGAGCTATGCAAAACGAGATGGGATTTTGTTCCTTCCAGGAATTGTTTTTTAAATGCATTTGAGGCTGATTTAAACAATGAAGAAAAGATGGTACTGCAGTGTAAGAAAGACTGGGCTAGACAGTGGACTCAGCTGTGCCACCTTAGCACTCCTGGAGCAAGTAGCTCCTCCACAGATAATGATCTGTTCTTTCCAAGGTCTGCTGTTGAGGTTGGGAAGGAGGGCTGTGCTGTGCCCTTTGCACACAAAGCTGCATGACACATGCCGAGAAAAGCCAGCAGCCTGGGCCAAACCCCAATACAAGGGGCAGCCCATGCTTTTCATCCCATGAGCTTGTCACACTGAGAAGAAGCTCTTTTAGTCTCTCACCATGAGTAACAATGGTGCTGAGGCTGCCAGGGAACACAAGAACTCAGTAGCTCTCCAGACGCTCTTTTCCCTCCAGGTTTGTTTCCAGAGTCTGCAGAAGGAACAAACACATTTTTAATTCTTTTTTCCAAGTTGCTGGCTAAGTTAAGTAACTGGGTGCAAAACTTGCTCTGAGCCAGCAGAGTACTGCAGGGCCTGCAGAGATATTGTATTTTGCCTTGGTGCCATCAGTTTTCCCCCTTACCCTCCATTTTTCCCCTCACCTTTAATAACATCAGGCAATAGGCCCTAAGACTGGACAGTCCTGATGGCTGATGGCAGAGCCCATGGACAAGGAACTCACACCAAGACCAGTGGTCTGTCCAGAGGCATAGGCAGCAAACCATGGAGCATCAAGAGACCTCTATCACCTGAAGAGATTGGTCACATCTGGAAAAGGACTGTGAAAAGGGTTTTTCCCTGGTTGTTTCCCCTGAGAGAAAGCAGGAGAAGAGAGAAGGGAAGGAAAACTAGCAGATGGCCTGAGCTCTGTGAATATTGTAAGCCTCATGCTGTCACAGGGGTGGCTGGGGACCCACTGCTAAAAGCAAACCTTTGCAGTTGTTTTTTTGAGGAAAGAGCAGTCCTGAGGAAAACTTAGAACAAGTTGAGGCCTCCCAAACCCAGGTGTGTGCCTGCCTATGCTGTAATTGTCACATAGTCACTCAGGGAACTCTGTTTTAAAGCTTGGTTAGCTGTTGTCACTCACTAACCATGGATATGTAGACATGAATCTTCATCTGGATTTCTCATCTTGAAGGGCAATACAATACTTGAATATTTGTCAGTGGTAGATGTGCAAGTTTACCTGCTGTCACCATATCCAAAGTGGTGCCTTTTGCAGTAGCTCCCAGAAAGAGTCATTTGGCCCCTTTTTGCAGCAGAGTTGCAGCAAAGAAGGAGGTCTTTGGTTGGGTGTTGGGGGCTGAGTTCCAGCAGTGATGGGAATTTGTGTCTCCATTTGCCTTATGTGAATTTGGGGGGTTCAAGTACTCTGAAGGGTAGAACTTGGCATCTTAGGCAGCCTGAACTATTAAGCCAGTAGAAGGAGAACGTCCAGGACCTTATGTATAGTTGTGGTATGAATCCAAGTGCTAAGTAAATCAGAGGGCAAATGTAGGCTGAATAACTGGGTCACAACTGTCATAATAAATGGGACTTTATAGGCACTGTGTCTGTTTATTGTATTCAGGCATTGTATTTCTCATTTCCAGAATCCTCAGTTACACAACTGCAGAGCTTGCTGAGCGTGCCCTTTCTGTGAACTAGACTGCCTGGGAATTTGTAAGCGATGACGTTGGTTGCTCCTAGGAATCTTTGCTGAAGTTGCTAGGTTCTGGCCTCTTTATATAGCATTAGTGACGGGAGCCCACTCCGAGCCTCAATCTGCACTAGGTTTTCTTCCTCTTGTTATTGAATCTGTGCAGACTCCAAGGCTCCAGTGCAGCCTTGACATGGCATCCTGTACCCGGCACCACAAGTCCTTGCATCCTTCCTTACTCCTCACAAAGTTTGGTGATCCAGGAGGTAAAGGACTTGCCTTCTCCTTTCCACCCACTTCTGCAATTCTTTTCACTTAATTGTTGTTCCATTCTTTTTGTCTGTTGATTAATCGTTCTGGTATTGTTGTCTTGGTTTGGGTGTAATTTCCCTTTCTGTGTTTCCAGTGATTATTCAGAGCCAGAAGAGCTCCCACAGTGTGTCTGGAGGGAGGATGTTTCCAGAATACTGTTCACATTGGGTAAATCTCTGTCTCCATGGTGGCAAAGCTCCTACCTACTTCAGTGGGGCCAGATTTTAGTTTCTGGAACTCAGCCAGTGCTTTTCTTCTTATTTCTGTGTGTATGCTCAGCACACATTTCCTCTTCTCTCCCTCCCTTTTGCTCCCTGTGCTCCTGAATAGATGATGTCTTCCATAGGACACTGGGAGATGTAGTGTACTGTGAACATCTGTGTGGGACTTCATTTGGGGGCCAGTCCTTGAGGTTCCTTGCTGAACCAAGCACCTCCTGTTAAGTTGCACTGAGCACTTGAAAATGGACCAGCAGTTTCTCTCAGCTGTCTACTACCAAGATCCTTCATCAAGTCCCTTGGGCATATCTGCCACCCAAAGTCTGTTTGGTATTTAGTCTTGCTGTTTGCCCTCTGTGGTGGGATTTTGTGTAGCATCTTGCAATGTATTTCTGTAATCAGTTGTTGAAAATGTACTGATGGAAAAAGTGGAAAAGTGGAGTTGGGAAAAAAAAGGAAGGTGGAAGGGTGAAAAATATGTGTGAAATGCATAGGAGTTCATCTCAGCTGAGTTTACTGCTTTGGCCCTATTATTTTCAGCTCTCCAGAGTGTATGAAAAAAGATAACCTAAGGATCCTTCTCTACAATAATGCATTATAGCAACCTGTATTGCCTAATTTTTAGTGGTGAGTTATGCAAAATGCTAACGTCTTTGGATTTCAGTGCAGGTGGAATTTCCTGCTCTATGTATGATGTAGGTGTGAGCTGGACTCGGCTAAGATGTGATCTTGAAGAAGCTCTGAGCTACACCACCTTTGGAGGGTGGATTTGGGTTTTGAGAAGGACATTGCCATATCCTTTGGTCAGGCTCAGCTGGTATTGAACGTTATGGTTAAAAAAGATAGGTTTCTGGGAAAGTAGCATCTGCATATTCTAAAGGTTGTATGGTGACCCTTGCAGATGAAAAGTAATTACTCATTTTTTCATCTTTTATAGCATCCATGGTTATTTAACTCCCTCGAGCACTTGCTAATTTCTGCAGAAAGTAATGTGCACTGCCCGAATCTTTGCTCTCTCTTCATAAATACTTCTGGTTTTTCAATTTAGACAAGCTTTTATATTCCCTTCAGTGGGATGTCTCATCCCACTGCATAAGGCCTGAAAAATCCCACTATCGCTATCTCTGTAGTTGGAGGAAGATCCATAAATAATTCTACTGCAAACATGGGCAGGACTTTCAGTATAAAACCCCACAAGCTCTCCTCCAAGGTGTCATATCACCTGCAAAGTCAGGAGAGCTTGGTGGACTGTATAGCAGTGTGGGCAGTCTGTAGAATACTAGCAGTTCCTTTTCTGCCTCTCACTTTGTTCTTTCCATAAAGCCCTGCCAACGTACAGCTCATTGTGAGTGTTAGGACCTTTTCAAATCTCTTTGATAGCTCTTCATTAAATCTATTAATATAACTTCTCAAGTAATTATTTTGATCTGTGTTTGTCTAAAATGTCTTTGTGAAGAATAATCAGCCTTTGGAAGTGGATGAAAGTGCATGATAAGAATCTGATCCACTGTTGTCTTGTAACCACTTGACTGTTCCTCCTTGCTATTAATAGTGGGTTTCTTAGGCAGAATGTAAAGGGGGAGGAAAAGGTGGAAGAACTCCCTAGACAGTAGTTAATACAGCAAGTTATTAACACTTACATTGGCAAGTTCTTACACTGTCCCAGAGAGAGAACACTGATGGGACCTAGTTAAAGACTGAACAGATTGGGTCCCATGTGCCTGGCATGTGACATAAATCCTGGTGGCTCTATTAAAAGCTTGTGAGGATATTGCACTAAATAGCTATGTCGTGGACTGGAACTTCCAAGGAGCTGAGCTCCTAGATTTGTTTTGACACTAACACTGGTGCCAGCATCGCATTGGTGGTTTGAAAGGGTCACCAAGTGGAACGTAACTGGCACTAAAAATGTGCTGTGGATTATTACATACACCTACGAGACTCCTGCCAGACTCTGAATGGACAGGGAAGTTTTCCTGTTATGAAACTGCTTCTCCTTTCCATATGTTAAGATGTAAAATACAGACAGTGTTTCTGCACAGCAGATTGCAAAAAGGGATGTACAAAATGCTGTGAAACAAGGAGCAAGTTTTTGTTTGTTTGTTTGTTTTCTGTTTCACATCTCTACATTTACAGTGTGCAGAGAACAATGATGAAACCATGGGTTCAGCAGCTGTGATATGGCTCAGTCAGAGGGCATGGTGGGTACACACGTCAGTCCGGCCTAACCCGGGTTGCCAAAATGCTGCAGACGTCGAGAAACTTGCTTAATAATTATGTCTAGGAAGAGATTTAGAAGAAAGTATTCACCTTCTGTAGTGGAAGCTCCATTTATAAGTCTCGATATCTAAATTCGTCCATAGTTTGCCTCTCTCTGCCCCAGCTTACAAATTCCTGCCTCCATGTTACTTTTATGTTGTGCAGCTACCTTGGGAGCCCAATCCAGAAAGCAGCCAGTTCCTTCCTAGAGGTTTTTTTTCATTTGGATCAGTTCCCTGATACAGAAGTTGTTGTGCCAGTACAACAGGAGGAAAGAAATGTGGAGCACAAGAGAAGAGAGGCCTGGGACCAGTGATAACATAGCTTGTATCTTTTTTTTTATTCCACTGTCTTAAGTAGACAGCTGGATAAAACATTGAACAAGAAAGCTTTTATAGCAAAATAGACAATGTAGAGTAGAATACAAATCCGAACTGCAGAGAGACCAGATGACAATAGTGACTGATCTCTTTGATTTTTAGATTTTTACTTGACAACAAAAGCATTGCCTTGCAAGAGACATTTAGTATCTTGCATACAATTGGCTTAATTATTTAGGACTTGTTCTCACATCTCCGATGTCTGTGCAGTTTTTACTCTCATCAGTTTCTACACAAAAGCCTCCACTAAAATCACCAGGAAGTGCTGTTTAAAATATAATGTGCTACTGTGATTCTGAATTTTTTTCGTACCAATTCAGGAACAAAATCAAATGGGAGACACAAGGATCCAGCTTGGATCAGCATCTGAAAATAAGAATTAAGAAGTAAGACAGAGCAGCGGTTCTGCAGTCAGGCAGGCAGAGGGAAGGCAGGATTCCAGGGATAGTGCAGCTGGTTTCTGCTGGTATTTCAGACAGATAGGCAAGGCAAAAGTGATGTTTACCTGTACTGCACAGAGCCCAGAGACCCCTACCAGTGGCAGGCTCTGCTGAACCAGTCAGTACCTACAGAGATAGTAACAGATGGACCCACTTCCAAAAACCCTGCAGGTAAGAGCAGATTATAGCAAGCAAACAGATCTTGTAAGTTTATCAGGGAAAGAAAGACAGTGAAAAGGCAGCTGTGCCTATGAGAGAATAAAAACAAGAGGCTGAGGTACAGGAGGCACTCAGAAAGTGGTGTCATTTCTGCAGCAGTCACTCTTGCTTCTGCTTGTGTGTATTTTGTCCTGGGTGCATTGCTTCATAGGGGAGTGTGCCTTTGCCTTAGTGCTCCGTAGTGTCGTGGACTTCTTTGAAGGTAACTCAGATGAAAGGAGTGACCCAAGAGCTCTGTTTGGTTCCAGTCATGGGTTATATAATGTTTTTCTCCGTATTTATCTAGGCTTCGAGGCTGTGAACCTGCAAGAGAATCATTTGCACAAGGAAGCTGTGTGGTTTCTCACAAGCATTTAAAGGATCTACTTCTTGTGTTGTAACCAGCAGTTCTGATTTCTCAAAAAGCACAAGGGAGTTGCATTTTGAATAGTTCAAGTGAAGGGGGGATGGAAGGAGATTGTGCACGTCATTGTCTGGTGGTTTTTGAATGGTAGAGAAATAGTCCTGCAGTAGATGCTTGGCCTGCAGGAAACATCCAGAACTGATCTGCTAGTTTTCTCCATATTCTTGCAGGGAAGCAGCTCAAACTTTCATATACGGTCCCTAATACTCTATGATTTCAGCCTCAAAAAGTAAGTGATATTTGCTCACAAAACACTAGGCAAGTCTTACTCTTTCTTTCATCACTTACCTCCAACTCCTGCAGAAATTAGGGCACTTCAGGCATCTTTTAGGGTTGCCGCAGTAACCAGGTCACTTCATGCAGAAGTGAGAGGGCTCACTAAATCTTTAATAACTGGACTTGTTGTTCTGGATGTGGGCAATTTCAAGTGAAGATAATGCCTGAAACTGCTGAAAGTGATAGGCCAGATGGAGAGACTGACTTATGAGCATTTAGAGAAAGCATGAACAATCAGAAGAGAAGAAGGTAACATGTCAAGCCCAGTATCTGAGAGGAAATATCCAACTGCTGGCATGAGTGTTAGAGGATTTTCTCCTGCCTCAGAGCCAGGGGACGGCAGAGGTGTGTAAGCCGTCACATTTAGGGATGCTGAAAATAGGACCTACATGGATATTCTTCCCCAGCTCAATGCCATCTTTGCCACTCCAGTGACAAGGCTGATATCCTGAGGAATATACTCAGGCCATACTCAGCACAATGCACAGTTGCATCAGAGTTGCATTAAGGAATATCCCCCCAAATTGGCCTTTTCTTGTGACTGTATTTTGCAAGGGCGAAGACCTTTGGGTGTTCTTTTCATTGTAACTCATGCTAATGTATCTGAGGTACTGAGAGTAGGCAAGAACATATGCAATAATTAAACCATATAATAATACACACAATGTGCAAAACAACTTATGTGGAGATCTCTGTGAATTTCTGCTTTATTTGCCGCTCTCGAGGTGCTATAAGACAATGAAAAAACATACTCCTACAGGAAAAAGTGTAGAGAAAATGTATAGAACAAAGATGCCACTGGCAAAGTCAGAAAGCACTTAAACTAGCTTTATTAAATTGCAGCATCTCGGTGGGGGGTTAAAAATCACACAGAGGAGGTTTAAAATCTGCCAGTTCCGTACGCAGGTAATTAAATAACACAATGTTTTCAGCTGCCAGCATTTTTTTTTTGGGAGGCAGCCACCAAATGTGGGATGGCATGTGTTCATGATAAAACCTGAATTCAGATTTTTGCCCCCATGTGCATGGGATATGGAATTCAACTGAGGTGTTGCTAAACTTTATTACATCTCTATAATTGCTTTTTGAAAAGGTGGCAGCACCAGCAAATTGTCTTTCTGCACATGAATAGCTGTCAGACTGTAAGAGCAAAACAGTCTCAGAGAAGGAAATTTTAGAAAAATGACCCTCTGCCAACGTGCTCTAGGAGATGTAACATGCTCCTAGGAACCTGCAGCCTAAAAGTACACGTCAAAGGAAACAGTTTGGAGGAAAAAGCTGTGATGGAAGGATTGTGGTTTTCATTTTCACCCTCAAAAGGGCCTTGTAAAACTACTATAACAGCTGCATATTCCACAGGGCAGAAACAATTGCATTTGTTTGCAGTAATTAATTTCTTCTGTCTCACTCTTTTTTTTTTAAATTAATCCTTCAGTTTTTGCTTGATTTGACCAAAAGATGCCAGTCCATTTCCCTTGTAAAAACTGAAAATTTACTATAAATTTCAGCTTCTACAAGCCCTCTTTTCAGACTAGATATGTAGTACAACAATTTAATTTTTTTTTTTTTCCTAAAGGCTCCTGAGGTATAACTTTTGTTCTGAAACTGCCTGGGAATCTCCTGGAAGCTACCACTTTTCAATGAGAGGAGTTGAAAGTGAAGAGTAAAAAAGAAAAGGCAAAAGGGGTTAAAACCAAACTTCATGTCCCAGATTCTAACTTTACAGTAGTGTTTCCAAGGAAAATAACAATGAACAATGCAAATGCATTTACATTTTTTGAAGTTATGTGGTTTGTTTTCAGAGAGCTTTTATTACTTTTATTTTTCCAGGTAGGTATCAGTATATAGGGCAATAGCTCGTTCTTCTGCCTCTCCAAAGAGTGTGAATGCTCAGAACTCAAGACAGAACAGGAGTGTGTATTAACTGAAAAGACTGAAACAGAGACAAAATGTTTTAATGCAGAGAAACAGTGTTTTAAAATGATTCTGTTCCAATTTGAGTTTCACTTGTAGAATGTTAGGGCGGTCTTCATGGTAGTGGTGGTGGCCAAGTGACCTAATGAACATATTTTCCAGTAAATTCCAGCAGCAGTTTGTTGAAACTAAAGTTGACCTTTCCCATCCACTGCTCCAAGGAGAAACTCTGAAAATGGATGTCTTGGCTTCGGCCTTTCTCATGTTCTCATGAGCATTTCATCAAGAGTCCCTGATAAAAGCTGTGGCTCAGAGAGGATTTTCTGATGCCAGAAGTTGTTCAGTTGAAACTAGATTGTGACTGGAGGCTTATTTGAAAGGAAATGCTAAATGGCCCTGGATTTGTATAGCCTAAAGCCAGTTTCTATTGATGTCCCTACTGGATTTCCTACCAGCCAGAGCCAGGCCTCCGAGGGCATTTGGCCAGCGAGAAGTTATCCTGAGATGCTCTTTAAGCAGCTTTAGTGGCCTTTAGGTGAGATTGAGCCCCCCCTTCAGTGTTAGCTTTGCTGCTTATCAGCCTGGTTGCCCCTCCCTGGGTTTTGCCACGTCTAGAATTTTTCAAGCCAGTAAATTGAGATCACTTTTTTGGTGATGTTACTTGTGTGAATCAAGGAAGCAAAAGGAGGTAGGAAGATGAGGAGGGAGCCTGCTTGCACTCTTGCTTGAGGCTGGAGAGACAAAACTGTTGGTTTCAGATCTCGGGTCAAGAAAAACTGGGCCACGTTCTTTTTTCACAAGGGCTCTTTTTGGACTCGTTTTGAACTCAATGAGAACGGGAGATAGGCGGGAAGAAGACACAGGATCAGAGGGAGACCCATATTAAACTGATTTAAACCCTTTAAATCAAAATTGTCAATTTGGTTTCAGTTGTAGTAAAGGCTGGGGTTTGTTTTCTTCTTACATAAAGCCATTTTGTAAAGGTCTTTTCAGACAAGACTTGGATGTAGCAGGCCTGGCCTGGCACATCAAAGATTTTTTTATCATTTTTTTAGTGGGGTAAAAAAAAGTTGAGCTATTGAAAGATTCTCAAAGAAATGTTCCAATTAAAAGGAGATTGGCATCAACTGATTTAAAATTTCTCAAATAAACAGAAGAGATAAGCAGTTGGCCTCTTCCTTTATGAATGCTCTTCTCAATTGTTGTTCTATGCTCATGTGTTCTCTGTGTACACAGAGGAGCTTGTTAGAATTTTATCTGGTGCATTAGCCCTGCTAAAGGACACACAAGTAACATTTTGGACATTTCTGCTCCAAACAAGCAGTGGTTCTGTGTATCTCCTAGTCTTATTTTAATCAGCATTTCATGTGCTAGTGATGAGTTTAAATGTGCTCATTTTTCTTTCCTTTAGAATGCTTTTGGTTAGATCAAAAATATTGCAAAATCCTTTAAGCAGACTGTGGAAGCAACCTAAAAGAGATGCAAAGGACACTGAACAGATTTACTTTTCCAGAAAGAAAAGGTTTTAATACAGTCTCTGGGTTTAGCATTTTTTTACTATTTCTAATAATAACAAATAATAACTAAAATAATAATAACAACAACAACAATAACTAATGAAAGAGCCATGTTTCTCATAAAAAGAGTTATACATATACAAATTAAATCAGGATTTTTTGCCTAAGTTTTCAGGAAGCCCTGGTAGAGATGTTCCTGCTGGAAACTATGGGCTGCTTCAGCCTGCACAGGTCTACTTTACTTCTCCTGCTAGTGCTCAGTCACAGTTAAGTGAGATTTACAGAACCTACCAGCACTGACAATGTCATCTCCTACCTGCCAATCCATGGATGTCAGCAGCACTCTGAGTCATTCTGCACCCTCTGCAAAGTGCTGACCCACAGCTGCCCAGTGGCACACAAGGATATTCCTGGTATGCAGACCATCCAAACAGGGAGAAGTTCTCACTTCAGCAAATATTCAGTACAAAAGATCACATTTTGCCCTTGGGCGTCACGGTCAGATCTGCTGGCCACAGCTGTAGGTAGAGAACATTACTGATAGTGAAGGTACAGAGCAGGCTGTGAGGAAGATCAGCGCTGGAATAAAGCTGTTCGAAAGCTGCATAATTACACTGGAATACGAAATGTTTTTCAAGGTTTTACAGGCTTGTGGGGTTTAAGAGAAAGGAGTGTTAGCAGCTGAACTCATCTGTCATCTGTCTCTGTGGGTTGGTGTTGCATGAAGGGTTCCTTTGAAAACCAGATATTACAGCGTTTAAGTGCCACCCATCTGCGATTCTGCGCTGGCAGAGAGATGAACTAAGTAGCTGGGGAGCTTGTGCAGTGAATGATGCTAATTGCCAGCAAATCTGAAAGGGATTATATCATGCAACCACTACAATAGTGGAGAATAGACTCAACTACCCAGGACATCCCTGCCAGTGCAAGTCTCCTACAGCTTCCCCTTGAAGTACAGAGTAATAGTCCATGTGTTAAAGATACTTTTCCACTGAAGCTATTTTGAAGTGTGGTGTCTGCACTGCCTTTTTTTTTGCAATTGTTTTAAGACAACATCATCACTTAGACTCCAGAGAAGATGAAAAATCTGAGAATAGTGAAGTATTTCAGATTAATTATTTTAAAAAGGGAATTTTGATAGCTCCGGAGGTTGGTAATAAGTGAAGTGTTTGTCAGTGCTCAGTGAGGATCAGGGCTGCTCTTTCTGTGTGTGTATGAGGGAGAACCAGACAGAAGGACCTACCAAGAGTGTATCTGAACACAGGGCACTGGAAATTAAGTGTACATTGTTTTCAGTTAGGATTAAAACTTCCTTCTATAAGCATCCTGGGGAAGTGGATGTTAAAGAAAGCTTTCCTTGCAGAATTTTTAATTTAGTGGCTTCCAAAGAAGAAGTGCATGGATACTGTAAGAAGCCCATAGGAAAGATATTCAAATTAATACAAAGTGTTACTTTGAAAGCATCTAGAATTTATTTTAAAAAGCTACTGCAGTTCTAATGAAATCAAGGGGTAACACTTCAGCTTGTCACATTATTTTGCCTCATTGATAATGGACATATAAATGGCAGAAATTGTTTCTTCTACATGGAAAACTGAATGCTCTTATTTAATTGGTCATTCTATTAGTTCTTAAATGTTATGTGTAGACATAAAAAAATCCCTGCTAAGCAACTGAACTGTCCCCTCTGTGTATTTAGAAAAATGTCTGTTTATGTATGTGCCCATTTTGGAAGAGAAGAAATAGGGTATCTATAGGGTGTGGCTGTAGTGATATGTTCAGGTTCTTACTTTGTTTCAATATATGCATCAGACTTGCTGATGCCACAGCAGGAATGATTACATTTACATCCTGCTGGATTGTGAGACTGAAAGGCATGTGCTTTGCTTTTGAACTGGATTTTTTTAGAGAGTCACTGAGTCTCCATGATTCTGGTTTTATTTTTACTTTTGTTGCAAGAGATTTATCTACAGCTGAATTGCACTTAACTCAATCTTTATCTGTAAGCAGATAAGCCATGTCCTATGACAAAAAGCATAATTAAGCTGTCCAATTCAAATCAAGTTAGACAGTCCTGTAAAGTTCACGACCATATTTTCTCTGGGTTGTTGTGCTGTTTCTGTCAAGTATTCTCTGTTTTATGGACTTGTGAGAATTGATCTTTGGCTTAAGCAGTGTACTTTGGTCAAATGTCTCTCCAGTTTTTTGGGGACAGGTACCTGACAGTCCTGTGAGTGTGTGACAGGAGACTAAAAATGGTCACATTCTGCAAGTCCATGTGTGGGAGCTGGTGGGAGAGGCACTGATTTTGCTGTGACATGCCAGAGGGTAAAGAAAAAATGAAGGTGTGACATAGAATGTTACGGTCTCTGCACGTGTTTGTTTGTTGTGCAGTTTGTTGTGTAGCATGGAGAGTGCTGAAGAGTGGAGGGATGGATGATCTCAGAGTGCTGTCCCAGTCTGCCCTGACTTGTCAGGCACAGTGGTCCCACAGCTGTGCTCTGCTTCAGGCACTGGAGCTGTTCCTACAGCAGAGTCAAGCCCAGTCTCAGGCATGTTATTTCCTTATACTGAACAAAAAGGAAGACTGTTTTCCCCTTAAAGTAAAAGTTAAACTGTTAAAAGTTGTGTTTTGCTACTGACAGCAGTAAAAATGACTTACCGATACAGAGGTTCTTCCACCACCACTGGGGGATTTTTCTCTTTAGGCTTTGTTATTGTGTTCATTGTTTTCCTTTTTTCTTATCTGACGAGAAGACATCCTTGGGTGAAATTTTCATTATAGACATTTGTAATGGAAGTAAATTTCAGCCAGGGATCACTGTCCCCAACATGCGTGGTGAGGAAGAAGATCCAACAACATGCAGTTTTAAAGAACCCACAAAGTGCTGGGCTAAAAACTTGCCCCTTTATCCTGGAAATGCTCTGGAGGTCTCAGGTGGAGCACAGTGTTAGCAGCATTGGAAAGGCAGTGTGAGAGAGAGGGAGAGGAGAAACACACACACACACTTCATTCAAGTAATTCCATCACTGCTGAGCTTTTCAGCCACCTCCTTGCATGTTTTTTCATTAAGTCCTCTAATATATGCACAGGTGTTCTTGTGACGTCTTTGCTCAAAGATGTTTGTTGTAACTGCTCTTGAGAGTTCAGTAGATGATTCCTCAGATGATCCCTCTTGCTAGAGACCTGGGATTTTTGAGAGCTTATGCAGGAAAAGATATTTAAAGAGACAGATGTGAAAATAATGCACATACTGCCATGACAGACAAACTTAGCAGACTAATGTGAGCTTTTCCAACCCCCTCATTCAAAAATTAACTTGCCTTTGAAGCAAGCTGTTGTGTCCTGTTACAGCTGTGTGTGTACTGGCAACTGGGGAAGCAGCTCATAGTGATTAGGCAGAAATATGTTTTTTTTCTGATTGTGACTCAGAATTAATTGCCTGCACCTTGTGCATGACCTGAAGTAAGAGTGAGAAGTTTCTAACATCCTTGAAGAAAAGGTGCAGGTCTACTTCCATGTCCTGGTGTCATTCTGTGCCTTTGGTAGGTTGCTTTTCCAAGCACCTTCTTGCATTTTCCTGCGTGCTGCAGTTGGCTTTCCCATTTCACAGGAGGACCGTAATCCTGATTCCCTTTGTAGGATCCAGCTGTGCTGAAGATGTTAGACAGAGGTCATAGGCATGGGTCACCATTTCCCCCCAAGCCATGCTGTGTGCCAGCAGACCTGAGGTGCTGAGCAAGTGCTCTGGGACAGGCTCTTGGGTTGCCACAGCAGAAAGGAAGGTGCCTCTGGGATAAGCATCCCTTTCCTTGTTCCTCTCAGGTGGGGTCAGCATGGACCTGCAGTCCTAAGGAGGAGCAATCTCAGATGGCTTTATGCAGCTGCTTCTGCCGTGGAGTCCTCCAGGGAGAGGGCACAGCTCTGCAGCATGACCAGAGAAATGGATCTTGGAAACCACTACCTTACACTGAGTCTTCTGGTTTAATATTTTATCACATTTGGGGGTATTGTGATACCTTTCCAACATGACTGCTCTGAGGAATTTGTGTGGTGTTGGTCAGTTCATCTCTAAATCACCCCATCAAAGGATGTTTCTTCCTGATATTCCTTGGGAACAGAACAAGAACTGAAATTTCTCTTATCATTGCACTCTTGCTCAGTCAGTCCATTATGTGTCTGAGTCAGGCTGTAATTTCCTTCTTTCAGGCTTGTGGGAAGCAGAGCTGACACAGGTTTTTAAAATATAGATAAGAAAGTTCAGTCACAATAGCAGTCACCACTATAGCCCATGGAAACTGAGGTGCACAGGATTCAATTGCACGATTATACTTCTTGGATGTAAAAGTCTGTTTCTTGTGACAGCCTGCCAATAGGCCATGTAGTGTATAGCACATGCTAGTACATGCTCTGCTTTTGTCACACACCTGCTGTCCCTTCAGGGTTTTAAATGGCTGGCAACTTGGCTAAAGATGTTTGCTCGCTGTTTTCAGAAGGTGTTTGTCTCTCCACATGTCTCACCTTGGCTGCTGGGATAATCTTTGCAGTATCCCTCGCACACCGATAACATGATGAAGGATGGTTTTTGTGTGACTAGCTCTTAATGCTCATTGTTTTGCAGGAACACCAAATGAGCTCTGGTCATTTAGCAGCTGCTAAGAAAACCCCTGAAGTTTTAGAGGCATAACACCATGATTACTGCAGAGACAGCTTGTTGGTGTTGAACGCAAGAAGGGGTACCGAGCCTTCCTCTCTTTCTGTTTGCTTCTTTCCTGAAGCTGGCTGCAGTATTTGCCTTGTGACTGAGCTATGCTAGACAAGAAATTATTCCAAGGTGGTTTGCAGGAATTTTTTTTAAATCAAGTCAACTCCCTGGCCAAAGGACTGGCAGAGCTGACTTAGGGTAGGTGGCTGGAGGGTGAGCTAGGGAAGGGGAGCTGGACTTCTGCTGCTTGGCTCTGTGATGCTGCTGGTCCATGGAACTGTGCTTCAGCTAAGTCAGAAACCAGGCCTGCATGCAGAGAATCTAAATGGAAGAATAATAGAAGTGATCAAGGAATAATACCTGCACGTGAAATGTTTGCAGTAGGGCTGGGGACTGCACAATCATTGTGAGTGTAGTTCAGTCTGGGCATAGGGGACTTTTTTATGAGCAAATTTGGTGAAGAGTTGAATTGGACGTTTTGTTTAACATGAAATGCAAAACATATTGTTCCTTAGGATGCTTAGAGTGGTGTAGGAAAAGGCAGGATGTTACTAAAAATAGCTGGATTCTTCCACAATTAAAGCTCTTTGACCATTTAACATATCACCATGGTAGCTAAGGCACGTGAGAATTGAAACTGTCGTGCCCTGTGCTTCAGCATTTTTTAATCTTTTCCCTTTTTATGGGAGATGTCATTGTCTGGTTTCCAATCAAATACATAAATAGTTTTGCACATTCTAAATAATAATAATTTCTAACAGTCCATACGTTGAATGAAATACATTCACATTTATTTCCAAAGCTTTCTGTGGGATCAGAAGAACATTCTGCCCTGACCAAAGGTGCACCTGGTGCACTGTTTGGGCACTGAGAATGGCCAGTGGTGAACAGTAAAGGAGGGTGTGCAGCAGCATCCCACTGTCTCTCTCTCCTTCTAGACAGTGGGAAGGCTTGGAGAGGGAATGGAAAAGCAGCGTGGCAAAGGTTTAAGAGGCTGGATGCCCTGTTGTGAAGGATATATAAAATGAAAAAAAAAAAAAAACAAAAAAACCTCTACTTTTCCAGCCAGTTGAGTCCAGCTGCTTCCATGCAATAATGTCTGGTATGTGTTCTTCCCTTTTTGCTCAGCTTTCTGCAAATGGGTTTGCTGTGTGTCCCTGTGTTATATGTCCTTACTTGAACAGACTGTTTTTTTCCCCTTGTCTTTTGGAGAAAAGATTTGGGTGCTTTCTGTGCTACGAAAATGAGTTTATTGATCTTGCCAGAACACAGAATGTCTTCTCAGGTAACTGGTGTTAAAGTTCATTGCTTAAGTACATGTTCCAAATTTAGGCTTCAGAAAATTAGTTGTATTACTAATTAATAACTTCTCCATTTTGATGTTTGACTTGAGATACTGGGATGTGATTTCCAGAAGTGCTAAGCACTTAGAAGTGTAAGTCAAATGCTTGGGACGTGCAATGCACAGGTTAATGCTGTAACTGAAAAATCAGGTTTACTGTGTCTTCACGGGGCAACCAGAATCAGCAAGTGCCTTGGAAGAGTTGTGGCTCTCCCATCTCAATAGCTCGTGTCTAGAATAATGATGATGATGATGATGATGATGATGATGATGATGATGACGATGTTAGGCCTTCATACTGCAGGATATTTGAAGAAAAGGAACTATGTCTTTGTCTGTTTTCCATTAAGGGAAGTTATATGTTCATGTTCTCCCAAACCATATCTCTTAAAGAAAGATTAAGGGCAGAAAGTTTGTTGCCCTTTTCCTCAGTAATAAGAAAAAGAACAGGTTTGCTTTGGGGGAGTCTCGCTGGCATTTTATGTCATATCCAGGTCCATCTATCACATCTCTCAACCACTTAGGGGTCTGGTGCAGGTAAACACATTTTTGAAGTGTCACCTTGAATTAATCTTGACCAGTCATGGCATGTGGTTCTTGCCTTTGTGCTGATGTTTGGGTATTCTTTGCAGTGTGTTTCAGACGTCAGCTGCTTTACCCCTGGAAGAAGCCCTGTTGCCATTAGTACATTCACAGACCTCTGGCTTGTTATTTATGAAAAAGATTCTAACCTTTTCTTCCCAAAGCAGTTACCACACTCAAGTTCTTTTTCCCCTTGCTGCTCAGATAAATCTCTCTCTGATGCTAGGGAACAGCAATAAACTATTTCCCCAGTATTTTGTTCTCAATTGTAGCCAGCCAAATTTCTTCATCTGTTTTAACAGTGTCTGTACAAAAGGACTGCATTAGTAACAGGAGGTTTTATAACCTTTTGTCCTCAAACATATTTCCACTACTTCTTTTGAATTAGAGATTTTATAGGCATTTTTTTCCATGTATTTTATTTTATGTTTTGTTAGTGCAGTTATGGCCCTTTCTGAAGTGTTACAGTTCTCAAGATGATATGGAGGGAATTTGATACTTACTTACAAAATGATCCAATGAAAAGTATGGGATGATTAATTTGAGAATAATCTTAAGAGTCAGTACTGTTTCTAAAAGAGAGGGTCTTAGTGATAAAAGTAATTTAATAGATACTGTTGTGGAAGGAGTTGCCATTTGAGGTACTCCATAAGATTGTACTCTTCCTCTTAGACTATAAACAGCAAAGTGATGCTGAGGCAAGGCTGCAGTAGGTGTGAACAGTAAACTCTGTAATGGTAAAGTGCATTCTTGGGCAGACAAAGAAAAATAGAAGGCTTCAGGTATGTCTCTCTTCCTCTCATAAATCAAACGTGATGAATTGTGTTCTGGTTGTTCTGATACTGGAAACAAAATGGGAATAGCACTGCTTGCGTTGGCAGGTCGCTGCGGCTTCGAGCTGAGCAGAATGTGTTTTGATAAAGGTCCCACACCAATGCCTCTAGTGACCCTGGATATATTTTCTATCGGGTCCTCAAAGCTCTAGGAGGTGGTCACAATTCTGGTTTCTTCTGAAGCAAAATCCTTCTAGACACATCTGAATGTTTTCTTAGTAAAAATGAGCCCCAGACTGGAATAAAGTTCATCTAGAATATTAGGTCTGCATTTTAGATATTTGTCTAGGCCTGAGAGCATAATTGTCGCCAGGGACTTGATGGTTTGGTTTAATTCTGTCTTCAGAAACTGAAGAGTTCTGAAATAAGATGTATTTCACAGGAGTCAGAATGTGAAATGAGTAGTGACATCAAGTCCAAGTTCGGCTGTGTATTTATTGTCAAAGTGAGGTTTTAGACAGTCCTACTGTCTGCTGTGAAATTTCTCCTAGTGAATGATGAAATAGCAATAGATAATTTTTTCACAGCATTTAATTATATGAAAAATCAGTAATTACTCATTTCTCCTCTAAGCTGGACATTTACACCTACCATCAAGAACAGAAAACCCATGCAAATCAGGATATGTTCTGCTAAATGCTCACCTTTTTAGCTCCACAAACAGGTCACACCTAAGTCAGCAGCGCAGTAGCAGCTTTTTCTTACCCCTTGACTCCTGTCACTGTCATCAGACTAAGAAAACCATTAACAGCTGCACAGCTCTGTGCTACGGTTCAGTTGTGTGTGTGGGACAGGACTGAGGATGCTGGATTAGTTCATGGAGGGCTGATAATAAATGAGGTAAGGGAGATTGACTCCTAGCTGAAAAGGTTAGTGCTCTGACCTGTGTTTTTGTTCTACAAGAATAGGAATTTGCTGGCTTTAGTTACACTTTCAGTAGATGAATTGCACACTTGGTGGCAGCTCTCATTTGGTGTGTAAAAATCAATACCTCTCTTCTTATTCACAAGTGGGTATAATAGCAGAGAGCTACCCAAAGGTCCAGAGAAGGACAAAGTGCCATCCTAGACAAATCTTCAATACTGAGAAGCTTTTGTTGTGTAGTTTTAGTGTATTCTTATTTTTGCATTGATTTCCTGGGTGCAAATCACTTGTGGACCTTTTAGCCCAATCATGGGCTTGTACAGCTTTTCCAGTTCTGCAAGCTCGGGGGAAATCTCAGCCTTTTTTTTTAGGAGAGCCCTGTGGCACTGGCAGTGTCCTGGGGGCATCAGAGAACAGTACTGAATGTGGCCTCCTTGGGAGGAACACAGAGGTGAGCAGGAGTGAAGCCTCCACGAGTGCAGAATCCACAGAATTACATCAGCTTGAGTGGGTCATTAGAAGTATATCTCAACTGGTGCCCGTGCCTGTATGCTTAGCTATGCATGGCAGAGGACTGGCTTTGTGGGTGCACTTTTCACTCACTGTTGAATGCTTAAGTCCCTCACAAGCCTCTTGCAAACAGTATCAAATTCTTAGAAACCCATCATCTGACCTCTTTCTTTTGGAATATTTATTAGGGTACAGCAGCTACTCCTAACACTGCTCCAGGTATTAGGAGAAGCAGCAGAAGTAAATAACTATTACTAGTGTGCAGTTTACTGTTTTTAAAGCACCAGAGTAATTAGCTGTTTTCATCCTAGTTTGATTGCAATATTATTAAAATGCAAACATCACTTGATGAACTTCTGAAGAAGTAAGGGCTGTCCCGCTATTAAGTAGGGCAGTTCCATATCTAAGTGGTGATATTCTTCCTGCACTAGCACAATGACATTTAAAGTAATATTGGCTAGAGAAGGAGTTTGGTTTATTTTGTCTCTCAAACGAATGTGTGTCAGGAAATACAAGTGAGTGGAAAAAGTCTGTCTGGACAGGCAGCCTGCTGTGGTGTATTGCATTTCACGGACATGGGAGGAATGTGGCAGGGAGGTCTATAGTTCCCAGCTGTAGGAACTAGCACTCAGGCTGAAAAGCAGCTTGGGATGTGCCTTTTGCTTCATTAAGCAAAAGGCTTTATGCCTGTGGCATGAAGTGCTGTTAAACATGGTGGAAGTATTATAGTGTATGTTGTTAGACAGGATTGCAAATCTCAAGCATCTCAAATCACAAGTCAGATATTCCCACATAAAATCTGTGTAGAAATTAGAGATTTCTTTTTTTAAAGCTTTCTGTGTCCTTTTTGCTTGCTAAGCTTCATTTATTTTTAAGTGAAAGCTGAGATCTTCACTGAAAGTTGAGATCTTCACCTGACTTCAGTGCTTTAAGAAAAACAGCAAATTACGAAAAACTTGCAAAAAGGTCAAAGAAGTTGTTAACTGTAAGTCAGGCATCTTCTGTACAAGCTGTGTGATTGTATAAGCTTTATCATTGTAAGTAGGCTCTAAAACCCAGGCAAAATGCAGGCTAAGCTCCTGGCACTGGCAGTATAGTTGAGGTTTGCTTACCTTTAACAAATAACAATAACTGTGCTGGCTCACGTTATTGAGAAGCCAGCCAAAAAAAACCTAACAAAAAGAAAAAACAAACCAGCACTGTCTGGCAAGCCTGTGTTGTGTGGGGGAGCCACGGTGAGGCAGCTTGCAGACCTTGCAGCCAGAGTTACCTACAGCTGATCTGTATCTGGTGTAGCTTCTGCAGCCTCCCAGAGGTTCATGCTGTGCCTGTTGGGGTGGGTCAGCAGGAGGACTCCTGTTGGTGGGAGCCAGCAGGTAATGTTGAGGGGTGCATTAATTTCCTTGTGTTGGTTACATCTTGCAAAGAAAAGTCAGCACCAATGCCTTCCATGAAATGGAAGTTGTAAGGATGGGGATGTCCAGGTTGTTCTTCCCCCTCTGCTGAAATGGCAGGCTGTGGCTTTAGGATTTTGAACCATTGCGTTGTTAGCAGCAAGGAAGGTGGAGCATTCCTGTTTCTAGGCACTTGCACAGTGCTGGAAAAGCAATAGGAGAGCATAATCGAGGTGTTTTTAGGATCTTTTCTTTGTTGTTCCTGCTGACCTGCACTTCAGTTCCAAAGAAGGCAAACTGTAGAGCCCACACTTTGCAAAGACTAAGATCCAAGAATTTGAATGGTGGTATAGGAGTTTTAATGTAAAGCTCAAGTTTGCTGATTTGGAAAGAAGATGCTTCTGTACCTTGGTGAGGCATTTGCAAATCTGCTTCTGTTTTACCTGCCTGTCTTGAACTGTCTGTTATGCAACCCTTGAAGAAACAACAATTCTTGAAATAACATTTCAACACCATAAACACTTCTCATTTGATGTTTTGGTATTTGGTTTTGGCAGCTCCACCTGTGTCTTCAGCGTGCATCTGGCTGTCACCATTCAGCCAGCCCTTTTTGCCTTGCCCGGGCAGTTCAGATGGAAATCACCTTGGCCCTCAAGAGTGCTCCAAGTGGCTGTTTAACATGGCTAAGCCTCAGGAACTCTGTCCTGCAAATATAAACTTGCTCTTAGGTCAATATTTAAAGCAAATTTTTTGTTGTTTTTAGGAGTCCTATTAGTTATAGTGGAATGATAAATAATCTAGTGGTCTGGAACCACATTGTTCTGGCTCAGGGAGCTGGTACCACTACAGATGATGCTTTAGGTGTTGGAGGTGTGTGAGATGCACTGTTATTCTCTAGGATCTAGCAGTTCACCTAAAGGTTCATTTGCAGTTGAGCCCACTGAAATCTGCAGGATGTATCATTCAGTTTGTAAATACCTCCTCCACCTTTCAGTGGAAACACAGTCAGAAGCAATGCCTTGAAATGTTTACTGCTGTCATAGTGAAAGGAGAAAAAAGATGCAGATGTAAAGATGTTGTGTGCACTAATTATTTAACCTGCAAACAAGAAAATATAGAAATAGTCCAGAGTGAAACCTGGGAAGAATTGTAAAGGAAAGCACTGGCTCTTTCAGTTTGAATAATGCAGACCCCGTACAAGGTTTCTCTGCAGAACATGAGGTCTAATCCCACCACAGCTGAACACATGTGGGTTTTTTTCTCTAAAACAGATTTTAAAACCATGCAGCTCTTGTGAGGTGACTAACTGTGCTCATTTAGCTTCAAGTGAATAAACTGTGACTTGCTGTTTTCCTAGCTCCTCCGTAATGTTTTTTACCTATTAATTCTTAGATATTCAACTTTTAAACATTTTAGCATCAAGCAGGCACTGCTTGTATTATCTGAAAAATAAAATATGTAAAGGAAAAACTGCACTAGATTTAAATACATTGTATTGTTGCAGTATAAATGCCATCCTTGTAATTAAACCACTTGAAAACAGGAACCATCAGCTTTTTCTCTCAGGAACTCAGCCACCTGTGGGTGTTTTATGTTTTTGAAACTCTCCCTAGAGATCCAGTGTGCTTTGCTTCTCCTGATTGTTCTTGAAAGAGAATTAGCTTTTAGTCCTTTAAAATCTGTTGGCTTTATCTGCTGCTAAATATACACATAGTAAGTGCTGTGGGATCAAAACAAAAACAAGTTGCTCTTCCTACGCTTGTAGTTTTGATGGGATGTGCAGTTTGACAGAAGTCGATAATATGACTCAGTGTATTTGGGGGTCATGGTGGATTAAGGTAGATCCCTTCGGCCTGGTTCAAGAACCTGTAAGGTATCTTCAAATCAGAGGAAAGAGTGAATGTAAAAGAGACTGGAAAAGGATGAGAGAAGGCACTGGAGAAGGCAGGTATCCTGGTCCAAAATCCTGGGGCAGAACTAACAATGCCCGTGTTGCTCCTTCCAGATGTTTGCCTAGCGCCCACTTAAAAGTCTTCACTAACAGAGATTCAGTCACCTGATGAGGGTTTGGACAGATTTTTTCCTGTTAGGAATGTTTTCCTGATGACTTACTTGCTCCACCAGGTGCCTGTGACTTTGTCTTTAACTTTCTACCTTTGTGGGGAGAGAGGATGATGCCAAGTTAAAGACATGAAAAGGGACGGGGAGGGAAATGCTCAGGTGGTGGAAGGAAGGTCAGGAAGGACCTGGATGGAAAGCCCTGGGAAGATTAAGAGGAGGAGAAGGTGTTGCCCATACAGACTCCTTGTCATCATGTTTCTCACTATGATGGCTTGAACTCTGTGATATTTTTGAAATGTTTTAGACAGAAGTTGAATAAGAGCAAAGTTTGGAATATAAGCACAACCTCAGTGGGGGATAAACCTCTGGGTTCCACCCACAGAACTAAAAATTAGTAATACATTAACAGAAAGACATGACCTTTTCCTGTCTTTTCTACCCTCACAGATGAACAGGAGCCAGCAGTCAGCAGTGATTCAGATATTTCATTGATTATGGCAATGGAGGTTGGACTGTCCGATGTGGAGCTTTCCACTGATCAAGACTGCGAAGAGGTGAAATCTTGAAAAACACACAGAGATCTGACGCTAAACCACAGGGGAGGGTCACAGGGAGGGACCGAGCCAGCTTTCTAGGATTTGGACCAGTCATGCACATGCCTCCAGAGCACTGTCACTCCTGCACACTCCATTCTGAGATGGTCACGAAAAGCAATAGCAACAGCTGTGTCTGCCTGGGTGCGGTTTCATCATCTTCATACCTTTGGTTCCCATGGGAGATGAACGCTTCCAGTTTACCCGCGCGCTTGAGAGCGGTCCTGAAACTCTTCAGTGGCTCATAAATACTGAAATGACAGCCTGAGTGTTTTCTACACTTGTTCAATTGAGCTTTTGTTGGGTTTTTTGAAAAGATATATGTTTTGTTTGTTTGTTTGTTTATAGTTTGTTATGAATAGACACTCCTTTTTTGTTGACTGACCCCAGCTTTTTCAAGAGTTCAATCTGGAAATCTGAATTCCTGTGTGCTGATCACTTCATAATCTGACCAGGATTTATCATTGCCTTGTTGTTTCTGCAGGAAGTACACGTGGCTTCAGAAGGATGGTGCACCAGCACCCTGCATTAAAGTGAAGCCTGCTTTCATTAAGTGGGAGGCTTGGAAATGGTATCTTCTGAAGGTCCTTATTTGTAAGAGAGTTCTGAATTAACAAAGATTGCTGAGATGTGGGTCAAAACTGCATTATGTTGTCTTTTACATAGAGCTCTGTTCTAGACAACTGTTGTACAGTGTGAAGGAGAGAAAGAAAAGCTTAAAGCGTCACTCCGTCTGTGTGGTCCTGTGCTATATTTTATGCTCTTAGCAGTTGTCAGTACATTAGTGGCCTTCCTTCAAGTCAATTCAATAGCTGGGAAAAGAGATCTAGTAGAACATCATGTCTTTTCTTAATTTTACAGACCAAAGTCAGATCATCGAGCTAAAGGAGTGTCAGAGAGGTTTCCAGAGGCTGCTTGTTAACAGCTCTGCATTACACAGGTGATGATATTCTTACAAAGGGCCTGGAGATGCTGCTATAGGTGTCAGAAATTGCTCATGAAGCAAGAGGCAGCTGGCTGAAATGTTTAATTCCTCCTTTGTTTTGGGGTCTTTTTCCTTTGTGCGTTTTACTTCTTAGCTTTTGACAGCAGTTTTTGTCTGGTCGTTCTCTAACACGAGTTCAGGTGGTTTGTTGCCCTCCAGAGTTCATGTCAACATTGTCAGAAGCATAATGGAATACTTGCAATTTGTATATACACAGATACACCAAAATATATTGGGGAGGGCATTTGAAAATGAAAAAAGAACTAACATAAATCAAAAAACCTAAATAATAATCATTTAGTTCATCCTGAGCTCTGCTTTCCAGGTAAAAGCTTATTGTTAATTGTTCAGTGCATGTTTTCATTTTTCAGTCAAAATACTCAACTGTGAAGAAGCATTTTTGGCTTACTGTTACACAAGAATACATGGTTTCTGTTGAGAGTCAGATGACTTGAATCACATTACTGCCTCCTGAGTAAGTCCACAGAATCAACAATTCATCTTACATTGAAATTTCATGGAGAGGTCAAGTATTTTGACTCGATGGTGTCGTGGCACCATCTCAAAATGCAGCTGTTCGGGCTCTTGCTGCATTTAATCTCCATGTAGATTTACTTGTTAGATGTGGAAACCAACTTCCAGCCAAAATTCGTGTTTGTCAGATCTTTTTCAGGAGCAAATGTGTTTAGAACTATCCCTAAAATTTTGGCTGACTTGCTTCTTTAGTACAGGCAGAAGGAAAAATTATTCCCTGTGCTTTTTGGTCCATTTAGAACTCGGTTTCTTTTATAGCTTAATTTTGGTTTATGTCCTTAGTACTTACCTTGCAGGGTAATCTTGAGGCAAAGGCTTTAAACTGAAAGAGAGAAGGTTTAGATTATATATTAGGAATAAATCCTTACCGTGAGGGTGGTGAGGCACTGGAACAGGTTGCCGAGAGAAGCTGTGGATGCCCCATGCTTGGAAGTGTTCAAGGCCAGGTTGGATGGAGCTTTGAGCAACCTGGTCTGGCAGGGAAGCTGGAACACGATGATCTTTAAGGTCGCCTCCAACCCAAACCATTCTGTGATTCTATGAAAATGATCCAGAAATGTGCTGTTAGATCTTTAGAAGCCTTTTGAATGAAAATCTCTTTTTAATTTAAGAGATATGGGCAGCTGGAAATCTTCTTGGTTAAAAAAGAAAGTTAGAGATCATTCCAGAAGGTGCAGCTAGGTCACTCTTGACAATATTTGTGGTTCTGTAATCTTATTTTCTTTATTCTTTAATGTCTTCTCTGTTCCTTGCCCTAGTGGAAAAGGCCTGACGCATCAATGCTGAAATTGACCCCTACACAAGAGAGTTTGCACAAGGTACTGCATCAGCTCCACTTAAGCTCTGGAAATAATGCTGAAATGGGATTTCAGTGGTGCTTACACCAAATACTGACACAGGAATGAAATTCATCTCAATGACTGCAGGGGAGGGAATGAAGCTGGTTATACACAGTCAGGGCTCCCTATAGAAAGTACAGACACTGGTACACTTTCTTCCCCAGCACTGGAGCCTGGGTGCTACATGTCACAGGAACATCACGAACACGGTGTCCGAGTTGTCAGTAATCCTTTCACATACACCCACTGCAGCTCAGCACACAGACAAAAAACTCCTGACCAAACTGTCTGGCTTTCAGAGGAGCTGTCGCAAAGTCCTCATTTTATTTCATAAACTGAATTAAATTGATCTCAATGGATAGATTGACCAATTAGTTGTTGCCATAGCGGAGCCACCCACAGCTCAGCAGAGCAAGCTGTGGTAAAAGAGGTCTGGGGAAAAGCAAGGCAGGAGGTGAAACTCCCACTTAATACCAAGCTGGGTCCTTTGTCCAGAAAAATCATTAAAGGGAGCTGTGTTCCAAGAGGCATCACAGAGATGGTAACTGGGACCCTGCCCATATTCCTGGGAGTAAGTGAAGGGTTTCCTGGAGGATTCATGCTGTGAATGCTCTTTTCCTAAGTATCCCATGCTAGATCTGGTCCCTCAGCATCCACGGGTGGCCACTGGCAGGGGCGAGGTGCCAGGCTGGGAGAGGTTTTGACATACCACCATATAATGTGGTCTTTCAGAAGAGGCATCCTAACAAATCTGGGTCAGGAGTCTTTCTGCTTTTGTTTTCCAAGTTCTGCCTGCAGTTTTGCTCAGGGAAGATGTCTCTCCGTCCCTGTCCTCAGGTGTTCTGCAGCTCTGAGCACTGCTAGGTGATAATGAGTGCAAAGCCAGGTTACACATCACTGAAGCCTGAATTTAGGAAAGCACTTAAGTAAATGTTCTATTCCGTCCTTCTTCAAAAAAGCACTTATGACTAATTTTGGACTTGTACTGAAATTGTGTTACTTTCAACAGGTCTTCTGTGAGCATAATTAAGCCCCTGTGTCAAATGGAAACACTCTCCTATAGCAGGACCTGGCTGACAATATTCTTTGTACCTATAAACTGTGAACTGCCTTGGGAACTCGAGGTGCTTTATAAACATTAAGACCCTCCCCCAATGTATGTTTATAACATGCATGAAGGCCTTAATTCTGCATATCTGCATGCCCATGCACATTTTTGCTTATGTGAGATTCCTCACAGGGTAAAATTAAACCTCCAGATGTGCAGTTTTGGACATGGTTAGTCCTATCCTGAGCATGGTGAGTCCTCAGTACTGCTGCCTGCTAAGCTTGGGCATTAAATACGTGGGATTCACGTGCCTGGGACACAGCCCTGGCTGTTCAGAAGGGAAAGCAGCCTTTAGCATGCAGCCAGGAAAAAAACAAATCCTCTGGTGCCCTCTGACAAACAAGTGCTCACAGATATAATTCTGCAGGGCTGGCACCATGACTGGCCAGGGGGGCACCTCCTGCACAAGGCCAGTGGCCAGGGGACAGTGTGGCTCTCAGGAAAGGCACTCTTGTCATTAAGGTGATCCAATGTCTCTCCCAGCAATTTGTGTCCTGTCGTCTGAGGCTCTTTACTCTTCTTTTCCGTGAGCAAGTGGTAGGTGGGAGAAGTATTTGCCTTAGTGAGGCTCATCATCACTCACTCTGGGTTGCAGGATAAAACTTGGTCAGATAGAGACTGGCTTAAAGTATCCTTGGATTTTCTCGGGTTGCACTAAGCTGCCTTCCCAGAGGTCTGTTCAATAGGTAGGATGCCTAAAAAGTTACATGGGCAGAATTTTGCACTCACAAACAAGCTAAGGTGTGCATGCAGATGTGCAAGGCACCAGATCTACATTTCCTCCCCACAGCTGACAAGTTCTGATGGGGATAGAGATCTGACACTTGCTGAGGGTTTGGGGTTGGTTTATTTTCTGACTGCTTTAGAGCCTCAAAACCAGGATCAGGACAATCGTAGCACTGCAGTTCATTCTTTAAGCACTCTATAGAATTAAATTGCACATAAAAGTGCATTGATATGGAGTATGGAAACTGTAGTGTAGTGAAAAGCAGCTGTCATTTTTAGACCTTTTATTTGAGGGAGATTGTGGCACTAAAGAAAAAGGCTTTATAGAGGCAGTTTGGAAAAATAAATTATCAAACTCACATGTGCTAAGTGGTCCCTTGGATCTCACTAATGACCCCTGGATGAAATCTCGAGGAAGTCATTGCAAGAAGGGCATTGCTGATGGGATGCATCCATTTCACAGGACTGAAATGGCAGGGAAACCCAGCCAGTTCTTTCCCAGCATTTGCTGCAGCGTGAGCCTGTGTTGCAGGGGTGGGAGATCATGGGATCAAACGAGCGTAGTGCCACTTCCTCTCTTGTGTTTTGTGCTGCCAGTATCTCTTAGAGCAGATCCCACGAGGGAAAGGAGCTGGCTCAGCTTTAACTCCAGGGCTTAATGAAGGGTAGGCCATGGGATTTCGGCAGGTTCAGGGCAGCCAATCTTCGTGGCCAGTGCTGGCTGCCATCACGACTTCCTTGAGGAACAGCAAGCCCATATGGAGTCGTTTGCTTTATAGATGCAAAATGTGTGAATGTATATGCGTGACAGCAGTGAATCAGCTGGGTTAGCACAAGCAGTGAAACACAGTGTCATGAAATATTTTAGGGGTGAGGGAAAAGGAGGTTGGAGGTGTTGTATTCAAAGACTTTTTAAATAGGGATGATTGATCCAAAACAAGCACTTCTTTTAATTTCCCAAGCTGTTACCTGAACTAATTGATAGTTTTGCAGAAAGAGGAATGCCAGATGGACTTCTTAGTCGGGATTTGTTTGTGTAGCAGATGGCAGCTGCAGGCTGGGGCAGAGAGGGAGAGCGAGGGCAAAGGCTGCCCCTCTGCCGCGCCGCTCCCCCCGCTGGGCTGGACACCCGCCTGCTCCCTTTATCTTTGCATTTCTTTTTCAAGGAAAAAAGCCTTCTGAGCAGGAGCTGTATTTCAAAGGCAGAAATAGAGAAGAAAGATGAATGAAAGATGTTGTGGATTTTCAATGAAAAACCAACAGATGAGTTTTCCATCTGAGATTAATCTTCTCTCCCTCAAGTATTTTAATTGTGCATTGGTGGAAGTTATTTCTTTCTGTAGGGAATGGAAAAAAATTAAGGACAGAAAAAAAATAAAGGAGAAACAGCATTTTTCCTTTCTTACTTATTTCTTGATTCTTTGGTCCTGTGTAGCATTAAAAACAGTAGCCAGATCAAGATGCTTGTTTGCTCTGAATGTATACAGTTATTTCAGATGTCAAATATCTAAATGTTTTGTATGTGTATGTAATGCCATCCTCACTTCTTGTTTCATGTTAGGAACCTGAAATGACTGTACCATTTTATAGTTAGAAATGTAGAGAGGGGACAGTGGGTGGGAGGGTCTGTTATTTTTATACCAAGATGTTCCTTGTATTTAGTGAACATTTAAAATGGTTTTGTACTTGTCAAAATATACATTCCATCCATTTCCAGAAGAGGATTATTTCTATTTGGAGTAGTTTATAAGCAAACCAAAAAAATGTGGCGTCCCACTTGTATGCAGTTAAGAACAGAGCAGCGATATCCTGGTTTTCAGTAATGGCTACAAGGCTTTTTCCAGCCATGTCTCTTCTCACATGCAGCAGAGCCATACCAGCAAATGCTGATGTTATAATGGGAAGAAAAATCCCAAATGAAATAAACACCATATGGATCAGTGCACAGCTTATTGAAATAATTTCCAGTTCAGAGACAATGGTCTGTCTCAGTGAAATTCTCCAAGGTAATCAGCCCTGCTCTGGACAGCAGGAGCTGATTTATTGGGAGGCTTCCACCCCCTGCCCCTGCCTGGCGGGGCCACCAGCCCCAGCAAGCCAGGGTTGTCACGATACAGGGTTGTCACGACTCAAGGTTGTCACACTCCCGCGCTCTGGCTTCCTCAGGAGGGGAGCCTGTGACTGACGCTGTGCTGGTGAGGCAGTCACTTTCTGCAGGCTGACCACGTTGGGGTTCTTTGGACTGTGGAAATGATCCTTCATCTCCACGTTAAAAAACAAAACAAAACCTCCTTTGTCCAGACAGCTGCACTTTGGTTTGGGAAACACTTACCAAAAGGCCATGGCAAAGTCACCCAGTGGCATTTGCATGGGCCGTTCTTTTTCTTGTAGTTGGCTTCTTTTTTCCTCCCTTCTCCCCCTGCTACCTGTGACTTGCTGCCAAAACTGTGCAGTAGCAGTTTGTGAAAGCATTTTTTTGCCTTTTTTTTCCTAGCATTACTTTCTGTACAGTCTTGCAAATATACTTTTAACTCTTTGCTGACATTTTATAATGTGTACATCGTCCTCTCCAATGCACTTTATCTCTCTTGAAAAATGTGGGAGTCAGAGAACTACCATCTTAAAGGGATTTGCCTGAAATCATGAGACACACACTTTATTTTGTTTCCTTCTTGCTTTGTTAGGTACTGTAAATGCTAAAGAGCATGGACAGTGACTCAGCTGGGGGAAGTACCGAAATGTTGAGGCTAATACTTGGAAGCATTATTCGGTAGTACAACATGGCTATTTTTGTTATATAGAGGATTATAAGGTAAATATGTGAGACTGTGTTATTATGTACTAGTAAAATATTGCAACTCTCAAAGTTAAGATGGTGAATTCCAAGGAATTTTATTGCAAGTTTTTTAATAAAAGGATTCTGATTACTGTGTTGTACGTATTTTCTAACAGACTGTGTAAGACTGGAATTTCCCAGTGTGTGAAACTTGTGGATTGCTTCTTTCTGAATTCCCCCACTGCAGACTTTGGCATTCACAGGAGCCACAAGGTACAGTGGGAAGGGCCCCGAGTGACAGCCTGCCATTGCTCCAGCTCTGGTTCTCTCTGTCCTTCAGCTGCTTCTAATCAGAAATGTGTGAGAGATAAATGCCTCTCCTACCCCAAGGGAGAGCTGCAGCCTCAGCCCATACACTGGGCATGATGTGTTAAAATAGCTTTAAAAGGTGACTGCTCTGCCATGCCTCAGTGGGAATTGCACCTCTGTTGTGAGGGGTCATCCAGCTGCTCTTTCCTTGCTCGATCAGCTGTCACTGCACATCCCAAGGGGGAGAGCCCCAGGGCAGCATAGGTATTCCGCTTGCGAGAGGTTTGAGGCACAGTCAAAATCCTGCCTAAAAGTAATTGCAGGGACTTACAGAGAAGTTTTCCAGTAGATGCAAAAGAAGGCAGACAAATCTCCAAAGGAGCTGAATCTTGGCCCAGGCTACAGCCTGTCTGTGGGTCCCAACCTGCCCTCATCCTGGCCCACGTTTTGTGCTTTCTGGCTGGTGTCACCAGTGCAGATGCCTCTCTTTTCCAGCCACAGCGGTTTCTTCATTCGAGGTGACAACATGCCAGATCGCCTGGGGCCCTCAGCTGGATTTCACCCAGGCAGCAGCTGTGGGCCAGTTCTCACCCAGCTCCTTGCTCCTATGCGCCCACCCCCTGTTCGTCTTTGCCGCTGCTGTCCACAACAGGGGCAGCAGCTGGCTCGGAGCAGGAAAACCGCATGCCATTTAACGTGGCTTCATCAGCAACGCTGGGAATTCTTTTCCTGCTCCCAACCCATGCCAGCCAGTGAGCAGCACAGCCTGGAGCCCCCATTCCATCAGCCCCTGCCCCAGCAGCCCTCCTCAAAACAAACCCTGGGCCACCTTTGGGAGGATGTTTTAGGTACTGCTGGCCAAGGAATCCGGTCTCGCTCTTCCCCACGCATCTCCCTGCCTGCCAGCTGCTTTGTTCCCTGCCTTCCCCCAGGGGCTGGCGAGGGGAGCCGGTTTTGCTTGGCAGGCAGCTGTGCAGCGTTGCTATGTGATGTGCACACACAACACAGCTGCTGCTGCTGCTGCCACAGGCCTGGCAGGAGGAGAAGGCACAAGTAGCGCCATGCAGAGCTGCTGGGAGCGCCATCGGGGCTATAAATAACGAGGGGCGTAAGGCAATTAATTCCAGGATGCAGGCACATACTCGGGGCTTGTGTTACATCACTCTCTGCTCTATGTGGAATTAATTTCTGGTCAGAATATTGAAATAAAGCTGTGCTGCTCTATGTTCGTGGAGTGTTTTTTCTCCAGAAGGAATAAGGCAAATTTTACCTTCTCCTCTGATTCAAGGACCCATCACAGACCTGTCACAATTGGGATTCAAAAGGAATTTATCCAGGTTTGCAGTGCACAGCGATATGTACAACACAGGGTCTCTGCTGTCCCATGATACCCAAACCACGCTAAGAAAGAGCATTCACCCTGAGGGTACCTGAAGGGGAGATGCAGTCACCTGTGCTGGGTCTGGGCAGGCCACTCTGGAAAAAAACACTCTCAGAAGTCAATTCTTTAACACAGGGAGATCAGGTTTGGGGGCATCCGTGAAGGAATAAAAGGACTTAATGGCCCAAAAGAGATCTAATGGATTGGTGATTTATCACAGATCAGCTGTAGGAAATCAGTGGTCAATAAGTGAGGGCATAATTTTGCAAAACACTCAATCCTCATCTTTGATCCCCATGCAAAGAAGCTGCCGGCAAGTCCTGGCAGCAGTGAGAACAGGCAAAGTGTCACCGCCCTCATTCCTGGGCTGCTCTCTGCTGTAGACTGCTCCTCTGGACATGTGCATCTCAGCAGCTTGGCTTTATGGTCCATCCTCTCACCTGAGAGCAAAAGTAAGCTTGCACAAGGAGGCTGGCAGCAACTCGTGGTGGCTGAAACCTATGCAGATGTCCCTCCTCCTCTGCTCCAGCTAGGAAGCATGTCCCTCCTGGCAGAGGGATGGAGTGGACACCTGGGAGTGGTAACGCCTTCGATGTGTTGGCAGAGTCCCAGAGTTCATCTGTCAGAGCCCTTAGCTCAGATGAGGTTGTCCCTCTGACCAGCATCCCATCTAGTCTGCAGCTGATTCAAGCAGGAGAGGGGGCAAACACCTACAAAGAAGGAGTACCGGGGCAGTCATCTCCCTCCATGCCAGAGAAGGGCAATGGAGATGGCGAAGGGTCTGGAGCACAAGTCAGATGAAGAGCAGCTGAGGGAGCTGGGGTTGTTTAGTTCAGAGAAGAGTAAGCTCGGGGGAAACCTTATCGCTCTGAAAGGAAGTGGTAACCAGGTAGGGTTGCCTTTTCTCCCGGGCAACAAGTGATAGGACGAGTGGAAATGGTCTCCAGTTGCACCAGGGGGCGTTTAGGTTAAATATTAGGAGAAATTTCTTTGCTGAAAGGGTGGTCAGGCACTGTAATAAGCTGGAATTATCACCCCTGGAAGAGTTAAAAAAAAAAAAAATAGATGTCCAACTTGGTGATATAGTTGAGGGGTGAACTTGGCAGTGCTGTGTTAATGGTTGGACTCGATGATCTTAGAGGTCTTTTCCAGCCTCAACAACTCTACAACTCTGTGATTCTATGTCCTCGCAGCCTTTCTGCACATCCCATTGCCTGGGGTGCCAGCCACAGACAAGCCCCGTGGCAATAACACAGGCAAGGTATTGCCCAACACCATGACGGGAAACACTCCCCACTGCCAGGGATTTTGGATGCTACCTGCGTGCCCGACCCCACCGCAGCTGGCCATCCCCCAGAGGTGACGGGGGTGCCAGCCCGACCTGTTCGCTGTTACGATGTGCGATGTTTCGTGTTTGCTGCCGAGCCTGAAGGCAAAGGAGCGACGGCTGGAGGAGATGGAGGGGAGGCAGGGGCGCAGCCTTGAGGGCTGAGGAAAAAGCGGCTCCAAAAAAAATGCAGGGTAAAGGGTGTTTATCGCTCCAGGGGTACAGCGGGCAGAGGCAGCCACCCGCATCCCGCATCCCGCATCCCGCATCCCGCATCCCGCATCCCGCATCCCGCATCCTGCATCCCGTGCCGTGTCTTTCCAGCAGGAGGCTCCCCCGCCTCGCGAATGCATCGCCAGACACGGGCTGGTACCCGTGGCTGCGTCCGGCACCCACCTGGGACTGGCTTCATCTATTGAGTCAAATTAGTGTTAAACAAGTGAAAGGCCCCGCTGGGGAGTTTTTGTTTTATACCCCCTCCGCGTCCATCGTACGGGTCGGGAAAAGCCCCCTGGGACCGTCTCAGCGGGATGAGGAAGCACAGGGGCTGTCCCCAAACCAGCCCCTTCAGCTGGAGCAGCACAGCACCCTGCGGGATGGGGACCCAGGGCTGCAGATCACTGCATGAAAAGGCTGCAATTTAGCCCTTGGAAAGATCCCTGCCGGTCACCCAGGGTGTGTTTTAAAGGAAGCCCAGGAAATCTCTAAGTGCCACTGGGGTTGTAATTGCTGCCTTGTGTGTCTTGCCCAGGAGCCAGCAGATTTTGTGGAGGAGAACAGGATTGCTATCCCGGCTTATGGGCAGGGAAAACGAAGCAAAATCCATGCCGGACACCTCATTGCAGTGGCTTTAGGAGCAGGTGAGCAGCAGCACAGGGACAAGAACAGGGCTGCAGACCAGCACTGCAGCCCCAACCACAGCCCGACCCCCTGGGTGAAGGAAATGGCACATTTTAGCTACGCTTCAGCTAAAAGAATGTTTTTAAAGCAGTTTGGTCATTCTGTTTGTGCACATACCTAAACCGTTCAAAAGGAAGGTATTTTGGCATGGCTTTGTCTACGGATCAGACTGTGCAGAAACAGACCCAGGCAAAGTCGTCCTGCATGGGAAACTGCGCTCAAATGGGAGTGGAATTTTGAGAAGGGTAAAATCCCAAACTAGAGTATGATGGCCGTTGTAGGGTGCTGGATCTCACCTTCTATTCCAGCCCAACCACGAGAACCCTCCCTCTGTACACAGACACCTTTAACTGGACACAATTCAACTAGATTTGCTTCGTTCATTAGCTCAGCCAGCATCCTCACCTCTCCAGGCTGTTTCATGCCCACGAGGTACAACAGAGGCTGGCGGTACAGCCTCAGGGTGTGAATTATCATCCCCCCAGCCCTGGTGTGCATTCATTCTCCTGCAAAGGGGTGCTTAGCACCGGCCCTCTGGAAGGCTGTTCACACCCGGGCAGCTCCGGAGCATCCCTGGGGAGGCAGAAGATTTTTGTTTTAAGCCTGGTTTGGCGGCGAGAGTCAGAGCAATAGCCTGTGAAAGGAGAGTGCAACTTGCTTGTTGACCTTTAGCTTGCTGTGTCTGGCGGGGGGGTGTTTTGCCCCCCCTTTTGTGAAAAAAAAACCGGACTCAGAGCAACACTTAACCCACAAAGGGGTTTTTTTTACCTTTTTTTATTGATTCTCCTCCCCTGCAGGTGGGGGGCAGTGAGCCAGCAGCTCTGTGGTACTTAGGTTGCCAGCTGGGGTTAAACCATGTACCAGCTCATGGTGGTGCACCTGTTGCATTGCTACCATGGGGACCCTTCACTTTCCTTGGATTTGCCTTGCACTCCGTAATATTTAATAAAAGACCAGATGTTTTTACCCAAAATAAATCGGGGTGGGGGACTCCGTGGTGGCTGGCTCCTCTTCAGGGTAAGGAAGGAGCATTACTCTGAGTTGAGGGTACTGCTTAGTACAGGTTTAGTTTGGGCAAATCGCTGACGGAGTGTTGAGTGAACCAACCAAGCGCATCCTCTGATAAGAAGCAGAGAAACAACAATGGCTGGGGGGGAGGGTGGTAGTTACTGCCTGTACATGTGTTTTGTTGGCCACCAGATGCCATCAGTGAAGAAGCAGCTTCACTCTGACCACAAGAGTTTCTCTCCCCTGTGTTGAAGATGATAATCGTGTGCAGTGGTGAGATCATGTCCCTTGGGATGAGACCTTGCCAGCAAAGGAGCAAGGCAAATCCATTGCTCCTCAGGCATTGGAGATGCTAAACAGCAATTCAGGAATACATTTTATCATCTCGGGGGGATGAAGTCTGACTCCACACAACTGACACATTAAATACTAACTGCATGTGGAGCATAAATATGATTTTGACTTTCTAGCAGAAGAATGTCAGCTTGTTTTGCTTTGCCCTTGTTTGTAATGCCAGAAACCTTCCTGAATGCTGCTATTCTTACTGGTGTTTGGAAATATTCTCTGTCTTGTTCATTCTCGAATTTGGATGGACACAGAGGTTGCTCCTGCCTTTTAGTTTGTAATGTTTGCAGAGAGGCAGGGGGTCAAAAGCTTTCCCTATTTTGGTTTGGTTTGGTTTTACTTTAAATACTTTACTGTAAATGTTGTCACCCTTGTTGCTCCTCTCTCACTACCCCTTGCAAAGCACTCTGTCCTCAGACACTGAACAGGGGATGCAGGAACTGCAGGTGCTTCAAGGATCTGATTGAGAGCTTGTATAAGTGTTTAAATTTGAAGCAGAATCCATGTTTCCATTTTTACCACTCAGAAGGAGGTGACACTGCTGACCTCTTTAAAAAGAAATAGAAAGAAAGGGGAAAAAACCTTTTGAGAGCAACATGTTAAAATGCTTCCTTATTTTGTAATAAAGATTTTATGAGGTCAGCTGGCTGGAGAGAGGATTCAGTGTTGTGGGTGTGAGTGTGAGTGTGTTTCAGAAAAAGTGTTTTAAGGGTTTGTTTTATGAAAACCATCGGAACTGGAAATCAATTGTCTTGGACCATGGGCGTGACAAGGTGAGCAGGGCTGTGTGAGAGGTGCTGTTTTGGGACTTTCTTGCTGGAGGGATGCTGGTGGCCAAAGGAGACCAGTAGCTCAGGATGGAGCAGCATCTCAGTCAGAGAGACCCAAAGGGCAAATATTTCAAGTTTGATGGAGGATGAGGAGCAGGCAGCAAGAGCCAGATCTGTGAGCTGCTTGCTGGGTACTTTTGTTTCCCACACATGTAAGACATGATAATAGATGAAGTCCCCTAAGTTTCCAATCCATTGTATAATTTTTTCAGCCTCCAGCCTCTTGGTCAGACCCAGTTTGCTGTTACAACCCCACAGGCATTATTCCTGACCCCCTTTCAGTGAGGTTAAAATCAGGTCTCCTGTTCCTTGGGTTATGCTTCTATTTCCTTTATCGCTCTTCCTTTATCACACTTCTTCAGAAGTCTTGACGATAAGAAGCATTTGCCCCCCTTCCCTGCCTTTTCTCCATTACTGCTGTAATTCTTTGAGTTTACCTGACTTTAGTTTGTCATATGGGAGCAAATGGAAACATGGAAACAGCTGCAAACAAGATATGCCTTAAAGAAATGCCCCTTAAAAATAGCTACAAGGGAACTGGATATTTGGAAACACCTGATATCTGATGTGATGTAGTTCAGCTTGCAAAACAGAAGCAATGAGGAGGAAAGAAGGGGACAGGACATGCACATGACAGAGAGGTGATGATGTTGCATATGAAATGACTAGGGAGGGAGAAGAGAATGCTGAGCTGTGTGTCAGGAACAGTGCCTTGGATAAGCCTGCAGTAGTAGGAGAGCCATGTGCTCATCTCAACAAGCATTCACCTTTGTGTATGCAAGAGACCCCAGAGTGGTTCTGGGATCATGTGTTCATGGGACAACTATGAAAAGAAAATTAGGAAAGGGGCTTAGAAAATGCACCTGAATGGCTGTAGCTCTATGATGCCTGTGCTAGCAAGGGATGCACACCAGGAAGTTGTCCAGCTTCTTCCTTGTCCTGGTGTCTCCGGGCCCAGAGCCGGTGCTGCTGATGCACCCACTGAAGCTGGAAGGGAAGTGCCAACTACTGCACAGGGGTCCTGAGGCTGCCACGTGGAAGGGTTCATCTTCCTCTCAATATCCCAGCACAAGAGAAAAACATGTCCCCCACCAGCCAAGCCTCCTGCTGCTGATGCACAGGTTTGGGAAACCAGATAAATATAAACATTATCCAAGCCAATCCAACAGAGAGTGTCAGGCACTGTAAGTGCCTCCAAGTGCGTTTCCCAGTCCCTTTCCCTTTTGCAGGGAGCAATCCCTTGAAAGTATTTTAGGCAGCCCATGAAGCATAAGGGCAGGAGTCCTCCCTGCAGTGTCCCTCTGAGGCACCCTTGAGCTGGCAGCACTTTGCTGCTCAAAGGCAGCCTGGCTGCTCTGCTGTACTTTTTAGTGTATTTTTCTTCTCTCCTTTTAGAGCAAGTTCTCAGCTGTTCATATTCTGATCACACAGGAGGAGCTGTTTTCTGCAGCAACACCTTTCCGTGCTGGCTGTGTCCAGGCAATTCTGGCCTGCTTTTGCTTTATGACAAAAAAAGCAGTGAAAAAGGTGGTTCTCTGTTTGGGGTGCATATGAATGAATCTGAAGTACGGTGAGGGGTTTTTTGCTTGGGATTTTTTTTTTCCTCCACAGAAAAGCTTTGCTCTGTGGCTGTGGGGAGTCTGTAGTCTCTCTACAGCTTGTATGCACAGACATTCAGGTCCAGCAGCCACCTGCCTTTCATGGTGATGGTTGTCATTCACCTTCATCTACCACCTGCTTGTCTGCATGTTCAGAGCATCCACAAATGCAGGTTCCTGGGAAACATGCTAGTTGCAAAGTTTGCCATAGAGGAATGCAACACAAGCCCACATTGGTGGTGGATGTTAGCAGGGGAAATATTTCACTGTGTATCAATGGCTGTGCCTCTTGTAGCATGTCTTGGGGAGGTGAGGAGGGCAGAGGAGCCACGGCTGCCTTCAGATCTGGCTGCCGGGATGGGGCTGGAAATCACATTGGAGCTCGTGTTAGCTCGTGTTCTGTGTCTGCAGTGCTTTGGGCACTTCTAGTCAGTCCTCAGAAAACTGATATCAGCTATAAGAAGTACCCAGAGAGTCATAAATATTGTAGGATACAAAGCACTTTCTAACCCCATTAAAGATGGATATCAAAATGTGCGTTACTTTGTTTGCAGAGGAAGCTTAAGGGATGTGTAAAACACCATTGCAGAAAACAGTCATGTAGTTATTTACTTCTGCCTGAGATAAAGGCATGGAACATGTGAAACCTAAAAGCAATGAAAGGAAAAAACATAATGCAATACCTATTGATCTGTGGGATTTGCTGCTGCTTAAGACGATGGCGCCACAAGTAATATTTGTAGTTGTACTAACTGGAATTAAAATAACTGTAGGATGGAAACAAACCAAAACATGAGCTCCTTAGGCTGAAAGCTGTGTGCTGCTCACTTGTTGGCTGGAAGGGCCCAGGGGGTTCTGCTATCCCTGCGTATTACTGCAGTGCCCAGCCACACATGGTATGAATGTTGTGTGTCTTTCTGTGGAGTCACTGGTAACATCTCCCCAGGCAGGCTGAGTGCCAGGCCCTCGGCTTACAGAAATCAATGTGGTGCTGCTGACTGAGCAGACAGCCTGTCCCTGCCATGGGCTCAGCCACCTCCTTCCCAGCCCAGTGTCTGTAGGGAGCTCACACATGAAATAAAATCAGAATGCATCCAAGTAACAGGGCAACAAATGAAGCAAAGCCCTGCTTCTGTCAGGGGGACAAAGAGCCTGGCATCCCAAAGCCAGCAAGGGAGCAAGGCACCAAGACTTGGATAGCACAGGGTAGCAGGGAAGCTGTGGTGCAGTTGTAGGCAATCAGTAGCACCATGGCAATAAGCAAATGATTAATTATAGTTATGGTGTATCACAGAGCTGTAGTGGAAAGCTGAGTAAGAGTGAGGGCTGGGGGACAGATGATAGCAAGGAGACAACTCGACCTCTCCATAAGCACCATTCCTTTGTGCACTTTAACAGCTTAGCGTTGTGGATGTTGCTACAATAGCTGTAATTTCTTCCTTTTTCAGAGGGAAGACAGGGTCAGGTTCTTCAGGAGCTGGGGGGTGGGCTCCTGGCCTCACCACTCCCACAGAGCTTCCAGGGTACCCACAGCCAGGCTGGGTACAGAGATGTCTTGCTGCCTGCTGGAGCTCAGGTCAGATCCATACTTAAAGGCATTCATGCCAAGAAATAACTAACTGCTTAGATGATTTCTTTCCAGTATGTAGTAGAGTTTCCATTATACTTCAGATCAAAGACACTTTCTGCTATTAGAAAGAAAAAAAGAAATTAAAAATAAAATGCAGGGACTGCAGGAACCAGGGGATTTTTTTCAAAGGAAGATTTGACTACTTTTGACTTGCATTAAAGCTGATCGATGGGGACTCAGATTGCATCACCCTTCATAAGAGAAATCCAGCTCACAGGAATAGATTCTTCTCCAGTGATGTGCTGCTTCAACAAGCAGGTCTTGGAGACCACACAGCGATTTAAACACCTGGGAAAACTAGCCTCCAAGGTTGCCCCTGTCAGCCCTCTGTGGAGTGATGCATAACTTTTATTCATGAGAACAAGGAAGTCCACAAAAAGCCTTTTCTCCTGTCCCCCCGCCTTGCTCCCAACCCCAATAACCTCCTGTATCCTTGGACCCTACCAAACAGGCACTAATCAGGTCTGTGGGTCTCCTCTTCATGGTAACAACTTATAGGGAGACCAGATGGCAGCTGAGACTATGGACTTTCATACAGGCAGGGGAACAGGGCCTTCAGTTAATTGCCCATAAGACTGCTTATGGAAAAAAAAAGCCTCAAAATTTGTCTTCTGGGCTTTCAGCTGCACATCCAGTAGCAGGTACTCCAAGGCTCTGGGGTTTTTCCCACCAGCTCAATGAGTGATGGAGATGTTCCTGTGAGAGCCAGGTAAAACTATTTCCCTTGCAATTCCTAATATCCCACTATGTTGTCATAACACCTTGTTTTCCGTGTTTACTTGCTTTTCTAGAGAGACCCCCAAAGGCAGGTGAACAAAATTCTTTGCCCACTTTGACTCTCTTTCCCTCTCGTGTGATGCTTCAGCACAGCTTTGAATGAGGCTTTGGTATCAGCCCACAGGGATTTTGCAGGCTCTGTTAGCGCAGTGTCTGAGTCATACTCTAAAAATAGCCAGGAAAATGTCAGCCTAGCCAAAGTCACTGGCTGATTAACAATGAAGTTTCATGATTCCAGCTACCTCCAGACACACTCCTGATCTTAACTATGTATCTGAGCTTTTTAAAAATAAATAAATATATCATAAATTACGAGTAGGGAGTTTTAAGGAAAAAAATATCCCTGTTAGAGGTAATGCAGAAACAGCTTTCCTTATCCTCTCCAGGAAGGTGTGTGATTAGAGAAGGGCTAGAGGGACTGTCTGGCTGGAAATGCAGCATGTCCCTTCTAGCAAGAAGAATGAGAAAGAAAATAAAAACTGGACAGGAATGAAGATGAGGCAAATCTTTGGTCCTTGAGGGCAAGGTGGTACTGTGACTGTGGTCTCTGTGGAAGTAGAAGATGGTCTGAGGACAACCAGAAGCCTGTCCTGGCATGTGGTGCAGGATCAGCCACAGTGCCCATCGCCAGCTGTGGGAGCTTGGCAGGCAGAGGTGGGTGCAAAGCCCCTTGCTAGGATTGCTGTGCTTGGCCAAGGGGGGAGATCTGCTTTACCAAGACTGGTGCAGTTAAATGTCCCTCCAGCACCTGTGTGCAGTGTCATCCAGTGCTTGTGGATGAGCTGTGGCTAGGCATGGGAGCTTGGCCAGAAGTGCTGATGGAGGCAGAAGAGAATAACCCACTGCCAGAAACATCTGTCTGCTGCAAGGGCTGAGGATGTGCCTGAAAGAGCACCTGGCAACAGTCCCATCAAAAGCCTCGGAAAATAAATAAGATGAAACGACTTCTCTAAAAGCCGATGTGGTGCCAAGTGCAGGGGCTGTAATGCTGCAGCAGCACCTTGTGATGGCACCTCGGGCCAGACACACAGAATGGCTTGTAGTGTGGTACTGGCAGACTCTGGGAAAGGGAGCTGAAATGCCTCATCTGGAGAAACAAGGGAATGAATTGACACTGAGAAAACTGGGCACTGGCACCTGACAGCTACTGCCAGATAGTGAATACTTTGCAGGCTGAGTTTCCTGTTCCTGTTAATTAATTGTGGAACGGTCTTTGCTCCTTGTTGCCGATTTCTTACATGGGACTCAGCCAAAGGCTGCTGCCCACATGAGCAAGGGGAGAAAGAAGGGATGGTCAGACATGACCAAGCTGTTTGAAACAGCAAGGACAGGGGTGGTGATTGCCAACACCCTCTCCAGTATCCACTCTGCTTCGTGTGCCTCGGAGGGAGTGTTGTTTCACTGCAGCTTTGGCAGTCCCTTCACATCCCCTCGTGAGCTCATCACCATTGCAGTGCCCAGGATGGTTAGACTGGGAGTCAGGACCAGAACAACATAAGTATGAATGAGCACACAAAGGTAGCCCCTGCACATGGTTCTTAAGTCATCCATTCAAGTAAATGAGCTTTTCTATCAATTTTTTCTGGCAGGCAGGATGTTAATTTACGTCAAAAGATGTCTCGCTAGGGTGAGTAGCAAAACAAAATGGCCATTAATGGCAAGAAAGAGAGAGAAAAAGCTTTTAACCTGATATTTCTGAGGTCCTTTCCTTCAAAAGAGGAAGAAGATGTGATCCCCTGCCAGACCTCATCATGCTTGATGCAGCACAGCAGGATGCTCTCTGCAGGTACATGCCGTAAATAGCTTTTTCACCCTGGAAGTCATCACATTCTCCCTGCACATCACAGCTCTGGTGGGCCCGTGAGGGTGAAATCACACACAAGAAACAGTGCTGGAGTGAGGTCATGTTGTGAGAGGTCCTGGCGCCTCCATGACATGGATGTGCCTCTGCATCCAGAGAAGCAGATGCTGGTGGGGGAACTGCTGACACCCTTGGTGAGCCTGCGCTCACCCTTACAAGACTGACCCATGGCATTGCCTGCCTGAGCCAGCGGGTGGGAGAGCTGGGGGAAAGGGGGTCACATTTGACACCCCATAGCGACAGCAATGTCCTGACTGATTGCTGCTGCCTCTGCAGGAACATCCTCTGCCCCCACCAGGGGGGCAGTGAGCTCCTTGTTCCTCCGGAGCTCACTGCCTCACTCCTTTGAAACTGAAGGTCACTGACCCATGGAGGAGCCACCTTCTTGTCAGCTTGCTGAGCCTCATGGATGAGTGAGTGCTGCCTCCAAGGCTGCTACTCAGCTGCTGGGCATGCGAAACAGTCAGGATGTGCAACGTGCTCTCCTCGATCCCTCCTTTGCCAGGTGAAGGTTTTCATTTCTCCCAGAGGAAGAATTAACTCCTCTCCAAAAGCACCTTTCTCATGCTGCACCATAAAAAGCTTCATGTGCCTCAGTGAGGGAAGCGGGAAGAGCTCGGTTGACCCTGTTTTGGTGTTTTAAATCCGTATCCCTTGTTCACCATCCACAGAAAGAAGTATTTTCATCATAAGTGGAATGCAGGTTACCTGGTGCTCTCTAAAATCCAGACCCACTGGAGCAAGGGCAAGGCTGTGGATCTGGACTGAGCAGCACAGGAAAGACCATGGAAGTGACTTGGCTGTTGTTTGAATGTAATTACTAAAAAGAGGTTTAAACATTCAACGGGATGAAATGTTTAAATCTTTCACCGATGCTGCTTATCACTGAAATGTATGCCATGAAAAAGAAAATATTCCTGCCAAGTGAGTTGTAAATTAGTATTCTTTCATGACCTCTGAGCTTTAGTAGGTGCATTTTTATAAGCTGAATAAATGCAAATTAGCAATAATGTTTCTCTGATTTGGCAGTCCTTCCTCTTGCTCTGAGGACAACAGAGGTGCAGCAGATAATGGGGTATTGTTTATCTATGCTAGGAGGGGCCTCTTCCATCTCAATAATCAAAGAATAATTTTTCATGCCATCCTGGTGTCATAATATGCTCTCACCATCCATCACTGTTAGCCTGCACTGTAACTCCATCTGTCATCCCTCATAAATGAGTTTGAAAGATGCAATTAGTTAAGCAGAAAGTGCAGCTTTATTAAATAAATATTTGAGGGCCACAGATAATAAAGCAGAGTGAGGCATAAATGAAAGAGTCATCCATGATAGGCCTCGCTATTCTGGCCATTACTAGACCACCTTCCATCTGGACATGTGGGTGAACATGTGGAATCTGGAAACAAATGTGTGGGCACCCTGGCTACCAAGGCAGTCAGCAGAAAGGGAGACAGACCATGTTGGCAAGCACGGACACAAAATACCAAGTTAAAAATAGATCGTGATAGTCCAGAGACACATCTGAAATAGATCAGCCTAAATCTGTGGATGTGTGGATTTGCACCAAGTGGAAGCCACTGTTGCCTTCCCAACAGTGTCACTACAGTTTCACCCTGGTCTTGGTCTACTGACACAAGTGATGACTGGTAAGCCATGGAAATCCCCAAACCTCCAAATTATCCCTGCTCCCATGTTCAAGAACTAAGATGCAGCATTTGAAAACAGCTATAATAACAATAATTCTTAATTTTGTCCTTCTTCAAAGCACAGATCTACACGTGGAAATTAAGGTAGGTTATGGGAGGTGTGGATTTATAATGCAATATTTGTATCTGGAGCATAATCTTATTCTGGGAGGAAAAAACAGTAGTTACTTAATCCAGATCAATACCATTCACTTTCAGATTTAAGCTTGATGAAGGCAAATGTGTTCTTAAATGTCTCTGAGGAGTTATTTTGGACTGATTGTACAGGTTGTTAATTACACTGGAGTTTTGTTCCTTGAACAGATCACCCATATTCCACTGATTTATTTCACACACACACACACCTTTTTTCTCCTCCTTCTTCTCCAGTTACTTTGATACTCAGCTACTAAAGGGCACACAGGAAATGCTGAGAGAGTGACTTACAGCTGGCAGCCAGCCCATGAAAACTTCACCACGTCAGACACTGTTTCTTTAGCACTGTTTTTTCCTCCTTTCTGACACTTTAGTAAGACTATGTGAGGGTAAACGCCTCCATATCAGCTGGGTTTGGGCTTTATTGTTTGGTGCATTGGCTGATTTTTTTAACAGGGAATGTGGTGAAAGCAGATGTGGAACTCTTTTACACATTATCCAGCTGTGACTGGGCCTCCTGTTTCTTGTGTATGTTCAGTGTCACGGACTGACTATGTTACCCTCTTGATATCCTGGTCTGCACAAAAGTGCTCTTTTGAGGTCCTTCTGCATTAGAAACACATTTTTCTACACCTTTTGACCCAAGCAAGAGACAACTCTAAGCTTTACAGAATTTATGTTTGTTGATGGTTGTCTATTACCAAAAATTACCAGTGAGGGTGGCTGTGATTCATAGATCCTTTCAGTGTTGTTCTTATCCCAGGCTGTGTTTGATGTCTGAAGATGTCAGAGGTTTCCTTTATATTTTTGGGGAGGGTGAAGACTCTCATGCATTTGAAGCAAGGGTGTTAGATCCTTTTGCAGGCACAATCACAGGGCTGGGGTCTAAAGCAAGTGGCAAAATAATTTTCAACAGATTAGTGTTACAGCTAACTGTTGAAACTTGCAGAGTTGAGCCCAAAAGGAATTTTCAGCTACACAATCAGTTTTTACAAAGACAATCACAGAATTGTTAGGGTTGGAAGGGCCCTCTGGAGATCATCCAGTCCAACCCCTCTGCCAAGGCAGGTTCACCTGGAGCAGGTTACACAGGAATGCATCCAGCTGGTTTTGGAATGTCTCCCTAGGGGGAGACTCCATGACCTCCCTGGACAGCCTGTTCCAGTGCTCTGCCACCCTCAGTGCAAAGAAGTTCCTCCTCGTGTTGACATGAAACTTGTTGTGGTTTAGTTTATGGCCATTGCTCCTTTTCCTGTCACTGGGCACCACTGAAAAGAGTCTGGCACCATCCTCTTGGCACCTGCCTCTGAGATATTTAAATGTATCAGAAATCAAACAGAATGAGAAGAAATCACTATAGAAATGTACATGGTCATGAAGGCCTGTGCTTTGCTGGAACATGCATGCAACAGCAGGGCCTTCTGTAAGACAAAATTCATAGAATCTTAGAATGGTTTCTGTTTGAAGGGACCTCAAAGACAATCTAGTTCTAATATCTGTCTGTGTATGTGTTTGTGTGAGATTGTTTTCATCTTTATAGCAATTTCCTTCTGTATCAAGAGCTTGCTTCCTTCCCCCCACTTGTTGGGGTTTTTTTATTTATGAAAGAAAAAAAAAATCAGTCTGATACAGACACACATGACTTTTCAGTCTCTGAAAAGCTCTGTGTCTGTTCTTGCCTTGAGAGCATTTACACTTCATCTTTTCAGAGCCAACCACAAATATAATAAGTCAGAAAGCTGTGCAGAGAATGAAAAGTATTCTGGCTGCTTCTTTCTGATATCAACAAATTGATTTCTGAGGTTTTTTCCATTCTATATATATGTGTGTGTGTGCGTGTGTGCATGTGTGTGTGTGTGTACATGCATTTTGAAATATGTTGGGGCTATAACTGCTTTAATGATTATTTTATGTAAAATTGAATCAATCTTTTCTGAAGTTGTTGTACTAAGTTACTTTCAATATTTTTCAACCTAAAGTTGTTAGCTTAACTTCCTTGAATTTCCACAACTCGTTTTCGTGATTACAGAAATATCACTTCTCTGTGTAGATAAGCTTACAGAAGGAAGAAATTGAGTTCTGAGATATAGAACAGTGATTTCTCCTACATTGCCTGTTGTAAAATTTTAGAATTGAATGCCTGAACCTCCGTCCTACACCACAAAACTGATACATGCAATGACACAGACCTTGGTCTTTATGTGAAAGCCATCCATGCTGCTAATAAAAAGGAAGAAAAAAATCACAACAAAAACAAAGTACACCATTTTATTATCATTGTTTTCAACCCTAATTTGCTCTTGTCTGCAGCTGCTGATTTGTAAGGATCTATGAGCTGTGGACTTTTGAGATGGTTGCTGGGCATGAATGCTTCTGAGTGGGGAGGAAAAAATGCACAGACCACCAGGTATTCCTTTGGCATTTGACAGCTTCTGGAAGGGGACAAACCAAAGTCATTAGCACAGTTTATAAAGCTATTAATAATGCATACACATACAATATACATAATAATAAATCATAAATTAATTCTATGGAGAAACTAATGCAGTTTATCAGTGAAGGATCTTTAGAATGATATAGACAGTTGTTTCAGAGCTTCCAACTGGTAAAAATGTTCACTTGTTGAAAGACTGTGGGCTATTGTTAATAGAAAATTTTAATGTTCTGTACCTAAACTTGTTTCAGCCTTGGGATTGGTTTAAGACAGAATAAGAGGGGGTTTTATTCCTATGTTGCTATGTTTGTGGACTGCTCTGTATAACTCATAGCTGATATTTTGTGGGATAGTGTTATATTTTCCAAAATGCACTTAACTACTCAGCTCAGCTGAAGACTAAGTAATGCCTCTGGTGCCCTACCTGTTGCAAAACAATTTCATAGTAATCATACCTAGAAAAATTAGTGAAAGTGCTGGAAGTCATTTTCTGTTGTGGTGCCACTACCAACTCTGCTTCCAGCAAAAAAACCACAGAAGCAGCTTTTTTGTATTTTAAGGGAGCAAATAATACTACTTGAAATATGTATTTCTTGACAAATCATTTTGAATAATTCACTTAATACATCCTACTCTTTTTCTTTATAGGACAAGATAGAGGTTTCAAGAATAATTAATTTCAGTAAGACAGCCATGGGGTGCACATTGATATACTTACTAGCTGTGAGATAATGGCTTTTCTCCATGAGTCTATTAAATAAATTCTTCCACTATCAATCTTAGGTACTGGCATATTTTATTTCCTTTTTTTTTTTTTATCATTGCTGTCATCTGTCATTTATTCTGTTGTATTTGGTTTGTTAACTGTTTTTCTCTTTTCGTTCCAACAATATTTTTGACCCTTCTGATATGAAACCCCTTCTGAAATTATTCCTTTAATTCTTTGTTCTTCTGGTGTCTCATCACCATGTTCAGTCATACTTAAACTCTCACCCAATCTGTTTTCCCTTCCCACTATAATCAAATGACGACTCCTTCAACTTCTAAATTATTTATGTTCTCCAGGTCACATTGGTTTTGCTTTTCTTGGTGGGTTGGTTTGGTTTCCCCTTAGCCAGTAGCATGTCTCTCATCCTATTCTCTGTAATGGGCAGATGATTATACCACTTAAACTGGGCTGATGCTAAGCAGCAGGATTAATGGGGATAAGGCTTTCTTTGTTTGATGTGATCTCTCTTCAGAAGCTGTTTGTGGGTTTTTTGGTGGTTTGTAATTTGGAGGCTTTTTACCTTGTAATTGTGCATTGAAAGTAGGCAATTTCATTCTGCTGTGGTGGAACAAGCCTGACCCTGCTCACTTCCTATCATGATGGAGAAGAGGCAATACAATGCATTGCCAGAGAAGACAGTGACACTCCTATGATGCTGTGGCCTATGGAATCACTAGCCAGAGTACTGAGATTTGCCTTCAACTCAGTTTGAAAGTACCAGCCAGAAAGTAACCACTCCTGACAAAAAGGAATTGCCCTGAGGAGCTAATCAAGGAGATAAGCAGAAAGCAAGACTCTAGCACAGGGCACATTGCTTTGATAGCACTTGCCAGGACCTGGCAGTGTTGGCTTTGTACGTGCCTTGGCATGAATTGCCAGGATGTTTCTGTTGACTGAATTCTCCTGTGATGCAAGAAAGCAGGTAGCAAGGCACTAAAACAATCTGCCAATGTTCAAATGCTGTGGTAACTTGATGTGATGCCTCAGTCCTTAAATTTCCTCCTTTTCGCCCTTCAGTTCTCCATCTCTTCTTCCATACTTGTCTGTTAGTGTTTTTTTCTTTCACTGCCTCTATTTCTATATTTACATATCCTTTTCTTTTTCCTTCGACCTTAAACCATTTCCTTCTACATTCTTCTTCTTCCACTTCTCTCAACCCTTTCTTTCACTTTTGGTTTACATTAGCCACGCATGGGTTGAAGAATGAAGTATCTTCCCCTCCTAGCCCTGGCACAGATGACCAGAATGGCTCCAAGGCACAGTTTTGCCCTGAGATCTGATGTTAACAAGTGATGACATCACCAGTAATAGCAAATATTTTGCATATTTGCATCTAGACAGGGTACGATCCTCCATCACGTTCATTTTTTGTTGGATTTAGCAGTAGTTTTGCTGTCTTTGCATGTTTTATGAGAGTAGGTACCCTGGAGCTTTATACTACTATGTTTTGTTCCAGTGCCAGAAATATGGGAAAGCATGTCTTTGCCTCAGAGGGGAACTGTGGGAAGACATTAGGACCTCTTTGGATGCCTGGAGAGCAGGCAGCTACTCAGATGCATCAGCAGGACTTCTCCATTGTCAGACAAAACAGTGGGATCTGGTTTTTCCTGGGATGGCAGGGCAAGGTAGCAAAGGCTAAAGCTGTGCTGCTTATAAGCAGAACAAAATGACAGATCTCAACCTTTTAATTGGATATTACCTTAAAATAAGAGCTTTAATTTTACCTTGGATGTACCTCAGTTACGACAGTAGCAAACACAGCTTGGAAATCTCCCAAATCTTTCTTTCTTACATCTCTGTAATTTGACCTTCCTGTTTGTCTCAGCTTTCAGAGACCTCTAAAACTGCAGGTTTTTCCAAAATGTTGCAATTCAGGACTGTTGGAAATTTTGTGGTGGCAATGTGACTATGTATACTGATAAAACAGCTTGAAAATAAAATAGGCAAATGATTCACTAGATACTCATTGTCACCCTTTATTACTGGTGAATGCATCTAAAACATTTCTATAAACACATATATGCAGATAAAGAAAATTTTTATCTGTATATTTACAAAAGTTCACATTATTTCAGTGTTATTTTTTCATTTGCATAAGTTACTATAAGTTCCATGAGCAAAAAATCCTTATCACAAAGGGTTATTTGTGGGTGTCCACACAGACCACTGCCCTCTCTTCACAGTGTAATGTGTAAAATTATAATTTAAATCAATATGTAAGGTTCTACAGATAGAGCTTAATGTGCAGTGACAAACAGGATGGGAATTCAGCTGGCAGTGTATCTATCATGTGTCCCAGATTTCTGGAAGGTTGAGGAACAGATTTGGTCACGTGTGGTATAAAGCACAGGCATGATCCTCCTCTCTGATACAGCAGATTTAATCCCTGTAATGTTGTAAAGGCCTTCTCTAACACTAATTTTCACCCTAAAACTTAGAAATAAAGCTCTTCATGCAGACAATACTTCTTCCTGACTATTGATTTCTAATCTGTTTTCAAACTATTGTTCTCTAAACTATAAAAAAATGTAGTGGGCTTTTAGAACAAAAACAATTTTAAAACTTCTGATATATTTAACAGAAGTTTCATTTATGATACAAATCAACTTTTACATATCTTCTACATCAAGGTAAGTGAGCAGAGAAAAGAGATACCAGAATTCTATAGGACATTAAACAAAATGACACAGATCCCTAGAAATGCTGTTATCAAGATGTTCTTTGTGGCAGAATAGGCCCACGCTGATGAGATTTCAAATCCAATCAGAGAATGCATACTATGCAAGCCATCATGCAGGCTCTCCTGCAAGCTCAGCTGCTGATGCCAGGATGCTGTCTTGGTGTTAAATTATGCTAAAACCATCCTGGGTCACCAGACTTCGAATACACATCCTGCCTTTGAAAGAGGATTTGACACAGAAGCTGGTCTGGCAGCCTATAGATCTGTGACTAGCAGTCACTTTATACTGTGAAAGTCCAGTCCCCTTCTTTAGGTCAGGTTTCTGACATAACTCTCCTTGGGTGTATGTGTGGAGATTCCTCCCTGGGCTGGGAATGCTCTTCAAGGGATTAAGAAAGCAAGGGAGTCTTTTCTGCACCTCCTGACTCAATGGCAGGGCTTCTTTAATAAATTTTGTCTAAGGCTTCCACTCCCACCTGCGACAGTCTTGGATCTAACAGTCCATGTGAATTCCAAACCGAATGAGCTGCAAAATAAAATATTAAATAAATATATTACATATAAATATAATATATTAAATACAAATATAATATATTAAATAAAATATAATATATTAAATAAAATATTAAATAAAATATATTGTATTGGAAGTGTAACCCATGTTGTAGTTAGATCTTAATACAATTGCCATAGCTCTGCGTGTTTATGACTTGTTGGTCGTGTGACTTTCATAACAGATTTCTTTTATTTCTCTTATTATTCATGATATTTTCCATGAGTGTTCTCAGTGGCTATTTCAGTAAAGAGGAAAATTTGATGAAATCCCACTTCTTGGGTTTTGTGCTCTGCACAACTGAGAATATCCACCTGAAAGTGACACAAAATATAATTTTCTACAGAAAGCCACTGCCCATACATGTCATCAGCTGCAACATTTGATTTATTATAGATAAATTTTCCTAGGCAGTGGAATGAAAGGTAAATTATTATAAATGACTAATGAATCACTTTAAAGTATTTGTGAGGGGCAGCTTGCTCTTACCAGCCCCTACTGGTCCCTTATTCCCCCACTCCAAATTCTTCCTACACAGCTCCCTCAGGACAGGGAGCACAGAGCAGCTTCTTCCATGGGAGCCACGAGCACAGGACACAATCATGAGCCAACATGAAGTCATTGCCCAGCCCACAGCAGCCATTTCTTCCAAGGGGAGGAGGCTGTGAGTTGTTGCATTCTGCAATTTACCACCAATTCTGCTTTTTTATGTTCAAACAGCCAACTTCTGTATTTTTCCAGAACTTGCACAATGATATGTGCACACTGGTAATGTGTTCCTCATCCGAGAGCTGTGCAGAAATTGCAGCCACCGTGTTGGTTTCTACATTCATTTGGGTAGACATTCTTGTTTGATCTGTTCACTGTAGATGTATTGTAGCATCAAAGCAATCTGCCACTCTCTTCTTCCTACAGTGAAAAGAAGGGGCTGGAAGAAAGTAAAGAAATACCAAATTTTACAGGCTGGGACTAGAGAGGTGAGAACGACTGGAATTTAACAAAAAGACTAAGGGGTGAGTTGTGACTTGATCCCCTCCCTGACATCTACCAGATCATGGCAACAGCTCCCTGTAGTGAGCTCGGCAATTTCAGATAGCTCAGCAGCCACCACCAGTGCTCACTTGATGAAGCAACATACCTGTGACCAGGCATTTTTTGACTCTTTTTCCCTCAGCTACCTTCTTGGAAGGAAGTAGGTTAATTTGAGACATTGAATGGAGATGGGGTAGGTCTGAACCTCAAGCAAGTGAAGGGGGGCAGTTGACTTTTTTTGTTTGTTTCTTGTTTTGAGAGGAATCAGAGTAGGCCTTCCATGACGCTTCACAAAATTGTTTCATGCCTTTTCACTTCCCATGGTAATCAAAGACTTTTTATCTCCCTCCACCTAAATACTCTCTTGCAAATCTCCTAAGAATTATAGATTTACTAAGGGTCCAATGGCTACCACCTCATCCCAAGTTATAGCCATGCATTTCAAAGCCCCCTTTGCTCACCACTTTTTGGTGAATGGATCCGCTGCTAGCCAAAGTGTGCCTTGGGACAACAGGTTTGAGAGAGGGGAGAAAAACCAAAACCAACTGAACAATTGCAACAAGAGAGGTGGGTGAGAATATGTGAGTGAAACAAGTCTGGGGGCACCAAGGTCAGTAAAGAAGGAGAGGGAAGAGCAGAGCGCCAGGTCAGTGTTTCTTTACAAAGCTCATTCAGAAAACCCGCAGAAAACCAATTCATGTGTTTGATTTTTGCAAGGTTGTATGGATCTACTCTGACGGCAAATCTGTCCTCCTGGGTTACACCAAGTGCAATGTCATTATTTATGGGGGATTTTATTGTATTCAGCTGCAAACGATGTGATGCTCAAAGGAAGTCAGCTCTTCAAATTTCAGTATCTATGTTGTTTTCAATAAAGAGGCAAGGAAGTGGTACACAGTTTATTATCCATCATTTATACGTCAGTCAAGCATATTTTATTAGTATTTCAGGAGCCGTCTAGATCCTTTAAGAATATGGAAGAGAAATTTTTAAGAACCAAGTCAGATACCAGATGACACATAATAATTTTTTGAGCATTTAGTCACACAAAGCAGGACTCCTCCATGATGTATCTTCACTGATTACACTGGATTGTATTAAGAGTTTCTTGGGTGTGTGCCACACATTCTTTTATTTTCTAAGCAAGTATAGAACATCTTAGAGACACTTAAAAAGAAAGATAAAATAAATTAGGTAAAATGAGTGAAAAACACAGCACAATAATTCGTGAAATAAGGTAACAATTATTCAACACAGACCTATTTGTCCAAATTGTTTGTTTGTTTGTTTGTTTTTTAAAGGGCCTTGGTAAGATCCCTGCCCATTTATGTTCCAAAGATCTCTGAGGCAGTTTTCAGGTTTCTGATTTCAGCATCCAGAAACATTCCTGGAGACCCCAGGCTACAGTAAGAAAAGCACTGGAGTAAACTACCTGCAAATTACATGAACTCTGTAAATCATTCAGTATACAAATGTATAAATGGACAGACCAGAACCCTGACTTTTACTTGTTTCCATAGGTCTAATATAGGTTTGTTCCTCATTTTCAATGGAATGTTGCTTCTCTAAATAATTTCACATCAGGTGTGAACTCTATTTCAGGATAACACAAATAACAAAAGCAATGTATAGAAAAGCAAGAAGTGCCATCAAGGGATGAACAAAATTTATTCTGAATTTAAGGATAAACAAACCTAACCAGTTTATGAATGGGCAAAGCCAATTAAATCTTATGACACATACGAAAGTATTTAAATTCAGGTACTTAGCATAAGTAATTAATGAAGATATTCTGGGACAAGTAGTTACTGAGTATTAACACTCTTAAAGCCAAATTAACTCCAGCATTTTTCTGTTGTCCAGTATAACTTATGTTGTTCCTCAAGAAATCTGTAATCTCCAACTGGTTGACATTATTAATCACAGAAGCACGTAATGAAACCATCAAAATCTTTAAAACAAACCTCATTCCTTGCCAGTATTTTTCTTCAAACTGTTTCACTCCTGTCATGCTGAAGAGGCAGTGCCAATGGAGCTGCTTGCTGAACTGGTTTGGTGACTTCTCATCTGCCTGGCTGCTGGTGGCTCCAGAAGGTGCGGAAAGGAAGGTGCAAGATGGAGTTGGCTCACTGAATCAGGGAGAAAGGGGCCAATTCTGCTGTATACCAAAATGCACACCTCCCTTTTTTTCTAGCACCTTGCTGAAACATGCCTTTTTCAGGGCATTGTTGCATTAAAATATCATCTGTGATCAAATGTTTCTTGGCTTTCCACTTCTGTTAGTAACATTGGCTCAGCTATGTGTAGTCTCCTAAGGCATATTCAAAGAACTGTTTTTCTTCTCAGCTTTATGGTTATGTCAGCTTTGTTGTCATAGGAAATGTTAATAACTTCCTTGAAGATTTCATTCTTAAGCTTTTTTTTTTTTTTTAATTATTATTTTCAGTCCACTGGAAGATAGCAGATGTTGAAATTCTTATATATTCATCCATATACTGTGTAGTTCCCACATTTCAAAACAAGCAGCTCTGTTAATTAGTTAGTCAGACTGAGCAAACTATGGACCAGAAAGTCTCTCACTGACCTTTGTTACAATAGCTAATTTGTCCCAATGTTAACAAATAGTTCCAGGATTAGAATACGGTTGTATTTTTTCTTAACAATCAACATATGGTCTTGTGGACCTAGATCCTGTCAAACAAAGCTTGTTTCTTTTCTGGCAGGGTGAAGGCTTTGGTCAATAGAAATAGCAGAGTTGTTAATCATATGTATGGATTTTGCTAAAACAGTTTTAATTGAAAAGGTGGATTGTATATGAAATTAACTGGGTCATAAGATCTGGATGTAAAACAAACCCACAGAAATATTTCAGAACAATAGGATAATAGTGACTGGGAAAGCTTGTAGCAGTCCATGTATAATTTTAATATTCTACATTACCAATACTCTGCTAAAGAATCTTTATGACACTGTTTCTAAATGATATAGGGTTTGACAAGATAATAAGCAGTGATGTAAGGTCACTGTTTTATCAGGACTCAGATCACTCCACTACAGCCCAGCACTTATATCCATAAACCAGACTTAAGGCAAAGGGTGCCAGTTATAGCCGAAATATGGATCACTGCTTTGGAAAGCTTTTGCTGCATGAAGATTTTGGATAAAGTGCTCCATATGTTCCCAGTGCAGTGCTGTGTCAAAAAAAAAAAAAAAAAAAAAAAGGATGATTCAGACAGAATGTGTCCAAACTGGAAAAGAGATCACAGAATATTCTGAGCCAGAAGGGACCTACAAGCATTGAGTCCAACTCTCAAACGAATGGACCATACAGGGATCAAACCCACAAGCTCGGTGTTATTAGCACCAGGATCTAATCAGCTGAGCTAATTTTGCTTCTGTTGAAACAACACAAAAATTGGCAAAGCTCTGTTAACATAGAGAATCCAATTCTGATGCCTACAATTCAGAAATTAATGGAGTTCAAAGGATCTTCTAGACATGACAGGAGAGCTGGAAATTTTGAGTCTTACCCAACAAGCCTCACAAGGTAGTCCACAAAGAGATGTATGGGCTGTGGACCGGCATTTGCCTTAGCCATGGAGAGCCTGGTACCCCAAAGGGGCTTTATAAAGAGTAAAGTACTCAATATGACACCTAAAGGTAGCTAAATATAATATATTGCTGGAAAGCAGGAAACTGCTTTTTATCAACCTGCAACACGTTGTCCCTCTGTCAAGACAGAACAGCAGAATCTCACAAAAAAAAAAAAAAAAAAAAAAAAAGAAAGCAAGCCGGAAAAAGCTGTCATTCACAGTGAGACAAAGAGTAGTAAGTGGCATATTGAAGAAGAGCTGTCATGATTCAAGGAAATTGTAAAAAAATGCATCGCAGAATATGGAACTGTTTTATTTAACCTTCCCTGGAAAGGTGGGCTCCTCATCCAGACTGCAATCTTGCAGGAAGTATGATTTTCCTGAATATATATGCCCGCTGTTCCAACCTGAGCAATGTGTGCTTTTCTCAAAGATTATATTTAAACATTTTGATATTTTATCTTTGCTCCTGGTCAGCTGAATGGCTGTCCTGAATCACTAGCATATGCTAGTTGGCTGCATCTGAAGAACAGGTCCACTATAAGAAGGTCTTCTGGGGAATAAATGGTAAAATGTCTGCTTCATTTAATCTTTTTTTCTGCTTGAGTAGTGTTAATGTCCATTAGTCTGATATTACACAGAATGGGTGTCCTCCTAGAATCATGTTTGTTTTCTTCCCTGAGAGACTTATATCATTACATGAAATAACTCCTTAGTTTGTATTGATATCTGCACCTGATTAATTCATTTTTCAAACTTGAGTGACATATGTTGAAGTTTTAAATCTAGTGGCATAGAGAACTTTAAATGGCCCTCAATGAGTTCCCAACCTGATACAATTTTTTTTAAAAAGTGCTACAAAACAGGCAGAGGCAATCATTCTTTTATTTCCATTTCAGACTTTTTAAAAATTCCTATCATATTTCACAGGACCAGCTAGAAGGTCCTTATTTTGCTCCCAAACTGCATGATGAAAAAGAAACTTTTGAAACTTTAAAATGGCGCATGAAAACTAAAAAAAAAAAAAAAAACCAAACTAAACCAAAACCCAACCAAAAACAAAAAGACATAGACAAGCACTTTACGTGAGGGATAAAAATCTGTGATGAGCATGCAGGAAAAAGAAAATATTTACATTTGCTTCAACAAAAAGGTCAGCCATGATAGCACAACACCTATTTTACATTACAGTGAAAGCAGGCCATGTTTCCATTTAAAACGCCTTGATACCATCTACAACACAGCAGTAAAAAGACACAATGCAATCTCATTTTAAATGCCATTTACTTGAGTGATGATCTTCCATTTCTTTTCAGTTTTATTCAAAAGTTCTATCGTGCTTAATGGAAAGTAAATAGGAAATATGTTCGGAGTTCTGCTTTTCTTAATGTCGGTAACATATGTCACCCCACTGGCATGTAAAACTGACTCATTGGCATCAGTAAGGTGTTTTCAGTGCTTACAGTTTTCCATTCCAAACTGTCTGTGCCACTGCTGAAAAGCAGTTTAGGAGTGGGAAACAAGAGTGTCCAGCTTCTGATAATGCTTTTTTTCCTTCTTGAGGACAAGTTCACAAAGAAAGTTACCTTCATCACTGCCTCCCACCACAGCAGAGTATCACGTGCTTATTCTTCCCTAAAATGTTGGTGTGGCTTTAGTAGTTCTACTGCAGAGTGTTGGCAGTGATGACAACACTAGCAAAGCCATCAGTACTCCTTTGAGAACACGGGAGCGTTGATAAGCCTTGTTCGTGTCACATCCTGCCTTTACTAAAAGAATTTACTTGGAACTTTTGCCACTAATTTTAGCCAGGATAAAATTTGGCTTTCAAGTTACCTGGCATAGAGTTTTTAACTAGACCTGGTTTAAAAAATCATCATTGCTAGAGGGCAGCTGCACTTTGAATGGGAATGCAGAAGAGCTTCTTCACCCTTTCTGAATTTATCACAGAATGAGATTATTTTGAATTTTGGTATTGTTGAAACGACCTTTTAAAGGGCTTTTTACAGGTAGTATTTTTATAGAGAAATTTTGAACGAGCACATTTCTTATAGCTTTGAGAAGGAATTCCAGGTTTTTGGTTGTGGGTATTTTTTTGTTTTTTGGTTTTGTTTTTTTTTAAACCAGGTCTAGTTAAAAACTCTATGCCATGTAGCTTGAAAGTCAAATTTCTAAGTGCCCATCAGAGACGGTCACTTCCTTCTCCTGAATTTTTTACCTACACAGTAACAGCCACATGACAGCTACCTCAGACAAAGAGTCATCCCTCCCATGGCCACGCGTCCATCTCCACAGGATGAGCAATGGGCACCAGCTCCATGCCAGCACCAGTTAATACAGCCTGCGTATGAGTAGTTTGTGCTTGGAAGATGGTTTTAATGTTTTCTTTGGGGCTTAATTTATTCTTCTCCACATCTTGAGCAAACCAAAGGTAAGTATCTGAAGGGTTAACAGCAGTTTTCTAACTAAAGGGAGGCCAGCAAGTCCAGTCCTTTCCTGACAACTTGGAAATGAAATAGGGTTCAGAGTTGCAAGGGTAAAAAACAGGTGTTACCTATACATATTACTGTTCCCTTTAAGTATGCTTGGCATACCTGCCAAGTACACTGGTTTATTTTAGGGTATTTCAGGCCCTCGAATATTCCCCCCATCTCAAGGAGTAGGCACGATGTGGTCTTCAGCAGCAGAGGTGAGTTTCAAATGTGCTGTGGGGCATAGCAGAGACGGGGCACTTCAAAAGGGCCTGTAGAAAGAGGACAGTCTCACTGCCTCTGGTGGATGGCTTCCTCCAAAGCTGAGGCCAGAGCCCTCTCTTCCTTTTAACACCCAATTCTACATACTTCTCTGAGCCACAGGATGAGAAGGCCAAATCTCTCAAGGCAGCCAGTTAGAAGAGGAAATCATAGAATGGTTTGGGTTGGAACCAACCTTAAAGATCATCTAGTTCCAAGCCCCTGCCCTGGGCAGGGACACCTTCCACTAGACCAGCATTGTCCACCCTGGCCTTGACCACTTCCAGGGGCATTCACAGCTTTACTGGGCAACCTGTTCCAGCACCTCACCACCCTTCTACTGAAGAATTTCATCCCCGTATTTAATCTACACCAGACTTCAATCAGTTTGAAGCCATCACTCCCTGTCCTATCACACCTTGCAAAACGTCCCTCCCCAGCTCTCTTGTAGCCCCCTCAGATACTGGAAGGTGCTCCAAGGTCTCCCCAAGCCTTGTGTTCTCCAGGCTGAGCAACCCCAGCTCTCTCAGCCTGTCCCCACAGGAGGCTGGATGCAGCGCTCCAGGTGTGGGTCTCACCAGAGCAGAGGGGCAGAATCCCCTCCCTCGCCTTGCTGGCTGCGCCGCTTGGGATGCAGCCCGGGATGCGGTCCGGGACACCCTTGTCCTTCTGTGCGTTGCCGGCTCAGGGGCAGCTTTCCCCGCACCGGCACCTCCGATTCCTGCCCGGCCGGGCTGCTGCAGCTCCGCACCTCCATCCCCGCGGTGTCCCTGCGGGATCAGCGCCGGGGCCCGCCCCCGCCGCAGGTGGGATCGGGATCATGCCCGTGCCCGCGGTGCGGGAGCGCGGGGCGCGTTCCCGGCCGGGCGGGCGGGGCGCTCGGCGGCGCGCACGGCGCGGGAGCGCGGCGGTCCCGCGGGCTTTGTGCGGGAGGGAGGGAAGGAAGGAGAGAAGGAGGGAGGGAGCGCGGCGGGGCCGGCGCTGATGTCACCGCTGCCCGCGGCGCTGCGGCGGGAGCTGCCGCCGCCCCGGGGCGCTGCAGGGGCCCCTCCGCGCCCGGCGGAGCGCGGGTAGGCGGCGGGGCCCGCGGGGGGCTGCGCGGATGCTGGTGCTGATGCTGATGCTGGTGTTGATGCCGGTGCCGGTGCCCGCCGGTGCCCGCGGGGCTGCGCCCACGGCCGGGCATGGTGGTGCCTGATGCGGGCGGTGCGAGCCTGAGCCGCCCCCGCAGCGCCCGCATCCCGCCCGCATCCCGCCGGGAGCATGTGGGTGAACCCCGAGGAGGTGCTGCTGGCCAACGCGCTGTGGGTGACGGAGCGGGCCAACCCCTACTTCATCCTGCAGAGGAGGAAGGGGCACGGCGGCGATGGAGGCGGCGGGGGACTCGCGGGTAAGGGCGGCGGCGGCGGGCAGGGGTCCGGGCGGGGCGGGGAGGGGTGCGGGGATGGGTGCGGGGGTCCCCCGGGGCCAGCTGAGGATGCGGGAGCGCTCCCCGCCCCGCCGCGCCCCCGGGCGGGGCTCCCCGTCGGGGCTCAGGTGCGTGGGAACACGCCGAGATTCCCGTGAGGATTTCCGCGCCGGAGCTTTTGTTCGTCGCGCTGCGACTTGCCCAGGTTCTGGAAGCGTTTTGTGGTTGGACCTCCAACACAGCTTCTTTAGGCTGTTTTAAGGACCTTGTTGTAATTCAGAGATTAGAGGGTGTTTGCTTCGGTTTCTCGGTGTTCTCCACGATGTCCTTGTGAAGTATGTTCTCTGAATGCTTTGTTCCCGGCTGCTGGCAGCTGGAGACGCTTTTGTGCATGTTTGGGTCATAAGCATCTAAGTCTCAATAAAACTGTGCCTCTGCATTTGTCGAGACCTTCCACCCTTTTTTAGGCAATGTATATGCATTTATATGTAATTGGAGATACAGAACCCAAAGGTGTATCCAGTGATACTTCTTGAACTGGTACAGAATAGCCAAACATTCTCTGAAAGCCTGTGCTTTCTTCTTTACCCACTTCCATGACAATGAGTACTTCAGGCTAAGCAAAATAAACATATGGACTACATCTGTATTTGGTTCAAGGTCCTGTACATATTTACCAGGAGATTAAGTGTTTCTTCAGCCTTTGAATGCTCTATGGACTTGTAAACAATTTGTAATCTAAACTAAGGCATTGCTGTGAAGTGTGTTTTCGTGTAGACTGCCAAGGTCTTCAGTCTACTTCAGTGTTGTGTGTTGATAAACCACTTCATTCTTGCATGGGAAGTGACCGGCAGCCACTCTGCTTTGGCTATAGATCTTTATTTTTATTTTTTTTTAATCTTTTGAATTATGAACAGAGTTGTCAAATCCATAAAAAATATGTTGTGCTTCAAAAGTTCACCCCTGCTCTATTTACTGAAAAATTCTTTTCAGGCTCTCCTTTCATGGATTGCCTCCTGGCCTCTTAAGGTCTGACAAGGCATTCTTCTACCCTTCTGACTTTGTTATCTTTGAATTAGTTTGTTTGAGATACCCATCAATTTTCCAGTCATTCCTCAGTTACTGGGCAAATATTTTGAAATTTTAGGGGTTTCTCTTCAACCTGTTTGTACAGTGCATATACACCTAAGTCTTGCTGTTGTATGTATAATAGTCTGATTGGTGATACCACTGTACAGATGGAGAGATCACTTTTGAAGATTTTGTCCTTGAGTGGGAGTAGGATTCATAAAATGTACACTGCTTTTTTTTTTGTGAAGGGCCAGATAAACCAGCAACGTTTGGTAAAAGTTCAGAATAAAGAAATAGTTCTGTCTTTGTTTCTGTATTTTCCCCCCTCCCCCTTGGAATGTAAAGATTTGTGCACTGTATCCATTATTTTAGTATGTGAACAAAGTCCATATAGCGAATATTATTTAGGAGGCAAAATTTCTACATGTATTTTGAAAACCACTTTTATTAGTTCTGGAGTTGCAACAGCTGGGGCATTGAGGTTGTAGCAACGAGTGAGTTTCCAGTGGGGTTTGTTTGTTTGTATGGAGAAGGGCCAGAAAAAAGTTGTAGCTTTTTTCAGTACATTGCCAAAACCATAACTTATCAATGCCCCATTATTAAGTTATTAGTGCTATCAGTATTTAAAGGGCTGTATGGGAACTTCTTAGACCATGTGCTAAAATGGCAAGATTTTTTGACACAGTGGTCAATAGAAGGTGGGAGAGGAAGAAAGAAAGAAAGGGATGTAGAGTGTCCAGGCTAATCCCAGTTTGACAGGCACAGTAACAAGTGGAATTTATGATTCTTTGTTTTTCATAGGAATACTGGAATTTTACACTTGTTGTTTTTAACTGCTGTGGTCTGCCCATGGAGGGCCAAGACAGGTAGGGAAAGCCAGTGGACTGTTCTAGGTTGGAAAGACTGGTTGAAAGCAAGGTTTTGAGGGTCCTGACTGATCCTGAGGGTCCAGAATAAATTAAAAAATCTGCTGAAACAGTAAACAGGATACATAATTTGGAGTGATGATAACGTTTAGGATGACCCTGTGGAAGTTCTATAGATGATAATGATACTGTTCTTGTGACAGAGGTTGAGGTTATCTGGTCAAACGTAAAGAAACAGGAAAAAAATATAACCTTTTGTGCATGGTGGTTTGGGGTTTTTTTCCTCCTTAATTTTCTTTCCTGTAGTGACAAAATGCTGAAATTTGGTCAGATATAATCTAAAAAATTACACACCCATGAATGTGGTATAAAATTTGGCCAGATTGGTCTGTGGGGAAACCATCTTATATGTCCTTGAAATAGACTAGAAATACTATATGAAGGATTTTTCACCATGGTGGGGATGGTCTGAATTCATATATGCAAGAGAGGATGTAAATACAGCTGTCCTTTTATTATTTTTTCTTTTTTCTTTTTTTGTGATCTATCTTTTGCTGACTTGTACTCCATTATTGACTCTTGAAGTCATGTCTTGAATTGTAGAATGACAATTGACTTTCGAACTGATTAGACTATGGAATTGATGATATTACATGTCTTTCCTGTGTAACTTAAGCGGTGGGTAGACAATGAGAAGCATTGATTTTCTGGCAGTGCCCTCAAATCTAGGTTTGCTGTGAAACTATCCCAGCAGCAAACTGATCAGGGTTAAGTGCAATGCCCTTCTCTTCATCTGGGATTATGTCAAGCTTTGAAGAACTTTAGTTGGGGCTGCTCTGTGATGCAGCTGAAGGAAGATATAAAGTGCTTTCCTGTGGGTGAGTGGGAATGAGGGGGGAAGGCTGGGAACAAACCTCTTCAGAGGTGCGTGGAATGCTGTGACTGTGAAAATGAGGCTGGAAGTCATAAAACGCCTGCCAGGGTCTCTGTGTTACCAGTCTTGCATCACTTACTACCATCCTGTGGGCAAAGGTTACCATGACCAGAGCAAAGTCTGGAAGACCTTCATCTCTCGGGTCTTTTGTCATGTCTCAGTCTACGAGCAAGTAATTTACATAGCCTTGGGGTGGGTGACAGTAATTCCTGCAGGGTTTGTGTTGGGGCAGAAGGACAGTACTGGTGTTCTGTTCTCCTGGATCCACTCTGAGTGCTGAAACCCTTTGCTTTGGAGAAACGGATGAAAAGTCAGCCCTTTCTACACTGGTTCTCTCCTTCTGGCCTTGGTTTGTGTAACAGTTAAACAGAGAAACACTCTTATTTAAATAGTTGTTTGAGCATTGGAGATATTTTCCCCAATTATTTTAATATTGTATTGTAACAAGTTAGAATTATGATGATCTTGTTAAGTGTTAGGGCAGTGCTGATTAGTGAGTCCATAGAATTCATCTCTGCTAACAAAGTGTGTTTGATCAATAGTTTATTCAGAGATACAGCTTTTCTAAAAGTCTTACTGAAGTAAGGTCTGGTCTCATTTAAATTGTTGTGTCTATGTCAGTGCTGGTCACATCAATGCAACTTTTCTTTGTAAGCGTGCCTTAATTGAAGGTTGCTTGGCTTTTATTTTCCTTTTTAACAAAAGGAAAATAGGAAAGGCATGTGAATTGGATTTTAAATTGGGTTTTCATAGCTGTTCTGCACACTCAACGTTATCTTGCATCATTGCATTGATCTTCCAGGACAAGACCAAAAAATGTACTTTTGTGTTTTAAAAGTATTTGATAGTTGATGAACTTTCTCCTAAAAGAAATTGTTTCATTCCTGGCACATAATGCCATGCCCTTATTTTGCATCTGTGTGACCCTTGCTGAAGAGTTTCATCTTCCCTTTGTTCACCAACAGGGCAAAAAAGTATTTTCTTTCTTGTTATTAGTTTTTTCAAAGGTGCTGGATATTTTTAACCTTCTCTCCTTTATACATATTCTGCTTGTTTCCCTGGGCAGCCTGGTAGTTTGGCCTGTAGCAAATAATTCCTTCTCCAGAGGAATCTGGTGTGTTTATTTACACAGCAACCTGCATCAGCTGAAGCAGAGGTGTTTGGAGAGAACATAAACCCAGAACTCTGCCATCATTTGGGCACTATGCCCTGTATGACAGTTTCATTCATTACTTTCATGGGTGTGAGGATCTTGAACATGCCATAAAGTTTAAAAAAACTGCAAGACTCATGTTATTAAGTGTATCTTGCAATCAGATACAACAAATAGGTTTAAAAATGTCTCTGACTGCTCTCTGCTATACTGTGATAATGTTTTCCAAACTCTTCTACCTGGAAACATGACAAAGGATTAGTGCAACTAATAATGGATGGCAGAGCAATGAATTCACTTGGAGCTTACAGGAAGAGAGACTGAGGGTGTGGTACAATTAACTGGTGGTTACTGTGCTCTGTTTGAGTGTCAAGGCAAATAAATTGTTCTTAGCTTGCAAGAACTGTTTTTAGGAGTGAATTATTTTGCCGACAGGGTATTTTTATGCTTACAGCTGGGACAGTGCATGTGTGAGAGATGCAGTAGGAGTTTTTAAGTTTGAAACGTTGCCAAAGATGATTTCAAATGTTTAAACAGAAGAGAGCAAATGGAAATTGGCTGGTTTCTGATGATAAAAGAATCTGATGAAGTCCTATCTTTCTCCCCAGATATTTTTGCAAAAGGAGTTCTTGTTTCATTTCCATGTTGGAAAGGCAGAAGGGAGAGGTTCTGAGCTCTGCTGGCTTCTGTGAGCTTTCAATGTCAGATCTAATACAATTTTTAAGACTGTGACAGTGTTCTAATTTGAAAGACTTTTTTGCAGCCTTGCTGGACAACACAATTAGTAGCTCGGAATTTGGAGATAAGATTCCATCTTGCTTTCGACCTGTCCATTCAGAGGGTTGAGGAAGAGGTTGCTTGAAAAGCTGTTTATGCTGAAGGTTTAGGAAAGCTTTTGGCCAGTGTATCATCTGTCTGAACAAAGGATGGTCCAAGCTCGGCACTTTCTGCCCATGTTGACTCAAGCAGTTAGGATTTTGCTTGTCAAACTTGGTACACTTGAGTAGAAAGCATGTGCTTTCTGATACTTGAAATGTAGTATCAAAATGGATGCAATTAGCATAATGAATGGGGGTGGTCAGCCTGTTTGCCAGCTTTCCATGTTCATTTCGGCTCATGGAGTAGAAGGTAGTCCCTTTGGTTCCACTCTGTCGTTTGGCAGTTCACCAAATCTGCTCTGATGCTTCTGAGCTTTTCCTTAGGATCTGCTGTGGGTGTGTTTGCTTCTTCACACCAGTGGATTTCTACTTCAAGAGAACATGCAGATGTCTGGGGTCGAACTGCTGCTTGATTCCCCAGTCTTTCTGCTGAATTGCCAGATGCTTTCCCCGTTCCTCAGTTGGAAGGTGTCTCACTTCCTGCCTTAATGTTTCTCTTGATCTCCAGTTCTTGCAGCAAAGGCACTGGTTGCACAAGTACAGTGCCTGAGATATTTTTTGGTAGCTTTGCTTTCCCTACTGTAATGCTTCTTGGTCGAAGACTCTTCTGGAATGATACTGCACCTTTTACACTGCAAGCAGTGTCACCCATCAGGGTTTCTGAGCTGTCGTTTGCCACTTTTGCCTTCTGAAAAGATGTTACTGCTTGACACAGGGAATTCCAGGATGGCCTGCTGTTCCTCCTGAGATCTCTGTTTATGGGAAACCTTGCTGGAAATGTCACACAGGATCACAATAAAGCAATGAATGTTTAGGCCTCTTAGCAATTTTCTGCATTATACCAGAGTTCCTATTGCTTACCTGGTTTTTGTTGTTGCTCTTTGGTCCCACAATGAAAGGTGTAGAAGTAGCACTTCTTTACATCAGTTCCCACATTTCCATCACTCTGCTGTCCAGTTATGCATCCTTGTAAGAATATATCATATTTCACAGAGGTTTGGGCTCTTGATACTTTCAATTAGAGTTCTGCAGAATTAAAAAAGTTTCCACAAGGTATGCCAGTAGATACTTAAATACTTTTGGGACTTAATTAAAACACATGTTCCCATATGAAATTTCTTTGTGTAAATATTTGGTATAGGCAGAAACCCTTCAGCTTTCTCTGTTTTTCCCTAGGATTTGTGACCTCTGCTTATTTTATCCTTCAGATTATCACACTATATATGGCTTCTCTTGTAATACACAGGAGTTGTCACTGATTTTACTGAAGTATGATGATACAAAGTGTGTAAGGAGCTGTAAGCATTTGGCTGAGGTCTTGCTTTTCTTCCTGTCTTTGATCACTAATCATACTTCTGTTGTCTGATCAGTGTTGATATTCAGAAATTACATTTGCATTTTGCCTTTAAATCTGGTGCTGAGGTAGGCTCAGGTTCTGCAAGACTTCTTGGAAACCTTTCCATTTGTTCTCTTTTCAAAAGAATGGTTATAAGTATTTTCTAGGCCTGATTTCTGATTTTTTTTTTTTCCTGAAGTTCCCAGGTAAGGTGTATGAATTTCTTTTACAGTAGTAGTTTCAGTTTCAGCTAGTAAATTTTTAATTTTTTTTTAATTGTTATTTCTTCACAGTCCTGTCTTATGCTTTGCCTCTGCGTTTTCCAGTATTTTGTTAGCTAGAGTTACTGGGATATTTTGTTCATAGTTGTTCATTTGCCTGGTAAAGTTCCTCCTCTGATAGCTTATTGAAATCTGATCTATGTGCAGGTATTCAGTCAGAATAGCTAGAATTTAAAATTTTGCTGAAACTATTGCTTCTTTTCAGGTTTAGCTTGTATTTGGCCATGCTGTGCTTCAGAACTGCTCATTTTTAGTTAAAGCTGAGTTTACTGTACACACTTCAGTTCTCAGTTTATACTATTGATTTCTCTGACTAGATTCAGTTTACAGTAATTTTTCTTAGGTTAGCAGTGGTGATGTTTGTTTGGGTTTTTTTTTCTGTTTTGTTGTGGGTTTTTTTGTTTGGTTGTTGTTTTTCTTAAATGACTCATCCTTTATTTGTTCATTAGTCTTACCTAGTTTCTCTGAATTGTATATTGGTGCAGATGTAGTTGATTTAAATTTCGCTCTTGAATGAAATCTGTTTATTTGCTTATGCTACTCTGAGAGAATGGGATATTTAAAAGTAATTAGTTTTGAGCGAAGTTCAGTGGTTCCACTGCTGTTTTGGTCAGTGGTATTTGATCATGCTTTTGCTAATTGTTTTTTGTTTGTTTGTTTGTTTTGCAAGTTTATTTGTAATTGTTTATATTGCACCTAAAAAGCATTTTGTTAACTCCATCTGTATTTTTCTCACTCTTTCTCCATAATTTCATACAGTCTGGTGTGATTGATATGTAGGATAAAATTTATTTTCTTCAGGAGTGTGATTACTTGTTTGGGATTTTGTCCAAATATCAGTTCCCCCTCTGTGCTGTAATCCTTCACATCCTTGTAACTTCCAGAATGTCCTGTCAGTGCTCATCTCTCTCTGTGTTCTCCTCCTTCTGCTAGGTTTTTGTTTCAGTTCAAGTCTGGTGGGTTTGTTTCTGGCAACTTACTCTTTGGATGTATTATTGTGGGAGTTCTGTGCCTGGACTTTTCAGGAGCTGCAAAACTGAGCCTCAGTGGAAATTTATTTTGCTTTTTTGGAAATTCTTTTGCTCTGTGTGTATGTGTCTGTATATAGCAATAGATAATGTAAAGCACATTCTGATTTTTGCTCTATTGCAGAGAAAACCAGCAAAGGTTTACAAGCCTGAAATACTTTAACTGTTGTTTAGTAGATAACACTGACAGATGTGGTTGTACTTACACTGCTTAGGGCCCTTCAGCTTGGCAGAAGCTACAAGAAGTTCTAAAAGCTGAAAGTCTAAACCCAGTGAGATTCAGTTTCGAGTTAAGATACAGGTTTTTTACAGCGATGGTCACAAGTTGTTTGGACACCTGGACAAGTATTGTGATGGTCATTCAATCGCTGATCACTTTTGAATGAACATATTTGGAAGATGATCTAGTTCAATCACAATTTTGAAACCTGTAGTCTGGATGAAAACTTCATTATTTGTTACTGCTTTATCCCTCTGAAGTCAAGCCAGATCATCACACTGATGAGCTTTTTTTTTTTTCTTTTTTAAATAAGGTTAGTGATTAGGTTTTCAGTCTTCCTGCATTTGTGTTCATCAGCCTGAAGACACAAAAAGCAAGCACTGGTTTTGGTTTTGCTGCTTTTCTTGCTAAACCTCTTTAGAGGGACAGTTCTCCCCCAAAGTCAGTTGTGCTGAACAGGTTTAAAAAGTTGTGTGTAAAGGGAATGGTGGCTGGGCAAATCAGTGCCCTGTAGAACTGCATTAGGATAAAGAGAGAGCAGCAAAGGCAGACAATTGGAAAAACTTAACAAATCTTAATTTCAGTTCAGAGGAAAAGTGTCTTTTTCTTGATACCACATTACATGCCCATGTAAGCCAATGCTTTGTAACCCACATGGGAAGACAGTTAAGAAATAAGTCTTTAGAGTTTATTTTACATTTGTTTATATGAATGAACACCTATAAAATAACTGTAACCTGTTTAGAATGAAGAGGTTATATTCATACTTCTGTGGGTATTATTACCAGTATTGAAAGTTTAGCACTGTAATTATTTTTGAGTGGGGTATAATATTTACTATTCATATAGGCTTTCCTGTGAAATTAAATCAAATAGAATTGACCTCTCTTTTAAAAGGATTTGTCCTTAATATTATCCATGGAGTTCAGATTGTTGCTTCAGGTTGAGTTTTGACAGACAAGTAATTGGATGATTTCATCCTGTAATAACAAATGAGAGCTAATCACATGAGCTGCCTTGAGAAAGAATGGAAGAGTAATGATTCATTTTAGTTACTAGGAAAAACAATAGCTTGTACTGTATGTTTTAGCTATGTATTCTTGTGAGCTTTTGTTTTTATAGTCCAGGAAGTAATGCTTAAACTTTGGGAAGAGTTTATTCATTGTCCATTGAATGAATATAAAACTGAATGCTCAGGGTGCCAATATGACTTAAATCAACCCTATTGATTGAGGCTTTCTTGGAAATCAGCTGACATTTACAGTCTAAATAGTTCCCTTGGGTGCTTCAGGTTTATGACCAGAGCTCATTAGGTGTCCATCTTCCTTCAGTGGAAAGAGTGGGAGATCATCATCAGCATACTTTAAATACTGGGAACCTTTTAAGCAGTATGTTTTTGATTCAGTGTTGGAATGTCACGGTGCCTGTTTTGAAAAGTTCTTACTAATGACACGTGTGACGTTGCAGGTTTTCCCAGTTGTGGTGTTGAGCTCCTACACAAATAGGCTGGTGACATCCATGGGACTATTTGAGTGACAGCTCATGAGCATGACTCCAGGAGTCACAGACTGACTTGGACTGTATCTCAGCTCTTTTGCAGGATATACCTTTATATTTGGTCAGTGTGGTGAAAACACGTATGCTCTTTGTTTAGGCATTTTTTAGATAAAAATCTCCTGACAGAAGGTGTGCTGTAAGACCGTCAGGCTGTAGATTGTATTTGTGTAGATCTGAGAGAAGGATATGGGAGGGCTGGGCTCTGCTCCCAGGTGAATAACACCTTTGTAAACTGGCAAATGGGGTGGCAGCATTGGGCACAGCAGTGGCACCAGCTGCAGAGTGACCTCCTTCCAGCTCTGGGCAAGGTGTGATACAGGTTGCCCGTGTTACTGGGGAATGGATCTATCAAGGCCACTGCTGTGTACTTGAAAGCCCCTCCTCTTTGAGATTAAAGCTGAATGGGAAGCATCACTGTCTGATACCATCCCAAGCTTTTTGATGGTGCTTGCTGCGCAGCAAAGTCATGGCTGCTGGTAACTCTTAAGCTTTGAAGTGTCATTATTTATTATAATTCATTGGTTTCAGTGTTTTAATAAGGAGCGCCAGAGGTGATACATAATCCAGGTCCTCACTGTTGAATATGTAATCCAATTTATTTTGAAAACCTGGTGTATTTTAGCAGGTAAAACACCCAAGGCTCACAAATATAATTGTAACATTGCTGTTAGGGAGACTGTAGAAAGGTGATAAAGACTATTTAGTCTTTGTGTTTTACTGAAATGAAAGTGTGACTTTCTGTGAAAAGTTCTGTTTATCATAGGAAAATCCTTTGGTAATAAAAAAGCTTGTCCCTGTGTGCAGTGCATAAAGTTACTTTTCCTTTAAAAGCACTGGTAATGGATGTTTTCCAAAGACACTTGCTTGTGAAGGATGAAAGAATAATCACCAGTTATACCTTAAAAGAAAGAAAAGGAGGAAATATTCCTGCAGCAAAGATCTGTTCTCAAAGAGTCACAGATATTGTGACTTACTACAGGTATATACTCTAAAGTATGTATGCTTTCACTGGGAACTTAGAGTGTAGCAGGTTGATTCTCCAGCAGGTCATCCCGTGATTTCATTGCTGTTTGTGGGCAGTTTGCAATCAGTCTGGACCGTAAGCCATGTAGAATGCTGGTCTCCAAAGAACAGGGGGTGCAGTGGTGCTTGGAAAAATCTGAACTGGCTGAAGCAATTGGCTTAGTTTTCAAACCAAGATGACCTACCTTTGTGGAAAATATCCTTTAGTGAGATAGAAATAATTTGACTTAAAAGGGTTCTGTGTTATGCAGGAGGTCAGGCTTCATGTGATCATAATCCCTTCTAGGAAAAGAAGAAGTTGAAAATTGGTTGCTAGTGTGAGGATACAAGTAGAGGATATCATAATTTAATGTGTGAATGCAGACTACTAATCTGTACACTTTCTGCAGTGGTTATAGGCTCCCCCTCCAGTTAATGACTAAATGTGAGCCATCACTGAATGTGGTCAGCTAAGTAAAATGTAGTGTGATTTCTTCCTTCAGCACAAATTGCATCAGGTAACTGAACCCCTTTCCAGTAATTCCCTCTAGTACATTGTGTGTCCTTCCAGTAACACGATGCAAGAGCAATTGCCCAGGCCCCCAGCTGGTTGTGGCTTTGTATTCCCTGGTTCCAGGTATTACATATCAGTGGTTTTTCTCTGCTAATGTCTATGTTTTACAGAAAAGAAAGAGACTACTGAGCAATTTTTTGGACCTTTGCTTTAGAATTCAAGTTTGCAAAATTGGAACCCGACTTTACTAAAAAAGTTGTGTCAAACAAAAATGAAGGCGTTATCCCTCCCTTTTGCCCTCCTGCCTCCATGTATTGGTATGGCTGCTGTAGAAATTTGGAGGGTGTCTGATGGGACTGTTCCTCCATACGTGGTTACTTGAGTGCCTGCAGGGTCGGGGCTGTCATCAGTCAGCCAAATACTAATCCTACAAATTATACCACATGCTTTAAACCTTTGCTCATGAGAACATCGAGCTTCTAAAAGGGTTTGCAGATCTAGTATTCTTACTCTGTGAAATTCTTCCCTTATTTCACTATGTAGTCAGAAACCTGATGAAATTATGGGGAAAAATTTGCAATCAGTATAGTCACATGATTTGATTGCCTGGATAATTTACTGGCACTTGCCCAAGGACCTGTCTGAGTTAAGGGATATGATTCTTTGTTGCCTGTTCTGTTTCTATAGAAACTTTCAGTTACTTAATTGCATCTGAAAAGGTGCTGTATGAAGAAGTAATGAACTAATGAACAGAATGACAATGCTGTTAATAGTTTTATTTCTTTTCATTTTCTTTTCTACTTCATGTGGAAATTCCTCAAAGAGATTAACAGCATGAACTGCTGTGATTTCGTTCTGGTTGCATCACATGTCTGCACTGGAAAAAAACCCACCAAACAACAAATACCCAAACCCAAAAAACCAATGCTGATCTAACTGCAAAACAGGACAGTTTCTGAAGGAGAGCAGGCAGATGTAGCTGCATGATTCCTCGAGTAAATATTAACTGGGTTTAAGGTTACAAAACCACATAATTTATTTTTTAAAATATCACATGTATCATCTATGAAAATAACTATTTCATGATATAAGTAAAATTCTATTGATAAACTGTCTGTTCAAATTATATTGGTAAGCTAGACTTTGAATTTCCATGGGATCTTCTGAAGTTCTCTGAATTTTCTTCTTTTAACCTTGCTTCATGGTTATTTCTGTGACCTGTTTCCATTGCTGAGAAGCCCCTGGGCAACACCTACTTACTGCACCACTGGAAAGTATTGTTTGTTTTCCTTTCCTACCTCCCATCTGTTGTTTCAGTGCTGACTCCTCTCTTTTGTTGCTGGTTTTTGTTTGGTTTGTTTAGTTTGTTGTTTGGGTTTTTTTAATGTAGTGTTCTCCACGTTTCTTGAATACACTGCTCTGTCTTACAGTGTTTGGTGGGACAGGGGGATGTTCCTCTGCTGTCTCCCATATCCAGGGCAGGAGGAGGTAGGATGGGAAACTCTTCTGAGCTTGATGTTGCCGCACAAGTCAGTAGGTTTGTTCTGACTCCCTGACCTTACCTGCATATCCCACTTTTCACAGCTGCACTGCCCTCCTAGAACTAGGGGCAGAATTTGTTGGCAGGACCACCCACGTGCCATCAAATTTGGAAATAAAGCAGGAGGAGAGAAACAAGCATATTTTTAAAGAATGCAGGGAATTAAGTGTTTCTGTACCTCAGAGAAGATTGCATTTGGCCAGCATTCAACTTTATTTAGATATTACATCATGCCTATCGCATATTTAGCACTGTCAGTAGTCATGTGAAGCTGAAAAGCATAAAGAATCTTGAGCATAAGCCCTGCTGTGTTTGCAGCAAAGCCAGATGATGAATGCAGTGTAGTGTCTGGCTTGCTCTGCACTCCAGCTGAGCAATACTCTTGTGCTCACTGGCAGCTTTAAGTGTTTGAGGATCTTTGCCCTTGCTTGAAGTAGACGTGTTTTCTGGACCAGGGCCATACTGGGTTTGTGAAGCAAAAATGACAGCATATTTAACAGAAAAAAAAAAAATAAACATTGAAGTAGCATTATAAGCTACTTCATTCTCCTGAGTTTGGAGGGAGTCAGGGTGATGGGGGATTGTTCAGAAGCAGCTTGTCAGTCAGTAATCAAAATGTGTGAGGCATGAAGGTTTAAGATGACAATAGGAGCAACTAGAGCTAGTTAGACTAATGAAAATTGGGATAATTTATATAAATATTAATTGGCAGATTATAGTCTGCCAGTTATAATCCTGTAATTGCAGATAGCTCGATAACACACCTTACTAATGACCTGATGTTGTGTCCAGACTTGTTTCTTGTGCATTTTAGAATTCTTGTGTTAAAAAATGGTGGATAGTAACACACTGGGCAGAAAGAGGTTACAACTGATCTGGCCTGTGAAGATTTGTATATAGCAAAATAAAAACCATAGAATGGGAAAATACAAAATCACTGACAGGTGGGGTATTTCTAAGTATCGGTTTCAGTTCAGATTTGAGGGATCTGCTGAGATGGAGAATGGGTAGTGCTTTTATATCTTTGTGATGCATAATGCAAATCTGAAAGAAGAACACTGAGGGAAAGTCTTCTGTACCACTTATGACAGAGCAGGGTGAGATACTAATAGTACTATGACAGTAAAAGATGAAAAGAGCCACTTGAAAGGTGAAGAAAACCTTAACAGGAGTGTTTTAAAATGTTTTTTGGTGCATGCAGTTTATTTCAGCTGTTTAAAAAAAATCACCCTAATTTCTGCCCCAGTAAGTATTTGCAGAAACAAATATTTGGAAGTTCATCTATTTGTTTTCAATGTGCTGGAAAATTTTTTTCAAAAAATTGAAACAACTTGCTGAGAACTTCAACGTGAGAATTTAAATCTGACATCTCTGCAGGGGAGATGAAAAGGGGGAAAACTATCTCTTTAAAAAATAAATAGGTCTTTCTTGTGGGGAGAAGGTTTTGGGGTGTTAGAGTTTAGTTTTGTGTGTAGTTTGTTATAAAACCAGGATCTAGAATCTGTGGAAATAGAGTTAGGAATTATTGGTAACTTTTGGTATGCAACTATTGATGGCCCCCTCAGTAGCAAAGAATTTTCAAAGCTACTTCTGGAAAACAGTATGGCTTTGTCTTTCCCCAGTATCCTTTCATCTGAAAAACAGCTTGACTCTGAGGCATTTTGATCCTTTCTACCATAAAGAATCAGACTATTAAATAGCAACATTATTTTTGCTGGAAGTCTTAGTTTTTCCTAGCTGACATTCCAGTTTTGAACCCTTTCAGGGTGTATTGTCTGGGGTCTTTGTTGGTGTTGGAGGAGAGGGTTGTAGTTGGTGTTTTGTTCTTTTTTTTCTTTTTTACCTAGGGCTTCACAGTGTGTGAAACACAGGAAGGAACTAAATAACTTTTAAACGTAATTTATAATACAACTGCCTTCTGCTTTGCCTCCATTTGTCTGTCTTTATGCTAGAATGGAAGTACATTTTGGAGATGCGGTCTTGTTGAAATGGAACATTTTTCCCTATTGGATCACTTTTCCTCTTTACAACATGAGACAGCAAACGTGGGGATGAATATATAGGTCTGCAGTTTGCCGTGGAGGGTGAAATGGAAAGGGGAGGGACTTCAGAGGCCTCTTCTGTGAGATCTTGCTTGTGTATTCATCAGAATTTCCTGTTCCATAGGTCTCCTTGTGGGTACTCTTGATGTCGTGCTGGACTCCAGTGCCAGAGTGGCACCTTATCGAATCCTCTACCAAGCACCAGACTCGCTGGTCTATTGGACTATTGCCTGTGGTAAGGACAAATACACTGACATGTGGATTTTTATTCTTCCTGGATACTGTGCCACACAACTAAGAGAGCATCCTTCCTGCTGAGCACAGTCATTTCAGGACAAATAAATGGGTCAGGATGAAAACCTGCTGTAGTGGTAAAACGGAGCTTCTGATAGTCAGACCTGAATGCCACCATGTGCTGTGCACAGTGATGGAGTTAAACTAGAAATGGCCATGGAATAGGGACAGAAGCCTCTGTTATTTCCCACTCTTCACCTCCCAAAGGTGTTCCCAGACAAGCAGGATACTATCCATTCCTCCTTCTTGCACGCTCTCCTCAATGCCCATGGCTCACTCCTGCAGCGCTTCTGAAGTGCAGCATTCCTGGGTGATGGGGTATGTCTAAACAGGGTGGTAGGAGGAGTACCTGGGCTTTAGGCCCCAAATTACCCAAACAGGGCACCTGGCTTCCCTTGTGGGGGTAACCAGGAAAAAGTGTAGCCCCAGGGCTCACCTGGACGCTGAATAGCAAGTACAGCATTTCCTGAATGAGGAGCTTGATCTCCTCCAGGATAAATACCATCTAGATCCCAGGGGTGCCCACCTCTTGGATGTTTATTTCAGACAGTGTGTGGTCCTTCTAAATGTGATATACTTAGAAATTCAGCAAGATGGTAGCTAGGTTAGAGTTAAATACAGAAGTGTATGTTTTGGTCATTAATGCTCCAACTTGGACAGATCTAACAGTAAGACTGTTCCTTCTGTCATTATAGTAGTTAGTGAAAACAATTGAGTTGATGTTTTCATACATTAAATAGGATTTTTGCGTGCCTCAGATCCTCTAGTAAAAGCTTATTTCTGTGGTCAGGTACCTATTGCAAGTAGCACAAAAGAGAATGTAGTTAGTCTCATGTTTTGTTTGCTGGTTTTGTGTCTAGAGTTGAATGAAGAAGATCAAAGTCTTTTGGCTTTGATTGGCCAAGCTTGTAAGGTCAGATCCTCATTTTGTTAGTATTGCTTTTCAGGCTTAGCAGTACTTGAAAAGGAAACTTTTCAATGCAACGCCTCTAGCTCAGAAGTTTCAGATGGTGTTTTAGGCAACAGCTAAAACTCTGTTCATTTGAAAGAAAATTGGGAAGAGAGGGCAAATGAGAGGTGCACACATGCCTGTCTTATCTTTAATGGCCTGGTAACCTCTAGCACCCCGAGTGCTGCCTGACATTCAGAAATACTGCTTAATGAAGCTGTAGGATTCTTCTGGCCTAGCAGTGCTGTCTCATCAGTGCATGTTCTCTCAACAAAAATTTTGGCATTTAGATCATTTGGATGACTTTTCGTCCAGACAAATCCCCTCTTGGGAAGGGAAGAGGAAGAGGAATGAATGAAGGTTTGCTGTAAGTGTAATAATTCTAGCAGTTCAGAGCAGGCTCTGTTCTTGGGAGCACATGATTTGTGTGTCTGACAAAGGTGATATCAAACCTGTCATGTTCTGGATCCAACAGGAAGTTTTTTAATAGCTCATATTAACACAGGTATTTCTTGCTATTTTTGATAGTATCAGACCTAAGGCATTAATTTAAACAGCCTTTCCCCCCTCTACGTCTATTAGTACCAACTCCTCGAGGATTTTAAAGTTTGTATAACGTAATTTGTCTTTAGTGACAGCTAATAGCAAAATCAGATCTTAATGAAATTGTCAATATTTTGAAGGTTTTTTCCAAATCTTCATTTAGCTCCTTGCTTTCTACTGTCATCTGCTCTGCTGTGACCATAAGTAATGCCTGTCAGCTTTCCATGGATCTCACTCATGAGAAAGAAGTTAAAAGTACTTGCCTGTATGTTTATTTACACTATTGGTGCACAAGTAGAGGTAGTTGCAAGTGCACATACAATCCCTTTTTCCCATCATCCATATGCTAGTGTGCAGCAATTACTAACCACTTCTATCCCACAAACTTTAAAGGGGGCAACAAGTTTTCTTGCTGTTTGCAGACTCCCTCCCAAAGAAAATAACTTTGGAAATTGGCCATATGAATTTTCTTTAGGTGTCTTTGCAGGTTGTTTTGCATACCACCTATAGACAATGACTATAATTTTATAAGTACAGTGTGTGCCCTTGGATAACCAGGGGCATACAATGGAAGGCAGATGAGTTATGGCCCCAGAATAAATGGATGTACCATTCATGTAGAAATTTGTGCTGTTGCTGAGCTGTTCTCTTCTGTGTCAGATATTGCAGATTTTATGTAGAAATATGGTGCTCTGTTTACATTTAAGCTAGTATTAAAAAACATGCTCTGCAGTTGTGAATCTTAGCCCTAGTTGAAATTGCTAATGTAGTTAATATATATATATCTGTGATTCTGGTTTGTGGAGTGTCTCTTGAATTTTTAGTCTTCTAATATCTGGCTGATGGCTTAGTTATTTTTGTTGAATTATAAGACTGCACTAGCTTAGTCTTGTCACTTGAGGGGAATAGTGTGGGATTAACAGGGAGGTAAAATTTTACAGAAAGCAAATAATTTATCTACATAACCTTGAAGCTAAGGAGGCTGGGGTTCCCTAAGGCTCTGCACTGTGGTTATTTTATGAATTTGCAACTAAAGCAATTCCATCTGAACTCATCAAGGGTTGTTAAAATTATAGACGTTACTAAGGAGTTTGGCTGCATTTAGCTGTGCAACTGGGATTTGTCCTGCATTGTCCCGCCCTGTTCCCTAAGGGTAGTGCTGGTTATTTGGTACTTGTAATCTCTTGTTTTTATAGAAATTTGTCATATTCTTCATTGCCAGCTGGCTGAGGGAGAGACTGTTCCTCTCTACTCTGCACTGGTGTGGCCTCACCTTGAATATTGTGCGCAGTTTTGGCCAACACAATATAAAAATGACATTAAGCTCTTAGAGAGCATCCAAAGGACAGCAACTAGAAAGGTGAAGGGTCTGGAGGGGAAACTGTGTGAGGAGCAGCTGAGGTCACTTGTTCTGTTCAGCCTGGAGAAGAGGAGACTGAGGGGAGACCTCACTGCAGGTACAACTTCATGGTGAGGAGAAGAGGAGGGGCAGGCACTGATCTCTGCTCTGTGGGGACCAGGGACAGCACCTGAGGGAATGGCCTGAAGTGTCAGGGGAGGTTTAGGTGGGATATTAGCAAAAGATTCTTCACTCAGAGGGTGGTTGGGGACTGAACAGGCTCCCAGGGCAGTGGTCACAGCAGCAAGCCTGGCAGAGCTCAAGAAATGTTTGATTGATATTCTCAGGCACATGGTGTGACTCGGGGACAGTCCTGTGCAGGGCAGGAGTTGGACTTCAACGATCCTTGTGGGTCCCTTCCAACTCAGCATATTCTGTGATTCTGTCTTCAATAAAGAAATAATCTCCATCTTCAGTAAGTAGGTGTACAGACTCAATGAAATGTGATTTGTTTCCTGGTTCATTCTATTTGACATTTGGTCTTGCTCGGTACAAGACTATTCCAAGGGTGAAAGTAATCCAAGGGGGTTTGTTTTGCTCTAAAATGATTACATTTAGACCCAAGATTTGTTTATAATTAATTTTGGATGTGAATTTTCTTGGGTATTTACTGATCTAGGCTGCATGAGAGTGGTAACTGGTAGATGTGAGGCTTTACAGCTCTGGAGAGGAAGCTTTTTAACAGTGTTTTCATCAGTGCAGTGTTAAAGGTGTCATGGCTTAGAGTTCTGTCTATTGAATTATACTGGAAAGATGATGTTGGTAACTTTTCAAGCTCAATTTTAAGCATATTAATGCTCTAGAAGCACAAAATGTACTTGATGACCCTTTCATATAGTAATAGTCTTTCTGTGTTCCACATCAGTGTTGCTCCCCAATCTACTAGCACTCGACTTAAGGGGAAAATGATGATATATGTAAACTGTGTTTGGAAATGAACTTTTTTAGATCCTTCTCCACCTATAAAATCAGTTGCTTTTACAAAGGCTTTTTGTGGTATTTCAGGTATAGTACTGCAGTAGGGTTTTTGTGGTAATGGTAATTACATGCATTTCCATACAAGTTTCTAAATCTGTATTACACATGTGAAAAAAGTGAGTTACTGGTTATTTTGAAGCATCAACCTTGAACTTTTATTCCATGCCTTGGACAAGATTTTCAGAAAAGTCTATGTGCTTTGTTCAACAAGTTGTATTTAGAGTGCTGCGGAGTTTACTAGTTTCTCCTCCCTCTCCGTGCAAATTGAGGTTTTGCCAGTCCATTCCTGAAACTGCAGTTACTGGCAAGAATAACTTTAGGCTTCCTGAAGTGTTTCAGGTTCTCTTGCAGTGCATTCTGCTAATGGCAGCAAATTCAGTTGACTAACAAGCATCTCAGGTAAGTACATCTATTTGGAAAAGAAAAGGACGTGACAGCCTTGTCAGCTGTCTCAAGCCATTCCTATTTCTTAGTCCCTGGCTGAAACAAATACTTCTGAGTGTGTTTGAAAGCATGTTTATATGAGTTTGAAATTTTCTTCTCAGAACTGAGTGTTGTGGGTTGTTCAGCCCACTTCAGCATGGGCCTCTCCCATGGCATCATGGCTTCCTCTGGGGCATCCACCCATTCCAGCATGGGTCACCTCCACAGGCTGCAGGTGGATCTCTGCATCTCCATGGTCCTCCATGGGCTGCAGGGACACAGCTGCTCCACCACGGTCTGCACCATAGGCTGCAGGGGACCCTCAGCTCTGACACCTGGAGCATCTCTTGCCCCTCCTTCTCCACTGACCTTGGTGTCTGCAGAGTTGTTCCCCTCCTATTCTCACTCCTCTCTTCTCTGGCTACAATTACGTCTGTGCAAAAAACTTTTTTTTTTTTTATTTTCCTCTTCGTTAATGTTATCAGGGAGGCATTACCCCCATTTGTGATGGGCCCAACCTTGGCCAGCAGCACATCCATTTGGAGCCACCTGGCACTGGCTTTGCCAAATGTGGAGGAAGCAGCTTTTCACAGAAGCCACCCCTAAAGCCCCCCAGCTACCAAAACATGGCCATACAAGCCAAATGTACTGTTCAATGATTTATTTTTCCCCCTTCCCTGAGAATTAGAGGTATTGCTTAATTTACCTAAAAGGCCAATGATGGTGAGCTGGTGAATATTTTTAATATGCTAAAATAGGCAGTAGCAGACATAACCTGTAACTTAAAACATTGTAGCAAAAGTGGTTTTTTAATACTGAGTGAACAAAGAAAAGAGGAAGATCTAGTCCATGATGGTGAATTGATGAGGACTGGGGTGTAGGTTTGGGATTGATTTCATGATCTGCTGTGGGTGAGACTTGAGGGAGTAAATAGTGTTATAGCAGAGACAAAAAGCAGTGGAAAAAACGAGATGGATTGTTATGAGTTGAGAATAATCAGTCAAAGCAGGTCCATGAGAAGTGATGAAAAATAATTGGTGAACCACAAACCAGAAATAGACAGCTTTAATAAATAGTCCCTCATGACAAGTGTGTCTGCACTGCTTGTCGCTGCTCTTCAAGAGACAAGCGACTTTTCTGATGGCAGTCTAGTTTTATATACATAGCTCATGCATTTATTTCGTCATTGATTTTTTTCAGCAGTGTAAAAGCCAAGAGGAAATAAAATAGTCTTCAGACCACCTCCTGAGTGCCAGAAAGGTCTGGTTGCATCCAGTAGTTTTAAGGAGAAGCAGCAGTGGTTCTGAAATATTGATTACATATGCAGGCTGCTCTGCAACATCATTTATGTATCCGTACTACAACTAGAATTGTGACATTCCCCTGGAAGTTGCACAGAAGACTGCATTCTGTTGCCTTCACTGGAGTTGTGTTAAAGCTCTGATTGTATACTGCACAAAGAATATTGTTCCCCATCATTTGTTGTTGAAGTAAGCTGAAGAAGTTATTAGCAGCAGCTTGTTGCAATTTAACCTCTTTCCAATGGTTGTTTCACATGAGCCCTTGATTTTGTTGGGTTCTGTAGGCATTACTTAGTAGGTAGGTACATTTACTTGCTACTTCTGAGTAAAATGAGTCCAATCTATGATTTGAATAGAGAGATAGCATAGTGTTGATGCTATTTCCTACCTGCACTGAGAGACTTTTAATCAAGCTTCGGATGTTCCTGTGTGAACGTGTAACGTTTGTTTTCTGAAAATACTTAAAAGTCCCAGTTTTGACATAATTCCGTCAACATACTTTTCTGGGGAACAATTATTTTGTGAGTGCTTGAATTTTTTCTTCCTTCAGGGTGGGCACAGACAGATACTGAAGAGCACCAACAACTTTATTCTACAAGATGTTGAGAGCAGGATCAAAATGGAAGTTATATTTATTGCAATCCATCTGAAGTAAAATAGAAACAAAACTGCATATATAAACTCTAGTTCATGCATGAAGCTTTTTTATACCTGTTCCTTAAGACTTTGCATGTATGCTGATTCCTCAGTATCAGTTCTCTCACTTGACCCCTGTTGGTCTCCTTAGGAAACACGGGTCATCAACGTTTAGTTTATTATTTCATCATTAAAAATAAACCACCTCTGAAAACCCTCTTCCCCTAAAAGGTGCAGCTTTCTTATAGGTCTTTCAGCACTCTTCTTTTGAGGAAGGGACATTGTAATAGAATTGTCAGGAAAATGATCCTTTTTACTGTTACTCTTGAAATTTTATCTTTGTTTCACAATTTGTAGACACATCTAATGGTGAGGATTTTATGAACCAGTGGTAGAATAGAGGGGTTGTATTGTCAGTTCCTAAAAGATGCAGGTAATACCTTTACTACCTCTTTAATGTGACATTGGGCAGCTCAATGTTGTTATTGTAGTTAGAATTCTACATGTAGGGGGCTTTTTGCTCATGATACTGACATAAGTAGCTTGTGCTTCTCACAGAATAGTCTCAAATTACTGCCTTTTCATTATGCAATTAAATACAAGGGGAGAATATTTTGGAATTTCCAGAGGGACAGCACCTAGTGAAATCCTGCATCTCCAGTTACTGGCAAATTTCCTTAGAATCTTCTGTTTATGATTAAGAGAATATTGCCACTGGTGAATTATTTATTTTCTGACTTTTGGTTGTTTTTGTGGTTTTTTTTCATGTACAGGTTGCTCGAGGAAGGAAATCACTGAACACTGGGAATGGCTTGAACAGCATTTGTTGCAAACTCTTTCAATCTTTGAAAATGAGAATGACATAAACACATTTGTCAGAGGAAAAATACAGGTAGTGTGTATATACTACTTTGAATGTTGTTAATGATAAATGTAACTGTGATGGGAATTCTAAACAAAATTGACCTGGTAGTCCTTAGGCTGCTCTGTGTTTTTGAAGGAAAAGCAGATGCTAGGTAGCAACATGTGTAAAAGTCAGGAAAAATGGGATTAGTGCACATAACTATAGCAGTGTGACTTTTTTTAAAAAAAATATAAATATATAGGCAGGGCTTCAGACATAAGTTCTAAAATTATTTGCATTGTTGCCTGTCTGAAACTTTGACAGTTTTCTGTGTAACTGTTTTTCCAGTGCAAAGCTTGATTTATTTTTTTTCCTTGTACTCATAATGTCTCCTTTCCCTCTTCTATGTAGTTAAATTGTGTAGTTTTGGCATTTACATTTCATATATTGGGGTTGCTGGTTCATTGATTTGTTTGGTTGGTTGTGGGAGGAGTGAGGGTGTTGGTTTTCTCAAGAATTTCTTTTTCTGTTTATAGGAGAGATAGTAGCTATGCTGGTGAAAAGTATCTGTACTAAGAATTATCTAAAAATGAATACTTGGTAAAAGATTGATTGTAAGCAAAATAACTATATTTACTGGGGGTGTGTTCTAAGCATTGGCTTTGTCTCATTCCTCTCTTAACATTTTATATAGTAAGTAAAGTGTCTTAAGAATCCTCCAGTTGCTTGTGTTTTGCTACTAGTGAATCAGGTATGAGGGCTATAGCTGGTCATGGAAACACATGAGAAGACATCTGTCTTGGGAAATACAATCCTTTAAGGAAATTGTTACTTCTTGGAATTGGACAAATACTAAATGTGGATTTAGTCTTACACATCTAAATATTACCTATATGTAGTATTATACTATTTATGTTACTAATTCTCTGCATTCCGTGTAAACATGGAGCAAGTTGAAGGCAAAAAGTCGGTTTCCACTTTATAAATTTAATATTAAGGCCAATAGAGATTATTATAAAAGAGATTATGAAAATAAGTGAATAGACCAGAGCTTCAGTATAGAACAGAAGGAACTGTAGTCTTTGAGATATCAAAAAGCAGCTTTTCACCAGACAGTTGTCAGTTCAATTTTCATGAAGGTCATCGGCACCTGAAAGTGGGAATAATTTTTCCATTGTGACAGTTAATCTAATAAAAGATTTTTTTTTTCCTTTTGCTCTTCTCTTTTTCTCAAGGTCCAGTAAGAGGAGTCATAGAAGTTGTTTGATATTTTCCCTGATGAATGACAGACCCTTTTTTCCTTTTATTTTTCCTTCCCTTTTGAATAAAATTTACTGGTGAAATCCTATCCTTGTCTCCCTAGGGAGCATATTTACATGGAGGAGGAAAATATTACAAATCAGAGTGGTAATTAGGATATCTGATACCCCATGGCAACTAACATGATGTATACTTCTTTCACTCCCTGCTAGGGCATCATTGCTGAGTACAACAAAATCAATGGCATCAAAGAGGATGACGATACAGAAAAATTCAAGGAAGCCATAGTGAAATTTCACAAGCTATTTGGGATGCCAGAAGAAGAGAAATTGGTGAACTACTACTCCTGCAGTTACTGGAAGGGGAAGGTGCCCCGTCAGGGCTGGGTGTATCTCAGCATTAATCACCTTTGCTTTTACTCCTTCCTCATGGGCAGGGAAGGTATGTGTTTGGTGAAATGCTAATCTGTGCATCGAAGAACTTGTTGGGAAATCTGTGGTTTGTTACTGTTCACCCTCTGAATGCTGGGGGTACAAAGACACTGCTGAGGAAAAGACGAGCAGGGATCTGATTGTCATGCTGCTTGACTGTGTCCTTTTATTCCCTTTGCATTTCTCAAAGTAGTTCTCTGTAAAACAATCCCTGTGTGTTGTTTAGAGACATGGTTCGCCTCAGGGACTGTGCCCAAAAGGGAATAGGGACAAGATCACACCACTTTTGGCTCCTTCTGCTCTCATACAGTCCTCCAGTACTTCTCTGGCAGACTTCGCAACCTCAAATGCCACTTGTACTCTTGTACAACACCAGGACATCATAAAAGTCTCAGAGGAGACCCAGAATGAGCTACATAGGGTAGCTGCAACCAGTCTGCTCTAGAGGGAATTCACTCAAAGTGGTGTGGAGGTGAATGAATCTGCAGTACTTGGTTTATGGGCAGGTCATGAATGGCTGGATTGTCTTCTTTCTTTTTTGTTTTGGGTTTTGGTTTTTTTTTTTTTTTTAATAGATGTAGATTTAGCCTCTGTTTTAAGGACACCACCTGTACTGGTGTTGGGGAAAAAAGCAAAGGATCTGTCATTGCTGTAACAATTGAAACTTTTAATTGTATAAAAATACTGCAAGCCTGTGTGATGCGTTTAGTCTGTATTGCCTTGCTTCCATATGAAAAGAGGACAGCAGAGCCTCAGCAAATGCTGCAGCAATGATAAATTACATTAGACCACCCAGCTAGTGTGGTGCTCTGTAAATGAAGTAAATGATATTTAAACTCTTTTATCTGCTGTTTGTCAGGTGATAGTGGTTTGTTTGTACAAGCTGGGTCTATTCATGCTGAGCTGCCAACTTTTCAAGATGCAAGAAAAATTCATGTGAATGCATTTTATAAGAAGAGGAAGATGAATGCTCTTGAATCTTCTCGTTTTTGTACTCAATCTTTTTTGTTGTTGTTGTTTGCTCCTGTTCAGCAAAGCTAGTTATCCGCTGGGTTGATATCACTCAACTTGAAAAGAATGCTACGCTGCTCTTCCCTGATATGATCAAAGTGAGCACGAGGTCAAGCGAACATTTCTTCTCAGTATTCCTTAATATCAGTGAGACATTTAAGCTAATGGAACAGCTGGCCAATATAGCTATGCGACAGCTTTTGGACAATGAAGGATTTGAACAAGACAGGTCATTACCCAAACTGAAAAAGAAATCCCCCAAAAAAGTATCTGCACTGAAACGGTAGGTAGCACTGGCTCTTAGTCATTTGTTCCTCCTCAGTCCTTTTACTTCCAGGATTTTGTCCAAAAGTTTTCTAATGTTGCTGCAATTTACTGTTACTCCAAAAGGAATGATTAATTCTAGCAGTGGCAAAATGTGAATAATTATTTAAATATAATTACTTGGTGACCTGTTGGAATAGGAAAGGGAAAACATTTGAAAGTGAACATATTGTAAAAAATAAAAGAAACTTGGGCCGAGCTCTCATTTGTTCAAGAGCTCTTTAGAGTACTGGCTGCATTAGGTAGGCATCTGTTGTAAGGCCATTTTATGTTACTAGGGAAGGTAATAAAGTGATTTAAGTGTTATCAAGAAACGTGCCCAACATTCATACTTGGTCCTTGGGATTGAAAAATGACTCTAGATAACAAGAACTTATTTTAGGTGACAGATAAAAAAGTTAACATAAACTTCTAAGAGATGAAGAACTATCTGGAAAATATTTCTAATTTATATCATACTGCAATTTGTTAGTTTCTTTTTAGTTTTTCATTACATGTTGGTCATGTTATCAAACCATACAGAATTGTAACCTTTGCTTGTTTATATTTCTCATTATTTAGTGACATCTAACATGCAATATATCACTTAGGTTCGTCTTTTTTAATAAGTGTTTTGCACTGAATGTGTTATCAAGACTAAGTGTTCAAATTGTTAACAAACTCTAACCCTAAGGATTCCATCGTGGTAATATATAAGCCTCAAAGAAGCATTTTTTATTGCTATTTAATAAAAGATGAATTCACTCTATATATTGTCAGAAATATGAATGGCTGAATATGAAAAGTTCACCCAGTCCTTCCTCTCTGGGATGTCAGGATCAATGTTTAAATCATTCATGGCAGATTTTTTTTCATGTGGTTCTAAAAAACTTCCAACAGAAGACTGCACATCCCTTATATTGAAACTATTTCCACTGGTTTGCTGTACACTCCATGCTTAGCTGAGTTGTATGTTGCAAGTAACTTGCAGTGATTTGCATAAGATATATCTTGAAAGTTATGTGTTTCTTAAAACAAGAAAATCTCTCTGTGGGTTTTTCAGGGATCTTGATGCCAGAGCAAAGAGTGAGAGATACCGTGCATTGTTCCGACTTCCCAAGGATGAGAAATTAGATGGACACACAGACTGTACTCTTTGGACTCCATTCAACAAAATGCATATTTTGGGTCAGATGTTTGTTTCTACAAACTACATTTGCTTTACTAGTAAAGAAGAGAACTTGTGCAGCCTTATTATTCCTCTTCGAGAGGTAAATATTTGTATTTGTAAATTTATAGGGCAAATAATAAAGCAATATTGTCTTGGATATTGCATCCCAGCTTTAATATTTTGTATGTTGTTTTTGTAGAAAAACCTCTTTTCATCCTTTTAATCTCTTGTGAGCATACCATTCTGATGTGTTCTAAGTAATATTTAATGACTGTGCATCTTAATCCATGGTTCCTGCTACTAAAATTCACGGGATGTTCCTTCTGTCAGTTTTCACAACCCTTGTGAGTCCTTCCTACCTCATAATTTGTATTCTGATTTACAGCCCAATTGCACATTTTTTGTGCCTCATTGGGAGGGATGGACTGTGAAATTTCCTAGATCAGTGAGTGAAAATTCTGTTAAAGAATCCATCAGACAAGATTTGCTTTTGTTGGATGTAAAAAGATTAATAGTCCTAAAGTTTTAAATTCTCTTCATGCAGACTTCCAATTGTTTGTTCCTGTATATAGAAAATATTTGCCAGCATTTTTCAGATTCATGTGGTTCCCTTTTTAAAGCTGGTCACTTAAAGAAGATGTTCAGTAAAGACTTTGTTTGATGCAATAAAAAAAATATTTATGTTGGGGAGGTTTTTTAGGATTGACTTGATTTGTGGGTTAATGGAAAATTGTGTAGTTTTGGAAGTAGTAGCAAAGCTGATGTAACCAAGGACAGTTTGACTTAACTGAAGAACCATAATATATTTCAAGGCACTGTTTTTCCCAACAAATAATGAAGAGGTGTTTTGCCAGTTGAGACAATAGGCATTGATTCAGAAGTTACAATCAGAAACGATGATTTTCGGTGGCTGACTGGGCTGCTCCCTGCACTTACAGTAGGTGCACACTCCACGAGCAGCACTTCAGATATAAGTGTGAATAGGAAATAAGTGGAGCAGAACATGTTTGTTGTAATGTCTGCCCTGTGCCCTTAGAACTTGTTTGTCTTTTGTGCTGATTGCACTTAATCAGTTTTTCAGTGAAACAGAAAGTAGCATGGGAACACTTTTTGGCTAATTTCAATATGCTTTTAGTGAAGATACTTTAAGATAACAAGTAACTAATAGGTCTGTATTTAACAGAAAAATAGAAGGAAGTGGAAAGAATAGAGAAGTGATTTAGCACTTGAGCTGCCCAGTCTTTAAATACATCTTCCAAGAAAATGTGTGAAAAATGGTTACTCTATCCATTTAGCTAGAGGGATATTAATATTATAGCACTAATGTCTTACCATTGATTTCTGTTTTAAAAAGGAAAGCTCCTAGTGGACTGATATGTGCCCTTTTCTATTTTGAAGGCAGTAAGTCAGTTTTCATTATCTAAGAAATCATTTAAAGTCTCAAAAGCAGTGGTTAAAAGTATTTACAACAGTGAGTTGTGTTTTGTTCAATGTATGAACTGCGACAAACTTGATGGATTGATTTGTTTTTAAGGCTAATAATTGGTAATGTTTAGAACAAATAGCTGTTGCATAATCCATCAACAGTGTATGACTTACCCATGAGATTTCTTTGTGTTAATGTGCTTTACGGAAAGCTGAGGGAACCAGTTCCCTGGACTCAGTAGCTTGTGATATTAGTACTATTTATCACTCTCCTAACAACTGGGGGCCAAGCAGAAGCCTCCACCTCCAAGGGGTAGATGTTTTCCTTTATGAGGAAACCCCTTTGTGGGGTTAGTTTCCCTTTGTTGCAAGTTTCTGTGTACTGTGAAAATACAGTTAAAATAGCAGTTGTTATCACAGGGTGACACAGTAGTGCAGGAGAGTCATCTCAAAAATGGTTTGTTACATGTATTGGCAATAAAAGGTAAGAAGAAGACTTTGCTGATTCGCCCTGTACTGGTGCTGGGAACCAGCAGAGGGATTTGGAAGTCCTACAAAGAGCCCATAGATCTGCAGCCCACGGGCAAAATCCTGTTTTACTGATTCTTTCAAAATAAAGCCTGAGGAAATATAACGAAGTAGTGAAGAGGAGTTTTGCTGGAAAATACACTGAAGCCAGTTGTTTGAGGGATGAGAGCCTTCATCTTTCAGACTTCTAAGTCCTTGTATGCAAATCATATTTTCCTGCAGAGAATGTCCTTAGTGACTTGATGTAAAGGCAGAAGGAGCATGGGTTTATTGTATTAAGATGGTTTCTTAGACCAAGCAACTTGATTAATTAAAGATCTTAAGCTCTAGCTACTGTTTCTCCCTAGGTGACAATAGTGGAAAAGGCAGACAGCTCCAGTGTGCTGCCCAGCCCATTGTCAATCAGCACGAAAAATAGAATGACATTCCTCTTTGCCAACTTGAAGGACAGAGACTTTCTTGTACAGAGGATCTCAGACTTTCTGCAACAAACCACTTCAAAAATATACTTGGACAAAAATATTTCTGGAAGTTATATTAGCTCAGACGATGAGGTATGTGGAGAAACATGCATAACTTACTAGAAGGGGATTTTAACTGGCGTGGGGAGAGAGGAGCCAGATAAAAAGCTGAACCTTTGTATACAGAAATGTTATCTCTTCTGTGTTAATGCCTTTTAGTTTCCTTAAGCTAAAGTGTTAAAATTTTGGGATTAAGTTATCTAATTTTTTATGTTAGACCTAAGAGAAATCGTCTTTACTGAGGAAAAGCCACTCGAACTCCTGTTGCTGCATTCTGAAATTAGAGCGTATTTTGTTGGAAAGTGTCATTGTTAATTAACTGGTTAATTGGATGATATTTTTAATATCTATTAACTTGTCCAAGTCAAATGCAATTGAGGAATTTTATTAATTTGAAGAAGTTATCTGTCGATATGAAACTCCTTTTATTTAAGACTTTAGCTGCTAAATCCTGTCCTTTGATTCTTCTGAAAGCAGTGTCTGAGCTGAGCAAGTTTGCCTGTGCACATGGAACAGTGCATGGAACACTTGAACTAACAAGAAACCCCTGCCCTGTCCTGGACATCAAATGAGCCTGTTCTGAACCACCTCCTTATTTATGTGTGCAAAGTAAATGGTTCTTAAAAGACACAATAAGGTCCACTTTTCTTAGGCACTTTGAATGTCAAGCCTTCTGCTAGAATTCTAGATTTTATATATTAAATTTAGGTGCTTCATATAGCAACCTCTTCAGGTCTATTCAACCCAGCAGAGTTAAGTAACTCAGATCTCAAAGCAGAAAAGGCTATTGTGGTGTATCATTTGGGTTTCGTGTAGGCAGATCTCACATTCCAAGTCTGTACTAAGCCATACCTTAGTGTTGCACTGAATAGCCCTACCCTGTTTGCTGTGTATATCTTAATGGAATCTTTTTTCCTTGCTTTGTTGATGGTGAGGTATAATTACTGTGTTGTTGCAGTTGTATGCCAGAGCACGTAGGCATGTGTAGTGCTGAAACTGTCTTGTCTTTTGCCCTAGATGGAGCTAAGTATTCTACCTACTGATTTATAAACACAAATTAACAATGGCAAGCATTCCTACATGTACAAGTATGACTGCATATGTAGACATGCGTGACTGTTATTTGTAATTTCAGGCAGCTGGTGAATCTCTATGAGATTTTACTGTAATTTAGTTTCAAAGATGTTTGAGAAGCCAGAAAATCCTTTTCCTTTAAAATATTTTTCTTCCAAATCACATTCTGACAATGTTGGCTTTTCTGTAGAATAATTCATTTTGTATATGTCTGTATAAATATATATACAGATGTAAATGTGTGTGTATATGTGTACACACACATAGAAAAATGCATGTTATAAGTAAATATTAAGTTCTGGACAGTCATGGAGCCACCCATGGAGTTAATAGTCCTGTGATGTTGACAGGAGACCAAGGGAGCTGGTTTAGCTGCCCAGGGCTACTTAAAGTTAACATTACCCTAGTAATTCTAATTATTGAATATGACAGCATTTCAGGGGAGCTATTGTGAAACTGGAAGCTATTTCATTATTCTATCCTGGTTCAATTTCTGCTGTCATATGTCCAGCCTGTACATGGGTGACTGTTTTTGGTAACGGTTAGCATGGGTAACTCTTTAGAGTAAAATAAACCAAAAGGTCCAGACTCTGGCTCATCCTCGTCTCTGTATTGATTGTGACTGCTTTCTGCAGGTGTTTACAAGGTCAAGCAGTTTAATTTCTGCCAGCCCTCACAAAAGCCTCAGCTCTGAGTCGGAGGGAGAGCGACAGTTCAACCTCAATGACAATGGCATTCCCACAGCAACTCAAGCTTTAATGACCATGTATCGCCGGAGGTCACCTGAGGAGTTCAACCCTAAGCTGGTAAAACACACCCCTGAGTGCTGTACCTGACTGAAGAAGGTGTTAAATTATGTTTTTCTTTAAAACCCATGTCTCTGACCCAGAAGAGTTTCATCCTGCCAGAGTTAATAGATAGTAATTTTCACAGAAAAAAAATGTTGGACGTGATGTTGTTTTACCAATAGAAATAACTTCACTACAGGAAAAAAAAGCCAAGCTGGATTTAAATCAAGGAGAGGTTGAAGTACAACTGTTTCAATAATATGCAAGGTCTACTGGGATAGGAATTGGGAAGCCCACTAATGAGAAAATTGGACTGTAGCCAAGTTACTTCTTGCTCACTTGGAAAGTTAGGACATTGTAGGCTTTTTGGCACTCAAGTTTCCAATGGGGCAGAGGGCTAGAAAGGGAAGTTGCATCTTTATGCCTGCCTTTCTCTGCTTTTAGGCTAAAGAGTTCCTGAAGGAACAGGCCTGGAAGATTCACTTTGCTGAATATGGCCAAGGGGTCTGTATGTACCGTACAGAGAAAACCAGAGACCTTGTGCTGAAGGGCATTCCTGAAAGCATGAGAGGAGAACTTTGGCTACTCTTTTCAGGTAGGTATTCCTTGAATGTGAGTGTGGGACGTAAGCAGAAGCAAGAGGGGGATAAAAGGATTTCAAAGATGATTAAAGGTGCAGATAATAAGTGAAAATATCTGGAGTCAGTAAGGCTGTGATTGTTAGCAGGCACCAGGCAGGTTTAGACAAGAGTTCTGGTTAGACCAGTAAATACTCTTTCTTCAAACAGGCTCCTAAATTTAAGGGAGAAAATAAAAAACAGAATGCACACTCTGTTACCAGAAGCCAGCAGTCTAGGGGCCTCCTGGTTGTTCGACAACCACCAGCAAGCCTAATTCGGATTTATTTAGGGATTTCTGAATCCAATTAAGCTTCTGGCCTTCACAGCAAATTGTTGCAAGGAATTTCAAAGTTCAGGCATGTTGCATGGAACCACTTTTTTTCTTAATAATATAAAAAGAAGTTACTTTAGCATTTTATGAGGTGTTCCCATTATGTGAAAAACAGTGAGAAAGTACTTCTGTCCATCTTCTGCGCCATAAGGGATTCTGTGTGTCCTCTTAGGCATTTTTTTCAAAGTTGAAGAAAGTTATTAATATTACTGTTAGTTATGTGGAAGACAGTCCTACTTCAGGCTTTCTTCATAACTTTTCACTTAACATATTCTCTAGCTCTGCCCCGCTCCAAGATAGTTACCACACCTACCCACACCATTTAGAGTGTGAGCTCACCAGGGACTTTATATGATGCTTTCTGGTTTGTTTTCTATTTCTTCCCTAATAATACTTAATCATGTACATCTCTTTGTTGCTGGGCATTGAACAAATGTTTTCAGAAAACACACACAGGAATGCACAACTCTGTTTTGTGTCTGATTAACAGCTAGTTTGGCCCAATTTTCATGGTGTATTTATAACTGGTATTTTCCATTTGTGCTACTGACGCTTGATTTTCATTTCCAGAGAAGTTTTAAAGTTCATAATGAAATCTCATAGCAACTCTGTGAGCATGCAGTGGTATCCCTAAGACAGGCTAAGTGCTCTGCCCAAGATGACAGAGCCATTTTCAGAAGCAGGAATAGAACACATGAGTTCCTGTCCCCTGCTTTTGGTTGATGTATCATACTTTCTGCAACCAAACATTAATCTACTCCCTCCTCAGGGCAAGTAGCTTTCTTAGAGATGTATTTTGGGTTATTTGAGATAGCCAAACCCACAGCTGGCTGCAGAGGGAGCTCATGATACCATGTGACTGCATAGCTAGTTTGTTCTTCATGCCTCATTTTTTGTTCTGCTGGCTGGGAGACAGGCTTTATCTTCTTCCTTTTTTTTTAATCTCATTAGAAAAATGTCTCTAGAGGAAAAGACAAGAAGGTCTGCTAATCACCTAAGCACATCCTTTTTATTCTTTTTATCACCTTTACAGAAACAACGTTTCATATTTGCTTTTGAAGTGCTTGATGACATTCAAGATGAAAGGAAAGGGCAGCAGATCCTCATGCTGGAATACTGTACCTGCTAACCCTTCCTTTTTATTTCTGGTTTTAATACTGTTCTCCCACTCTCAGGAGCCATTAATGAAATGGCCACTCATCCTGGCTATTATGAGGACCTAGTGGAGAAATCAATGGGAAAATACAATCTTGCTACAGAAGAGATAGAGAGGGATCTGCACCGCTCCCTTCCGGAACACCCTGCATTCCAGAACGAGATGGGTATTGCTGCTCTAAGGAGAGTCTTGACAGCTTATGCTTTTAGAAACCCAAACATAGGATATTGTCAGGTAATTAAAACACCCTGCACTCCTTCAGATTCTGGAATGCCACTTCTTTCCTTGTCTTCCTGTTCCTTTAGCCATGCACTTGAGTGTTGGGCTGTGTGAAGTGCACTGGCAGCAGTGCTGAGCTCGGAGGGGCTTGGCACAAGGACCTGCCCTAACAGCACACATTGAGAGATGTGCAGAGTTTTCTGTAAGTGTAGTTTCTGCCCATAGATCTAGAAACTGGACAGAGGGTTACAGAGCTGTCCTGAAGTTATTTACAGAAAATAACAAATGAACCTTGAAGAAAAGTTCTTTTCTTTCTAACAAAAAAACAAACTCAGAACCAAAACACTCTGTGTTCAGCCTTAAATTTTTACCTAGTTATTTGATGTATTAGTTGTAATAACCCTCCACTTGACAAAAAAATAAAGCATCCTGGAAGATATCTTATCACTGCGAGCCAGAACCATGTAATCCACAGAGTTAATGCTGACTCCAGTGAATGGGTTTGAGGTTCTTATGCCTGTGATTCAGGTCACTTTAGCTTCTGGTTCTAAATCATTCTTTCTCACTATATAAATTTGGCTTATCCCCGGGGCATTTTTTTTTCCTTCTTACGTATTTTTGCAAAAAGGAAACTTAAATTCATGAGTATTAAGAAGCCTGATTAATGTTTGCCTGTTAAACTCCTAGATACAACACGAATAAGTGCAAGCAGTTCTAACAGATACCGTCATAAATTATTTAATAACAAATATAATACTAACTAATAGCTACAACAACATTTTTAAAGGTTGTTTAACAGAAGAACAATAGAAAGTCACTCCAATTCTGGTCCTTCAAGCTGTCACAGTAATTAGTAGCCTTGAAATTTGGTCCATGGAGTTCAGAATGCCGCAGTGAGAATTCAGGCACTGAAGTATTTCATATGTGGTAGACAGGATTAAAAAACAGACGTTGGCAGAGCTGTAACATTGTCTGGAGTTTCAGTTGCAACCTTATTTGTGGTTTCAAAGAGGTAATGATCATGCTGGAGTCTTAAAATGCTACAGGATTTGAAATGAGTAGCTAATTCCTTAGGAAACAAACTGAGAAGAAAATAATGCTGAAATACTTCATTTCTTCAGACTACCTGCAGTCTGGTCAAAGGCTGTAAGCAAACAATTCAGAGGTCATTGCACAGTGCTGTGATATTTGAAATAGGGTCAAAGAGGCCATGGAAAACTGTCGTGTCCCCAGTCAAACATGGACAGTGAGCAACAGCAAAACACTTGTATTTCACTGTGCTCTGGTTGTTGGTGACTGACGCCGTTGCAGGGAGCTCACAGGTGCTGTGTCCTGACCTTTTCATGGGAGCAGAAAGCATGGGCAGTGCAGGCTGCCTCTGCACAGGGCACTGGAGCAGTGCAGGAGATATTTGGCTGTACCACACCCAGATTCCCTGAGAACACCTGTGGCAGAGTATCGGGATCACTGTAATGGGATGCTTGCAGACCTGAGTTGTCCCTTGGTTAGGAAAAGAAATCTTGATTTTTTTTTTTTTTTTTTCTTTTTTAAGACCCAGCTAACAATTTTTTGTGATTTATTTGAGGCTTTCTTAAGCCTTCTTTGAGCACTGGGAAAACACTGCCTGTTTTACAGGGAAATACTTGAACAGTTTGGGGTCTACAGGGGGAGATGTAGCTATTTTCCTAACCACTTACCTTCCCAGGACCCTTGCTGCATATTGAATAATTATGTATGCCTTTTTTTTAGGCTATGAATATTGTCACTTCAGTGCTCCTCCTTTATGCAAAAGAGGAGGAAGCTTTCTGGCTGCTGGTGGCTCTCTGTGAACGTATGCTACCTGACTACTACAACACAAGAGTTGTTGGTATGTTATGGGGACGTCTTCTAGAATGACTGTACAGAAAATAACCAGTTTAATTGGTGGTATTTGTACTGAAACAAATATATGCGTAGATGTATGTGTGGCATAGGTACAACTGTGAATGCCAGGGACAAGACAGCTTCCTCAGGAGCACAGAAGCAATTCCCTAAACACATACTGTGATAGTTAATAACCTTTCACTTAGTATTAGATGGCATTCTAAAGTGGGCTTAAACAAAGTAAATTAAAAAGAGATGGGAGGATAAAATTTGAATCTAAATGATCCAGTTATCTATTAAGGTAAGGGGGAAACAGGAGCTTTAGGAGTTTGCAGTAGAAGCCTTTGTGCCTGTTTACCTCTGATTTAAAAAGGCACGAGGATCTGAGAGGAGTTGTCAGAAGAGTTTCCTGATGTAGGTGGAAGTGGCTTTTCAATTTATCATGGCAACTATTTTACTGTAGTTCACAAATCCTTGAGAGACTCGTTCAGCCCTAGAAATGATTTTTCCTGGCCTGCTTAAGACACTGATGTTATGACATAAAAATGTATAACACAAGGTTCTCTTGAAATAATCCCAAACCCTCACAGTCACCCTGGCCTCGTTCAACAGGTGATGCTGAGGTCTTTTCCCAATTAGTAATGGTAAATATCAAGCCACCATTTAACTTCTGTAGGTGCTAGACAAAACTGATCCCTTGTTAGTGATTATGAAGTGTATAATTATAGCAGAATAACTGTATTACAGTCCAATTTCTATGTAGAGCTCAGTAGTGTAATGAAATCTGTTATTTGTCTGAAAGTGAGACAATGTGTGTAAGCATCATGTATAATATGGCTTTGTACTTACATATTTGGACTACATATATATACAGAATACATATTTTTCTCCCCTAAATGGCAGTTTGTCAGTTGCTCCCAAATTAATGGACAATCACACTTATTTATTTTGAACAGGAGCATTGGTGGATCAGGGTGTCTTTGAAGAGCTGGCTCGTGACTACATTCCCCAGCTTTATGACTGCATGCAGGACCTGGGTGTAATCTCCACCATTTCCCTGTCCTGGTTCCTCACTCTTTTCCTCAGTGTAATGCCATTTGAAAGTGCAGTGGTGGTTGTGGATTGTTTCTTCTGTGAAGGAATAAAGGTGATATTTCAATTAGCACTCGCTGTCCTCGAAGCTAATGTAGACAAGCTGCTTAACTGTAAAGATGATGGAGAAGCCATGACAGTCTTGGGAAGGTATTTATTACAGAAAATAAAGTATCTTAATTTTGTTTTTCTTTTTGCTTACTTTTCTGATTTGTCTTTTATGTTGAAATACTAAATTTAAATGAGTACAATATATGTAAAACTTTTACATTCTTATCATCCCCTTTCATCCATATAAGGTAGTCTTTATATTATCTCAAAATAATTCAAGTTACCAACAAGATATACATTCTTCAAGACAATCAAATAAACTTCCCAAACCTGGTTATAGAAACTTAATTTGTTTGATTATTTTAGTTGATTACATGGGTTTTTTTACTTCAGCTTTTGCCTGCTACCTTTTAAATGTTACTAAGATAAAGCCTTGATGCCAAGGGAAGTTGTATTGGGAACAGACTAAATAGAACTCAGAAGAATTAGGCATGATTTTGAGCCAATATCTTTCAGTGAAACAGGTGCCTGATAAATAGAGTGACTTGAGTCATTTAATAGAAACTTTTGTTGCTGAGTGTAACCTCTGATTTCTTCGTGGTTGGTAGTGGTGCTTAGTTTTCAAGATGCTGTTGAAACTTGGGGATTCTTTGTTTTCATAATAAGTTTCCTTAGTATAGCCTTACTCTTATGAGAGAGTGGCTTAATATTTTTTACATTTAATAATCTATATGTAACCCTTTTTCTGTTAACCCTCAGAAGGGCGGGGTTACAAATGTGTCTTGGATTTCTCATTTCTTTTTCTTTCTTTTCCTACCAGATATTTGGACAGTGTAACTAATAAGGACAGCACTCTTCCACCCATTCCTCATCTTCACTCACTGCTCAGTGATGATGTAGAGCCTTATCCTGAGGTGGATATCTTCAGACTAATCAGGTCTTCCTATGAGGTAGGATAAGGTTTCCTAACAGGAACTTGCCACTGCACATGACTTCTGCTTCACAGAGGAATTTGATGCTCTGAACTTTGGCTTGGCTTGAAACTGAAAGAACATAGTGTATGAATTGTTTTATGGAGAGCTGTTTTCCATAGTGCTCTGATCCTTTCCAGCTCTTAGGTGATCATGTCAAATGCATATATGAGAAGTCTCCAGAAGTGGTGCAGATGAATTTTTTGGTAATTAAGTGATTAGCACCCCTCTCTGTGATGATACTGAGCAGATTTTCTACTGCCAAAGGAGAAACATTCTTGAAATAAGAGAATATACATAACAAGTGCGTTTTACACTGCCAGTATTTTTTTATTTACTGAAAATGTATTTTACTAAGAACTCTCTCTATCTTTTCATTCAATTTTACATTTAATTCAGAAGCCATAGACTCTGGTATCATAATTATAATTATGATAGTGACTAATAATTATAATTATTAGAAGTGACTGAAATAATGTATAATCACTGCAGTTTTAAAAGCCTGTGCATAGTTCACTAGTTGTCAGTGGACTCCTATTTAGAGCAAGTCGTGTTTAACTTATTTGATTTGTGTGTTAGTTAACTCAGAAAAAAAAAAATAGGCCTTAAACCCTTAAGCTATGTCTACAGCAGTATTTGGATCCTGGCCATTTTAAGTAAACAGCTGACACTCAGTCTGTGCTGCTGAAAGGATTGATAGTTTTGACCTAGAACAGGTGACACACTTCCAACAATTCCTTGAACAATTTGAAAGTTAAAATGGGCAAGGGGCCATTCCCAGCACCTTCCTTTTTTGTAGGCTACATGAATTTTAGTTTTATGGATGTGGACAGACCTTCTCATTTGGCCCCTGGAACAGAGAATAAACTCTGATTGCTGGAATAGATGTGGCCTCAGAGCCAAAACATCTGTCTTTTCAAGGTTTTGTGACCTCTGTGATGCTTGACATTGATGAACGTTTATCTAGACTCCATTTTTGTCAAAAGGCTTCTTTATTTTCAAAATACAAATATATGAAGTGTCTTTTTACTGCCAAGGTAAAAGATTATAAAGATGAACAACTTTATAGATAAATGCAGCTTTAGCATTAATCATACAAGAATGCACCAGCAAATTATGACCTACTTATGTAGATGCACTGGAAATAGAAATCCATCTTGTATGGAAGTTTCTTGCCACCCCTTTATAAAGGGGTTTTACATGTGGTGTTGTTGATGCCTGGCATTACTGTTCCTGCTGATCATCTGTGCATTTCTAAGTATGTTACAAGTGTTTTTCAGATGGCAAGAAACTTCTGCTTAAAATACTTCTACAAAAAGGAATCTTCGGGGTTAAGCGTTCCTCCGCAAATGAAAACGTGGAATATTATTCCTAGTAGGTTTTCCCCTAGGATGCTTCTGTAGTATACACAGGAGCTCCCTGACACTGTTACATGCATTGTGAAAGAAACTTCTGAAAATAAGACCTGGGTACTTAAAAGAATCTTTTCCTAATGGAAGTTGCATTCTTGATGCTTGTTCCTAGAACATAAGGAGTGCTATAGTGTCTCAGCCATTAGTTTAAATATCCTCCCTCTGTCATGGTTATGAGACATTCCAGGAAAGGCTGAAATAAAATGCTGCAGGTGGAGTTATGAAACAATCTATTCATAGAGATTTGCAAGGCAAGAAGTTTCTAATTACTGAGGTTACAGTTTGAAATGTGAGAATTTGAAATTTAGTAAAGGCTCCTTCAAATGAAAATAAGTTATTGGGAAAAATAAAATCTAGTGATATGTTCCTGAAGTCTTCATTACTCTGTAATGTGTTAGAAAAATGCCTTAACAGCAGTTCCATTTGTGGTATATCAGATAATTAAATTAATTTCTCAAATACATTACAGGCAAGCTAAATATTCTGAATATTAATACACAGATTATCCTGTACTACTTTCTCTCTTTTAAGAAATTTGGAAGTATCCGAGCAGATTTAATTGAACAGATGAGATTCAAGCAAAGACTAAAAGTTATCCAAACCCTTGAAGACACTACAAAGCGCAATGTGGTAAGTACTGAAATAATGTTCTCTGCAAACATTAGGGTCAGTCAGACTCTGAAATTCAAATTAGTTTTTCAAGGAGATGTGGATTTCAAGTCTGTAATTGTTGACGTTGTGTTTCAAAAGGTACGAACTATTGTGACAGAGACTTCTTTTACTATCGATGAACTGGAGGAACTATATGCTCTTTTCAAGGTAAAGCTAAGTGAAGATCTTGTGCCTGCAGGAAGTGTAAACATTTATTTTTGATATGGGACAGTGTCTTTTCTAAAGACCAGGTCAAGTCTCTGAGTTTTTATTGGGTATTTTGATACAAATTTGAATTAACTGCTCTATTATTGATATACCAAAAACCCCAACAAACAAAAAAACCTCAAAATAAAATAAAACAAAAGAAACAAAAAACCCCAACCCCACAAAAACCCAGAAACAAGTCGTTTTTAAAACATCAAGAAATGAGTAATTTACTGAATGATTGGTCCATGGAAAGAATGCATATACTGATGAAAACCATTAAACAAAAAAGGGAATACATAGAGGCTTTTGATCTGTCTTTAGAAACCTCTCTCTGCCTGACCCAAGTTTTGGAATTTAGTACAGAAATACCTTTATTATCTCAGAGAGTTAATACTTGTATAGTCACAATAGCTGGTTTTTGCCATTGTTAATGCTTTAATGTATTACATGGGAATTTAGGATCACAAAGTCATGTGTCTTTGTAAGTTGATTGTACAGCAATGCCATTAGATCCAAACATTTAAAGGTGAGCAGTTAAACGCTTTAACTTCACCTTCAGGCACAGTATCTTGAAACAAGATACTTTCTCCCTCTGTTTTGTTTTAACAGGGATTTTTGGGATTTTATTCCTTGAAGAATTTATTTCCTTTTAATTTCCCATCTGTAATGACAAGTCTTGCAATTGTACAAATCCCTCAGTGTCTTCTTTCAGTTTTCCATGGAATCAGTGAGACCAAGTCAGATAGTCCTGGCTGATCACTGGGCAGCGCTTGAATCTTTTTCTCTAAGCTCCTGAATTGTTTTTAATTAGATGCTGCCAAAATCAGCTCCAGAACCTTCACTGACTTCAGCAGAATAGTATGTTACTCAGTATTTTTGAGAAGCTGTAGTTCAACAAAAAATATTTCAAATAAACAGCTATTTTCATATGATTAGAGATTAAATAAAGATTTCATGAGACTCCCCTTTCTGACTTATCTGTGTGATGAGAGTGAAGAGGGTGACTAAGCACAACAAGCCTGTGTATATATGGAAGTCACAGCTGCTTACTGCTCTGTTCAAAACAGGAATTTCATGTTTTGTCTGTCTGGGAGGCAGATGAAGTTTTTCTTTATCTTCTTTTTTAATAGAAGGCTGTCTTTTTATGCTGGTTAGAGGAGAAACCTCTTCCAGAAGTAGAAGGACCGGGAAAATTGAAATACATCTGTTATCTTGCATTGTTTTTAGAATGTGTCTGAGTTTTGACGATTTTATCATTGATGAGGTGCTGACAATCTCGTGGTACTTACCTTCTGTTCAGGCAGAACACCTGACAAGCTGCTACTGGGGAGGGAACAGCAATGCCATTGAGAGGCACGACCCCAGCCTGCCCTACCTGGAGCAGTATCGCATTGACTTCGAGCAGTTCAAGGGCATGTTTGCCCTCCTGTTCCCCTGGGCATGTGGAACTCACTCGGATATATTGGCTGCCCGCTTGTTCAGGCTGCTGGATGAAAATGGGGACCTGCTCATCAACTTTCGGGAGTTCGTCTCTGGGCTGAGTAAGGAGAATTCACAGCACTTCCCAAATAATGTGACCAGACCAGTTTGTTTCTAAAAGGGTTCCTGTCCTTGAGAAATACTACCAGATCATGAGTTTGACCTATGCTAATCTGCTTTTGAGAGCTGTTCATGCTACTGTTCATTTTATCCTGCCTGCGACAGTGGCTCCCACTGGGGCTCAGGCTGGTCTCAGTAGGTACATCTACATTAGCCAGTGCTGTGTCACACATCCATTAGGATCTGAAGATTTCCCTCACTGCTAACTCTCAACACAAAAATGAACTGTAGCTTGGTTGCTTGATGGTTTTATTCCTCCAAGTCAGAGTATTCCCTTTGAAAAAGCCTTTTGTGGTGTGTGGTGTTCCTTTCTCAGTGCCACTGCATTAAGCTTCCCCTGAAAGATGGGAATTTTACACCATTTGTTAGTGCTTCTGGAAAGGTGAGAGAGGCAGCATTTGCTCCCCTAGGTGTTCATGAAGAAGATTTTTGAGGAATTGGTATGCGCCTATAAGGGGCAGGGAAAGGATAGAGTGAAGATGCTTGTTTTGCCCCTGAATAAAATTCCTTCCCTCTTTAGAAGTCTGCTGATGTGCCACATGTGTGTGTTCCTGCCTGGGGGGAAGATAACACACTCCATGGTATTTGGAGTGGGAGGTACTACCTGTATTACTTCCGAAATCAGTAGCCAAGAGTGCAGGCTGTGAGAGCAGGAGGAAGATCACCTGAAAAGGAGAAAGTGGAGGTGCAGGTCAGAGAAGGAGGCTCAGTGTTGTTGGTTGAAGGTTATGGCCTTACACAGGTCTTGAAGAAGCAAGATTTCAGGACATGGAAGTCAATATTGCCACAAAGGGAATGCGTGAGTCCCAGGATTAACATGAAGAAGAAAAGATGAGGCAAAAGTTGGCCACTCCTTTTTTGAATATAGCAGGAATTGTTCCCTGTAAGTGATCAACATCTCACCATCTATCATGTATTATTTCATAGCAACCACGCATTTCCTCCAGCTTTACATCTTGATCCTTTTAGACAGGGAGAAGTTTTGCCACTCTGGCTTTCAGAATCTCTTTGTAAAAGTGTGTTTTTAAGTGTTAGGGCTCCAAATGCAGTCTTGCATTAAAACCTCTGTACAGCAATGATAACACCTCCCCTTCACACCACCTAAAACCCCCAATGATGCAGTGATTTGTATTGGAGGGACTGTTTGCTGGGTAACACTCAATGGGCTTTCAGTGACCCATGAATAAAATACTCCTGCTGTTTACAGGATGCTGTTAATCAACCAGACTGAGACAGAATTTTTTGGAACCAATAATGAGTAATAAGAACAAGGGTCAGTGTTGACCACTGTGAACAGAAATGAATAGAAAATGCACAAATGTGGCTATAAGCCAACATGACTGAACTAAAATCTTCAATGGGCAAAATAATCAAAACTGCTCATTCTGCAAACTCACATTTCTTCAGAAACAAAGCCCAGTGTGATGTAGCCTGAAAACTTTTTTTTCTAAAAAAAAGTTAACCCTGCCATCCCCTTTTGTTTAAGAAGCATGTGAATGATGGAAAGGGCAACACAATCAACAGAAACAATATTGGATCTGTCTGAGCGTATTTCACCATACCCCAAGGCATTTAGTAATTCTATGAACATCAGCTGCTTCAGTCTGCCACACCAAGCCAATGTGCCTTTTGCTAGGAAGGTATCCTAAATGAGGAGTATCTTTTGCTGGAGCAAGATGCATCTGCCCAAGTCACCTTTTCCTTGTGGCTGTCCTGCAAAGCATGGGCAGAGGATGGGCATTCTGGAGGTGACCTGTGGGCACTACTCTCTTTTCTTACTGAATCCAAGCAGCAGAACTGAACTCTGACCCTGATTACTCAAGTCTATCTTTCCTAAAGCAAGTGTCCTATCCAAGTACTTCCTAGGCATGACCCGTTTTGGTGGGTGTTTGTTGACATCTGAAGCAGCCATGGCACCAGAAGCATTTCTGTTCCACAATTCTCTCTTGCATTAGTCTTATTCCATGTAACCGTAAGGATTTGTTCCCTCAAAACCTCTCTTTGACGCCACTGACTTCTAGGAGCTCCATGAAGAGGAGGTAAAAAGGGGTGGTGCTGTGTGTCCCAGCATGAGCTCATGGCCCTTTCTTCTGTGTCAGCCTGAAATCCTGGGGATATGAGAGTGCTGTAATTACAGCTGGGAATCTCCATTTTGTTTTCACTGTCCCTGCAGCAAATAGCTCAAGAACCTCCTTCTTCGGGTGCCTCTAAGGTCTCAGCTGACCAAAGATGGAACAACCTGGCATATTCTTCTGTACATTTACTCTGTGTTATGTTACTGCAAGTTCAGCTGCTTCCTGTGCATCAGTCTCTGCCTGTTGTCCCTTGTCCTATTGCTTGGCACCACTGAGAAGAGCCTGGCTCCATGCTCTTGGCACGCTCCCTTCAGATACTTATGGACATTGATGAGGTGCCCTCTCAGTTGTCCCTTCTTGAGGCTGAACAGGCCCAGCTCCCTCAGCCTTTCCCTGTAAGAGAGATGCTCCAGCCCCTTAAGCATCTTTGTTGTCCTCTGCTGGACCTGCTCCAGGAGCTCCATGTCTTCTGTACTGAGGAGCCCAGAACTGGACACGGCACTCCAGATGTGCCTCACCAGGGCTGAGTGGAGGGGCAGGATCACTTCCCTGGACCTGCTGGCCATGGTCTTCATAATTCTGAGGGGTAAAAGGGCTTGGCACTAGGAAACACACAGAGGTTCATCTCAGGTGAAAAGCAGTGGCAACTGAGCTTTTTCAGTTCTCTTCAGTCTGGGGACAGGGACAGGAACAAGCCTGCATGTGTCACCCTGTGCCCTGGTGACTGCTTCCCTGGCTGTTGCTGGAGGATGCAGAACTGCTGCCTATTCCATGCTTTGGTTTTTTTGGGTTGCCTTTAGCAGTGGGGCCCTTCACATGGTACCTGAGTGCATGAGCTAAGACATACTTTCACCACAAGGGAAAGCATTATCTGCATGCCATGGTACACCAGGGAGGAAGATAACAAGGTTTTATGCTTAAAAAGGACCAAGCTGAAAGCAAAGTGGCTAATGTAGATGTGCTCAATCCTTTGGCCTTACATCTGTAGTGTTAAGCTTTACAAGAGTCCGTGATTGTTAGTGTGTGCCAAACCACACATAGTTTGCATAGCAGAGGTAAGTTGACATGGTCACCTGTAAGGTGAAATAAATCTCTGCATAACATAGTTATTGTAGGTTAATTAATTTGTTTATGAATCGCATGTCACAACAAGTGAGTTTTATGAAGTCAGATTATCGCTTATTTCATGACTTTAAAATTAAGTACTAACTATTTAATTAATTGGAAAGTGGGGCTACAACAGGCTGCTTGGGTATCATACAGCTAATTGTAGTGTAGACCAGAAAGGAATAGGGGTTGATGTGGATAAATCACTAGAGAGTGTTGCCTGAACATCAGTTTAGCCCATGGCTAAGCTATGATCAATGCTGTTTACTTGAATTTCTCTTCCTTTCTTTGGTAAATATCTTACTGCTCTGAGTCATGCGATGTTTTTATTGGATCCCCAGATCAGCAAGTTTGAAGTCCACACAAAAAGGTCTTGTTAACTTTCAGCTGGAGGCCTTTCTGGGTGGTAATGCCATGACCATAGCTTATTTTTGAGTGTTATAAAATAGGCATTTAATGAAGGACCGAAGGTTGAAGTACAAAATTCAGGCTAAATTGGTCTGTGTTCTCTTGCTATTTCTACTGCAGACCTACAGGTCACTTACATGTCAAGTGACTGTCTTATGATTTCAGGCTGTAAAGGGAGTACAGTGCTTCCCAGAGTGAATGGAGCAGCTTCTAAGCCAAAATATTGCAGCAATAATAAATAAAATGGCATTGAATGCTGAGTGTTAATGTACCGTATGTAATGCTGTTTAGGTGCAGCATGTCATGGAGATCTTACAGAGAAGCTGAAGCTGCTGTATAAAATGCATGTTTTGCCCGGTAAGTAAATTATTTTAAAGTAGCTGTTGTCTTGTTGAGAACAGGTATTTGGAGCAGAGTTGTTTATGACTAGCTTTCCCAATTAAAAATTAATTTGTGGGAACTATTGTAGCTGTTTACGCAGCAGTAAAATAACCAGACACAGATTTGGAAAGTCTGAAGGCACCCACACAGCTTCCTATTGCTCTGGTGACAAACAGACCATTTATATGTGTCTTTTGCCTGTTAAGATGGGGTTGGTGATATCCCCCATGCATAAATACAGTGTTCTTCAACCTTTCTTACCATAATGCACTTCATGTAATAGCAAAGCTACTTTGAAATGTTCCTGTGTGCCCTGGTTCCTCATTTCTGTCCCCAGGCTTTCTTCTCGGTCTCCCCTCTGGGCTGACACAACTGTTTGCAGAGGGAAGCTCCAGATGGTTTCATAGATGTATTTTCCAGGGAGCTGGACAAACTTGGACTCAGCTAAGTGAGAGAGGCAGTTTAGGGTGGAGAGGGGATGAAAACATCTCAGAACAGTTTTGCCTCTGAAGAAAATGACATCCTGGAACTGTATCCTCTCTGTCTTGTCACGCAAGTGCCGTAAAGAGCCCATTGCTGTCCTCACTGAACCTGCAATTTAAGTATGTTGCAACTCTTTGGATAATTTAAATCTTGTGCACATTTACATGCTCTGGTAAAGATGTCTAAAAGCTTTAGAAGGACCTTCATGTTATTTGAGTCCCTGTTGCTCCCAGGTGGCTTTGCTTGGAGGTAGGCTTGAGTGATTTATTAATTAAACAGGAAAAAAACCCACCTTAAAATACTTAAAAAAAATACTTGAAATAAAAAAAAAAAAAATTTTTGAACTATATTGGACACTGGGGAGAAGAATTCAGGACCAGCTGTTTATTTCCTGTGAGCTGAAAAGAGATGATTCCTAGCCCGTCACATCCTCACACTTCTAGAAAGTGACATTCTAAATGGATCAATGGAAATACCTTTTCATTTTTAATTAAAGGGGTGGAATTTTTAATGAAAGAATTTTACTGTATTCCTTAGATCCGTCCCCTGAGCAAGAAGAGCCAGACTCTGCTTTTGAAGCTACTCAGTACTTTTTTGAAGACATCACACCAGAGTGTACACACGGTAGGCATCTTTTGTCTTGGGCATGAAAAGATGAGGTAATACACTTCAAACAACATATGCTACTTTTTAATTGGACTAAACTTTGTAAGTGTTCCTGTAAAAGGAATTATAACTATTTATATATAATTTTATATCCTTTGAGGTGGAGGCATGTGTACACTAAGAACCACCCTGTACTTTGAACTGCAGAAGTACTTGCAGAATAATGCCATAGAGTGTGTTGCAGTGTAGTTTTGTGATAGGTTCAGCATATATGTCTTGATGGAGAATAAAAATATATTAGCTTTCAAGATATATTTGGATCAGAACTTAAAATATTCTGCAAAACCGAGGCCAAAAGATAAGTCAAAATGTAGTTCAGCAGTTTGAAATCTTTTTATGCCCTAATGAGAGCCTTAAATGGTGTTCTCTTTCTTGAGATATTTGATGTGAAGTTCCTCTGACTCAAGAAAAATTCAGGTTGCAAAGGGGGATGAAGGTTGTTTGAAAATACAGGTAGGAGTTAATAGACTAGAAATGGCAATTTTAAGTCCTGAGAGACAAGATGTGTTAATGTAATCACCAAATATACATCGTGCTAGTTGTTTGTGTTGTGGTAACACAGGCTAATCATTGTACTACACAAACAAAATTTAAGATGATCCAAGCCTTATTGGTGATATTATAAATTATATGGAATATGTCAGCAGGTTTAAGAATAAGCAAAAATCATCATTTATTCCTATCATTTTTACTCTGCATTGTCTGCAGTGTAAACATTTTCTTATTTGCACTGTACACATGAAAACTATGTATGTCTCTAAACCCACACTGATCTCTCTCTCCCCTGCCCCTCCCCTTCCTAGTTGTTGGCCTGGACAGCAGGAGCAAACAAGGAGTAGATGATGGGTTTGTTACAGTGAGTCTGAAAACAGACAAAGGTATGCATGGTGTCTCCATGTGAGTTACAGCTTTCATTTCTTATAAAGATGGTCCTTTTGAAAATGGGAAAAAAGGTATTAATTAAGGTTTTTTCGTGGACTTTTTCCTGCATCTATGGGTAATTTGTTGACAATAGGCAAGAAGAGCTCACAAGACAATCGAAATTACCTGAGAATGTGGAGCCAAGAGAATAAATCCAAGGCAAAAAACACAAAGGACTTGCCGAAGCTCAATCAGGTACTTCTGCTGGCACTTCCTTATTTTTCATTACTGTTAAACTTTCTTCACATGTGTATAAATATTCAATACGTTAACACTGAACAAAGGTTTTTATTTTGAGGCAGATACATTTTTACCACAGAGCAGCAGTCAGCTGATTACAGAAGTTGGTTGTTTTCAAGATACTGTAACTGGCATCCAGCTCCCAAAACATCCCAAAAATGAGACACACGCACTTATATGAATGATTACGGATTAATTTGATCACCAGACAACGAGTGATGTGACAATGAATATCACCAGCTAACTCATAATGTCTGATACACATAACCTGAAAGAAGAATTTTATGGTTTGTAATTTATACTGCCAGTCTCATTCCCCTCCGATCCACAGCTGCTAAGGAGGGGGAGACCCATTGGGACAGCTGTTTCCTCCAGAGCAGTAGGGAAAGTTTATTCCCTGTAGAACAATGAGTCTTACTTAAGGTAGCCCTGAGCAAATCTCCTTCCTATTTAATTCATGAGTTCTTAATTTCTGAAGACTTGCATCCAACTAAGTTACCCCTCTCAGAGTGCTGCAGGTCTTATTTTTCATTACTTCTCATTAGTTTTAGCAGACCCTCTAGTTACACTTAGCATGATTCCTACAAGAAAATCCACCAAAATGAATGCTGTGTCTCACTGCTCACCCTCTGATGCCCTCCTGTGGCTGCAGAGAATTCTATTTGTCGTATGTTGGATGAAACATCCAACAGTTTATCCAGAATAGCTTTGAGACAGGCAACACATCTGACTGCCAAGTCATAGAAAATGCTTTCTAGACTGCACCTGGGTTATTTCCAATTTCAGTTTAATCGTGGAAACTATTGTGTCATGCCTCAGTTCTTGGCTTTTAAAACTGCTTTGGTAGACATCAGTCTGATTTGTTCCCTGCTCTCACGAATGGTTTCCCCGCTCCGTGTTTAGGGGCAGTTCATTGAGCTGTGCAAGACGATGTACAATATGTTCAGTGAAGACCCCAACGAGCAGGACCTGTACCACGCCACCGCCGCTGTGACCAGCCTGCTCTTGGAGATAGGTGAGGTTGGCAAGCTCTTCAGCGTGCAGCCCCCCGGCGAGGCGGACGGCAGCAGTAACAGCTGCAGCAAACCCATTCAGGGCGAGCTGTTTCACAAGAAGGAGCACCAGCAGTTCCCCCTGGAGCAGCACAAGCCTCTCCAGAGCAGCGAGGAGGAAGCTGTCTGCCCCGACAGCGCCCTGGGCATGCAGATGGAAGACATTAAGCTTGACGACTCCTCTCCCAGGGACAACGGAGCCTGTTCCTCCATGCTCATCTCCGACGACGACACCAAGGACGACAGCTCCATGTCCTCCTACTCGGTGCTGAGCGCGGGCTCGCACGAGGAGGAGAAGCTGCACTGCGAGGACATCGGCGAGGACACGGTCCTGGTGCGGAGCCACCACGGCGGGGCCCTTCGCAGGAGCACGAGCATCGACAGGGACTGGGCCATCACCTTCGAGCAGTTCTTGGCCTCCCTTTTGACTGAGCCGGCGCTGGTGAGGTACTTTGACAAGCCTGTGTCCATGATGGCTAGGATTACTAATGCTAAAAACGTAAGGATGAGGGGTAGACCGATAACCTCGGCCAGTGACTACGAAATCTCTACTATGTCGGGATAAAAGGCAGTCGGGTTTTTTATTTCTTTTTCTCATTCTGTATTTATTAGTACCTGGCACGGGCCCTGGTATTTTCAGAACATGATTGTTTTCACTAATGTGAAAATGTTGGGGTGCAGACTTAACTATCTTAAAGTATAATCACTCTTTCTGTGGGAAATGTTACACAAATGCAAATTTTATTCAAAATACAGAAAAAAAAATAACGGTTGTCAGTGAAGTGTGTGTATTATTAATCTTGCTGTCAATATATAATGGTAAAGATAAGTTCTTAATTTCTAAATGTAAACTTCATGCCAATATTTATGTGCATTTTTAAAATAGACATATAGAGAGATCTGATTCTTTGGGGGGAAAAAAATGAACAAAATGGGAAAAACCTAAAATTTAAAGGGATGCTGCCAACCTGAAAGGACCTCAGGTGAAATTAAGTTCCAGGCAACATCCCTGAAGGATAATTTTATTTCATACCATTTTTTTTTTGTTTCAAAGAGGTTTTTAATGTATGTTTTGATTTTATTTTTCTTTAATATATGAAAACCACTTCAGTGACACCTGCCTGGCTCCTAACTTCCTCTGCCTGAGACTGGTATGCTCCAGTAAAAGTGAGAAGTCCATCCCAAGCCTAGCTGGCACATCAGGCAAATGTGGATAAATGTGATGGTTCCTGCTCTGATGGAAGGCAGAGCCCTTTTGCCTTTCCCTGGGCTCAGCCTAGCAGAGAGAGCCCTTTCCCAACTGCAGCCACCAAAGAAAGATTTCCAGCATGACCCTGCCCAGAGGTCTATTTCCTACCATGTCCACCAGTGGACGTCGAAGCTTTGCTGGTGTGCTCCAAAGAGAGTGTATGCAGGTCCCAGAACAGATTGGTAGAGTCTCTTTTTAAAATTTGAAATCTGTTTTTAAAAGTTAAAAAAATAAATATATGTATCTACTTCTAAGGCTGGATTTACAGTAAACATAGCTTAGCTCTTAAAACTAATCTTTACCACCAACCTATTATATCCTTGTTAGAATAAGAAAATGAAAGCCTGTATTGCATAAGTCTTTATTTACTACAGTGTAAAGTAGCAGTAATGAACAAAAATCTGCAAGATAATGTAACTGAATGTTTAAGTCTTACTGAGAACACTGTCACTTTATATAAAATTAATAGTATCCTGTATTGACTTACTGAATAATATGTTGAAATGAAAACTGGAGCACCTGCACTTTGAATCCTTGCTTTTTTTATACAGAAATTCTGGATTTTTTTTTTTTTAAATTTTGTTAGCTGTTTTTCAATTGATATCTGTTCAGTTCAGGATCATGCCTACATGCCTAATCTTTATTTGCTGTTTTGAGAATATTTTCTGTAGAATACTGTTGATTTTTTTTTATACTCCTGTATAATATTGCATCCATGTAACTTGCAGATTTTTTTTAGCACAAGCTATGTTTAATTCCTTTGTTTTAAAAGAATGCTTTTAAACTGTCAGATGAAGTGGTTTTTTAACCACAAATAGGTAATGTGAACAAATAAAGTACACTCTGCACAGATTTGATTTTTAACTATTAAAGTCATGCTAGAGGGAAAAGTAGGTGGTTGTGCTTTATTACAGACAAATTCAAGGACGTGTACATGTAACAGTATGAAAAAGCACTATAGTCTTTCTGTATAGGAGACTGTACATTAGTTTACACGTGTACCAAATAATGATATGAATTTGAAGCCATGAGTACATTTTGAAGACTATGACTTTGTTCTAATCTAAGATGCCAAGGCCAGAGTGGGGTGCTTTGTTGTAATGCCTGGCAGCTGCATAAGCTATAAAGGAAAGCTTCAGCACTGGGAGTTAACATCCTTAAGTGGACTACTGACCTTTTGAAGTTTGCAGATCGCTCAAGTATTTCTCTTTTAGATGTCTGTTTGGTAAAGTGAATTTAAGCCTATCAGCGAGATTCCACACCTCCCTGGAGATGCACAGGCTGCAGCTCAGAAACCTTTCTTTATCTCAGAAGGGCTTGTCAGCTTTGTTCCACACCCGCAGGGCAGGGGATGCAATGTACAAGAATTATTTTGCTGTTACAACTCCTGTAACAAGAAGAGGCATCCACAAGTGAATCTCTGGTGTAACAAGAGCCTTTTTTACAAGATAACTTCTGTTTTGCTCTAGTTGCCTTCCTTACCTAAAGCAAAGCTGCTAAGTGTGAGCCAGGTCATCTTTAAGCCCGGCTTTGCTGTAGGTAGCAGCGAGGTAAGCCGATTTTGTCCAGGCTTTTTTGCATGAGGCTGCTTAGCTGATCAGGACCACAGCAAACAGCCTATTTGATGACAAGATCTGCTGTGACCTGTTCTTTAGTAGCTGGCTGGGAGCTGGTGAGCAGAAAGCTACAAGAGAGTTCAACTGACCAGCATGCAGTGATGTGGAGCCTATGAGAAAATGTGAGTATTTTTAAGGTCTGAGCTGTATGTGCAGGTGTCCTATGTAGAAATTGAGTATGGTTTTTGAAGTACCTCTACCTTGTGCTTTCTATGCTTGGAGCTACAGTCTCTTTAATCTGTCATCTGTAGGGTTCAGTTGGGGCTGCTATTTTATAGGGCTTTTTTATAGGTTGTTTTATAGAGGCTCCTCTATTTAAAAATGAATAAATAAATAAATCCCCCAAGCCATAAAGAAATATTCTTCTCAAATTTTCTTCCAGTCTGTCTTTCAATTTAGTCAGATGCTGATAACACATGGAAGTTCTGTGGCACTTATTTCCTTCATTGTAGCATCTTACAGCTCCTGAATTCTGGGTGTTAGTGACAAGGGTTGTTTGAGACTTGTAGAGGTGAGTTGTGTTACACAGAGAGGAAGCTTGTTATGTGATGTATTAAACTTACTGAAAAATTAACATCAACTCTGTTGTAAAGAGAAAAGCACCTTATGAGTTCTTGCACAGTGATTCTGGAGTTTCTTTTATAGTGGATGTTGGGTGTTGTGTCATAATTTTGATGGCAGAGACTGGTGTGGTATATATGGTATGACATGTAAAGGACTGTGGGAGAGAAAGGGAATAGTCTTAAAGCAGTTGGACAAGTAAAGAGGCAGTGCTTTTGCTTGGAAGGTTTTGCAGCCAGGTCTGCTTCCTCCACTGGGTACTCTGCAAGCTTCTGGATTCCTCCTGTCAGAGGGCCTTTGTTACTAATCTTTAATCTTGCAGCATCACATTGAAACTGATAATTGTGTGTCAACAGTAGGTTCAATACAGTAATAAACAAGAAACTGTTGGGGAAAGTTTTAATTTCATCAGAATACTCAGAGCAACAAAATGAAGCTGGTGCATAAGCACTGTAAACCTAAAGCCTAAATGGAAAAGCAGTAGGTCAGAGGAGGCACCTGTGGCTGTCCCAGTGTATCAGAGGTAAGGAGAACAACTCACCAAGTCCCTGGAGTTTGGGTTGTACATGCCTTGGTGAGTTCCAGCACTGTTACTGTGCAAACTTCTGGCATCCCTGTGAGTGGCAACCATGAATTCTAGTCTGTTCCAGTTCTTGGTAATGCAGTAGTAACAAAGTATGCTGTAGCTTTAGAAGATGCCTTTTATCAGAAATTAACAGTAAAAGACAGTTGATGCTGTTGTATCCATTTTTGTAAGAAACAGGGACTAGTTGGGCTTAGAGTAAAACATTTGGAAAAAATTAGAAAATACTGAGGAATTGTGTATGAATTGCTATATTAGCTTAGACCTGATGTTCCAGTGTCTGGGGCCTTCTTTCCAATGCTGATGTTGACACCTGGTGCTGTGGGATAAGGCTGGTCTGTGACTAAAACTCACCAGTGTAGATACATGCAGATGTATTATAGTGAGAATGAAAGTGAAGCGGTTGTGTCTACTACTGAGCCTTATCCTCTGGTTGGAAAAAAACCATTCCTTCTATGCTATTTCTGTTTCTTTCCACTAGAAGATAGTCTTGAGTCAAGTGTTACTTAGTTCAAGTGGCAACTGAGACTTCTGAGGTTATGGTTTAACCCCAGCCGGCCACCAAGCCCCACACAGCCACTCACTCAGTCCCCCACCAGCAGCACTGGGGAGAGAATCAGAAGGGGAAACGCCAGAAAGCTCATAGGTGGAAGTAAAGGCAGTTTAATAGGGAAAGCAAAAGGCCCACACACAAGCAAAGCAAACCAAGGAGTTCACTGCTTCCCATGGGCAGGCAGGTGCTCAGCTATCTCCGGGAGAGCTGGGTCCCATCACACACAAAGGTTGGGAAGACAAACACCTTAAACTCAAATGCCCCTACCTTGCTCCTTCTTCCCTCCACTTACATACTGAGCAAGATGTCATATGGTCTGGAATATCCCTTTGGCCAGTTTGGGTCACCTGTCCCGGCTGTGTCTCCTCCCAACCTCCCATGCACCTCCAACTTCGTCTCCAGTGTGGCAGTGTGAAAAGCAGAAAAGGCCTTGGCTCTGTGCAAGTCCTGCTCAGCAGCAACAAAAACATCTCTGTATTGTCAGCTCTGCGTTCAGCACATGTCCAGAACCCAGTCCCATACCAATCATTGTGAAGAAAATTAACTACCCCAGCCAAAACCAGCACAGTTTAAAGTGCTGATTTATTCAATAGCAAAACCAGAAATTAGCCTGAAAGCAAATAATAAGAACAAAACTCTGACAGTGAACATTACACTGGAAGAGGGCTAATAATAGAAAATTGTGACATGCTGACACTGGCAGCAGTGCCGTGCAAGAGTGGTTTAGACCTGGGAATACAAGGGGAGAAATACAGGAAGTCAGTCTTAACTGCAGTGCAAGATGTTCCTGATAAATGGTGGCAGATAACATCTCAAGGCACATCAGAAGATGGTTTAATTCTGGTTCTTCTCTTTTCTGTTGTACTCAATATCTCGGTTTAAATTTCCTGAATAGCTGTTTCCTTGTCCCATATTCTAAAATAATACATTTGCATAACTGACCAACCTGACATTTGGGGTTTGTAGGACCGGGATGTTTCTGTAGTGCAGGGCCTGTTCTGTGCTTCTGTACAAATAAAAAATTGCTACAGGTGACATCTTTGTAGTTCTCATGTAATGGCACTTTCGAACATTAATAGAAGTGTTTAGTCTCCAGGAGAAGAAACAAAGGCCACCTGAGAGACAAATGAACTGAAAAAAGTATGCAAATTATTTAACTTAGCTTGTATGGAGATGAAGGCATGCCAGCACATGCAGAGGTTGGGGAAAAAAAACAAAAAAACCACAACAAACAAGAAAAAATCAGCATATGAGGGTTTCTCCTTGTTGCTCCAAAAATGTTCTCCAGAGTTGTTTTCCAGCTCTCAAATTTTGTTCTTGGAGTTTTGCTCTCCTCAACAAAAACACATTTCAAGTTGCCTCTGAGAGTTAACTTCAAAATTGCTCTTGGGGGGTGTTTTGGGGCTTGGATTGGCATTTTTTCTGTTGGTTTCTTGTGTGTATGCTTTGGGTACTTTTTTTTCTCAAACCCGAAACCAGAGCTTTTCAAGTCAGGATTTAAAAAGCAACTGAAAAAAAAAAAGCAATAAACCTCTACCACTTGCAGTGTAATATTCTCTTATATTCTTGGAATTGCCTAACAATTACATTCCTAAGCACAAATGCAAGCTCAGTACAGAACCAGAGACGTCTAAACAAGTTCTTGGAACTAGAGAGGAGGAAGGAAAAAAACCCCAAACCTAGGAAAAAGCTTTCTCATATGACAGCACAGGTATCTGAACAGAGAGCACAGCTAAGTGAAAACACACTAATGTTGACAATATTTTGGAATAACCCGTTCTTTATTTGCTACCATTGTAAACGTCTCTATTACACAGACATCACAGTTTACATTATTGCTTTTATATTGTGGTAAACAGGACTTCCTACTAGTATGCAGCTATCTAAGCACAGTGTGATAAGAAGAAACTGCCCACAAGCTGTCTTGGGCTGGGTTGTTTTTAATTCTCTAGAGAAAGACAGTATCTAGACTGGCACAGGAAACATCAGTCCAAAGATTGGTCACCATTGTACTACAGCAACACAAACAAGTATGACAGAAAGAAATCACAAGTTACATCTTTACCACGCATTCACTAGCAGTATTTTCAAGAATACTGACTGCTCCACTTCCACCTAACTAAATACAATTTTTTCATCATGTTAATTCCTAAAAACAAGGCTAAGTAATTTTTTCCACAGAATTTTATTTAAACTGGGATGGAAAATCAGGAACACTACTGCTTGTGGCTTTGTGTGTGTCTGTTTAATTGCTGTTTGCAATTATTTTTTTTTGTTTTTCAAAGAGTAAAAATCTAAAACTATTTATCTGAGGTGTTTAAATGGGCCCCTTTTGCTATTGTCCTTTAGGACAAAATGCCCTATCCTTTACACGGCTGTATCAGATGACAGAAGCACAACCAGTTTAAAAACATCCTCATTTTCTTTCTTCCTAAGTAGCACTGTCTGCAGATTGCTTTGCAATCAAGTTGGTTACTTATGAAGCAAGGTGTTGACTTAGTGAAAGACCAGATTTTACTTTTGCTTGTGGTAAACTTCTATTTATCTTCAGGTTAATTTGTTCAGAGCGGCAGCGTGTTTCAAGCCTACACTAAACAACAGAAGTGGAGGTAGTTTGTTAAACAGTTGCTACAGGAACAACAACACAACAATTAGAGAACCGCCTTGTCTTTCAGTTTTAGAATGTCTTCCTTAAACTGCTGTTGCACACAAGCTGTCACATAGTGAATGCTTTAAAGAGGCAGCAAGTTAGAAAACTAACAGCACTTGCAAATTGTAAAAAGACAGTATGTACTTTAAAAGCATGACAGTTCATAAATTAAGAGAATTTACCAAGTTTTTCAGACTTAGAATAACCTGTGAGCAACAAATTCTGATGTTGGAACAAACTGATTAGATCAACCTTGCAGAAAGGTGGCCTACCTCCATTTCCAATCTTCCGTAACCTCAGGATTGTCACCCTACTACAGTTAGCATAAATTAGCACTGACTAGTAAAGAATCATTCTTCCCTTCCCTAAACACAATTTTACCTTTTCCCATATATTTTCTATCTACCACCATAATACAATTAGCCTATCACTGGTGCAAACTGGGACACCCAGTACTAGTCTACGTACAGTGACTCCTAGACAGAATTACTGGGTTTGTTGATCGTACAAAACTACATGCAAATTCTAACTCTTTACTGGGAAAAGGTGTACTGGAGCCTAACAAACATTCACCTTAATTACTACATGCAAACTAGTGTATTCCCATATGTCTCACTCATGTGATGCTGGTTGGGTTTACTTTTTCCCCTTGTCTACTGCCAGAGCATAGTCCCAGATCACCCACTGATTTAAAAGGAAAAAAGCTAACAAAGATGCATCAAGCTCAATCTATATTCTATGCTAAAACATCTCAGCTACATGACAGGAAATCTGAAATGTGATAGTTGGGCTTTAGAAGCATTGGCAGTAGTTAAGTATCAGCCTTCCAGTGAACAAGGAGCCCAGTTAAAGTTTCAGTGCTGGAAAGACAAGGGTGTAGATTATTTTTGCAACTATTGCAAAAAAAAAAATAGAGCTTGCACACGTAGCTGAGGGGAGTGTCTAGAGAGATTGCTCAAGCAATTTCGTTACTTGCTAGAAAGCAGTAGATGAAAATAAAGAATAGGATCTCCTTTCCTACTGCTGCTAAACATACTGGGGTCACTTCTGAAATTCAAAGTCAGTCTCATGTTCCTTGCAAAGAAGATCTACAAGCAGTAGCAAAAGTTATTAATGAAGACAAACTCGACAGATGCTGGGGCCAAAAAGTACACTGGGAAGGAGTCCACTTTCCACTTCCTTCCTCAGATTTTAGGCACGTCCAGTGTCTACAAGGGTCAGAGAAACAGAGCTTCACTGCAGGGCCTGAATCCCAGAATGCTCTCCACAGGATCTCAGCTTTTCAGTGGTGAGAATTACAGGATCCAATACCTGCAAGTAGCAAAAGAACTAGGCTTCCCATGGCCAGTTTAAGTCAGTTTAACTGTTCAGTTTACAAGCCAGGGCATAACCATTAATACTCTTCCTATGGGCATCTTCACAGTGCTTCTTTTTTTCTTTTTCCAGTGGAACAGCATCCAATCCAACAGAGGAGAGATGAGCCCCTCCTCTCCACCCTGCACATGCTACACTTGTTTGACTCTCATCTATACCTACAGCACCATAACAAGAAAACAGAACTGTGTTACCTCCTACACATGTACTGTCTATCCTGATCAGGAGCTTTCCCACAAGCAAGAGATGACCAACATTTAAGGGATCAAGAGCACGTGGGTGGATGCAGTGCAACAAGTCACTAGTTACACAATACAGACTCACAGAATTGCTGAGGTGGGAAGGCACCTCTGGAGATCACCAAGTTCAATCTCCTGCCCAAAGCAGGGTCCCTCAGAGTAGGCTGCTTAGGCCCATGTCCAGTTGAGTTTTGATGATCTCCAAGAGAAGCAATATTTAGTATTATATTTCATACTTATGTAGTGTAACAATACTCATTAGAAAAAGGGAATTGTCTCCTTTTCTTTTCATGCTCAATGCCTGTATTCTTCAAGAAACTCTTCATGACTAGTCATTGACTACAACTAATTTACCTGAGATGATTAAAAAAAAAAAAGTCATGAAAGCTTGTATTAGTGTACAAATTTTGTGCCACTGTGAGCTACTTAGGTACATGTTGAAAGAATCTTTCTCAAATGACTCAAGTTTCTAAGGCTGTGATCTGGTTACAGAATCAAAATAAAAAACTGATTGAAAAAAGCAGAAGGCACTTATTTAACAGTAGTTCTTAGAAAATTAAGTGATGGTCATGCCAAATCCATTTAAAGTTGCTCTAAGCAATAATTAGTCACAATATAGACATGAAGTCCTAGGGACTAGATTGTCTGAGGATAGCAAGATTAAAGAACACATCAGAGTTGCATCCCTTCCATGGAAAACACATCTTTGTTAGAGACTTGTACTCAGATGTGAATTTAATTTCACAAAATAAAGACTGCAGCTGCAATAAAGGCTTTTCTTTAAATTTTATAAAAGGGCTAAACTAGATCTCTTGTATTTGCCATTAAGAATACCCCATTAGCTGCTAGAAGAAAGGGCTGACAACAAAGTCAATCATCCTGAGCATCTGAAGTCAGATTATAAAGAATTGAAAATTTTTACAGTAGGAGTACTTTTAGAAAGAGTAGCTGTAGCCTGAGAATCTTATCCTCATGTTGATGACTTATGGTTCTTTTTCTTTGTTTTGCAAACTAAACTTCTTCCAAGCATAGGAAGTGGCTGGTACAAATTCAGAGATAAAAAACTTCCTTAGCCAGAAGTAACATCTGGTAAGTACATCAGTATGGTGATGGACTAAGACTTTTCTCCAAAATTCTAAATGAGTAATACTGCCTTTATGGACCTCTTAATTACAAAGGAATTTAACATTGATGAGTGAATGACCAACTAAATGTAATGGAACAAGAACACAAGAAGTCTGAAACTAGAGTAAATTTCAACTAACAACAGAATATAACTTACAACTACCAAGTTAACAAGTTGCAATTTAAGTTCAAAGTTGAAAAGTTGATCTTAAAAGTGTCTTTTAAAAGACAATTAACTGTCAAACCTCTTCAAAGAAAACATGATGCAGCATAAATACCTGCTTCATGTTCCTGCACCAAGAAGTATAAAAGAAAACATGAAAGCAAGTGATCCAGAGGCTTTTGACATTTGTGGGTTGTTTTTTTGTGTTGGTTTGTTGGCTGGTTTTTGTTTAACTTTCTTCTTGAAAAGCTGCCCTTTGGAGAATAGCATATAAATACCTGTAAACAGAGGTTGATTGTACAAGCTTTCTTAACTGAATTTTGCTATTTTTTTTTTTTATGTTTAAAAAAAAAAGTTCTAAACCAGTTTTTGGTGAAACACAAAAGACTCCTATCCAAATGCATCATTCAATTTCTGATGCAGAACCTCATATTCTGCAGAGGAGTCAAGGTTTCTTTATATCTTCTAAGGTCAGTACCACACTGCAATCCAGTAGAAGTCCCTTAATTTTTTCATGGAATTTCTCTCTGTAGTGGTTGAAGTGCATAATGCTTTCTGGTTCTTCTTCAAACCAGAACTTGTCAAACTCATAAACTAGATAACCTGTGAAGAAAATAAAATACAGATCTGCAAAAATTACCTCCACAATTGCCTGCCTTGACCTAGCTAGTCCTACAATGATGACTTAGACATTCTTCAATCCCTTAAAACAAGGACTGTCCCATCCTGAGCTACAGCAAGCTTTAGGATGCTGTAATAATGAATAAAAAACCCAAATCTGCAAATATTGAGTTTTCAGACTCTAATATCTAGAAAGCCGCACAAATTATCCTTTAAATGTACATTTCTGGAGCACAATGTTTAAGCAACAAGTCCATTTCCAATACCTGATCAAGAAGGCAAACAGCCTGCTCTGGCTAATGAGAAAAGAGTGGAAGCACATTCCAAAACCCCTAAAGTCCATGTTGTAGGCCTCCCTATCTAGTCAGTACTAAAGAAGCTACAGATACTTACAGTAAAACTGATGGAAGTGCTCCATCTGTGGCAATCCAGAGACCATGTTGTACAGATGAGACTTTAAAGCACCGTTCTTGAGCAAGCTGTATGCCATTTCTGTCAGATTGATCCCAACTATTGCATAAGAGTATCTGCAACACAAATTACAGGGCTCATTTGACCTTATGGATTGGAAGTCTTAAAGCTCCTCTGAAACAATCTGCTTTAGGATAGCTGGAAGGTCAATTTTCCCCGTGATACTTGTTGACAAGCTGAGTCCAGCCTACAGACCATTCCCTAGTGCATGTTTTAACATGTAAAAGTTACTTAAAACAGTTTTCTGTGGAATAGTATGGCAAATGCTTCTATTGGGCAACACTGAGAAGGTAAGGCCATCAACACTGATCTCATTTTGCTCATTTGAAATTCTTAGGTCTGCTGGACTATTAAAAATTGGATATCAAAAACCTTGCTACGGTATCAGTGGAATGGCTATTGCAACCTGCTCTTCAAGCTGAAAAAAAATCTGTTTTTCTGTTGCATGGTATAAGAAGCACCACAAGAGAAATTCTTAAAGAACAGTAAAGTGTTTGTGAAGGAAAGAAAAATAAAAATGAGTTAATTTTTGTCAGTTATATAGTTATTTAATTGAGCAAAAAGTCTCAGATATATTCAGAACCTAGTTGCACAGGGTCCTGTTATTTACAATTGAGGTAATGAAGAACTCCTCTTCTTGGTAGGTCACTGAGTTAACTGGGGTCTAGATGGATCAGATTATTTTACCTGACTGTAAAATCAGCCAAATGTTTAAATATGCAAAGTTTTTAAAAACAAAGTTAAAGCAGAACAAGAACAAAACATCTGTTTGTATATACTTACTATGGTACAGAAGCTTAGCAAAAGAAAGGACCGTAAGAGATAATCTATACCATTCCAACACAGGATCAGTAAAAAGGCAAAAAATAAGTACTAATTTTTAAATCTAATCTAAGCCTATTAAAAATAAAGTTAACTATGATGTTAAAGGCAGCATCTTGCAATTTTTTTGTCCCAACAAATCCATTCCGAAAAAATAGCTCCCAGCCCAAAATTGATTTCTGTGTTCAGTTTCTCACACCCTTCTAGTTTGGCTCTTTCTTTATTCTTTAATGGAAAAAAAACCACAAATATTTTCCTCTTAATTTTCTGGACACACACTTGGCAGTCTTCATGTGACCTCTTACACAGAACAAGTCAGAAAAAAAATCATGTAAGTGACTTACCCCAGCTTTGGGTGATTTGAACGAGAAAGGATCTGCCGAGCTTCGTTGGTGTAATGCTTACTAAAATACCTGTCAGTGTAAAACAGGATCTTCCATTGCTTTCAGTTCATATAAAAAAATTACTGTGTTCAACATTAAAATATGTGGCTCTAAACTAAGGCTGATATGAAAAATTGGCACAAAAAGGTAGCAAATTAAATTATATTCAATGTGAATTAATAGTGTAAAAAAATCATTGTGATCTGAATCTCAAATATGAAGCTCACCCTAGTCTACAAATTAGCTTAACAAAGACATGTAAACTTCTCTATTTTTCATCACAATAATTAGTTCAGGAGTTTTTAAAGCTTCTGACAAGTTAGTTACAACCTACCAAATCTATCATATGACAGCAAAAAAAAAATAAGGTGTCTTGGGCAAATTTCTGCACGTTCCCTCACCTGGATTTTACCCAACCACGTTTACAGATATGCAGTTACTAGAAATGTTGGCTAATTTACAACATAATGGTTTCTATTTGCTTCTATTCAATTTTTATTAGAAACAGCACTAACTAGAGAAAATACATAGATACTGAAAATTAGTTATGAAAGAAATTAAATCCTTCTTTTCACTTACACCAGATTCACTAACCCCAGCAGACCCATTCCTCTGAAGTCTGTTTTGGGATCATCGCCTTGGAAGCCGATGTCACACCACTGCTTGCTGATTCTGGCCTTCAGATTCTCATGAGGCATCAGCAAATTCCAGAGCTGCACAAATACGCTTCCATGTTACACACAGCTGCTAAAGCAGTACAAGTCACATAATTCAGAACACTTGCTGCTGCATGTTAGAAACCCTTCACCAAGGAACAGGACACAATCTGCATGCTGCTCTTTTCTGCTAGTGGCAATCTGGAGTCATGCCACAATGGCTTACTTCAGAAATTATGAAAATTACTGCATTTCACATTAAATGTGATAATTTCCCTTCACAAAGCCATCATGACAATACTAAAGAAACAAACACTTGCTAGACCTCAGAAATTAACTTATGCATCATTGTGATAGGACAGCTATAAACTGAAATATAAATTCTCAGTGAATACTTACTTGACATATCAGTGTTGGGGCTTGCATAGCAAGTTGAGATAATTATGAAGTGCTGAGAAAATGACACGCTAATATATTTGCAGAAGTTATTTTAAAAGCCCCAAGCAGTATTATATTGGTTGATATTATTTATTGTTACAAAAAATACGTTACTGATAATTTTTATCTTCCAGCATTAAACCTTCAATGTTGACTGGGATGCAGTAATAAAAAAAAGTGTCTTTTTTTCTAAATTCATTAGTTATTGGTTTACAAAGTTGCACATGTACATAAGGCTAAATGTCTTTCTAGTAGCAATCCTTCAGTGATCCATTACAAACATATTTTGCTACTTACATGTTGCTGTTGTTGTCTGATTTCACACAAAATAATTCCAGAGCAAGCAACTCTAGTTTAGTAATTTGTTTTGCTTTGAAGTTGTATTTTAATGTGTCACTTCTACAATAGCTTAGCAGTTTATATGGAGAAAAGAGCTTTAAACAGGCCAGCTGCTAAGAATGCTAACCAACAAGTTCAGTCAAGGTGTTGGATTTGGAGGGTGAAAAAAAACCCAAACACCCCTTGTATGTAGAAAATTATTTCACCTCAATTAACTGTTCCTCGTGTTCTTCATTTTCTGAATCATATGGAACCTTCCTTAGATTTTCCACATTCAAATAGAGTTTTTTATAACCTGATATCTGCAGTAAGGACAGATGCAGATTTTCCTTAAACCTGAAATAACAAAACACCACACAGAAGCTATTAAACAGGCCTAATTAGCTGTAAATTCCAGCTTGAACTACGAGATAAGACCTTTCTTATGTTCATGCAAAGTAAACACTAGAATTAGGAAGTGCTCTCCTTTAGATTTCCAACCGAAGCACCTTCACATGGATCTCACATACTTAATCTCTAGCCAAATCCTGTCCTGCAGTCAGGCTGCATTAGCTTGAATAATGGAAGAAAAAAAGAATAATAACATAGTTAAAATCTGCTATGACACAAGAAAACTACATATATCATCCTGACTCCCGTACCTTCAGCTATCCTTAAACTTCTTATAAGTCTTAAAGTCAAACTTTCAAAGAATCTTTTCACTAAACTTTAAAATTTTGAGTATTCACCATTTTGCCTCTCATTTGCTAACTCCTTATGCAAATGAATGCAAACATCAACTGGGCATCACTGTGCTCTCTCAAATACATCTAAGCATTTACATAGTTCTTGTACTCAATTTATGCAATGATCATATTAGTTAAAAATATGGAGTAACTGAAGATACTTTCAAAATAGAGATGCAGTAATCCCAAATCCATGTCAGTTAAAGTTTGCAATTTATTTTCTAGAACTGGTAAGGACATAACCACACCTTATTTTCTAATTTCATTCTAAGTAGTTGTGTTGAATGGCCTAAATATTGCATGAGATTAAGCAACTGCAAGAACATGCTAAGAAGTGAGAGTTATTTGCCATGAAGAACTTATATTTGGTTCCCAAACATACCCTGTATCCCTCTGTTCAATCTTCTTTTCGTACATTACATCTCTGACACACTTCTCCACTTCAGCTTCTTCAACATGTACAGCATTTCTTAAAACCTAGAAATTTAACACAGTAAACAACTTTACAAGGAATGCAGAAATCATCTTACTTTATTTCTCAGCTTCTGTACACCTGCCATGTATTATTTATTATAAAAGGAGAAGAATCAATTTACTGCAACTGTTTACAGTAAATTGGCTCAAATTGCATATAAAAGATTTGCAATAATTACATAAAAGCATAATTTGTAACTTTATCAGACTGTAAACGTTTATCCAGGAATCCCATAAACAATAAATAAAGAGCTGTGAAGTTGCTTAGTCTAGGTTCTTGTTTGTTTTCACCTGCTGAACGGAAATATGTTCTTCCTAATCCAATTGAAACAAATGCAGCCAAGGAAATAATGCTTCAGAATAAGGGGACACAGAGCTAATGAAGCTGAGGTTTCAATGGAAACAAACATTAGAAGGGACATGGGGCTATTTTTGAGAAATCTCAACTAACCCTAGCATACAGAACCGAAAATGCTGTTCTTTCCTCTCTGCCTTTTATTCCTTTCCAGTTTTCCACTCACACAAAGTAAATACATGTGTTTTTTTTCTGGGATCTCTCTCTGAAAGAGAAGGAACTACAGTTTCCTCCCTAGTATCTCCTACCTTATTCTTTGATGACTCCAGTGAATGCTCTGCAATACAAAAAACAAGTACATGTCACAGTCAAATCTTGCAGCATACAAATATTATAAAATTTGCATCCCTTTTACATATGTAATAAGAAATTATTCAATCTTAAAATGAACAGCTATCAGGTAATGGAAGGTCTGAATTTACATAGATTTTTATTTTTTTAAATAAGCCTTGAGTACAATGCTGCAAATAGCCTTGGATTTTTTAAAACATCAATTATGTGTACAAAACAAAGACAAATTTGAAAAGGTGTCAAGATAAAAATACGTCTCTTGATGTCTTCCTATTTCCACAAACTGTTTTGTGTTTACTACTGAAGAATAAGAAGTGCAAGGTCACTTCCACAAGTTATTGTGAAACCACAAAAATGTTAAGTAGTTTCTTAAATAGTTATTGCTATTTTAGACCAAAATTCTGCATGAAGCAGAACTGTAAGATAAATTGCTCTTCCTCACTCGCCCCAAAGACATACATTTAAGCCTGTATGAATTACTTTTTTTTTAATGAGAAGGTAAAAAACACATATACAAAGCGATGAGAAGACTCAGAGGGGAACGATGTGATTTCTGATTCGCTTCTTGAAGACACTGAAATTACCTTCAGTGGGGAGGCAGGGGAACTACCTCGGGCTAATTCGGATTTAAAATTCTCATGGGATGGCTGGGATGGAGTGAACACACACAGAAGGGGTTGCCCAGAGCACTCGGGACAGGCCCCGGGGGCCGAGAAGGGCCAGCTCTGCAATTCCCTGGAGGCTGGTCGGGCTCTTCTCCCAGGGAACAAGCGCCAGCACAGGAGGGAACAGCCTTGAGGAGCTCTGGTTTGGATAGAAGTTAAAAACGCCTTCCCTGCGAGGGTTTCCAGGCAGTGGGGCCGGGAGGCGTCACACCCCTGGGGGTGTTTACAGGGCCTGTCGCTGCGGCACTGAAGGACACGGCTTGGCGGCCGGGCTGGATGGCCTCGGAGGGTTCTTCCCCGCAGGGAGGCTGCTCTGCCCTGCCCGGCCCTGCCCGCATTACCTACGCTGAGGGTGCGGCGGGCCCCGCCGGCGGCGCGGCCCAGGACGCGCTGCAACTCGCACTTCCCGGTCAGCATCCGCAGCACCCACTTCAGCCAGAACCGAAAGTAGTGGCTGTACAGGAACCCCCACACGCGCTCCCACATCTTCCCGGGGGGGCGGCCCCTGCCCGGCCCGGGGGCCGCGGCCGCCCCTCACGGCGCGGGGGGCACCGGGCCGAGGCCGCCCGGACCGCGCAGTCCCGGCAGGAACCCCCTGCCGACCCGGAAGTGACCGCGGGCCGGAAGTGCCGCCCGGGAAGGCGCTTCCTGTTCCCAGGGCCGCCACCGGCGCCAGGGCGCTCCCTGCCCATCCCGCTCTGCCCATGCCGGGGCTTCCTGCCCATGCCGGCTCTGACCATCCCCGTGATCCCTGCCCCGGCTCTGCCCATCCCGGCTCTGCCCATCCCCGTGATCCCTGCCCTGGCCCTGCCCATCCCGCGGCTCCCTGCCCATCCATGGGTTCCGTGCCCCGGCTCTGCCCATCCCGGGGCTCCCTGCCCATCCCGTGATCCCTGCCCATCCCGAGTCTCCCTGCCGCGGCTCTGCCCATCCCCGTGATCCCTGCCCATCCCGGGGCTCCTTTGTCCCGGCTCTGCCCATCCCGTGATCCCTGCCATCCCGAGGCTCCCTGCCCCGGCTCTGCCCATCCCCGTGATCCCTGCCGATCCCGGGGCTCCTTTGTCCCGGCTCTGCCCATCCCCGTGATCCCTGCTCCGGCTCTGCTCCTCCCGGGGCTCCCTGCCCATCCCGGCTCTGCCCATCTCGGGGTTCCCTGCCTATTCCGGTGATCCCTGCCCATCCCGGTCCTCCCCTACCCCGGCCCTGCCCATCCCAGGGCTCCCTTATCCCGGGGCTCTCCCGTCGCGGTGCTGTCCCCGTTTTCCGCCCAAACAAGCCAACAATTGGATAATTGCGGGCTCCAGGGCGGCATGGACTGTTTCTATAACTTCAGCGCTCCGTGGAATCCCACCCGTCTATCCAGCTGTGGAAACTCTCCGCTATTCATACGTCCTGGCGGACAGAGGAGTCAGGGGTCGCTGGCTACAAGTTACATAGTTTTCCTATTAATTAGTATTCTGTCTTCTGCTGGTTAATGACTCGCTCCTCGCGGTAATTAGTCCGCAGGCTCGGTCTGTCTCCTCTCATGGGTCGCTGATTCCCATCTCCCCCTGCTGGAATTACCCTTTACACTGATTCAGCTCAGCTGCGGAGTTGGGTTTTTTTAGTTTCTTCCTTGTCTTAGAAGTTGTGCCGAATGTCCTTGTGGCTCATAAATTCTCCATTATTTGTGTGCACTATCAGCAGTACACCCTTCTCACCAAGCTTTCCTAACCTCCCCTAGGTCTGAGATCCTTGAAGCGTGTCCAGCCCTAAACCTTAACAAGGTAATTCTGCCATCAACTAGAACACCTGTGTTGCCCGCAGGAAGGACACAAACCAACAGAATGTCAGTTTATGCGGTGCTTTATTAGGGCCCGGAGTCCTGTGGACTAATGTCCCAAAGACAGGAGCTCAAAGACCCACATTTTGAGCGCATCTTTTATACT
>JAWWEW010000131.1:10597602-10663679 GCA_035583185.1 Anabacerthia variegaticeps | reverse complement strand
ACCTTTAAGAAAACCTTTACAAGTTTTAGAATTTGATAAGCAAATTCTAGGTTTTTTACCTTCATCACCTATTACATTCCACATTTTGCGACGCTTGGGCTGGATGATTTTAAGGGGAGGTGCATTGCCAAGGGTCCTGCCTTGCTTTTGCTGAATGGAGTTTCAGCTTAAGTGTTCCACTTAGTTCCGGTCACTACTTCCATTGTATTAATGATTATTTCAGTAAACATGGGTTGAACGCAGCAGAATTGTGTGCAAAATGTGGCGTGTTGAAAGGGAGCTGACAGACTGGCTTGACCACATTCTGATATATTTTTGATGTGTGGAAATTGAACTACCTTTTACACAAAATCAAAAGCCACAGAGCAGGTCTGGTGGCCTGTGTCCCACAGAGGATTCCAGAGGGTGAACCAACATGATTGGCATCCTCTCGTTGGATTTTTACACTTGTAGAGGTGCAGAGTTTCATGTGGGGGAATCATTGATGTGTGAACTTCAATTGTCTGCAGATCTTATTTCTGTCCTTGAAAACCATGAGGAGAGGTGGTGCATTTGCATGTTAAGAGGCAATGTAACTTATGTGAACAATATGACTTTCAAAGTGTAGGAGCATTGGAGGAAATTAAGCTTAAAAGTATTTATTTCTGCTGGAAAATATTCTTACTTGATGACAGGATGACATGGAGTTTCTATCACATTACCTGCATAGAAATTGATCCAAGATAGCCAAAACCCAGAAAAATATCTTGGGGAAAAAAAACCTGAAAAAAAGAAATCTGTCTGTGTTGCAGGACCTGGGTAAGCTACAGATGTTGGAAAGGCAGAAGAATTGTAATAACGTGAACAAATGTAAGAGTGGTTTGGTCTTTCCTGTCAGTCCTTACACCCACACATGGATTGTGAGGAGATAGTTCATCAGAAGCATGAGCTACTGGAATTTTAGAAAGGCCAGCAGGTGCATCCTTAAGGAGTGGGTCTGCATGAACAACAGAGGGAAATTTCTAGCTGATGACACTTCTGATGTATACCAAAATAAAACTGTTCTGCTGCTTCAAGGGTTTCACTTTCCATTGTATCTTTAAATGGATTAAATAGCTTCTTATCAATATGAGTCTTTTTTCATTATATTTGTACTTAAACAGAAATTCTTTTTTTTGGTGTGGGTTGCTAAGAACCAAAATAACTTCTATTACAGGTTTTGGAATTTGTTCTTCCTATTTTGATTTACTGTGACAATACATACACACAGTACAGGATTATTGTTTTCTCAGTCAGTTCTCTTTGTTTCCAGTCTCCAGGACTGTTGTGTAGAGTATGTGGTGTTGACAATATATTGCACCATACTTCGCTGTGATATAATTAGATTTGTTGAGGTAAGCTTGACAATTTTTAAGGTCTTGCTTTAAATTAAGCACTTCTGAAATAAGAAAGTCTAAAAATTGCAGATTTTAGTCTAGCTTATACTGATTCTTTTGCTCATAGGATGCTTTCTTAACTTTATATCTGTATTTTAAAGTAAAATCTGTAACCAATTAAATTTATTTATTTTAAAATACTAAAGCATGCTTTTTGGAGATTTTTTTTCACAGCTTTTTATAACTTTCAAAACAGCAAACTTTTGATTATACACAAATATTAATACTTGAATCATGCAAGATGCTTCTGTATCATTATGTTCAATCAATTCATAGATCATATTAAGAGTAGAAAATATAATGCAGTAGCTTAAAAAAAAATAAATTCTAGCTTCCTCTTTTTGTGTTCACTAGTTGCCTTCCAGTATTACCTTCAAAGAGTCTTTGGTTGAAGTAAAGATCGTGACCTACTGTTTACCTTTTAAGATCACATTTCTTATGGGACAACAGGGCAAATATAAAGAGACTTAAACCGGCACTATCAGTTGGATCTTTATGCAGTCAGAAAACTTTCCACAGCAGTGACTATTACGTATTGTTACTGGTAGTTATTCTTCGTTCATGTACCCTTGTAGATGAAGGACAGCTGCAGCCCACATTCAAAATAACCCATTACTTGGTTGTCAAATATTGGTTTTAATGTTTCATATCTCTACTCTTGCTCACACGCAGATGTGTGAAAACAGTATCAAAAATGTGAAACAATCATCTGAGCAAGAAAAGGCATTCAATTACAAAGTACAAGGACAAGCCTAGAAACTCTCTCTTGCAGGTAAAGCACCTCAGTGGAACTAGTCCACCGAAGCACTTGCTTAGTGTTAAGTATTAGAGGTTACTCAGCAACGTGTTCTATAGAGTATTTTTAAAGATGATCAGTCTGCCAAAAATATAGACAGTCTGCTGATGGGAGCTAAAATTGCACTGAAACATTTAACACTCCCCCAAAACTCCTGCACATCTTATTCCAGTTGTAAATAGTTCTTGAGCATGTGAGATAACAATTGGAGAGAGCACCAGGAGAGACATGAAGCAAAAAAGGGAGCCTGTTTGCGAGCAGGTCCCCATCCAGTGGAAGCTCATGACGGTTTCAGTCATTAGGGTTTTGGGCTATTTTTTTGAGAAACACTTAATACACTATCTCATTGTAAGTTAATCAGCCTTTCTATGAAGTCACCATTAAGTAAATGATCACCACAACTCAGCATGGCTAAGTAACAGGGTCTGCTTTGGAGTCAGCCTTAAAAAATTACATCTAATGCAGTCAGTGACAGTCTCCACAGGCATTCTTTGTAAAGTCTGTATGTTTATTAGTTTCTGGAAATATGGTTTTGACTTTTTTCTTAGTAGCTCTGGAAAAAAAGCTAAAATTAAGTGTGGTTTAGATTTCTGTTACCTTCAGCAGCTCTTCTGCTCCACTACATCACTTACCTGTTCATTTTGACACCAACGAGTCAATTAAAAGGCATTTTATTCATTACTTCTGACATATTTCATGTTTATTTGTTCCTCTTAGTTCTAAACCTCTGTTTTACTGCCAATGTCTCAGAATCTACATTGATCCTCCATCAACATTAGTGCCTTGAGCTTTTAGTTTGTTAACTGGAGAGGGAAATGATGATGGGGAGGCAACAGGAGAAGAGGTTTGAGTCGAGATTGCATTGGTTAATATGAACAATCACAAATGCATATTCAAAGTGTAGCTGAAAGAAGATTCCTCAGTAAAAATTTAAAAGATTCAGCCAGAAACAGAAGGTAGAGGGAAGTTTAGAACAAATGAGTACAGGCCAGGAATAGTGAGGTTTAACTCAAGGCTTCATGGTGATTTATGGAGCAATACTCAGATTTTTAGTTCACCACTTGTACACTGATGCAGCCTACTAGCAGCCTCCTGCATTATTAATGAACAATAACCTTTATAATTCAAAGTAATTAGTAAACAGAGAAGTAAACCCATCCATATCATAATTCAAACACAGGAAGGTCACACTAACCTTGCTAGAGCAGCTCTATACGATTTGTGGGGTCTAAGATTAATTTTTCCAAAGCAACATAGTTATATTTTTGGTAGTATAAAGAGTGGCACATTAAGGGCAGCATTGACATTAGGACTCCAGCACGCCTGTCAGGACACCAGTGTTGGAGGGTTTGGAATTGCTTTACACAACACTATTCCAAATTTTTTTGGGGTATGGTATAAAATGAGATGAAATTGTTAAGTGAGCAAATAGAGAAAATGAGGGGAGAGACACTGTATTAGTCATACATGCATATTTTTCAAAAACAAATTATATAAAATACTATATCCTTTGGGTAAATAAGGTGATGAATTTTATATGCTAATAATATATTAAAGAAGTAAGTAACAGATTAGATAGCAAACAGCTTACTCCTTTTGTCAGCTAGCCAAGTCTAGTCTGGTTTCTGAAGTTGTCCTTTAGATGTTTGCATCACAGAATAGGAAATTTTATTTTTTTCATCAGAGGTGTGCAGTGGAGGGTAGATTTGTGAGCAGGGAGAGAACATGCCAAAGAAAGACCCACGTGCTAATCACATATAAGAAAGAGGAACTCTTTTTCTCATAAGGCATAGGTGGTTCTAATTGAACTGTGTCACTTTAAGAGGTTCCAGGAATCTTGGTAAATAAGCTATCCCTTCCCTTTATAAACTATATTATAGAGGGTGTATTCTAAACAGTGACTAATTTTTTCTTTGCTTATGGATTGCTGAAGACCTAAAAAGGAAAAAAGGTGTGCCTGCCATAATGGAAAAGCACATGTGGGAACCAAGGTATGATTGCTGAAGTAAAAGACCTTCATTAGACTATCACCAGGCTCTATTTTGCAGCTGCTTGCCCTACTTTTTCGTTAAAGGTGAACTGAAAAGCTTTGTTTGTTTACCTGATTCTGAGACTGTGCAAAGTGCATGCATAAATTCTACACTACGGCTTGGCTTCCTGATACGATTTTATAAGCAATATGCAAACAAATGGCCCATTGGCTTGAAATGAGCAAAATACTGATTAACCACTATGATGCTGTGACTTGGTGCTGAACAGCACCTGCCAAAGCGCTGGTCCGAGGCGTTCCTGCCGTGAAAATACTGCGGCAGCCAAGAGGTTTTTCACTGTGGGTTCGAGCATCAGGGTTGTGCAGCGGGAATTGGCTGGTGCCTCCCGCGGGAAAGCCCGTCGGTGAGGACGCGGGATGCAGCGGAGACAGCCGCTCTCTGAAGCGGGGAGGGCACGGCGGCCCCTCCCTTCGGGTCAGCGGGGCAGGGCGTGCCCGGGCCCCCGGCACAGGGGCGGGCAGGGCAGGACAGGGCAGGGCAGGGCGGACACGCCCGTCCCGCGTTGCCCGGTGCGGAGGCGGCGGCGGGGCCGGGGGTGTGCGGGGCAGCGCCCGCCGGGAGATGCGGCTGCGGCACGGGCAGCTCCTGCCGGCGCTGTGCCTCGGCGCCGCCTTCCCCCTGTGGTTCGCGGCGTGGCAGGGCAGCCGAGGTGAGAGGGAGAGACCGGGGAGCGGAGGGCGGGCGGCGCCGTGGCACCTGCTGCAGCCTCTGCTGCTGCTGCTGCTGCTGCCCCGCTCTCGACGGGCCGTCGGGGGCAGCGCTGGGATCCCGCCCGTGGTGCGGTGCATCCCCACGGGGAGCTCGGTGCGTCCCCACGACGGGCTCGGTGCATCCCACGGGGGGCTCGGTGCTCCCCGCGGCGGGCTCGGTGCATCCCCCCGAGGGGCTCGGTGCATTCCCCGACGGGCTCGGTGCATCCCCACGACGGGCTCGGTGCATCCCACGGTGGGCTCGGTGCATCCCCCGGCGGGCTCGGGGCCGGCGGGCTCGGTGCATCCCACGGAGGGCTCGGTGCATCCCACGAGGGGCTCGGTGCATCCCCACGGCGGGCTCGGTGCATCCCCCGGCGGGCTCGGTGCATCCCACGGGGGGCTCGGTGCTCCCCGCGGCCACCGGGTGCGAGCTTGCCTAACAGCTCGCAGGGTTGGATCCTTGGGTGGTACGTGCCCTATTTAAAATAAACCCCTAAATATAACCCCCTAAAGTTAGGGAATAATAAAAGCTTCATGTTAACTTTTTAAACTTTTCCCCTCTTTTTTTTCCCCTGTTTTTCTGACAAGTGCCTCGCGTTGAGATAGAGAGAAAAGTCTTAAAGGTGTTTGCTGTAGCTGTCGCTTTTTAAGTGTTTTTGATTTTTATTGGGGAGGACGAAGTAGCATTATCCATTTTTGCCTCATGTACAGTCACTTTTCCATGTGTATGTTCCAGCAATCCATAATGCAATGTTCCAGAGAAAAATGCCTTTTTATATTTTATCTGCTTTAAAATGACACAGTGTTAATAGATTATGTGGGTGGCACGTGCCAGATTGATCTACTGAAGGCCGTGTCTGAGATTCACTGAGCTAACATAGGAAAGATAAAAGTGATGGTATTTCCCAACAATAAATGAGAAGGTCTCTCCACAAAGGCTTTGCAGGCATGGCTTGTTATGGGTGAGGATTAGTTGATTTGGGGTTAGGAAGAGAGAGTGGATCTTTAAGTGCTTCCTATATATATACCTTTTTCAATACGTCTGCTTTGATAGATGCAGAAGAATTTGAATAAACCAATTCCTGATTTCTGGGATGAACACAGAACTCCAGCTCGCTGTTAATTTGTTTATAGTAATTGTCCCTGTAACAAATGGAAATGGCAGTAGAGATCTTGGCCCCACCATGGCACATTGAATACAGTCTGAGTGCTGGTCCACCTGCCTTTTAGCATTTTATGTCAACTGTATGGTTGTTTATCTTACAACACTTCATGTTTTTGTTAGAAGGAGTGGGGATGGAGAAATGGAGTAAAAGCAGTGTGTGTCTTAAGAAACTAAGATCCAAGAGATGTCAGAAAGAAAGCATTTGCCCAATCTGCAGTTACCATCGTGTTATCTTGGGACTCGGGTTTTTTGTCTCCTCACAACTGACATTACATTTGTGTTTTACTTTTCTTTTTGGTCTTTCTTTGATGCTATTCCATGCTGGGTTGCTTTGCTTTGTTTGTTTGGGGGTTGTTTGCTTGTTTGTTTGGGGGAAGATTGATAATATGTGTTGTGGCGTATATGTGTTGTCCCAGCTTTACTCTTTCTACATTTTCTTCCTCCTCCACAGTAAACTGAGTAGCTAGTTCCTCTCAGATGGTATAATTTTCCTAATTACTATTATTATTAGTTCCTGTTTTCTTAGCAAACTTCTAACCATTGCAAATATGAATATGTAGTGTTCAGAGTCCTGTTCTCTTTTAAACTTCGTAAATCTCACAAATGTGTAAATAAAATAGTTAATATTAGTAACTAAAGGAGAAGGTAACAGCACTTGGTGAATGACTTTGTATTACGTTTATTTCACTGAAAAGAATCATCTTTGTTCCCAAGGGCTGTTAGAAGACTGAAGCCTTCCAGCCATCCTGCAAACCCCAAGAACAGCCAGCTATATGTTGTTACCTTTTTCCACAGAGAGAGGAGCACTGGGAGCAAACCAACTAATGCTCTATTGTTGTCACAGGGTTTTTGTTTAAGAAGGTGGTTTGAAATTAATCTTTTGCTCTGAAAACAGGCAGATAGCTCTGCTTAGATGTTGTGAAACCTCTGTTCTTGCCTTCTGTGCTGCTGAACTCGCTCTCCATGCTTAGAGCACTGCAGGAGTTCCCACTTTTGGTGCCTCTCGAACTGTGCTGTGTGTTTTCTTTTCAATACCCTTTTCTCAGCTCACCTGTTACTGACAGGTCAAGTACTGTCACAGCTTGTCAGCTCCCATCTCTTTCACTCGATTGTCAAATGTTGTTTTCTGGCTCATTTTCTTCCACATATTTGTTAAATCTCGTCCTACTTCAGTTTCCTTCTCTGCTTTGCCCATTGGAATGTTTAGGCTGCTCTTGATTTTTGATTACAGTCTACCACACTAAGCAGCAGTAGTCTGTAGTATTCCCTCAGGTTTTTATTAAGTTAGTTGTTTCTTGGATTGTAGTGATGTTGGGACAGCAAATAATCTTTGTTGTACAACTATGACAGGGCAGCCTAGCTCAAGACTAGTGGTTTTCAGTACTTGCATAGTATAAAAAGTACATAATAGCCCTGTCAAATGTTGTTCAGTTTGTCTGCAGTCTCAGAGCCTTTCAGCCCTTGAATAATAGCTTGAAGTGTAAATCTGATATTGGCTCTGTCCCGAATTCTGTGCAAATAAAACAACAATACGTGATGCCAGTGGGCTTTAAACACTTAATACTGAAGGTAGTTTGAGAGATTTGAGTTGAAACGTGTTTGCTGTCAATGACAAAGGTAAATAATTCACTGTTTGGTGCTGCTTCTAACTATTACATACAGCCTGAATGTTGACTTGGAGCTGTGAGACTAAACTTGAGTGTGGGTAACTCAAACTGGCGTAACAGGGAAGATGCTCTGCCTCAGTCCTTCACTTGAAAATGAAAAATCAGAATGTACCAAAGTCACTAGACTTCAGCTGTTGTGGATTATACTGTATGTATTTTAACTATCCTTACAAAGATGTTTTTATGGTAACTTTTTCCATTGCTTTATAAATATAAGCAGAGATTTCATATTAAATATGCTGATATTTTTGCGGCCAGAATAAAACACAAATAAAAGGGAGAGAGAGAGAGAAAAGTAATTATGGAGGCAATGACCAAATCTTCAGCAAAACTTAATACTGTGTCTAACGTGGTGAGGTGATTCCTTCAGCATCCTCTAGAGTGCTTGCAAACACAGGCTGCTATTAGCGAGTAATCAGCTGGGCTGCTGCAGCAATACCTGTTCCACCTCCTGCATGGTTTTGCCGTGAGCTTTTTTGGTCCCTCCCCATGCCCCAGGCAAAACCTGTCTGAGGCAAACAGTTTGTATCTGGGGATAGAAAAGGATGATGCAGATGTTTCTACTTGTTGTGAAACTGAGTTACAATCCACTTGTTAATTCACCTGACCAAAATGATTTGCTCTCAAAGAAACACTCTTCATATAGATTTATAGTTATGAGAAGTAGTATACAACTTACAGTATATGTAGTGTTTTCCATGTAAATATTAATCCATTTAAAATATAAGTGTAAGGAGGTAGCAAATTTTTCCCTCACTTGAAAAACAGTAGAGGAGAAGGCAAAAAGACATAATAAACTCATTATGAACTTAGATAAAGTTTCTTCAGAGGAAACAGCATTCCTGAGTAAAAGAAACGTTGGTGTCTTTGCTAAATGTCAGTGAAATTTTTGTAAGTCACAGCAATGAGGTAAATCAGATCATCTCACATGGCACTGGGTATTCATATTGCTTTCAAAGGTTACAAGATTAGGTCTCTCTGAGCGGATTTGTAACTTGTTGCTGTTCTGTTCACCTGAATTTGTGGGATACTTTAAGTGAATTAAAAGTAAGCTTTGACTGGAATTTAGGAGAAATATGATGTCACAAGGACCTAGGCATGTTAATATACACATGTCGAGTCAAACACTGTGAAACCTGAATTTCTTCAGTTGTTCCTTTGAGGTGGAGTGAACAAATGAGAAAGTGTTCATACATGATTGCATTCACAGAATTATATTTAAGGATAATCACATTGTTCGGCATACACTTTTTTTTTTCTTTGTTTCACATAACTTTTCATCAGGTAAAGGCTAAACATGTATTTCTGATGAAAGGAGTTCTTTTTCAGGTTGAAATACAGTAACGTACATGCCAGCCCAAATACCTGATTACACATTTATTTCCAGTACTCCTCTGCCCATGGAGTGGTGCTTTGTTTCAGCTGGCCAGCCCCTGCTCCTGCTGTGCAGCCAAGTGCAGGTCATTTGTGATGCAGTTCTTTGCAGCTTCCCTGTCCGGATCCAACTGGCACACTCTGGCTCAAATCTTCAGTTAGACAGGGGCGTATTGGCAGATTTGATAAGGAGTCTTGAATTACACCATTCTCATTTCAGCCAGTACAGCTTATTCAGATTTCTGAGCACATGGAAGCCAATTTTGCTACCTTCTCCAGGACTGCTAGTCTGTGTTTAACCACCATTTTTCCCAGTTGCCCCGGCTGACTGGTAGGCTCCATATTCCCTTTATGTGTACATTTCCTTCCAGTGGCACTGAGAGCATACAGAGGTGATTGCACATGCAGGTTTTGCCCCAGCATGCAGCCAGGATGTGGCTGAAAAGCACGGTGTGGTAAGGGAACAGTTTTTCCAGTCCATTGACTGCTTACTCAGTTTCTTTGCATAGTTCTGAATTTAGGCATTAAAAACCTCCCAACATACAACAACCTCAAATGGGACTTAAAACTTAGTATTTGCTGCTTCAAATTTTTTTTATCAAAATTCATATCAAAGACTTAGAAAAGCTGTGTAGTTTAAGTGGCTTCTAAATGTATAATTTACTGAACAAAGAGTCTGCTGCTTCTTGCAGTTACTTCAGGCAGGACAGTGCCTAAAGAATAGAGGAACTGAGTCATAAACCCTGTGATATAAAATGAGGACAGTTACTCTTGGTTTTCATACAGAGATAACGGAGCATTTCAGAGCTCTCTGTGTTTTCCGTACAATGTTTCATCAGAACTTGTACTTGAACATAGGACCTTCATGCTTTCCCAGTGTTGTACACTGGGTCTTGGGGGAACACAGTTTTATCCAGAAATACTTTAGTTAGTGGCTAGGCATTTAATGAAATGTGTGTATAATTGAATAATTGTTGCTACATCAGGCAGTGAAGTAAAAATATTTAAAATACCAACCAGAACAAAGCAATAGTCATTGCTTGAAGTGAATAAGTGCTACCTTAAAACCGAAGAATACCAATTATGGGTAAACGCCGTGCAATATCCATTCAATTTCTCTATTTTTTCCCCTTTTTAAATATTATTGCTTTCCTGTGTGGTGATGTTCTGACAATGTTTTAAGATCACTTTTCACAGCAGTCTAATATAGGAAAAGACATGGATCTCAAATGAGGATTGTTTGCCAAAATCTAGGAAAATATTTTTAGAGCTTAAGTTGTATTTTCTTTGACACAGGTTTGCTAAGCTACTTTCGGTTAGATGCAGTATGTAAATGGTTCAGTAAAAAGTATTCTGCGCCAAACCCAATAGTGAGTCCACATTCATTAGATAATTGTATGTGGCTGAAATGAATCCTTTTCCTCCTGCTTGTGGCCTTTGCCATCTGCCAGAGCAATAGGTCCTGCAGACCAATTGCCATCAGAGCATGGAGAGGACACATGAGTGGAAACATTTAGAAGCTCTTAACCTGCTCACTTGACCTTCCCTTTCCAGCTGTGTAAAATTAACCAACCTGAGCCCTGACTGACTTCAGAGGCTCTTGAAAACTTAGTGTGCATTCAGACATACTCTGTCCTATGCCTAAAGCTCAGCCATTGAAGCTACCCCAGTTCTGATGGACATTAAATGTAATGGGTGAATGTCCCCAGTGCAGGTGAAGCAGCTTCTGAATTTATGGTAGTTTTTCTTGTCTGTCTTTAAGGTCTTGGAAGACACAAATAATACTGTGCTGTAAGGCTATAAAGAAAATATTTGAAGATAATGTACATTGTTGTATTTAAGTGTTTGCATAAGAACTGGCCGTTCTGACCTAAGACAGAGGCATTGTTTGGGGAAATCTTTTTCCTTCCTTACTCTGAGAGAAGTAAACCTGAGCTTGCAAAGCATGTAACAAGGTTCAGAAAGGTCTCTCCATTTTATATCAGTTATGGGGAGAGAATAAACTGGCACTTATGAGTGCAATTAAACCTCAATGGTTTAACATGCTTCATTAGCCTGAACAACGATCAGTGGGTCCAGGCACAGGGTATGACAAGATCTTTTGCATTTAGTGTACTTATGTAATTTTCATTTAAGGAGGCCATTAACCAAAATTCAGTTTCTAAAAGAAAGAGTCTTTAGGTATGAGCAGTGTAGTATGTAATCAAGAAACGGGGACAGTATTCACTGCTAGGCTTTGAAGTGTTTATTTCCCTCCTTTCTGCCACTCCCAGTTTTCTTTTTATTTTCTTTTCTCTCTGACTGCTAGGAGGAGATAGTTATTAATTGTTCCACAGCTCTTTGATATTGCCAGAAATCATTAATGAAATTGGAAGCATTTATGATAATGGAGGAAGTGTGTGTATGTGGAGCAAAGAGAAATAATCGGTTGGCTTTTGGAATGAATATTTACTTTAGAAATTACTATTGTTTCTAAACAGTTTCAATCTCCAGTGCAGAAAGCATATATCTGTATCTATTAGGTGATGACACAAGATTGCATTTAAAACCATTTTAAGTATTGCTACGTGAGCATTACAGTAGCCACAAGTATATATATGACAACGTTTAGTTAACAGTCAGAGGAAACGCTACAGTAGAGCTGAAAATCCATTGCAAAAGCTTTGAGTGCTATCACTGTGTCTGCTTGGTGGCTGGGTCTTTTTTATCCTCCCATGGCTTGCAGCCAACATAACCCCATTGACATTTCCTAGTAGGCAAATTTAGTGAACCACTCTTAGCCCAGCAGAGTAATTCATCTTGAGCTCACCAAGGGAGAAGAAGCCTTTACCTTCATTTTCTTTTTGTCTTTATGCCGTAGGTCCTCATCTTGCTATTTTCTGCTTTTATTCTGATATTCCTCATTTCTGACAGAACCATTGGTAGACAGGGCATTGCCATACCAGGCTGTTGCTGGGCACAGCGTGTCTCATGACGTGCCCAAAACTGCTTCTCCCTTGCCCTCCCTGTGAGAGGGCCCTGTATTTGTAAAAACACCCTGTGTCTTTCTAGGCAATCTCTTGCAAGCAGCTGTTTTAGTTCTATGTAGAAAAGAGCAACGTTTTATACACACACACACACAATTAATTTGAACTTAATGACCAAGTGTTTAGGGTATCTAGCTTCATACTGCTTTCTGAACACGTGTTTTTTTGCCAGGGTTCAGTAATAGTTAATATTGTTCATTTACATGTGCTCTAGTAACACTTAGAACATTCCATGTTCTATTTCAAACTATATATTTTTATAACAAATTCATCTTTTGCTAAGGGTGAGTGAATACTATGTTGGCTTTGTCAAACCCTTGCTTCCTCAACTATCACAATCGAGAGAACTGATTACTAAGAATTTGGTTCTCCTAACTGAACAGAGGCTTCAATTCTGAAAGGCTTAAAATATCATTTTCTGGCCTGATTACAAATACCAGCTTCACTGGGTGCACTCTGTGATAGTTGAACATTGACCTTTTATTTGCCAGAGACATCTAGGATGTTTTGGTAGGCTCACCTGTAAGCAAGCAAATAAAACTACAATTACTTGGCACTTGCCAAAATGTCAGCACGGTAGTGATACCTGTGGATTTGAGACACACTGACACTGCATAGCTAAAGAATTGTGAAGAGGGACTATGATGTTATAATTCATCTGCAATTTCTTTACTGATTCCTTCCATAATGCAGTTGTACTGAGGGAAACTTTAATTTGGTGTAGCAAGATCTTATGCTATTAGAGCACTGGAAATGTCAATGGAACAACACTTTCCAGCATTTAATTATAGACCACCTCCATTAAAAAAATTATCAATTCCATTTTCAGAAGCAGTAAGTTGTATCCTGTGATAGCAGGTATTTATCCTAATGTGAGCTTGCTGTTTGCTGTTTGCATCTTCCTAGGAGCACGTGGAACTTTACTGCAAGTTAAGCTGCTGTTTCTTAGTGCTCAGTGCCATGGAACTCCTAATAAAGGCAATGGGAAATTAAAAAAAGATGCACATTCATTACTGCATCTAGTTTACACCTTTGAATTTGTCTTGAAATTGCAAGATAAATTTCCACCATGTTTATATGTATTGATGTTCCATCTGGAATCACTTTCTTGCTATGAAAACAGTATAATGAATATCTGTCAGTCACCTAAATCAGCTTAAACCTTCTATTTTAATTTTATTCTTACACTTTCTAAAGAAAAAAAGGTAGGGATTGGATTATGGCATTGGAAACAGAGCTACCAAAGAAAAGCATAAACAATAAAGTGCATTCCTATATAGTAGCTGATGAAAAGGATCTTCCTTAGTTGTTCCAATCATTTAGCTTCCTTGGAGTTCTAGCTCTGTTAGCCTGATGCCTCATGAGACATTTCTATTGGAAATCTGGTTTAATCCATTTTAAATTGCTTAAAGATAGGCACTTAACCTGTTTTGACCTTCCATTTGTTTATTTTTTATTTATTCACCTATTTTTTTGGGGAAAGCATACTTCAAGAAAATAGAATGTCCTTGTTGCATGCAGCTGGAATAATCCAGTTTCCCCCTTCCTTCAGCAATGCTACATTCACAATTATTAATATTTTAAATTTCATCTTTGTTCATATGGCACTGAGGCAGTGAATGCTCTGACAAGTATGAGTCTTGCGTACCATTTGTAATAACTGAGAAGTTCTGACATCACCCGCTTCTTAGGAAAGGGGATCTTTTTTAAACATAACATTGATATCTTAGAATACTGTGCAGAACAGCAGAGGTGTCTGATAACCATGACCAAGTACAGTGCTCCTAATATTGCTGTAATCATAATTAATCAAAGGTGAGCTCTATATTGTGAAAGTATCCTTCATGCCTCAGCACAGGTTCAGTTGTTATCTGATTAAATATATACAGGAGTTCAAATAACCTTTACTAATAGTTATTAATATACTCCAGACACATCTTAGATCATAGATGAAGACTAAATACCTCTATTTTAGCCTTAATAATGTTCGATGCAGAAGACAAGCCTTTACATGATTATGCTCTTTAATGTGAAGAGGGTCATCAAAACTCTACTTTTCAATGTGAAAAAGGTCATGAAGACTTGTCCCTTGGTGAAAAACATTGTTTGCTTTACTGGATAGCACCTTCCCCTGCAACTCATGGACTTTCACTGACTTTTTCCTTATTGTGGATTTTCATATTCTTGGATTTGTCTTCAACTGAAAGCTTGCTCCCTAAACTCTACCTTCTGAACACTCTTCCAGACTTCTCCTTGTGAATAAACTTTATTATTGTTTATACCCTTCTGGTCATGTCATCCTCTGGACCGTCTCCTATTCTTTGGCTTTATTGCATTGTATAAATCACTTCTTTGAAAAGAAATTGTGTTCTTACTGCAGGAAATGACTTAGACACGTATGAAAGCCAGTTTCTGGAACTTCGGCAGAGACTGTTATATGCTGAAAAGGAAAATAAAAAAAGGTCACACGAACTGAGCAGTGCCCTAGATGAAATTAAACATATAGTTGCAAGAGGAATGAACTTGACAACAAATCATACAGGTTTGTAAGTATAAAAATGTACCATGTTCACAGTTCAGTTTTGTGTGCACGTGTTTATAACTGGTGTGGGGAGAAAAATCATTGGTTTGATTACATTAGCATTAGGTAGAAGTTTCTACTTGAAAAAAAAAAAAAAGGGTGGAGAAATAATCTGTAGTGCCCCCCCCCTTAAATAGCATTCTATGACTGGTTAGTAATTGAGCAAATAAGGAGCTCAGTAAAAGGGGACACACTGCAGTGCAGTGGCGTCCTAGTGGCAAAGCTGTTCATATTGCTGATCGAGATTCTTACAGTGCTTATCCCTCTCTTGCTGCCAACTACTGAGCACTCAACAAGCTATTTTTACCAGCTTTTACCAAGCCAATACTGTGATTAATATAGGGCTGTGCCTGACCTGAAAGGCAGGTGCACCTCCTCAGATGTTCCACAGTACTGGTCGCCCTCCTTGCAGGTGGAGTGACTTTAATTTTGGGGGGCAGGGCATGTCTCTGCCATTTTTTTTTAATTTATTTTTTTTTTTAATTTTTTTTTTGAGGGACACCAACATGCAATTAAGTTTAGTGATCTGGCTTCTTCCCATTCTTTAATTGAACTTCTTAGTTATTTCCCTTCCAGACTGTTGTACATCTCCATCTGTCTGCATATCTAGTTGCATACAGTAGATTTGACAGTTTTATTCTGTCCCCTAAAACAAGGGATGTAGTTGTGCAGGATCTGCCTTCCTCCCGTGTTCAGATTGGAAGAGCTACTTTCCTGGGGAGAGAAGGGAAACTGGAAGAGGCATATCTGTGTAGAGGCATTTCACAGTAAACCCCAACCTCAGGAAGAGTCTGGGTGCCTCTGAAAACCACCATCTAAAAATCCTTGTTTGCATTGTGGGCTGGTAATCAGATTAAAACAGGGAATTAACCAGGACTGCTACAGGGGAAGAAGGAACAAGGGGCATTTCTTCTTTGTATGGCCAGATTTGTTTCTTATCCTGTTCTTCCCTGCCAACTTTTGCCTGTTTGTTCAGTGTTAATTCAGTGGGACTGTTCAGATGTGCATAAACAAATGGCTGTTGGCATCATTGTGGCCGTACAAGCTCTAGAATAGAGCCACGTTGTCAGCCACCAGTAGCCCCACATACAGTAGGCAAAGAGATATTGCCTAAAGCACATAATAGCAAATAGAAGAGAGATCAAGTTCCCCTTCCCTCTGCTCTTCATTCTTATTAGAGCCAACTGAATAGCAGAAAGTATTAAAGCTATCAGTTCACAGGATTTAAAGCAGAAATTTCTTAAAATTGCTGAATAATTTTCCTTCTGTTTTTACTTACCCTTCTGCCTCCCATTTCAGCCGAGTTTTATCGTACAACAAAAATGAAAATGTTTCTCTGCAGCAGAACTCCAGTGTATTTAATGGCAAAACAGAGTGGAAGGAGTTGTGGGTCTCATACACAAATGTCATATATATGTATGTATGTATAGTCGTTTGGGTTTTTTTTAACTCTTTTCTGTAGGTTGAGAATCAATCTTCAGTCCTAATTTTCAATGGGGATATCTTTTGGTAGTTGAAAAACTTAAAATATAGTCTATTCAGTAAGCCAGTGACTTTGTTGGTCTGAGCGGAACGAGTAAAGCTGCTGATGTTTTTTTGTGAGACTTGTATGTAACTTTGAAGGGTGGGTAAATTTTAGGAATTATATTAAATGCTTTTTTTTCGGAAAAGTAACTTTCCATCCAAGTCAGTAAACCTTCTGTTGCTCTCATCTTTATTTTAAACTAGTAAAGGAAAAAGAAAAATCCCTACTTTTCTCTTACCTAATACAGGCTTGGATATGGTTGTACTTTTTGCTATAGGACTCTTTATAACCTGAAAACTTCTGTTTGAGCCTTGAGAACCACCATGAGTTAAATTTAGGGGAAAGCATTTAAGTTTATTAAGTAATTAAGAAAGTTATTAATCAGAATCTGTGTTTCTTTTCATTCAAAAAATTGCTTGCTGACTGTGTTAAAAAAAATCCCAAACAGTTTTTTTATGGCTGCTTTTAAAATATCTGCTTAATGTGTTGTAAGATGGATCGATCCTGCAAGTGTTTAGGCACAGGGAGATGTGGATTGAGTTCCCAAGGTGTTCACACTTGGAGTTCTGCAACATCACCTGGGTGGGAGTGGGTTGCACTGGGCAATTCCCAGTTTAATATATGTAATATATATGACATATAATCACTTCTGAGGAATAGTTCTGATTGAATAACCTTGTGCGTGGTAATCTGTCAGCATTCAGTTGAGCAAAACAGTTGGGGAAAAAAAAAAGGCTTCACTGCTGGCTTTTTATTTTATGTGTGTCTGTGGGTTTGTTGTTCCCTTAAGATGATATGAAGTGGAAAGTGTTAAACCTCCCGAGAAAACTCCCCGTGCATCTTACAAACATGCAGTATTACCTACCTCACCTTCGAGAATATGAAGATGGAATTTTCCCGAATGTCATTTTTGGACAACAGAGAACTGGAGGTAGGAAATAAAGTTTGGCTTATATTTTCTATAAGTTTGTATTTTTTGTTAAATTCTAGCAGTGAAGCATTCTCAAAAGTTTGGAGTGGATTTTCTCCCTTAATTTTATAATGTCACGAAGTCGAATTAATTTTAATGGAGGTGGCAAAGGTGCTTTTACTATGCTCATCCCTTTTTAAAGTTGTTACCTCAGAGTGTTCCAAAAATGTTTTCAAGTATCAACAAAAAATAGTCATAATTGAAAAACAATATTATTTTTTGGTGTATTCATATATTCCTATGGCTAAGATGCATTAGCTGACATTCCCTCCCCCCCACCCAAAATTCGTATGAATGAGGACACCATTATAAATTGAATTTATAATGCACTCAATTTGCCAAAGTGAGAAGAAAATGGAAAGGTGATGTGATAATTTAAAGGAGATTACTATATGTTCAATGTAACCTTTTTGTCCACATGAGAAATCAGTTGGCACCTGCAGAAATCATAATGAATTCCAGTGAACTATAATACACTTTATAAAGTCACATCTTCTCCTGACACCTGTCATGTGACAGGTAAAAGGGACACCCAAAAGTAGTAAGCAAAGAAGGAACCAGTGAGCCATTTTGCTGGGTTTTGTATTTTGTCATCATTGTGGCTTTTCTCTAGGGCGATTTTATATAAAGGAACACTGGCAGCACTTTTGATTTAACTAAAAAACCCCAAACCTTTGGCCATGCTCATGACAGTGGATAACTTTCTACAGGTTTCTCATTAGTAGGTGTAGTTGTGTCAATGTGATTTAATGTTGTAGTTCCCACTGGAGTGCCCACAGATCAGTGTCCCTAATAAAAGAATGCTCCACGTTTCTTTATTTTATTTTAAATTGTACATGAAAATCACAAAAAGGCTTCCTTACCAGCCTCCTCAGATTTTTGGTGACTAGAAATCATTTGCCAGGACTAAGGTTCCACAGGTTTACTGAGCTGTGTTTGGCCACATGATACAGATCATACCCAGACTAGTGACAAAAGACACGTCCTGCTTACAATCTAACTATGTAGTACAGCATAGGTTTGCTACTAGTGGAGCCTTTGCCAGAGACAATTTCAGCTCATTTGTTTCTAATAACAGTATCTAAGTTCCTTTTTTCGTATTACTGATTCTGTGAAATCTGTTGATGCGTATCAATGAAACTGCTCAGAATGATGTTTGAATTTGATTCCTTCTGAAATACGCAGCAATCACTTCCTGCAGCAGCCTGCTCGCTACAGTAGTGGTGGTTTAACCCTCACTACTAAGATCTCCAAATCCAAAGCAAGAATTACCACTTATTCTGCAATGCTCACTTTTGAGACTCAGTAGCAGACAACTATGTGTTTGCCAGAGGTGGAAGTATCTCCAAGTTCTAAAATTTTGGTAGTCTACACAATGTAGACCTGGTGCTTGTAACACAGACATGGGAGTCTGAACTTAGCTGGAGGTGTCTCTCCTTCCAGGTAGTAAAACGAATGCTGTCACAGTGCCAAGGGAATACTGTCACCAAGTTTTATGGTCACATCAAATCAAAATTAAAATGTTATTTCCCTTTCACTACACTTAAAATTACATGGTTTGAGGCCTTCTCTCTTTGCAGTCTCACTGGTGATGGGTATTCCCACTGTGAAAAGGAAGAAGCAGAATTACCTGATTAGTACACTGCAGTCCCTACTGTATGAACTTTCTGAAGAACAAAAGAAGGACTGCATAATAATCATCTTTATAGCAGAGGTAAGTTTGCATGCAAAGGGGCAGTATGCTGACAGATGATATGGAGATTTATGTCTTAGTGTAATAATGCAGGAGAGGCTGCAAAATACTGTTAAGTAGACCTTTGGGAGGGATTTCTTCAGGGCTGGAGGAGATGGTGAGCAGCAGGTGCCTTAATGTTCATATGTGATAAAACCCTGTAACTCAGATGGTTGGATGGTAAAAAGTCATACTACGTTTACAAAAAGAGTTGTTGAGTCAGATTTTTCCATAAAACTATATGAACTTACTATTTATGTCTGAAAGTAAGGTATTCTGCTTTCAGAATGAAATGTAAATCCTCTAGAGGAAAGTTCATAGAACCTGAAGAAAATAAACCTATTCAGTCTAACAAAACATTCAGATTATTTATATGATGATTTGATATCATATATCTTGCAAAGTACACGTTGGAACTTTCTGCATGTGTTTTGACATTTTGTGTGCAAAAGAAAGCTGTTCAGAGACTCGAACAGTTCTATGTTTGGGAAAGTAAACAGGGCTCAAGGTAAAATATTAGGGATAGATAATTTTTTTCTCATTCCAACATATCTCAATCACATTAGAAAAAAACTACAGAAGGGGATTAGCTAGTGACAGCTTCTTGCAGATAAAATGACTGCAGTTATTCATATTTCTTCTTTATATTTCTTTGTCCTTCCATGAACAGCATCAAATTCATACATGTATTCATTAACAGTTGCAGTTTGCTTTTTTTTTAGTTCAGTCATTGCTTTTGCAGCTGTAATACTGTCTAAGAGAATACAGTTCCCTTTAGTAAGTTAGGTCATGACTCCCACTTCTCTGTATGGATCACAATGATGAGTATATAGGACCAGCTTTACTGGCAGTAGTTCCCCCTGAGCAAAGTTTTCAGGAGCTGAACTTATTTTACAATTGGTGTTTACCAAGAGCCCTGGCAATGATGAGCTTTGCAGAGTTCCCACGCAGATAAACATTTTATTACAGGGCTTCAGAGGGTCTGTGAGTTCTTAAGGGTTAACTGCTGAATAGTTTTCCACTATGGAGAATCCTGATGTGACACTTTAAACAAACAGTAGTTCTGATTGTAGTAATATAGTCCATATCAGCCAATTTAGGATTAAAGTGCCATTGTAAGAATTATTCTCCCCTTTCTCCCATCCCCAAAGTCACATTCTCACAGCTTCCATTTTTCAGCCATGCAGTGAATTGGAGCAGGTTGATCATGCTGATGTGAGAGGTGATAAGAACATTTTATTGTGAGAGGAGGGAAAGTGAATCGACACCTTCCTTTTCTCCAAAAGTCTCAAAAGATCAAGTTAAAAGTTTACATCCCGGGTTTAGTCAGATTAACTTATTGACTGAAAGTGAGTTGTAAGTTCTGGGTATTTTTTTCTTATCACAGTTCTTTACTTACCACTTCATATAGTTTTTACTTATTGCAAATGTTTACAAATTACAAATTTACTCTATTACAAATTTAACATATAAGTCTTCATTATGTATTAACAATTATTTGTGTATTTTAAAAAATCTGAACTGCTAAAACAGATATTGTCTTGCTTTGAAAATCACATCCACAAAACTTTCCACTCTTTAATGTTTGTGTTTTGCACACCGAAACTGTTACTTTTATGAAACAGAAGTAATAAATATGTCCTCAAACTTTCCAGAGAAAGACCCCTAAGTTTGTTATATTAAGGAGAAGCGAAATAGAAGTTTTAAGTACAGCTAGCTGTAGAATATTTCTCTTAGGTGATTTTTCTCAACAGTGTCAAGCCTCTTTTGTGATTTTTGGACAATTGACCTGAAGCAGCTCTTTTTACTGACATTTATATGGCTGCACTTTTCTGGTATAACTGAAAGCTGTAGAACAGAATTTTATGCAGAAAATGGCCTGGCCTGCAAAAGCAGTGAAAACCAAAATGCAGGAACCACAGCTGGAGACAGTTCAGTTTTGTGTTAAACTACATTGAAAATTCAGTTGGCTTGAAAAGCCCATACTGTCATTTAATAGGAATGCTACCCTAACATACCATGTTTGTTTGGAAGGAAAAGAATTAGAGGATGAAAGTGAAGTGTGTGTGCATATAAATATTCCCCACAAAATGTCATTTAATACAAAAATGGGTGACTTGAAATGAAACCCACTCTTCTCTTCTTTAGGTGGATGCTGAGTATGTTAACAGCATTGCAGAAAGTGTTAAAACCAGGTAAGTCCTATAGAGTGTAACACCCAACAGGCAGTGATCACATTTTGAGCTTTATTAAAAGAATTAGAGCATTTCAGCTAAAATGGAGCTGCTAAGTAATGAGGCAAAGGTGCACTCTTTGTCTGTGTACCATAACACACTGTAACACAGAAACCTTTGAACAGAAGGATGTCTATCAGTTCATTTCCCACTTTAACCAATCAAGGTCTCAGCTTAAACCCCTGATAAATATTTACTTGAGCCTAAGTCCTTTCCCCATGAAATTAATGATGCAATTCATGTACCTGAGACTACATACTAGGTCCCCAATGACTATGCAACCCAGCAACGTGTTCTGATGTCTGTCATAGAATTATTTAAGTTGGAAAAGACCTCTAAGATAATTGAGTTCAGCCATTAGAACAGCTCAGCTACTGCTGAACTATGTCCACAAGTGCCACATTTACATGGTTTTCAGGTGTCTTTGTTTCCTTGTTTCACTACTTTTCCTTGGACAGCAAATGGATTATGATTTTAGTGTTAAATAGTATAATATGATGGGTAACATGAGATGGGTATTCTTTACCATGCTGAATTAACATAAGAGCTAACAAATGGAAGCTTTGTTCCATTGCAGTTCTGCTTGTGTTTATCTTTCTTCCCCATACAGTAGCATGTGCATGTTAAAAACCTTAGAGCAACTTGAGAGGAACTACCAAATTAAAGTGTTTGGGAAAAAAAACCACACTCACTGGTAGATACTTGTCTTAAAAGTGGTTCTTTCTAAGAAATAGTGCAGTGTAGCTAACTGTCACAGAACAGATAAGGCTACAGATAACTCTGCTTTGACCAGTATTTGATGTGAAACAGCCTTTCCCTCACTCATTTGAAATGACTCTCAATCTTTGTATTAATGTTTTAATAGAATTATAGAATCGTTTAGGTTGAAAAAGACTTTTTAAAAAATCATCGAGTCCAGCCATTAACTCAGGACCACCAAATCCACCACTAAGCCATGTCCCCAAGGGCCACATCTACACATTTTTAAAATACCTCCAGGGATGGTGACTCAACCACTTCCCTGGGCAGCCTGTGCCAATGCTTGATAACGCTTTTGGTGAAGAAATTTTTCCAAAAACCCAATCTAAACCTCCCCTGGTGCAACTTGAGGTCATTTCTTCTTGCCCTGTCACTTGTGAAAAGAGATGGACACCCACCCAAGCCAGTAAAAAAACCAAACTTAAGAAGATCCGTGGAGGAGTTGCCCTTGCCCTTCACTTTTGGGGCTTTTCTGCACATCTTGCTGCACTCCAGGGGTTCCCAGATGTCTGTATTTAGGGTGTAGGTTTCCCCCAGAAGGCTCCTCATACCGAGCCTGTTGGTTAAGTAATAGCCATTGCTTCCTGCCTCCAGAGGGTTTATCCAGGATAGTATAATTTTGGCTAGAATGTGAAATTAGAGTTGGAGCAAGGACAAGGAAACTAGGAGCTCTCACACAAGGGGGAACAGTTGTGTGTTTTTCTAGATAGTGGGTTTGGTTGTGAATTGCTGCATTTTGGCATCCATCTCTGGTTTGTTAGTAAGCCTCTATAGATGCAGGAGGGGCAGGATTTTTGAGACACGCTTCTCTCCAGTGTTTTCTGAGACCTTGAGGGGTTACTGACCTGTCTGTTCTGATGGTTGTCAAAGATCCTTTCTTGGTTCCTAATTTGCAGTCTATGTGACTTAGTTTCTTTGCTAGACCTGTGAATTGCACTTGTGGGGGAGCAGACCTAATTCTGGGGAGCTGCTGTCTGTGGTTGCCCTCAAAAGTCTTTTTGAGGAGAGGGGTCTCACTAAGATTCTTCTTACAGTTTCCCCAGAGAAATCCAGTCTGGAGTCCTAGAGGTTATTTCTCCTCCTGCTTCTTATTATCCAGATCTTTCCAACCCGAAAAGAACACTTGGGGATTCTGAGGACAGAGTCAGGTAAGATGGCTTCTAAACCCAAGATCTTTTGCTAAGAGTAAAAAATGGAAAATTCTGCACAAATCGACATTGTTTGGGGTGATAGTACTTTTGTGTTTCAGAGTTAATGGATTTCAATTGTACTTTTAAAAAAAAATATTACACAAAGGGATCTTGAGAAAAGCTATGCTGCACATCTGCTTCAGGTTGAGAGCCAAGGCTTCTTCTTTGGGTCTTGACTCTAAGCATCTCACAGGTTTTAAACCAGATGGATAACATCACAAGGCAGTAGGCTATATGATCTGGTCATAAAGTTAAAAAATAGGAAATTCTTTAATGTGACAGCTTAGGGAGAGGCTCTGTGAACACATAAAGGAAACCCCATGTGGCTCCTTAACTAACTCCTGACAGCTACTGTGGGTTTAGTTAATGACCTAACTTTTGGGGATCATTGACACTTCATCAATTAGGGTGCATTGACAGTAGATAATTCCATTCACTCACGGCCCCAAATTCACTGAGACAAAGATTACAACCTAGAAAAGATTAATTTATTGGAGTAATTTTCTTTCAGTCAACAATAACTGATTTTTTAGAAGCCACAGCAACAAAACAGCAAGAGACGTGCAGTACTGAGAGTTTGGGTTGGAGGAAATCAGCAAGTGTATGTATGTTTGTGTATTTGCCTTATAGATAAACCTTATGTGTTTCAGAGCATAAACAAGTTTACATACTTAAGTTTCAGATATGAGTGGATTTGAATCAGATACAATTTTATGTTAATTAAGTACTGATAAATTGCTCTGTAGTCTTTCAACACTGAGTGTCAAATATCAACTTCATCTGGTGGTAAAATGAGATACTGTCCGAAATCTCTGTTTATATTTAAACCTGAAAATTAAGTTTATCAACCTGCTTTTGTGCTGCTCATAAGTAAAAGCATGTATTTTTTTGCATCTTTAAATAATCCATGTGTGTTTATTGTTCATAACATAAGGAGTAGAATCCTTTAAGTCAATTGACATGAATAAACTCATTGGAGATTTTGTTTCAGGTTCCATTGATAGAAATCAAATTTTTTTGCTTAGCTAATGTTAACTTTTATAGGAAAGTCAAATTATTTACAACTGTTTACACTGATTATAGAGGAATGTTTTTGCACTTAACTATGTGTTAGAATACTCAATCTTACAATTTCACTGCAGAGAAAAAGAACTGCAGAACATTAGAAATGCTTTTATTATAGAAATAACTCTTGCTACCCCCCTAAAAAGCTTATCAGAATTTGCTGCTTATGTCTAGGTGGAGAACTAAACAGAATTTGGATTATAGCTTTTTAATGCTATATGCCCAACCAAAGGGAACACTGTATTTACAGGTATGTCTATATTACCACTAAGTAGCTGCAATACATCTGTACTGATTATTAGCTTTGGCAACTTTAATTTGTTTCAAAGGCCTCAATAAAACCAGAAGTCTTTTGTAATTTTCTGTGTATTTTGCCTGTGCTCTTTACAAGCATCTGTGTGTTTCTGTGTTTATATTTGTCTTGCAGGCAGGTACTATTTGATTAAATCCATCTGTACCTTCCTGTCATTTTTGAGGTTGAATAGCAAGGCAACTGAAGCATTATTTGATTAGGTTAAGAAAGTCAGAGTTTAATGTCTCTTTACTTCGTTCAGCGAGGCAAAATTGTGCTTATAGGTCCAGATCCCACTGAACCTAAATCTTTCAGACACAGGGAAAGACACCAGTGGAGTGACACTTGAGTCAAGGTTAAACATGTTGGTATAGACCCTAATTTCTCCAGAAGATTTAGTGTTAGACTTTAAGCATTTATTCATTCAGGCTTTGCTTTAGCACCATTCTAAATTGTGCCAATTTGTATTCCATAAAGATCATAATTGCCACCAGAGATTCCAAAATTTATCAGAGTTGTTCAATATTAGAAGAGATCCATAAAATTTTGACGTAGCTCATTAACGTCAACAGGTTTTAAGAAAGCTCAGAAGAGTGTCTTGTTTGGTTCTTAGTTTTCTTGGGTCATCTGCTCCAGATTCTCTATCACATAAGGGCATCACAGGGTTCCTGGAAGCAGAAGAGAAGGAGGAGGCACCTTGTACAGTTCTTGTCAGGATTTAACACAAACACATTTGAGCTGAGCTACTTGTTCCCAAATGTGGCATGGGTGCTCAGAAGGCAGGTGGACAAAGAAAAATGTTGTCTTTTGAACAGTTAAGGTTTAATGGAAAATGAAGTATTTCCCTGTGACTTTTGTATGTTTTTAAGAATATTATCCAAGTTTACGAAGTGTACTAGAGCATTAAGTTATAGGAAACCCAGTGAAATGAAATGTTAAGATGCTGCCAGACACATAATGTCCTTTCCTGTTATAAAGTTCTCCAAGCATTCACGTTTGCATGGCAATGACTTATTTATGTATTTGTACTTTTAAAGAAATTTGAGAATATGTGTTTTCTTATCTGAGACATTATATAAGGACTGAACTGTGTTATTTGGAGCACAGCCTGGATTGTGATGGTCTGGTGGGAGTTATGTCTGCATTCTGAATTTTCTTCAAAATAAACTATACTTTCCTCATACTGTTCCTACTATATCCACTCCTTCATTTGTATGTCCAACCTGCAGCTGCTTCTGTAGCAGAGATGCTGCTCTGCCCAAAAATTACTTTGTAGAATACAGCTGAAAAATATGAACACTTGCTGCCATAAAATTAGTTATTATCTCCCTCTATTTGGAAGGTCTGTATTAAAGGAAAGTAAATAACTTAAAAATACTTAGACTGCTACAAAGATTTACTTCAGTCATCTGCTATTTACTATTTTGTCGGGAATAGTGTTGTTTGGGTGACTAATACTAACTCCCAAATTTTGAAACAAGGTGAACATACACAATTAGTCTTGATGTCTACAAATCAGTTGTTGTCATTAGTCAGGCAAGGTCTTTGCTGAATAAACACTCATTCTAGGGTACTGCTGAACCAGGATTTAAGCAAGTAGCTTTGTGAAGTGCATTGAAGCTGACAGGGTTATGCTATAGATGAACCCTACCTACTGATCAAACATAGTATTTGAAAAGAAGGGAATAAATCTCATATCTTTTTTTTTTTTCCCCTAACCTGAATCAGCTACATCTCCTTTCAGCTTTTGGGTTTTTTTTGTTTGTTTATTTGCTTTGTAGGGGTTTTCGTTGGTTGGTTGGTTGGTTTTTATAATTTTAGGGGGGATTGTTTGGTTGCTTTTCTTTTTAATTTGGGTTGGTTGTGGATTTTTTGGTGGGGTTTTTGGGGGGGTCTTTTTGAGGTTGTTTTGAGTTGGGTTTTTTTGGTTTTTTTTGTGAACTTTTCTTAACCAGTGAAAAACTGAGAGAACTTTGAAGCCCTTTGTTCCACTTTCACTGTACCTCCTGGCATTCACCAGAGCCCCTTGAGGCACTTGCAATGATAGGATTGTAACACACCTATCAAAGCAGGCTTTCCAATACCATCCTAGTAGTGAGCACATGCATTTGTTCTTCTTACCTGTGTAGACTTAGTTCATTCTGACCTAATCAAATACTTCAAGTCTGAAAGAAACATGGATACAGGAGTTTTTGGGAAGTGTTTGCTATTAGCATTGAGATGAATCAAAAACAAAACATTAAAAAAAACTTAGCTTCTTCAGTTAAAATGTTATAAAGTTCTGACCTAATTAACTGAACTACTGGTATGCTTTTTTTATCACCTCCTGGGTAGGCTGAGGAAGCTTTGTGTATGTATATACTATATATATATATATGTACTGGTAATATAGCCAGCAGCACCACTGCCACAATTCTCAAGTGTGTTTCTCTGATGGATTTAAGAACTGAGCAATAACTCCATGAGTTCATTAGGAGTCTTTGTATGGATTTTTTTTTCCCCTCACTTGACTCTAGGTCAAGCCTGTTGTTTGGCAGAGCTCCTAAAAGGAGCTTCACAGTCTCCACATATTTGTTATCAGTGTTTGAAGCTATAAAAACACCCAAATATAATTTAGAAAGGAAGACACTTTCCTGTCTGATGCCTACACTTCCACTGTATGCTTTCACTTTTTTGTTACTCCTTCAGTTTTACTTCTCTTAGACAGCATAAGAAAAACAAATTAAAACTCATTTATTGTCTATGCTGTTGGAAATGTTCATAGGCTTGCCATAGTGCATGTATCTCTTTTCATCCCAAAGTACTGGTGAGTGAAGGGAAATTAGCTGTGCTCATGTGTTTCACTGGCCTTCTCATGGCAATGGGGCAAATGGACTAGACAGTTCATATCCTAAACTTCCTGATCCAGCTGTGTGCAGCCACTGCATACCCTGCTGAAGGCAGAAAAATTCACATTAGAAATTGGGTCCAACGTATTAAACATTCAGGATAATTACATGGATGACATACTGATAAAGAACTGATACTGAAATATCTAAGCATTGGCAGATGTTCTCCATATTTTAGTTGAACACAAATTACAGGGCTCAGTACAGGGTTAAATAAATAACTTGTAATGGTGTGTGCTATGTAAGATATCAAACTGCATTCTCTAATACTGGCTGGCAGCTTCAGGGAAGACCATTTCAGACCTACCACTATGCAAAACTACTTTCAGTTCATAACCACATTCACACCCACTTTGCATCACAGCCTCTGTATTTTTAATCTTTACTGCTTTTGTACACTTTCTTATGGTGTTTCTTGATATGGTGGTCTCCCTAGGTTTTTGAGATACTCCTCTCTGTTTTTCATCCTTTTTTGGTGCCCTCAGTTCCTCTTTAAGGATTCTCTAAAACCTTCTTTGATTCCTTGCTCTTTCTCCCTTTACATCTAGCTCCTGGTTAATCCTCAAAGCTCATTTGATTTTATGCAAGATTTCTTGCAAGTTGATATTCTGGGAGTTTTTTTGTTGTTGTTGTTGTTCTCTTCTGCACAGCTGTCAACTCAATCCCCACATCTCAGAATCTGTTAAGAAGCACTGAACCATTCCTCTTGATCAGTTTGTCTCAGTCTGCCTATTTTTAGGTATCTTAACATCAGCAAAAGCTGACAGGGTCAAATCTTGTCATTCTACCTTCATTCTGCTTCCTTCTGAGTTCACTGTTGACAACACATTTCTCTTCAGCCAGCCCTACACTTGTAGTGATAGCTAAATTCAACCAGAAACTCTGGGCCTGCTCTCTCAAGCTCTTGTTGACTCTGCTGAGTCAGTTGAAGACACAAAACCAGCAGGAAATTGTGCCCTTTTTTTTTCAACCCTCATAGCATTAATTTTCTAGTTATTTAGCTTTCTGAGACAGATTCTAGTACCACCAGGCATGCATCAGGGCCAGTGAAGTACAGCACTTAGATCAAATTACTGCACCCCAACAATATTTTCCTGAAGACTCGGCCTCCCCTTCCTGTGTTTTCACACCCACACCAAATTCAAACTGTGAATTACTTGCTCCTTAATTATTTCTGGAATACATTTATTTCCTTTGTGTCATTGCCTCCAACCTCCTTATTTGGATTCATTATCCTCAGCTTTAGTTTCAGGAACAGCCTCTGCTTTTTCAGATGCCCTGTTCTTCTCTGAATGCCAAGCAAAAATGCAGCCAGGGCCTTTCCTGTTTCCTTGATGGATGTTGGGCTCCTTTTCCAAGTATCCTTTAGCTGGGTCTGCTGCCATATTCTGTGTCAGCTTTTACAGCATCTCAAAAACTCTGTGTATTCCTGTCCTTCAGTGTGAGTCACATAGCACATCCCTTCATTTATTTCTAGTACTCCCTGGAACTTGCTTTCTAGGGGCATCTCAGTAATCATCCACAGTTCTTCTCAGTCACCATTTATGAATGGCAAAGTCTGCCCAGAGCTCTTAACCATCTGCTTTAGACATCTCTCTTTTCAAAGAGTTTGCTCCTGTTGATTGTCAATGCTTATGCAACTTAAGTACAAACCGTTTATTTTCATCTTCCTTAACTTCTTATCTTTTTGTTTAATATTTTCTTTTAAGTGAGATCTCTTTAAAGTCGGGAGTCCTCCTTTCTCAAAAAGGCGAGAAGTACCCATGTGTTACTTGTGTTATGGTTTCTCCTGCAGATAAACCTTTCATGAATGATACTAAAGCAGAGATATATGTAGAAGTTATTAGCCATCTACTGTAGTCTGGGAGAGTTTCAGTACACACAGTACAGCAGTTAACACTTGCATGTGGCAACATCACCACCCCCTCTGCAAGCAATAAAATCACCACTTGCCTTCTCTTTTTCTCTGTTGGTTTTATTTTGGTTTGTTTTGTTTGGTTTTTTTGTTGTTGGTTTTGTTGTTGGTTTTGTTTTTTTTTCAGCTGGAAGATGATATTATAGCCAAACCTGATTATATTGCAAGTATAAAAAGCTTTGTTGCTCAACAGTCCCAAGATTGGGTGGTTCTCGAGTTCTCACAGCTTGGATTTATTGGTAAGTATTAAGGTCTCAGCAGGGTCAACTGGATTTGGAGCTGTGTAGGTCAAATAGGTCTCGCTCAGAATTACATTTCAAAACATAGAAGGACTCACGTATCAAATCTTCCTTGGTTCTTCAAGGAAGGTCTCACTGAAAGTCTTTTACTTTTGTGCTCTTTAAAGCTGTCTTTTTAATACAGAGTCTCCTCAGGATAGGATCTAGAGTTGGGTTCCTGTAAGAAGGAAATTGTTCTATGTCAGGGCACTGTGTGCCCCTGTAATGTGTAGTCGTCAAGAATCAAGCAATGTTTTTCATATCTACATCTTAATTTGAAGATATTCAGTATAACATTGCCATTGAAATTGCCTGTCTAGTAGTTTTAGGAGTTATTCAGACTCTGGCACACTGCTATTTCATCTGGCACACTGCTACAGGCGACTGGCAGGTTTTTGTTTGGAAACAGGATATAATTACACACATTATTAATCAACTGGTTGACTGTGTAAGAATCTTTCCAGGCATGGGATGGCCATCTTTGCAAAATCCCAAAATGCTGGAAGGTCAGCAACTCTCCAACGCTGGAGTCTATGTGAAATTCTCACTAAATATCAGAATTATATTCATGTGTTTAAGGCTGGTGATACCTAAATATTTATTTAAATAAATTGTATTTAAACATAAAGCTGGCGTTTTTTGCATAGCAATAGAAATATCTGAACATGGAACTTTTTGTCTTGTTTTCAGGAAAGTTGTTTAAATCAGAAGACTTGCCACTCATAGTGGAGTTTTTTCTCATGTTCTATAAAGATAAGCCCATAGACTGGCTTATAGACCACCTGCTCTGGGTTAAAGTGTGCAATCCAGAAAAGGATGCAGTAAGTATATCTATGAATTCATGAACTTAAGCAATATTCAAACAGTCACAGTGACAAAGTAATTTCTTTTCAGAAAGCTGAATATAAATCTCTCAAACCTGACTTACTTTGAAATTTGTGGTCAAAGATGTGCTGTGGATCTGCATGGAGTGACACAGTGTTTGAGCTCACTGGGCCATATAGAGAGCCCTGACTGTCAGAAATTCACATTTCCACACCAGAATTGTTTTGCTGCCTCTATCAGCTCAGAACATGGACAGCACAAGCTCACATCTGCCTGCAACTGGTCACGTAGGCAACCCTGCAGCATGAACCAAAAGTATTAGTATGTACACCTCTGGGGACTACCACTTCCCATAACCTTCTGCTGACCTTCTAATATGAAAGTCAGTAAAACATATAATGTTACCATCACAGTTCTGAAATTTGCCTGAAAATTCCTTTCTTTCAGGAAGCAGAACTTAAGTGTTCTTCTTTAAATCTTTTACTACGTGGGGGGGAAAAAATTGACTGTTTTCCTGGAGAAAAAAAAAAATGGTGGAAAAACATGTAGAGTGAATGAACTAAGTGATGCCTTTTGCTGAAAATGAAAGAAACAGTTGTGTTGACTTGCAAGAAGTGTTATTTCTGGCACTACCAGTGAGCCCAATAATCTGTTAAGTATTTCTTTATGTCATTTTGCATTCTTTCTCTCGCCAGTCTTTGGTGCTGGTCACTATTCATAGTCTTCTTGTATAACATTCAGTGCCATGGAGGACTGACCAGAGTTTCTGCTTCTTCTTGGTTTTTAAGGTTCATGAGTTTTAGTTAGCGTAGCCAGTCCCTACTCCAGGCGTTCACATGTGTTACTTTTGTGGTGATAAAGAAACAAGAAGAGACAGATGGAATTGTGCAGAGCAGGAGATTAAGGGGAGTGGAACAAACAAGCTTGAAGTTGTACTGTGTAGCACAGGTGACTCCTGGGGATAGCAGAAGGTCCCTGATTTTACACTTAGTAATGCCCCTGAAGAGTCTCCAAACCCACTTCATACAGGCAGGAGTAAACGCTGAGATCCTACTGCATGGGTTAGGTCAGCTCATAGGAGTTGAAGTGAGCCTTGAGTAACTCTGATTAAAGTTCTTGCCTGCCTGTGACAACAAATTAGAAACCAGATTCTCTTATATTAGTGTCACTCATCCCAGATCTGTCTAACATGTGCCAGCTTCCAGCTGGTAGATGAAATATTTTGCTTTTATTTTTTAAATGACTGTTCCAGCATCTAAGTCCTGATTCATACCTAAAATGAAGATGTGTTCCTGAAAGGCAGGCAGGCAGCTCATGGGAGTCTGCTCTGGCCAAGCCAAAGCAGAGTGCTATCAGCAAGTTTCTGCTGAGTTTCATTTCTGCAGTTGCAATTTCAGTTGCTGTGGGAAGTGAAAACCTGCTGAGACAAGTCAGTCTCACACAGTCCTTGGGTGGGAATGACCAGTGGCATGACCTACTGGGACTATTCATGAGAAGGCAGTAAAAGGAGGCTTTGACATCTGCTCCGTGGGTTAGGCCAGCTCATAGGATTTAGAGTGAGCCTTGAGTAACTCTGATTTAAGTTCTTGCCTGGCTATGATAACAGATTAAAACCCAGATACTATTATGTTAACATCACCCATTGAAGATCTAATGTATGTCAGCTTCCATATGGAATCTATTGGATCCAGCTGCTGTTCCTCCTCTGTCAGGTTAAAGCAGTGGACTTTCCTACACGCACCAGAGAAGGCAAGCTGAGAGAAATCCTCACACTTTCTCCTTTCCAAGAAACTGAGTGTCACTAAGAGATCACACACAACGCAGACAGGAGGGACTGTGGGGCACCTGTTTGTGGCTTTATGTGCCATTCTGTAGTGATGGTTGTTTGGCACGTTTTCATAGAATCAGAATGGTTTGTGTTGGAAGGGACCTTAAAGACCATGTAGTTTCAAACCCTCTGCTGTGGGCAGGGACACCTTTCATTAGACCAGGTTGCTCAGAGTTCTTCCAGCCTGGCCTTGAACATCTCCAGGGATGGGGCATCCACAAACTCTCTGGACAACCTGTTCTAGTGCCTCACCACCCTCACAGCAAAGCACTTCCTCCTAATATCTAATCTAAACCTACTCTCAGTTGGAATCCATTCCCCCTTCTCTTGTCACTTGTAAAAAATCCCTCTCCATCTTTCTTGTTGGCTCCCTTCAGGTACTCTAAAGCTGCAGCTAGCTCAGCCCATAGCCCTCTCTTTTCCAGGCTGAACAAACCCAGTTCTCTCAGCCTTTCCTCATAAGAGAGGTGTTACATCCCTCTAGTCATGTTGGTGGTCTCCCCTGGACTCTCTCCAGCAGGTCCATGTCCTTCCTGTGCTGGGACCCCAGAGCTGGATGCAGCACTGCAGGTGGGGTCTCACCAGAGCAGAGCAGAGTAGAGGGGCAGAATCACCTCCCTCGACCTGCTGCCCACATTTCTTTTGCTGCAGCCCAGGACACACTTGGCTTTCTGGGCTCTCGTTGCCAGCTCATGTCCAGCCTCTCACCCACCAGCACCCCCAAGTCCCTTCCAGCAGGGCTGCTTTTGATCTGTTCGTCCCCCAGCCTGTATCGATATTGGGGTTGCGCTGACCCAGGTGCAGCACCTTGCCCTTGATCTCATTAAATCCCATGAGATTCCTTGCAGCCCACTTGTCCAGCTTGTCCAGGTTTTTGGCCTGGACTATTAACATATCAAGGTTCAGCTACGTCTGCTCACCAAATTGGAAAAGACAGTTTGTGGTGATCAGAGCCATCAGATCTCTGCGTGGTTCAGAAATTTCATGATGTTTACCTCCTGTGAATCATCATCCATCTCCAAGGTCTCCAGTACAAAAAAAGCCATGGACCTGTTCGAGCTGATGTAGAATAGGCTGAAAAATGATCAGAGGGCTGGAGTACATCTCCTATGAAGACGGACTGAGAGGCTCAGGGTTGTTCCATCTGCAGAAGAGAAGGCTCCAGGGGAGACCTTACAGCACCTTCCAGTACTTAAGGGGGGGCTTCTAAGAAAAAGGGAGGAAGTCTTTTTACCAGGGCCAGTTGTGATAGGACAAGGGGCAACAGTCTTAAACTGGGAGAGGGTATGTTTAGATTGGATATAAGGAAAACAATTTTTATGGTGAAAGTGGTGAGTCAGTGGCACAGGGTTCCCCAGAGAAGCAGTGGGTGCCAAATCCAGTGTTCCTGGCCAGGCTGGATGGGGCTCTGAGCAGCCTGGTCTAGTGGAAGGTGTCCCTGCCTATGGCAGGGTGGTCATAACTAGGTGATTTTTAATGGTCCCTTTGAGCCCAAACCATTCTATGGTTCTGTGATCATATGCAGTGGTGTGTGCCTCTCATGTGCAGTGGGGACTAGCAGGCTGCAAGGGTGGAAGCCCTGACTCAACCAGGGGCCTTATCTCAGCTTCTGCAGAAATGACCACACCAGCCCTGTGCTACTGATTATTCTCAGCTCTTGCTCTTTGGGTAGTGCTGCCATAGCATAAAAGGAGACCGGCTGAAGACTACATTATTATAAGGGATGAACTCCAAACCCTGTCAGTAGAAAGAGCACATTTTTATTTTCTTAAAATTATTTTTTTCTCTAGCAAAAGCATAGCATGCTTATCAAAGAAACAGCTGCCAATAAATCAATTTTATGTGTTGTGTATTTACATTGCTTTGCTGAACATCTGCTGTGGACAAACATAAAAGTACTTAGTTCTTGCTTTCCAGGTGGTTTTGAACTTTTAATTAGTACTTCTGTGGAAATCATAAATCCTCCATGAGTTTTGATGTTTAAGCCAGCTGAGTGAAGACTTTATCACTGCTAGCTTTAGAAGGCATTGATATAGTTTATGTATGTGTTTTTCCTTTAAAGAACTGAAGGCACTCTCAAATTTTAATATATGAGATCTGGAATACAGGGAAGCTCCATACAATAATCCTGTGGCAGAACTGAGAGTAGAACCCAGGGAGTCTCATTTTAGCTCTTTGCTGTGTTCCATGCTATTATGTTTCACGGTCTCATTAATTATTGTGACATTTGCTTCATTGTATCAAACTATAATGCTCTATAGATACTGAGGGAAAAAAGTACACTTAAAGAAGTAATTTGCTATCATTCAAAAATCAAGGAACTCAAAAATTAGTAGCAATTACAGTTATTTAATTGCCTGGTGTATGTCATGTCACAAGTGCGGTAACCTGGAAAATTGTGGTTGAAATACAGTATTTAAGGGCTTTATCTAATTATACAATACAATAAAAGATCCACAACTTATAGTACAACATAGCAGAAAGAGGCAGAATCATAAAGATTTAAATGTAACCAGGATATATCTCAAGATGGTCAGTTTTAGCCAAAATAGATTAGAATGATATGTAAAAGCTAAAAGTTGAAATAAAATTTGCCAAAAACAGTTTTAAAAATCACTTTCAGTCTTGAGGTCTGTTTTTGTCACTCTGAGATGTGATTCATGGTATACAGTGCAGAAATACCTGAATTAGTGGTGGTTGAGCTTCCAAATCTACATAATACCAGGAGAGGAATTAGGACTTTTGGTCTAGAAACAGCATATTTGATAAAAGGTGACTGCTCATTTAAGGATTACTCATTTAAATATGGATAAAAAACCTGGACCCATACCCTCAGCTACATAATGCAATTTCCTAATGGAACTTTGTCTCTCCTTGGTTTACATAATGCTTCACTCCTTTTTACTTTCTTTGCAGACACACTGTGAACAGGAAAAGTCAAGGTTACGGATCCGTGCTACACCTTCTCTCTTTCAGCATATGGGAATTTATTCATCTTTGGCTGGGAAGATACAGAATTTGAAAGTAAGAGGAAGAAATTAATGCCACAATTCTAAATGATATACTCATGTTCTGACTTGTTTCTCAAGCCAGTTTCAAGGGTCACATCTTTGGCATTGGATGGCATTTCAATATCCAAGTATGTTGGTTTACAGATTTGGTGGAGAATATTGATCTGGCATCCAAGCTGCAGCTGGGGCACGCTGCTTTCTGCACAAACTTTTTTGAATCTCTAATCTGAACAATTGCACCACTCACAGCAGCATTTCGTGGCATGTAGGAACCCTCTTCCCAACACAAGGCTTCAGGTGCTCTGCTCCATACAAACAGAGACAGCTGTGATGGTTTGTTTTGACTGAGCAGTTCACATTCCCAGTACAGGGGACTACTAGGAAGGTGTATTGGTAGGACAAGGGTGTGCCTGACATGAGGGCCATAGATTTTTAGGGAGAGTTTGGAGGGCAAACCACATATCTGATAAGGACAAGAGCAGTGATGCACCAGACTTCAGGGATCTTCTGATGGTGCCATTTAGACTAGTCACAAGGTCATTGGAGTTTCTATATTGGATTAGGCTACAGATTCACATCACCTTTAGCAGAGACCAGTATCACATGGTCTGGCAGTAGGCAACTATAAAATAGGCTACTGGGGAGAAGTTTATTTTTAAATCTTGGCAACTAAGAATTAATCAGTACTGCTCTCTCTACAAACTGTAACACTGAGTCCCAGTGATTGCACTGAAACGACTATTCTATATGTGTTAAAAATATATTTTTTTTTGATGCTGAGGTAATCATTTTCTAGAATAGCTTCCTGTAGTAATTCCACATAGTGCACTTTTTGTCATTGTATGAGTGAAATTACATTTCCTTATCTCCAACAGGATAAAGATTTTGGGGAAAAATTGCTGCATAAAGCACATAATAATCCACCTGCAAAAGTGGATACAAGCCTAAGAATATACCAGCATTATACCTTGGAAAAAGTGTATAAAGGAGAAGACTGTTTTTGGGCTTCTGCGCCGGTGGCAGGTGACTACATCAGGTTCACCTTTTTAAATCCACTAAAAGTTGAAAAGTAAGTATTATATGATATGAAATATGGAAACCTACATATATGCAGTTTGGAAATGATGCAGTCTGTTCAAAATCATCAGTGCTCAGCTGTCTGCATAAACCTTGTTACTGACAAAAATCCACGATTTGCTACTTACCTGCTCTTCTTCTTGAACTCCCCTCCTAAAATACATTTCTTCTTTGGTAATTAGAGAGCCTCTTTAATTTTTTTTCTTTTTATTTCTTCAGGTAAATATTTTACACTCTCTCAGCATAATTCTCAAAGAAATTTGTTTCTAACTAATGAATTCCATCAACATAGTTAGTAAAAGGCTTTATTTCTGTAGTTCCCAACAGAAAGGCTGTTTGCGTGGTCTCAAGTGTGTATCTCCACCTAGTGAGCTGCACTAAATGACAGCTGTTACAATAAACACTGGTGTTCTGTGATCAATGGTTACTTAACTGATTTATGGTTTAGGAAGCTTGGATAGCCTGTATTTTTGCATTTTCCTGTTACTGGGAAGCTGTACTGGATGAAACAAACTTACATATGGGATTGTCTAATGGCTGGTCCCAGCCCCATCACAATGTTAACCTGTGAAAATGTGTTACTAATCCTCTAATATTTGGTGGTCTTAGGTCTTGAATGTTTGGTACCAGAGGAGAGAGGTTGATGTTTTATATTTTGTTAGTTCTTTTTGGATCTAAAACCCTAAGAATTCTAATGTCAGAAATTTAAAGCCAAACAGGGAATTTTATTTTTAAATCTTATAGGCGTTTTTGCTTGGATTTTTGTTTTGTCAGTGCTCTTGCTCATTGGCCAGAAAGGAAATTATTTAGAAGCACCTGAATTGATCAGTATTGATAAAAAAGGGGGATTCTCCTGGCATGTAGTGAATGGTTTAGTTGAAACAGGAGCTTTTGCTGCCATTTGCCTTCCAGAAGCCCATCTCACCTTGATCGTACAATAATAGGAACAGATCAGACCTTCCTTAGGTATTTAAACCTGGAAATTTGAGCACTGAAAAGGGGGAACACTTGCATTCATAGTTCCAGAGAAAGATGGCTTAAATGTTTGTTCTGTTTAAAATAAAAAGCCTCTATTATGGTTTGGTCACACATTGTAAAGTTTCAATGCCCATTTCTGTTCTCTATAGCCCACAGCTATTTAAAGAAAAGGCATCTGAAACTTTCCTTCAAAAATGGAAGAAATTACTTCCCTAGAACTTTTCTAGAAAAGTATAAAATACCTGGAAATAATATACCTTTATCATCAGGTACTTCTTCAGAAGTGGAAATGTGGAGCACCCTGGAGATAAACTGTTTAACACTACTGTGGAAGTGTTGCCAGCTGATGTAAGTATCTAATTTCCAACTGTATTTCATTTTAAGAATCATGTTCAGCACAAAATGTCATACCCTAGAAAATATTTCTGTGTTGTTTTTTTTTTTACAGGAAATGCAAAGAAAAGAACTGGTTGATAATGAAAATAAATTTAACTACCCAGCAACCAAGGATGGATATTTAAAAATAGGTAAATTTTTTATTGTCACTTCAAAACCAGAAATTTTGTTCTTACATATAAAATGTTTCTGCTTGTGAGCATTTCATTAACTCTTTAATGAACTCAACATTCCAAGGTGAATTAGTAAGGAAAAGAAACCATTTGCACTCCTGTATAATACAGTGTATGATGTTTGACTAATGACTACCCTATTTTGGTTTAAATAATAAGAACCCTACCAGCAGCAGCAAAAGCCAAGACATCTAATCAGAAGAAAAAACTAATTACAGTCCCTGGAAAGTCTTAATAGGATGGAATGGGTTTGTGTGGCAAGGTTCTGGTAGTGGGAGGGCTACAGTAGGGGCTTCTGTGAGAACCAGGATGGACCCACTGCGGGCCAAGGCCAAGCCCCACAGTGATGGGGGTGGCACCTCGGGGCGACATATTTAGGAAAGGGGGAAAAACCCCGTGTGTGACAGCAATTGGAGCTGGGGAGAGGAGTGAGAATACAGGAGAGAAACAGCTCTCAAGGCACCAAGGTCACTGAAGAAGGAGAGGGGAGGATGCCATGCTGACTCCTCTGAGGAGGAAGGATGAGCACAGACATTTATTTAAATTGATTATTTAAAATTACCACATGTGACACATGTATATGGTTACTACTAGCATATTGAAATTTACTTTACATTTGTAGCTATAGGTTATTTTCTTGTATTCCTCTCCAGCTCCTAGTTGCTGTAACTGAAGGAATGAATGTTTCTTGCTTATAGCTTTACTTTTCAGTTGTTACTGTTTGACCTTTTCCAAAGATCTTTTTTCTCAAATACTTTATTTAATAATATCTGTATTTAATGTATAGCTTGTAATTTAGAGCTTTTGCATAAGTTTGCTTGGAAGCATATTTCATTCTAATATATGTACATATGGATGTTGTTTTATTTTTTTATTTAGGGGCTTTTGAAAATGGAATTGCAGGAGGAAGTATCAGTCAGTCAGTAGGAAGAATACAGGCTATTCGTTTATCCATCCATTCTGATTCCCCTGTCTGGGCAATACTCAGTGAGGTAAGCATGTTAATACAAACATTTTTATTATTCATTGTTAAACGAGCTTTGGTTATTCCAATCATATAGTATTCATAATCATGAATTTTATTTAATTTTGAATGTAATGTTATGTGGAAAAACTCATAGAAGTGGAGAATTATTTTAATTATTCAGGGGAGAACTTAAATTTATGTCATAGAAAGTGCTGGAAATGCTCAAATGGGATGATTCTCCACTTTTGCAGTGCTGTATGTGTAGTTGCTAGGATTTGGGTCTTGATTAAAAAAGCTTTTTTCAGTCACCATCTTTTATATTAATTCTATTATGTCAGCATTTTCAGATGAACGTGATTTTTCAATTCTTCAAGTTTTTCCAAATGTTTGAGTATCAGTGAGCCCATAAGTAGAAAATACTCAGCAGAGGTCACTGAAGAGAATGACTACAGCCTTAAACTCAAGCCATGGCTGGAATAAGGGAAAAGCTAATGTCTTAGGCAATGTTTCTGTAGCTTTTAGAAAATAAAAGGATTTTTTTTTTCCAGGTACTTATCAAGACATCTGAAAACTGAAAAAGAAAATACATTTTTGGTGTATCACTTGTTACAGATCATTTGAAAACAAGGCTGACAGCAACAAAAAAAAGAACTGGGTAAAGAGACCAATTCCAAACCCATGTAATTCTTAATACTGTGTATTATGAAAGAGTTAACTCTTAGATCTTTATAGAAAAAGGTATAAAGAACCCAGTTATGTTTGTAATTTCTATAAAATGTTCTTGAGTAAGGTGTCATATATAAAAATCTCACCTTATCTTGGCAATATTCAATTTACATTATTATAAACAATTGCTAAGGCATTACAGGTTGTCTCAGGGATTAAAGCATAAATGTATAACAAATTTCATCAGAAGTAAAATACAGATATTGTTGAAAAATATTAAGAACACAGTGTTCAACTCCACTAAAAACAATGGTCAGGTTTGTAGGGAAAGCAAAATTGAAAGGAAAGCTGTCAACATTCATTGCAAGTATTTAAAGAAGTCCATAGGAACTAGTTAATATTATGAAAACTCAACATAAGTTTCATAACTCAGCCTTAATGTAGCACAAATTATTTTTAATATTTTCTTAAATGGGAAGTGCCTACATGTTACCATTTGAATAACTTGAAAATTAAACAGGTATTGTTTGGAAGATTGTAAAACTTTTCAATGAATTCTGTGTTAAATTAGCTACAGGAAATAATAAAGTTATTATGTGTGACTATATTTTTGTAGAAATAAAATCTATTTAAATAAAATTTTGGATCCTATAATTTGATAATCAGTGTGTACTCATATTTGAATCCTGGTCACAAGTCAAAACTCAACATACATTTGAAAATAAAAAGTAAACCACAGTAATCTCATTTGAAATATTTCTGGGAAGTGACAGTCCACCTTGGGCAGAATTCCGGTCTCACATCCTTAGCACTTGAAGCCAGACAGCGCCCTCATTCCCCTGCACAGGCATTGCATCCTGCATTTTCCTGCAGGACATTAACCACAGTGTGCAGCAGTGCATCAGTTTGTATCGAATGGGTTACATTAATGTAGAATTGTATTCTTAATGCAAGTGTTTTTAATTTAGAATGAGTTGAAATTAATTGTCTTGCATTAAAAGAGTGATTTTTTAAAGACCACCTCTAATAATATCTCAGTAGCATTACTTATGGGTTTATTATTTATTTATTTGACATTATTTATTTAGAGTATTATTTACAGGATTGCTTATATACTGTAGTGCTATAGAAATGTTTGTGTATAGTTATATACATACTTATGTGTACATGTATTTCTTGGACCAAATATTGCAGCCCTCAGAGTTTAATGCCAGTTAAGAATCAAAGCAGTAATCCGGCATGTTTAAGAGATACACCGAGGGACACCTTTATCCATCAGCACTTACAGTGAAAACATAAAATCTTGTTTTGCCATTGCTTGCACTGCAGCAGACTCACAAGCTGGGAGTAGTGTCTGCTTTCAGGGTGCCTTACAGGGCAGTGTCACTGTAAGGAGGAAATTTTGTTAGATCAGTGAAAACACAGAAAATACTAAGGGAATAGATTTTGCTACCAAACCCTCTTATTTTTACAGCAAAGTGATATTTCACTCAAAGTGATGAGGCGTAATTTCAAAAAGCTCATCAGAATACCAGAAATTCTATTAGGAATTGACTTTCCTTTTAAAAAAAATATTTTTAAATGTAGTTTTTGATCCTGTGCTGCCAGCTTCATTCATTGTTCCTGTGTTTACACCTTTTACACAACCATTGCCATCACAGGATCCACTTCCCGTCACTCTGATGTAAATGAGGTTTTAGTTGAAGTGGTGAATAAGGAACCTGTAAAGTAAAATTTTGCTTGGTCCTGATTCTTTGCTGAGCTTTGGGGAGGGCAGAGGTTTCTGGCCCAGTCTGCCGATAAAGGATGCCGAGAGGAAGCTCCAGGTCAGGGATCCAGGGAATAAGGAGCTCCTTTAGCTTCCAAAGTGACAGGTTTTGAAGTCCAGGCATTGTGAGTGCAACTCATAAAACCAAAGGCGGAAAACCTAAGTGAAAAATACAAAAACTCTTGTGAGAAACAGAGCCTCACCCATATGAATTTAATTTTTTATAAAATGGTTTATTATATGGTAAGAGCAATGCAGGCCTGGACACGAGGGGGGAGTCTTCGCTCCACCAACTCGTGCCTCAGGTACAATGTGTGTCTGGCCTTTATCCAGCCACTTTATACATATTTATTACATGGTATACATATGAATTTTTACATACTTCTCCTCGTATGGTTACAATTAAGTCATTATTTTCACAACTAGTTAATTACTACATTACAATTTAGTATTTTGACAACTTCTCACCATAATTCAGGTATTCCTTGATAAAGGGGTGACAGGGGATTTTGGGGGTCATGTACAATTTAGTGTCTTGGTAACTTCCCACCATAATCTAGGTATTCCTTGATAAAGGGGGATTTTAGGATTTAGTGTTTTGACAGATTCCCTATTGTAATTCAGGTATTCCGTGATAAAGGTTCAGGGAAACTGATGACCTTACAACAGTCAGTTTTATTGTTTTGAGGGTGCAATCAAACCATTTGTTTCCCTACTGACACGAATCATATACATACTTATTACACTCTGAAAGGAGTTTCAGATTCCTTACCTGATCACTGGGCAGCTTGGGTAGGAAATTTTAATTCAATACTGCCATGTTGTTCAAAACAGTCTCAAAAATATTGACCACCTCAGGCCCATTGTACTTGTACCTAATGAGGTTAAATAAATGCCTCTGTGGAAAGAAAGCACATTTTCCAAGGTTATTCAATATTCATAATGGTTTATTCAACCCAATTTGATTTTCACTGCAGCAGTTATTTAATTTCTCTGGATGGCTCGCCTCCACGCTTGCCTTAAACCTTTGGAGGGGCTTTTGAAAGAGGGCACGCTAACATCTACCACGGGGAGACAGGAACCGGGCTTTACTGATTCTAACTCAATGTAATTCCGCTCTGCTCAGCGATCCCGTGTGCCGGGGCCGCCAAACACGTCTCTTGGACGGTCGGGCTGTAACAAACTGTAATGATGAGCTGTGTTAGTGTGAGGTTAGCGGCGGCGGCGGCGGTGGCAGAGCCCTTTCCCCGGGCTGCGGGCCGGTCCCTCTCCGCTCCGCTCCCGCCGCCATGGCGACACCGCCGCCCTCAGGGCCGCGCGGGCCCGAGGGGCGGGGCCGCGCCGCGCCAGTACGCGATTGGCTGGGGCGCGGCGGGCGGGGCGGGACATAGACCGCGGACCGAGCGGCCATTGGACCTCGCTTGGCAGCGGGGCGGTCCTGATTGGCTCAGCGCCCTGCCCGTCTCCCGCGCCCCCACGCGCGGGCCGGGCGGGGCGGCGCGGCGCGGCGCGAGCGGCGGCACCTGCTCCCGCATCCCGCATCCCGCATTCCCGGAATCCCAGGAGCGCCGCCGGGACCAGCGGCCCGGCCTCACCGCGGCTCCCCATCCCAGCGCCCGCTGCGCTGGCAGCAGCCGCCGCCCCCGCGGGCAGGGCAGGGCAGCGCAGCGCCCGGGGCCGGAGGGCAGCGGCGTCGCGGCGCCGGGTAACGGGGGCGCGGGCGGCGGCGGGACCGGCCTGTGGGGCCCGTGCGGCACAGACAGGGGCCCCGGCACGGCCACGGCCCGCACCGCGGGGGCGGGGAGGGTGTGCGGGCTCGGCCCCGCCGCAGGGAGGGTGTGCGGGCCCCGCGCCCCAGGCCGCCCCGGCCGGCACGGGGAGCGCGGCCTCGCAGCGCCCTGCGGGGCGCCCCGAAAGCGGCGTCGTGCAGGGCGCTGTCTGAACACCCAGAGGCCGCTCGACCCAGCCTTCTGTTTATTTATTTATTTTTTTTAAATACCATCTCGCTGGAGGTTTCAGCGTGTAGCAGCAAGAGACCTCGAGCAGGCACTTTCTGGCGTGCAGCGCTGCAGATGGAGGGGCTGGTGATGAGTTGCACATTTGGCGTCCAGGGCAGTCCAGAGGTTTAGCCCTTCAGCAAAGGAGAGGGAAGCATGGCTTCCACACCAAATAAAGGAAAAATTAAAAGTTGTGTAAGAATCCTTGGGTGCTTCTCAGGGAGCAGTTTCAGCTCAGTGTTGTCCTTGGTTAGGTTGATGCCCATGCAGCAGTTTGAGGGAGGAATAAGGCAGCACATGGTTATGGGGGAAAAGAAAACTTCCACTTTTCGTAGCCATGGATGGAATTGATATTTGGCCCTAGGAAAAGCCCAGGTGTTGATACTGCATGCAGAAGCTCTAGACCTTGGAGTGAGAGAGACTTAATTGCTGGCTTATCCCCTTTCTGCTTGAGAATGCAGAACGCTGAGCGATCCATGAAAAAAGGCATGAACCCTCCTCAAAGTCCAAAGAAAAGTTACTAATAATCTAAAAGATGCTGGTCTCTGTTTAGTTCTGCATCCGTTGGAATAATGGTATCACTACCTTAATGGCATGTGTAGAATATGCAGCAGATCACAGAGCAGAGGTCTGAAGATTGACATGCTTGCACTGTCCAACCATCTGTAGAAATCAAATCGTTCAGGTAGAAAGGGACCCCGGGAGGACTATACTGTGTCAGGGGCAGCCCTGTGACCACGTCAGCTTCCTCAGAGCTTTATCTGGTCTGTGTGGAAGACCCCAAGGACAGAGCCTAGGCAGCCTCTACCACTGCTTGCCTGTCCTCATGGGGGAAAAAATTCTAATATCCTGTCAGAATATGCTTTCCGTTTATGTCTGTTGTCTTTCCTAAATATTAGAGTGTGTCTCAGAAACACCAGCTCATTACTCCAGGTGCAGTGTTCTGCTGATGTTGCAGCACTGTTGCTGGTCCCAAGTGTGTGCTTTGCAATAGTGCTGCTGGTTCAAACGTCCTTTCTACTGTGTAGCAGTGCTGTCATTACCCATGGTAAAAACTGACCAAGCTATGCAAAAATGAAGTTTAAAATTACAGGTATGAACTTAAACACACTGACAATTCTGTCAGTATATTTATCTAGAGACAGCTGAATATTAGCTGCCCATCCCAAAAGGAGAGATAGGGAATCCTGATTTGGAGAGCTATTGGCATTCCTTAGGGAAACTAACCCCGAGATTAGCTCAGCTGGTTAGAGCATGGAGCTAATAGTGCCAAGGGCGTGGTTTGATCCTTGTAGAGGCATTCACTTAAAAGTTGGACTTGATGGTCCTTGTGGGTCCCTTCCAACTCAGAATATTCTGTGATTCTGTAAAATGCTGCCAAGATATATGGTTTTGCAATTACCTATTTGCTGTAGCTGCCTAAAGGACAGTTTGGAAGTCACTGGTCTTCGGTGTTTAGGCAAAAGTGCCAGTAAACATGTTTGGGGTTTGTGTGAGAGCCGTAGGTTGGGATAACGTGCTTTGCTCTGCTGAGGAACTTCTAACAGTGGGGATCCTTTTGACTTGGTTTTATCATCACCTTGAAGAAAGTAAGAAAAGATTTTCATAGGTCTTCATGTGTTAATTCGGAAAGTTCAGTAGGTTTTAAAGATGATAAAATGTGTAGTGTGAAGTTCTATTTTGAGACCAGAAACTCCTGATTTATTTTACATTCTAAGACTGTAGTGCTGGCAAAGTTCACAGAAGTAAAAGATGTGATAGCCTTGTTTAAAACCATCTTTGCTTGGCAATTCAGTGTCAACTGCAGTTGGTCTTGATAATGTATTTTGGTGTTCCTGGGATTACTTTAAAAGTGTATCAAAAGATCAAAGGTTAAAATAGGTCTCCTCTTCTTGAAGGAAGAAGAGATCTAACTGAAGACTGAATGAAATTAGGATAAAGCTCTAGGTTAGGACCAGGAAATAGTGATAGGACTCAGTGTGAATGAAGTGAAAGCATCAGGAGTTTTGGAAGGCAGCTGTGTAGAAAGGTGAGCACTGGTCTGATTTCTTGAATGCCCTTGTTTGTGTTTGGAACAAAAGTGGATGGGGCTAATTAAAGTAAAGTTACAGCTATTCAGGTTGAAAAGCATTTTGAGTCATACACAAAATAAACCTGAAATGTATTGACAAAAAAAGATGTATCTCTTCATCTGCTTTAGGAGAAGAGGAGGAGACCACCTGCATGACAAACTAGCTAAAGTAAGGTAGGCAAGCTTTATACTGAAAATGCAAGTCTGGTACTTGGTTAATATATGACACTTTAGCTGGGAGCTAAGGAGTCCCAGAAGGTACTGATATGAAATTCTGCAACTGTTTCTCCTAATACAATGATTAAGAAACAAGAAGGTGGGGGTGGTAAAACTAACTGTGATACCCTTCAGGCAAAGGTGTTCAAAAATACACAATAAAATTGAATGTTCACCATGATAAACTGAATGAGTTTAAATCATCAGGACAAAATTATTTCAAGTTCTGGAATTGTCTGAGAAGGTCTGTGAATGAACAATATCTGTAGTTTTTAGGTAAAATTTTAAACAATCAAATACAAAAACACAGTAAAATTTGCAGGTAACTGTTGAAATGTATCACTGTGTTAATAACTGAGAAAAGAAGGAACCACAGACCTGCCATCCTCAAGCAAGGTTGTAAAGTCACTACAAAGAATGTCAGAGATTGTGGATAGTAGTGTAGGAGAAAAAAAAAATGGTAACACGATTAATGCAGTTTTGTGGAAAATAGGTGTTAGACCCAAAAAGAAAGGCTTTTGATTGTTTGATTATTTCCTGATATTGACCTAGTATTAGTATGTGAAACATATCTTTATGATACTCCTGGGTTTTGACTCTAAATAAATCAGTGCAGTCAATATTAATTTAATAGATCTTAATTTTTTTCCTTATTCCTTTTTTTCTTTTCAGATTTTTGTAGCACAGTCATGCTGGGATGAGAGGTTTTTTAGCCCTGATACTGTTTAGTCTTTATATGTGTTGCTTGATAGAATTTTCAGGTGTTAAAACATGAATGATGAATAACTGTTGGTGCAATTCTAATGTTCAAATTGCTTGGCAAATCTGATAAGTCCAGAAAGAAAGAAAGAGACTCACACGTGTCAGAATTGTTGTATCAGATAGTATCAGAATTGTTGGGATATTTAGAGTTGTAGTGGTAAACAATGTAATCTCTAAAGAGTGATGATTTAACTGAGAGGGCAGCTGCTTTCTCATGTGCAGAAAGCACCTCAGCAGAAGAGTATTTAGTATGGTTTGAAGATGTCTACAATAGCAAAGTAAAAATCTGTATTTGTCTTTATTTTTAAGTTTACTGTGAGTAGAAATTAGTAAGACCTAAAGCATAAAAACCTGTGCAGAGCTGTCTAGAATCTGCCTTCATTCTGTTCCCAAATTCAGACAAAAACAATTTCAGAAGGAACCACTTTTTGCAAGACCTTTGAGGAAACTTGCATAGGCATGTGCTTGACACTGCGCTGCTCCAAACCACTGGACATTCCAACATAAAGCTGAATTTGTATGTCTTACAGATGTGAAGCAAAAAACTCTGGGCAGCAATATTTTCTTTTTCACAGCAGATTATATTGAGAGGCTGGGGCAGTCATCTGCTACTGACAATTCATACTTACACAGATTAAAGATTTTCAGGTTTCCCTGAAATTAGAAATGTATTTGTATTTAAGCTTGAACTTTTGCTTTAACTAACTTAAACTTTAAAATCATTGGAAAATTTTGAAACACAAAATATTTTCTGAAATGATCTTATACTTTCTTTTGACACACCTGGAGTTGATCTAAGCTCTGCACTCATCTAAACATAGTCATTTTAAAAAGAGGCAAATAAAATTCTGGCAGTGGATAATAGTACATCCTAAATCTATCAATTTTATATTCCCTAATTAAAGGAATGTTACTTACTGCTGCATTGTGGAGACTGATTCAATTTGATTACTTGTTTGAATTGGTAAAGAATTAGAAAAATAAGAGCAGTCTTACCTAGTTGTTTAAAAAGCATATATATTCTTGCTAGATTTGGCAAGGAAAGGGAACAGGCTACAAGCATTTCATTAGGGACATCAAGAAGGAAAAAAAAGTCTGAGTCAGGGCTCCATAGTAAAAAAAAAAAAATTCAAATTAAGATATAACACTTTACTAAAATATTATAGTGACGACACTTTCTGGTAATTGTTTCTGACTATTTTAATGTGTTTTTTCTCTTGTAGATAAAGTCTGGGTCAAATTGAAATAAAATTGATAATATCCTTGCAACAATATTTATAATTTAAAACTTTCAGTTCTTCAGATAACCAAGATGCATTTCCAGTGGGACTGGCTGTGCTTGGGTGTCCTGATAATTAGCTCAGTGACTGCAGAAATTGAAAATGAAGAAAACCTGGATGCAGATGTTGAAGGGGAGGATTTTGACATGCAGTCCCAAGAAGCTGAGGTTGAAAAAGATAAACCTTCCATAGAGGTAAGATTACAGAAGTCTTTAGTTCAGCCTGATTAGATATAAGATGCATAGTTGAACTATGAGAAATTAGTGGACAAATGCATTTTAAAAAGAGTAAGGTAACATGCAGTTGACAACTGAGTGGGTGTCAAACCTAGTGGCCTGAGTTTTTCAGTTGCTGTGTGTGACATATAGGGCAAACTTAAAGAATGATTCTCTTATGCCAAAGTGTAAAATCTGCCTGTCTGCAGTGGGATAGCTATAAAAAAGGTTTTACTGCAATCTAGATACAGAACCTTTTGTTGAAAGTCCTAACATACTTTTTCTAGAGAAAAAAGCAGAAAGCATCTTGGTCTTACTGAGCTTTTGACTTTAGACCACTTTCTGGATTCCATCAGTCACAGCTGCCTTCTGACATTGTCTTTACTCTGAGAAAATCTTCCTTCTTTTGTTACGCTGTACATCAAAATAGATGCAAATAGATGTAGGCAATATTAATAAATAATTTTTTCAACTTTCTGTAATGTGCTGAGTGGATAGGAAGATAGAAGAATGGAAAAGATGTATAGAAAGAAATATGGAGGAAGCAGAGAATTGGTACAATTTCAGTAAATTTTCTGGGGTTTTGTTATACACAGGATGTAACAAAGGTTTAGTTATTTATGAGCTTTGAACAACTTCTAAAATTCACAGATGTGAAATTGGAGTGGGGAGGAAGGGGTTTTATGCTGCTAGATATTTCTAATGAACAAAATCTGTTGGTCTGTCTGGGTAGATTACTTCTGGAGGTATGATAATGTATTTCTGATGAAAAATTGTAATTTGTATATATGTGTGTGTCCCTTAGATTGTGTACAAGACTCCAAAACCAACTGGGGAAGTGTATTTTACAGAAACCTTTGATGGAGGATTGTCTGGGTAAGCTTATGCCCTATAATGATAAACTTTTACATTCTCCAGTTTAACTTACAGTGGCAGGATTTACTTTGTATTCATTTTTCTCCTAGTATCCTTATAAAAATTAATTTTTACAGGGCTTAGAATTGAGAAAGCTGTTAATGCTTGCTTCAGATACATCATAATGTTAAGCTGGACATTTAACAAACATTTCAGATATGTTGCTCTTTTTTGGTGTGTTTTAAGGAAGCTTTTAATAAACTCTGGGTTTATGGACATTTATGAAAATAATATAAAGATTTAGCCAGTTGAGTTTAACTAGCTGAAAGGTGAAGTGCATAGCCATTATACTTCAGTAGCAAACCCTTTCTTCCTTTTCACATTATCTTAGTATGTGTAAGAAGGCAGCACCTTCACCATTATAGACAAAATCTTGATTGGGAAAGACTTTTTTAGCAGATTTTTATTAATTTATTTTATTGCTTCCCATACTCAGGAGGAGTTAGATATTTATGAGACTACTGAAGTGTGCCTAGGTAGTCTTTACTGTATTGAAATTTTAGAAAAATGTTCAGGTTTATCTCAACAATTCTTAAGCCAGAAATTTTTGTGTTGTCTGTATCTTGGGAGTGTTCTTACAACAGCCTGGCAGTATCAGGTGTAACTGCTACTGAGTGGCTTGTGATGTTCAGTGAAATTCTGTATATTGTGAGCTGCAGTCAGTTGCCACCAATGCACTGTCAAGAAGAAAGAATATAATTATTACTTTCTATTTCTGCAATAGACTTACTACTTGTAGTTGGAAAACAACTTGGCATTCAGTCCTCTTTCTAGCTCAGGTATAAAGGGTATAGAATCTCAAGGACAAACCAAATGCATATCATGTAAATGTGATCTGCATGATCACTGAGTTCTCTTTTTTTGAAAAGAAAAAAGAATCAAGCCAGCTTAGCATGCTGTCATTGTCTCAAGATAAGTGGGTGTGCATCCAAGTAGAATCTGAATATGGTAGAAATCTCTTTAGTAAAAGCTGGTGTGATGTTAGAGTACTTTCCTGCTATGAGAACAGCTTTTAAAATGTGAATATAAATCTCTGTTTTTAATGAAAAATCGGGTGGTCTTATTGGTATTTTTTTTCCTGTACACTTTGATGCTGTTGAACAAAAGAGCTATCTCTTGATTTGTGAAGAATCATGAAAAGAAGTGTTTTCATATGTTACTAAAATGGATGGAACAAAACCTAACTCCTGGGAAGAGCCACACAGAGAGGTGAAAGCAGATGTGATGTGACACCTTCATTTAGTAGAACTTAAAGCTGCCTACTTTTCACTTCCTGTGGGAAAATTGAGATCCAACTACAATAGGAGTGAGGTTATACCCACCATAAGACACAATTTGAACTGTGGACAAAATAACATTGTAGCAGACGCGGTAACTTTTGTAGGATTGAATCTTACTCCCTTTTTCCAATTGTTTCTAAACTATTCTCTACTGTAGAGTTACAGGCCACTGAACATTAGTCTGCTACTACTCACATTGTGCTCTTTTCTATTTTCTTATTTTGTTGAATATTTAGACCAAATACAGAAGGAAAATAAGTTAGAAAGCTCCAGTCTTCAGTTAGTGATGTGGTCACTTCTAAATGCTAAGTGCAAAAGCAGTACCTGAGATGACAGGAAAAATTATTAAATAGAAGAGGTGATAACAGTTGTTAAAAAAACCAAACCACTGAAAACCTTGATTAACAGATGCAGAGGCTTAACTGAGATACTCGAATGATACTTGAGATACATTCATCCCAATTTCTAGCTTTTTGAGATCTGTTCAAAGATTAGTTTGTCTTCCTACTAAATTTAATATTCAAAGCTTTAGCTACACTGCTTGGAATATTTTGGTATAGCTGTACATAATTTACAGACAAGTAATGAGTATGAAAGAAAGATTTATGAGAAAATAAGCATGTTGCCTTTCTTCCCTAAAACTGTGGAAAAGAGTACATATAAATTGACTAGGTAAATCACCAGAATACAGTAGCTTTTTTGAGAATGCACCTTGAATGTCTCATGTGTGACTTGTAGAGATGTTTTATTTCCTTATTGGTCTCTGTCCTGGTAGTCCAAGAATCTAGTTTGCTATCTATTCTGTGAAGCTTTTGCAGCATCTCTGTCAACATTGAGTAAATGTGACTGAAACTCAAGCAGAAGAGATACAGTATTCATTCCTGACATACTCCCTGCAGAGGATGGTTCAGAATGAATGAAAACAGTTCTTGACAGAATTAATTATGAGAGTGTATTATTGTAGTTGATACAATGAAGAGTTCAGTAACACTGTTGGCTTAATATATTCCTGTGCATGGCTCAGGATAGAACCACTGTATGTTCAGATGAGGGTGGCCTGCCCTTTTCAGTTTTTTTCCTCTCCAAATGAACACTTTGTGTGTAGACTCGGCATATCTTTTGGTAACCTCAGTTTGATAAGCTGAGTTTGCCTTGCTCATAGTATCGAGAAGATCAGGAGTGTGTTTGCCCTCTTGGATCCTCTGTGTGCAGAACACTTGGAATCTGTACAGTGTATAATTGCATTTGTCATTTGTACATTTACCATTCCCTTTGTCCTCTGCTATGCACGTGTACTGTCACTGTCAGATAAAGTTAAGGTTCCTTTGGGTGATTTTTTTTTCTTTCCTTATCATATTGAAGATTTTATATGTGAAACTTGCTATTTTCCGTGTATTTTGTACATTTTACGCTTACTTAATATTCTTACATTCTGCCAAACTCAGTTTGCATATAAAACTGAAGTTTACTCAGAATTAAATAATTCAGGAATTGAATTACTTTAGAGTTATGATTGTGTATTTATTTACATTTTCAGGAAATAATTTGGAATGTCATATTAGACTAATTTGCTTTAATTTTTCTTTTCATGTTCTTTGAACTACACACAGTTCCATGATGCTGACTGTCAAAATCGTTATTACAGGTTCACAGCCTAGAAACAAAAGCTGTTTTTTCTGTGCTTGTTAAATAATACAGCTTTGCATAGATAGTTCACTGACCAGTACACTTTTTGTTTTAGGTGGGTGCTGTCTAAAACCAAGAAAGAAGAACTGGATGATAACATTGCTAAATATGATGGTGAGTAGTTTTAACGTTTACCTCCACTATATAGTTTGTGATGTTCTGTTACTCGTTGAGAAATAACTACCCCTTACACAGAACTTAGGAAAATGTAGATGGCATAGGACAAAAATGTTAGTTTGTATGACTGTTACCCTGAAACTGAGATGCAAAATGTTGTTCTTTGGGTTACTTACTGTGAAGATGACTTTTTTTAGTCATCCCAACAATCTATTGCAATGGATAATACTAGAATACTATCTGTCATCTGAATATTCAGCATTGATTGTTTATGAATATTGCTTCTTGAGAGCCATTTGCTTTGAAATGCTGTCAGAGAGATTCACCACTTCTATTTCAGTTGTTAAACAGGTTTCTAAAACAGCATGTTCCGTCTTGCTCTGTCTGTCCTGCTGATTCATGGGTTGGTCTCTTGGTATAGCCTTTGAAACAGGAAAGTTAAACTAAATTATGTTTTTATTTAAAATACTACTTCTGATTGCCTGTGTTTGAATGTAGGGCTCTCCAGTGGTTCTTGTACAGTTTAGTCTTACAGTAGTCTAAAACAAATTTGGAAGGCAATAATGAAAAAGTTGTTTTAGTGGTGTAATCATTGGAGTTTGCACTTGACTTGTGAATTCCTAGTCTAGAATTGGCTGCTTAAATGGAATTTTAAACTGACAGATGTGGTATCTGTGACAATAATTTTGGGACCTGAATTTCCTTTATTCAAAGGGGAGTGGAGAGAACAGAAAAAGTTTATGCTACAAAAGAAAAATATTTGCTACTGCCCTTATATCAAATGAAATCAATTAATGTTAATAGAAGGTGATGAGCAAATGTAACTTGCAGGACTTTGGTGTGCAGAACAAATGTTTTAAGGTTTAGCAATTACCAGAAATAACTGGTAAAATTAAGAATTTGCAGATAAGATATCCATACAGATGGGATGCTTATAAGAACTGATGTCTCTCTGATTACTTGGCCTCATATTAGATAGAAATTGTCTTTAATGTCAGAGCAGTTGTATTTGGTTGAAGTCACTCAGAAAATTCAACATTTAATAAAGTCAGTGGAAAACTGACATTTTTAATCTATTTTCCTGTAATTTGTTTTTTTTTCAGTCTTGTTTTGTTTAGTATTATTGCTTGGCCTTATTTCCAGGAAGGAACACTGTTGAAGAAGAGGGAATTTTCCTCTCTCCTGTTTAGCAGGCTAGAAGAAACTAAGAATTTGTTTTTGATGTACATACTCGCCCTTCCTTAACAACTTTTCACATATTGCACTTCAATTGAATAAAAGTAAATAGCTGTTTCATTGGCATTTCACAATTTATGAATTTTCTCTAAAATACATGCTGGAGAACTCATGACTTTTTTTTCTTCCTTTTGACATTGACACAGGCATTTTTCAAGTTTTCAGTGAATTGCAAAAGTAGTACTTTTGTGCTGTGTTCATTCCTGAAAAAAACCCTAGTGACTCTTGTGCTGTTTATTTCTGAGAAATAACCCTTTTAGAAATGTTGTTCTTTAAATATTGGCCACATGTGTATTCAACTGTATTTCTACCAAACTTGGAGAATATGTAAATATATAATCTTCTGTTTTTAAAGCTGTAGGCTTGTTTGTTTGTCTTTAAGATGAAATCTGATAATTCTTGGAAAGACCCTTGGGGGAGGAGGGGGGAACGTCATTTGCCCTGTGATTAGAGTTGACCCAAAAGATTCTAATTCTGTGTAAGCAGAAGAGAAAGAGCAATGCAGGTCTCTGACTTACACAGTGCCTTGTGACTAATGCTTTTTATGTGATGATGGTAGGAATAAATCTAAAATCTGGAGAAATATTTTATGTTCCTCTAGCCATTGTAGGGTACTACAGTCTAAAGATACAGATCTCTATTATCAAAGTTTTCTTGTAGATCTCTGCAAATTTGAGAAGAGCAAGAAATAATATCTTTGACATCAGATGTCAAGATTTTTTCCCTCCTTGGGAACTAGTCTTTATTTGTTGTTAACTCTGCTTTCAACAAGGCTATGATTTCTTCAGTCTGCATTTTTTTCAAAGACTCCATGTGTCTGTGTTTTAGGAAGATGGGAAGTAGAAGAGCTGAAAGAAAACACAGTGCCCGGAGACAGAGGATTAGTGTTAAAATCGGTGGCAAAGCATCATGCAATATCAGCAATGCTAACAAAACCATTTGTTTTTGATAATCAACCTTTGATTGTTCAGTAAGTAATCCCTCTGATATTTTACTTAATGTTTATTATTAAAATCTATAAGTCAAGAAAATAATGTGAACCCCTGTAAAAAAATATACTGACTTCCATATAGCATTGGCCTATCATATCCAGAACTATCAGAATTGTAAGTATGAGTGATTGAATAATCAATTAAGATTCTAGTACAAGTGTTTAAAAGTGATATTTAAATTATTTTGAAATATTTTTGGACAGAAATCTAGTATTTTACAAGGTTGCTGAAAAAGCTAATTGATGTTCAGTCTTGCTATGAAAGATCTAAATTATGTGTAGTTTGAGTACGGTGTTTTTCCACAGAGTACTTCTGTGTAGCTCTGTAAAAACAACTTTGAACACCTTGTAGCAATATTAGTGATGATGAGCACCATGGCAATGGCACTTCTTTCTCATATTCAGACTTGCCTTGTTGTACTTGCAGACATAGCCAGATAACTCCTCTGGCTGAATTCAGTGTGTCATATGGACGGTTTCAAGATGGCACAACCTTTATAGAACTCTTGTCCATTTCCATTTCATTTTGACGTTTGCATGTTGGTTGATAATACCTTGAAACTTTTCTCACTGGTGATACCAGCTGTGTCAATTCCTGGTGTTCTTTGACAAACATCCCTGCTGTATTAGCTTGTGTGGCAGATAAAGCCTTTTACTTATGTAGAAGTGTTTTGACAGTGGTGACTAATACATAATCTTAATATATTCATAATTAGAACTGCAGAGGAGAACTTAATTCTTATTTTTTTCCAACTTGGAATGTTGTTTTTCCCACTTTCTCTTTTCCCAGATATGAAGTGAATTTTCAGAAAGGCATTGACTGTGGTGGTGCATATATTAAACTTCTCTCCAGCAGTGATGACTTGAATCTGGTATGTCCTCTTGCTTAACATTTGCTATCAGTTATTCATTTGAGGAACAAGTTGTTTCTCCATGAGTGATGTCTTATATCCAGGACAAAGAACTTCTGTATCTGTTTAGTCTCTGTATTAAAAGAAGCTATAAGATCTTAATTCATAACTCATGAAACAGTTTTTTTTCCTGCACAGAACAGGCAGGTTATTCCAAATATGGAAAACATAAATAGTTGAAAGGTGCTGACATAACTAAACAGTTTAATCCAACATACTCTGAAGGAAAATGACTATATCTGATGTTTTCAGGCTTGATGGTTGCTGTTGCTTAATGTGGAGAGAAAAAAAGTACTCATAGAATACTAAATATTAAAATCCTGGCTTTTATCTTTATTGGAAAATAAAATTGTTATAGAGAACAGTAACTAGTTGCCTTCTGTCTTTTAGTGTAATGTTTATAGAGGGATATAGATACTTGGATGTTTTGATTTGTGACAGGCATTTCTACTTCATGTAAGGATAAAGCCTCTTCATCATCCTTGAAGAGACTAAAAGAGTTAGTCCATTCCCTGAGAACAGACAGCACCCAGCAGCTCAAGAGGACTGTTCAGTTCCTTTCATGATTTTCCCTGCCACTTTTCCTTTACCTTTTAGAAAAAGGTAACTATGCTGTGTGCCCAGGAAAAGAACTACTGAAAATGACTTCATGAAATGTCCAGTATAACACATGCTCAGCTTTCTTGCTTTTACAGGAATACTTTTTTGACAAAACACCTTACACTATTATGTTTGGACCAGATAAATGTGGAGAAGATTACAAACTACACTTCATCTTCAGACATAAGAATCCTAAAACTGGAGAATATGATGAAAAACATGCTGAACGTCCTGATGTAGATCTAAAAAAGTTCTATTTGGACAAGAAGACACATCTATATACTCTTGGTATTGTAATTCTTACAAGTTTAAATTGGAAAGGATAAATTAAAAATGTGTTTCTGTCTGCTGAAGCTTTGTGATTGAGTTTGCTTTTTTGTTTGTAATAGTCTCTTTATTCTGAAGGGTGGTTGCTTAATGATTTGGCCTTAAATGATTTAATAACTGGGCTTAAGTGGTGTAATGACTGAGCTTAACTGTAGGACATAAAAGTGGCTTTCAAATGCTACTATTTAGTATTCAGTTATTGTAAAAAAACATATCAACCCTGGCCAGCCCTTAGCATAAAGAATTGATTAATGCCTGCAGTATTTATTATGGTAAAAATATTTTTAATGAGAAAGATATTAAGACATACAACTGTCCAGTGTTCTAGGAAGGTGTCAGGAGTTTACAGGAATTCAGTTAAATCTGCAGCATGTCACACACCACTGCCCTTCACGTGTTAAGAGTTTTCACAGACACCTGCACGTGCAGCAGTGTGCATGAACAGATAGGTCAGCATGTTCTCTGAAGGTGAATGAATGTGGGCTGGTTTTAATTCATGTGACAACTCTTCCAGCACCAGTGAACAGTATAGCAGAGATGAAAGTTCAGTTCATTTTCCCCCCTCTGTTTATTCTTCCTCAGAAGGCAGAGAATCATAGACGAATGGGCTAATCTGTGGCATGCTGCAAATCCAGCCAAATTAATTGTACTTACAACCTTTCATTGAATAATAATAACAGAAGGCATGTTCAAATGCTATGCCATGGGAAAACATAGTGGATTTTAAAAGAGATTGCTGTAGTGTGCCATAGCAAACTTTCACTTTTAGATAATAGGAATCTTATAATAAAGGAATGCATGCATTTGTGTATTTGGGCTATTTGTTAGAAATTCAAGATACTTAAACTTGGATTGCATTTACTTTGTTATACTTGTTCAAATAGACTCCACAGAGCTTTGTAATTGTAATGTGACTGATAACAGAAGTTTAAAAATTAGTTCTTGATATGTTATCTAGAGGTGATATGGGGAGGTTCATTTTTGCATTTATATATACTTTAATACTTTTGAAAACTTTAAGGCTGCAAGAACTTCATTAGATACTATCAAACCCTGATTTTCATCACCCATCTTTAGAAAACTGTCATAAAAGTGGAATAGTATTTACTTTTACTTAATAATCTTTTTTTTGTGTTGAATGGACAGTTGAATATACTAGTTAACCAGTGTGTACATTTGTAAGTGCTTATTAGAAGTGGATCTGGATGCATCTGAGTCTGACACTGCTCACTTCTGTGACCTTGGCTTCTCAGTTACTCACACTTGCTAACATACTTAAACATTTGAAGAGAATTTTCTGTATTTGCATTCTGACATTTTAAGGAAATGGCTGTTAGAGGTTTGAATCTGAGAGAAAATACTTCCTTGAGCCTTTACTATGTTACTGGTACAATTCTGGTGTTTCCATACTTTCAAGTGAGAGATAGTAATTTAGTAGCAGAGATGCCTTTTGGGGCAGAGATTTGTCTTTCATTATCTGTGCTTTTTAAACAAAAAGGCAGAATTTTGGCCAAGTGGTAGGTTTTTGAAAAATCTCTTACAATCTGTTTGGATGGGTTTCAGCAGTTGAATTTTCTAGAAGTTTCTTTGTGGGGGGACTAATGCTGGTCATACACCCCCTCCAGGGCAACTTTTTGTGTCCAGATCCAGTACCTGAGTGATGGGTCTGTCCCCTACTCTGCTAGCAAGGACCCTGCTTGCTGTTATTTGACTAAGTCAGTAGTTATTATATAGCTTTGGTTATTTATAAAATGAATGGCTCCCTTATTTCTTTAATACAAATTTCTTCAATTTAGTGCTAAAACCAGATAATACATTTGAAATGCTGATCGACCAAACGGTTGTCAGTAAAGGAAGTCTTCTTGAGAATATGGTTCCTCCAGTAAACCCTTCCAAAGAAATAGAGGATCCTAGTGATAAGAAGCCTGATGATTGGGATGAGAGACCAAAAATACCTGATCCAAATGCTGTCAAACCAGATGACTGGTAAGGAGAATATTTTTATCTCTACAATGCCTTTTTCATGCAGGTTATTTATTTGAAAAATTTGACTGGAACGTGTTTCACTAAAAGCACTAAAGTTTGAAAACATAATTGAGGTGGGTACAAAGATCTAGTCATCTTCTAAGGAGACAAATAAAAATTGATTGTTGCTGATCTTATACCCTCTGTGGTTGCAATTAATAACTAAGATTGCTACACCTGAATAAGAAGTGGATGTCTTTTCCACCATATAGTGTTAATTTACATTCAGTGATTTCTATTTCCATATGTATGAGCTACTGTTCTTGCAACAGCTCAAGAAAAGTAGGGAAAAACTCAGTGGAAAGACTTTACTGACACCTGCCAGTTGATACCAGCAATTTCTGGACTAAACAGTACTATGAAACAATGTAAATGTGATTCAGATATTTATAAACAGATAATTGGCTGTCTAGGTCTCATGATCAGTGAGTGTAGTTCTGTGGTGTCTTTGAAAATCATCCCTTTCATGCCATTCCTCTGTAGAGAATTCAAAGTCAGACTGCTGTATTTTATAACGTAAGTCTGTAATTGAAGGGATGAAGATGAACCTTCCAAAATAGAAGATCCTGATGCTGTTAAGCCTGAGGGGTGGCTTGATGATGAACCACAATATGTTCCAGACCCTAATGCAAAAAAACCAAAGGACTGGTAAGTGCAGCTTGTTAATGTGCCTTGTAGGTAAGACCTGTGCTCTGTGGCAGATTATTGGTTATGGAGGTCAATCCAAATGTCATTGTCTTTTGAGGTAGGAAGTTGGAATGTGTAAGGTATGGCCAAATAATTGTTGGTTTGTGGGACTGCTTCTATAAAAACACGAACATGTCCATTGCTTTTTGTTTTCTGAAGATATATAAGCAAAAACAGAATATGAAGGACCCCTTTGAAAGAATTTGCTACAGTTTAAGTTGATGTCTTGAAGTCATAATATAGTAATCTCAAAGGGATCTGTAAGCATCCTAGGAGAGAAGTGTTTCAAGCTGTCTGCAGATGCAGGAATGTAATTGAGGTCAGTCATGCTGTGTGGTTATGAACATGTGACCTTTAAAAAAAAATGTAGCGCTCCTTAAAAAAAAGTGTTTATAGTGTTGGGTGAAGTTCTGTGAGCTGGTCAGAATCCTGAGGTTGTTATAGCAAAATGTATATGGACCCTGACTTCAGACTGCCAGTGTTTCAGATGTGTTCCATGGTAAATCACTTCTTTGTAATTATTTTTTTTTCTCTCTAGGGATGAAGAAATGGATGGGGAGTGGGAAGCCCCTCAGATCCCCAATCCAAAGTGTGAGACTGCACCTGGTTGTGGAGAGTGGGTGCGTCCCATGAAGAATAACCCCAAGTATAAAGGAAAATGGAGAGCACCTATGATAGACAATCCTAACTATCAGGTAATAGCCAAGTTGTAGGTCATTGTTAAGAGGTACAGAGTTCAACAGAGCAAGAAACTCAAAGTAGTATATTTATTTACGCTTTTTTTACAGTATATTTATATTTTAGAATGAGTCAATACCCTCACTAAACATTTGAGATTTTTTGCATTTTAATTTCCTTTTTTTTCTTCAAGTATACTGGAAAAGGGTAATGCTTCATGTATTAAAACAATATATCTGTTCAAAGTTGCTTTTTGTATGATTTGCACTGGTACCATTTATTTAATATGCTCTGCAGAATTGTATTCTGAGTTACATTGGGGCTTTAACTATGGATCTTTTGAATAAAGTATCTTTTTGTATTAAAAAATTAAGCCTTGCAGTAAGCAGATTGATTTACTAGTTCAATTTTAGAGGATGCTTTAATTTTGGATAATTAAATTTCCTTCTTCCCCTTCAGATCTAAGAGGTAATCAGTTGCATATTAAAGAGAGTTACTTTCTATTAGTTATGGCTGGGGAATACTTGAATCTGATTTCTTTGAGCTTAAGATCCTAAGCTGGTTTGCAAACAAAATTTGTTTCTGATTTGCACAGGTGTCAAAAGGCTGAATTTTTGTTTTCTAAAATTTTCCCTAACACTTCTGGTAACAGTCAGTTATTACTGTAACCATAATGTAACCTGTGTGGGCAAAAAGAAGTACCAGTACCTTAAGTCATGAAATTGAGAGCCATCTGCCAAAATCCTGTAGGCTATTTCCTGTTCTGTTTTTATGTAGGTTAAACTTTACTGCTTGTCTTTGTAATAATGCATGGAACATAGTTATGAAGTTCTAATTATTTTAAAATGTCTTTCACAGCTTGTTTTTTTTGGTGAGCTATAGTTAATGTGATTACTTTTTTTTTTTTTCCTTTTTGCATTAACAGGGAATCTGGAGCCCCCGGAAAATACCAAACCCAGACTATTTTGAAGATCTTCACCCGTTCAAGATGACCACTGTCAGTGCTATTGGTTTAGAACTGTGGTCTATGACATCTGATATCTACTTTGATAACTTCATCATCTGTTCAGAAAAAGAAGTAGCAGATCATTGGGCAGCAGATGGCTGGGGCTTGAAGAAATTAGTAGCAAGTGCTAATGAGGTATGAACTTTACGATGTTCTTGATAGCAGAAAGTAATGAGGAAGCTGTGCTGTTGGAAGGATTTTCTCTCAATTAATGCTGACAGAATAATAATTTGTCTGCAATTTATAATCTTGCTGAGTAACTCTAATAGTTTGGCTTTTTACTTTTCCCAGATCAATATCTTCTTGAAATGAAAAGGGTACTACATTTACTTAAACACCTAGTGAGAAATTGGCTTCATATTAAGTTATCTGCTCTTCATAGTGATACTAGAAATTCAGTACCTGACTGCAAATGAAAGCTGAGTTACACTCAAAGACCACTGTTCTTTTCCTTCCCCTCTAGCCCCCATTTTAGCTTGTGGCTATATCCATGATGTATATTCTTCAGATGCTTCCCTCCCTTGAGGAATGGATAAATAGTCTAGTGTTGGTTTCTGTTTAAGAATTTTAGGGCTTTGGCTGCTTAGATGTGTATTATGCAGCTCTGGAAATACTGTGTGTGTGTTTATGGAGCTGCATCTGTTCTGTTTGTATGTGTGTGTCCACACTTTGTCCCTCTGCATCCACATTTTGTTTGTGTGCTGCACTTAGCCAGCCACTATGGTTTTTCCTAGATCTCTTCCCTATGCTGTGGGAAGGACCTGCCCTGCCACACGGGATGATGATCCCCTCTAGTGGCTGCCTGCACTCCTGTTTTTGTTTAACAGTCCTTTGTTTTCTTTCGGTGGCAAGAGCAGGCTGCAATTTTGGGAGAGAAATAATGGTTTGGTGGCAAATGTGTCCAATTCATGACAGTTGCTCTTTGTCACAGCATGAGCAAGTAGCAACAGCATATCTGCCCATGCAATCAGGAAAGCCATCTCCTCCCACAGCCTTGCTCATTTCCAAAATGTTTGGGCTTGTGTCTGAACCTTCATCTATACCTGTACACACAATGGTAAAAAAATTCCTTAGGGTCCCCTCACTCCACTGTGTGTCTCAAAATTCCTTAGTTGCTGGTGTACCTTTTCCAGAGGTCTTACTGCACCAGGTGCTTGCCAACTGTCTCTACTGTCTAAGTCAGAAGTGGGCTGGAAGGGCAAGTTACTCCCTGAACAGTTGGCTGTCAAGGGAGAGAACATGGTAGTGCAGGTGGAGCCAGCGTTGCTCCTCAGGAGGCTGGCTGCTGCCCTGAGGTTTTTGATGCTTTGGGAGCTTTCAGCTGAGTTAGCACAGCATGCAGGAAAAACAGAGTAGCTGTGAGGGGTGTAAAGTGTGAGGTTGCCAAGACTAAATGTCACTTTACGAAGCTGAGTCGTGGCCAGTCTTTGTGTGTTTGTAGTACTACATCTGTCCTTCTTACTTAGCACCTGCTATTTATTTGCAATCTCTAGAGCTGTTACTTTACTTGCATTGAAATGCAATATTGTGTTAGTCATTAAAAAGCAAAGGTAAAGAAAGGTTTTCTTTGGACAATATAAATGTATAGGCTACACTTAAACTTTTTTTTTTTTTTTTTAATGCAGCCTGGTATGTTTAGTCAACTGGTCACTGCTGCAGAAGACCACCCGTGGCTCTGGGTTCTTTATATCTTGACTTTAGCTCTCCCTGTTGGTCTAGGTGTGTTGTTCTGCTGGCCAGCAAAGGTTAGAGAATTTTTTTTGTTTGTTTGTTTTTATTCTTAATACTTTATTTGAAAACTCCGAGCATCTGTGAAACAATATGTATTTTTAATGTACCTTTGGTGTTACTTAGCTTACAGTGGCTGTTGTGTTTAATTCTTAATTTGAGTTGAAATGTAAATTGATTTTTTGTTGTAGAAAACAGATGACTATGACTTCAAAAAACCTGATGTATCTAAGCAAATTAGAAAAGGAGAATTAAAACAAGAGAGAGACGAGTTTGAAGATGATGAAATGGAAGAAGAAAAAGAAAATGAAGATACTGCTGAAGATGGTAAGATGTCAGCTTGTAGTTTGGTTAAATACAAAGACATGAATAGAACTAATTCATAGATTGTATTGCCAATAATTACAGCCAGTTATCTTAGCATATATGAAATCTGCGTTGCTCTGAGTCTTTTTTTCCTCTTTGACAACCTCCAGCAAGTGGAATCCTCTGGCTAATAGCCCTTTGATAAATACAAGCAGGAAGTAAAGCTCTACTCAGTATCTTTTCACTTTCAAGAAATGAATGTATTTCCACCAGTCCTTTTTATGTTTGTAGACAGTGATGCATATTTTATCCCTTCTAAATATTTCATATATTGAACATGTTTTAGTGGTTCAAATATAAGTACCTGAAGTCACATGGTTATCTTTAAAATATGTCTGAATAGCTTTAAGTCTTTAACATAAGTCTTTCTGCTTACTTCCCTGTGGGAGAGTTGTACCTTGAACTATTCTGTTGATCACTAATTTTAGCCACTTTTGTTAAAGCCTGAAAATACTTGAAATACTGAAGTTTGCTGCTTCCTTTGTGTTGCTTTTTAACAACACATTGCATGCCTGCAAAAGCCTGTCCTGCTGCCCAAGTGAGAAATCAATGATTCAGTAGGTTGAGCTGTACTTTGGCATCCAAGGATAAAATCATCTTGTGTTACTCTATCAGAGATTACTGGTACTATTCATCCTATGGCATTGATGTGCTGTTAGCATTTCCTTCAGTGTATATAATGAATAAAAAGCAAATCACCTAACTTATAGTGCATTATCTTGACTTCCATGAGAAAATTTTTAGCTTCAGAACTCTGCAAGATTCTGCCTCTTGCTTCTCTCTTCCTTGATAAGAACAAAGAAAGTGACAAGTGACTGGCATGGATAATTAGAAACCAAGCAGAAATTCTTGGTTTGTGTTTTTTTATCTTGGTACTTTCCTTTGTATTACTGACTGAAACTTGGTGGGTTTTTTCTGTCTCTGCACCAAGTTCCATGAGTGTTGATGGCTTCTGTCTGTATGACTTAAAAGTTTACTAAGCATCAGCTATTCTCATGCCAGTACTGACAGAATTAAGTACATTGTTGTCACAATGCTTGCCACACCAAAGTGAGTCCCTACTATCTGTCTTACTATTCAGGAGCCTCACCTAGGCATTTATTTTGTTATGCTATTCTCTACATTAGCATAAATTGTAGGTACATCATTTCATCATTGTATCTTTCTACTTCTTCTATTTGATCTTATTCTACCTGTTCTTTCCTCCTGAATTACAGACTGTTTTATTCTACCTAGTCTTGATGCAGATCATAAATATGGTTTGTACCCAATATGGTGCTATTGCAAGGCTGAGATACCTCAATTCCAATATTCTTCTTTAAGACAGCCAGTTAATCTTAATTAATTACAACACATCACTTAATAAATGCTATGTTAGAGTGTTTCAGCGTTAGAAATAAGATCCAGGTAGTTGCAGAGGAACACTGTTTAGCTCCCACAACTCTTTTAAATTCTACTTGGAACAGCTGCTCATGGTCTGCAAAGGTATGTTCTATTTTAGATTCCTGGTTACTAAACTGAACACAGAGTTAAACTAACCTAGCTAGCTTTTGTATGACTATTCCAAGGTTTTCAAGTAAATTCTGTGCTTCAGAGGGAACGATTACACTTTGCTGTCATACAACTTCACAGTTTCTTTCTCTAAGAAGAATTGCTTAGCTCCCCTTAGCTTCCTGCACCATTTACATTTGCAGGTGGAAAGCTTCCCTTTTTTCTATCCCTATCTTTCTGTCTTTTGCCTATTCTTATCTGAAAGCATTAGAGAATTTGTCTTCTGCCTCCTTTTCCTGATTCTTTTTGCTATAGAGAGAAGAGAAATGGAGGAGACAAAAAAAGAGCTTATAAAGGACACAAAGAAGATGGGAAGGGAGGCTTCTCTTTCAGGTACTGGGAAAGGGGAGTAATTTGGGCCAGGACCTGCAAATGATCTTTCCTCTCTGGTTTCTTCCCTCTACTTCCTTGTTGATGGTAGAACTTCAAGCTGGTGTATTCCAGCTTTCATCACATGCAGTTGCAAGTTTCCTCTGAGACTTCTCCCTGTAGTATGTGTAGCCGTAAATATTTTCTACTAGTGTCTTTGGCTCTTATAATTTTTACAGTTCCTTTATAATCATTATCTCCTCTTTTTTTGGAATTGAAGGTAATGGGGTTTGAGCTGCGGAATAGTGAGTTACTTGAGATCCACATTTCATCTTGGGGCCATTAAAAAAAGAAAGAAAAAGTGTGGCACAATAGCAAAGTTTAGACACAGTTGGAGATTTCTTTGACTCCAGTGAGAATGAGCTGCTGGCAGAGTACTTCTTAAAGGACATTGTCCATGGGATTTACTGTTTTATTTTGTTCTATGTTAATTTTTGTGACATTGCTAAAGGATGTTGTGTTTTTTACTGTTCTACTTGTCTGCTTTGTCTCCTTGAATTCCTTGCCCTCTAGAAAAAGATTCCAGGCAGTAAAAGAATATCGGCAAAAAATGGAATTTCAGGGGCACAGTCTGAACCTTATTTGTCAAGTTATACATTTATATGAAATACTGTTTAAATTACTATTATCATTAATTTTACATAGTATAGTTGTCCAGTTCTGGCTTTTACAGCCTCTGATGTCTAACTTTTTTTGTTTATTTTGTTTTTTTCCCCCCTTTATTGAAATTAGTACTTATGAGAAGAGCTGGATTTGCATAATTTACCATTTCTAATCTCTTCATTAGAATATGAGCAAAGGCTTTGTGAAATTCTGCCAAGCTCTTCTGTTAAGAGCACATTGTTAGAACAGAAATCTTTGTCTACATCTTTCTTAAACCGTGATCTCCCTTTTTTGGTCATATTTTTCCTTTTGATAACAAAAGTACAGAGATATTATTGTAGACATGTATCAGACATATTGACAGATGGGAAAATGAATTTTAGTTCATAACAATTAGGGAATCTCTATTTGGCTCAATTTATAGCTATATTGAAGGCAAAGTCTTTTGGTACTTCTACAGAAGTCACAAATATTTTAATTAATTAGGAATTGCTAGATTTTCCTCACCAAGAATCAGGAGAGTCTCATCTTGTATGTGACTGCCTTCTGAATTTATAAGGATACTTTTGTTTCAGTGTTGCTGAGATGCAACAGTAAGAATTGGGAGATGGAGGTGAGCTTTTTGTGGTTTTGTTTTGGGTTTTTTTGGGCGTTTTTTGGCTTTGTTTTTGTTTGTTGGTTTGGTTTTGGATTTAAGGGTTTTTTTCCACACTGAAGTAGTGCTTTTGAGATGTAGGCATGACCTGAAAAGGATAGAATTGAGCACTTCATTACTGTTTTTAGCTGAGCCACTGGCAGACTAAGTTGCAGAATGCCATTGTGTATCCTTTCTAGCAGATTTAGGCAAAATTTCCTGTTTACTCATGATAGAAAGTACTGCAAAGGGTACTGGTGCACTAGTAGTGCAAGCTGGACATATCTTGAGAGCTAAGTGGGGTACAGTGCTTTTCTGACTAGTTCCTGCATTGCAATAATGCATAAGAAGGGGGGAAGTACTGGGCTGCTTATCCCTCAACCAAAACAGGATGCCAGAAGAATGCCCTGCTGGAAGTGGAAGTTCCCTTAAGATGTAGGTGTCCAGGTGTCCTCCTTGCTGGATGACTGATAACCTGCAATATTGTACTTTCCTATCTAAGTCAGAATTCAGTCAGATTTG
>JAWWEW010000131.1:10550106-10597502 GCA_035583185.1 Anabacerthia variegaticeps | reverse complement strand
AGGTGTCCTCCTTGCTGGATGACTGATAACCTGCAATATTGTACTTTCCTATCTAAGTCAGAATTCAGTCAGATTTGGGATGTCTGAGTTGTCCTGGTTTGGACTCTGGTCTCAAACCCATCCAATATAATACTTGGATTTTAAGTAAATCAAGTCCTTTTAGTCAGTAAGAAGTCTGAAGAGAGTAGGAGCTGTTGTGAAAAGAGGTGAAGTTGGAGCTGTTAAAATTGGTTATTAAATCTGAAAATTATCACTTTCTACTTATTCATGAGAATTCTACTCACTGTATCACAGAGAGACTTTCTAAGACTGAAACTGGCTATTTTCCTTACTAGTGTGTCTGGATATAGTGCATTTCTAATATACTTCTGCTTACAAAGTAAAATTAACTTCTTCTGCAGAAGATGAAGGTGAAGGTGGTGAAGATATTGATGATGATGAAGTTGCAGATGAAGAAGAAAATGAAGTTGCAGATGCAAGTCAAGAAGAAGGTGGTATGTCAAATAAATCTGATTCAGAAGATGAGGTAAGTTTGCATTTTTTTCCCTATTTTCTCCTCGCCCTTATCTGATATTTCCAACTAAGTCTAGTTACCTGCAACAAGTGTTTTTCTTCTCCTGAGCCATAAAACAAATCCTGAGTTGGAAATCTGTTTTCATTTGAGTTTGGTATCTCAAAGGCTCTGTAGAAGTACAGGTATAATATAGAAGTGACCATCAGGTCTCCGTACATGAAATATTTTTACAGGAGTATAGTTTTTAACAGGCTATTAAATGAATTGCAAGTCTTGAAAATTTGGATGCTGCAGTAGATGTCAGTCTTTATTTTGCTACTTAACTGATGAAACATGTTCTTCTAGTGGAATAGGCTTTTTGTGAGACTTAGACCTTAAACTTTCAGTTATCTTTTGGGGTTTTTGATTCCAAAATCAGGTTTTAAGCAAAATGGCCATACTGTTTTTAAATGCAGCACTTGCAGTTTAATTTTTCTTGTGCAGATTAACCCAATCACCCAGATAACCTACAAAATGTTTTTCATAAAATAACTTTGTAGAATGGAATTTGCATGCACTTTTCTTGCTCGTCAACTACTCATTATCCTTTATTTAGAAACGTGTGTTTGAAATGCCTTAGATCCACCCATTGGTCATCTGGTGCTTGTCATTTCCTAAATGAGCCTCTTCCCAAATTAGGGGAGTTACTTAATGTAATGTTAACTCCTTTTCATGTAAAAACTCCTCTAGGAAACTGGACCTTGCATGAGCTTGCATTGTTTCAATACTAAAATTCTTTATTAATTAACCCTTATTTAGTACTACTTCTTGTTCCTGTAGGAAGTTGGGTTTTTTTCCTTGTACATTTACCTAGGAATACAGAATCTAGTGACCCCTATTAGGATTCACAGGCCTCTTTGTGATGCCAGTAACAAGATGTGAATGTGTCTGTGCCATTACACAGTATCACAGTGAGGCCACAGCTTGCTTTTCTCCCAGTCTTGTCAGCATGTACGAGTTCCTGTCATGACTTAGCTGGTGACCTAGTTGGGAGATGTCATGTACACCATGTCCTCACTCAGGTTGGGCCACATTCTGTGACCTGTTCCTTCTGAATGAGGTGTTTGCCATTAGGTGATGGAGGGAAGTGAGGAAGCAATGAGTCTGAGAATGGAGTTCACACTGGAGAGGCTTTTTATGTGCCTCTCTAAGTTTATTGCTTTTGAACTGGGAACACCACATCCAATTTAAGAACAGTTTGCTTTATATTTAGCTCTCCAAAGGGGATGGCTAGAATGTTTGAAATGCTTCTTGCTTCAGAAGTGGAAATTAAAATTAGCATAACATGTACTTTAAGTTGCTAAATTAATTTAAAAGTCACTGCTTTTAAACCAGTGAATACATGGGTAAACCCAAATTTCTGACATCAGTTTAGATGTACTATTCTCTTCTTTCTGAATATACAAAGGAAGAGTCTTCTACCCACTTTATTTATTATTAGGTTAGTACTGTTGAAAAAAATGTCCTATCACTTCGGTGTTGCATTTAGTTATAACATGACTATGGGGTTCAGGTGGAGGAATAAAGTAGCATGCCAGCTTCAATAATTAAATTAAAATAGGTTTAAAATTCTAATGTTGAATTTTATTTTTTTTCTATTATGTTCAGAAGAAAGAAGCTGATGAAGGTACAGGAGATCATCCCCTGAAATCAGTGCGCAAGAGAAGAGTACGAAAGGACTGAGTTATTTCCAGCTGGTATTTGCAGGTCTAGATAGTAACCTTTGGTGTGCCACTTCAGTGGGCCTGACAGCATGCAAGTTCCTGAGCTTTGAAGGAAAAAAGGGACACTCATTGCTAATTAACCTCCTGTTTTAATTCTCTGACCTCTTTAACCATCCTGAACTTCCTTGATTCCCTTTGTTTTTAAGGAGAAATACTATCTCTGAGGAGTTAACTGGTGTTTCCAGTTGAAAACAAAAGTGAAATTACAAGTTGGCCAACTGATTTTTAGCGGAAGATTCTTAAGATTTGACGTTTCTTAGAAATTAGTATTAGTTGGAGATAAACTTACTCTAAATATTTTTTTAAATGAATAAATTATAATACTTTTGCAGCTCTAGCACAAAATTAGCTGTTTACAGTTTTCAGCTAAAGGAGGATGATAGTATAGATGTAGCATCTATAGCAGTTCACACTGCTATGAGAAAAGGTATTTTTTCTGTGCAGAGCTAAACGCAATAATTGTTTTTGTATGAGGATTTTGTGCTAGCAACAATTTTTATTGTAAAGTATTTATTTTAGTTGATCTTGTTACATGGGTGGTCACCTGTTCACTTTAGGCATTGGTTACAGTAATTTATTTTTAAGAGATATTTTAAAATAGAATACTCATAGAAAAAGTGGTAATTGATGTGACTTGTTTTACTTTTGAATGCAGGTATCAAATCTGCAGAAGTGATATACAGATAATTTTTGCAAACTTTTATAGTTCTCATGTTCGAAGCCAGAGTGGTATAACCTCTGTTTATAGAATATTTGCTAAGTGTATATTGCAACATAAAAATATTTAATAATTCTTCCTTAATATGAAATTTATTAATATAGATAAGAATTTTTGATGGATTAAGTTTTTTAAAGATGTGAGTAACTTGGGCATTCTCATAATGTAGTTGAAATAAACTGCATATTGTAAAAGAAACTTTGTTTTGTTAAAGTTCAGCTGTATATTAAAACAATAAAATTTCAGTCACCAGGAACTCTTGCTGCTCAACAGCTGCCTGTAGTAGTAGAATGTAAGGTGCTAGGAAAAGCAGTCATACATTCTAAACAAGCAGAAATACATTAATTCATAAGGATTCTAACAGATTTTCTTGTGCCTGGCAAGAAGTTAGTTCGCACAAACAGGTAGTATTTTCACAGCACAGTTTCCATGGAAGTCTCTAAAAAATGATTGCTTAGTTAACCCTAATGAAGAAGGCAGTGTCCTTAAGTGCCTGTTTTGAAGTGTTCAGAAGTTAATTTTATTGGGTTCTTATTTGGTGTGAACTAGATGGAAATCTCAGGGTTTTTTGTTTGGTTTGGGGTTTTTTGTGTCAGTAAGTGCAATCTCTCGCCTCTTTATTTCAGTTGATATGCAAAAGGTAAGACATGAAGACTCCAAATTACTCCTCAGTGATAGACAGAAGTTATCAGTGTAGTATCCTGCTAGTAACAGCTACTGTGAGCTGTCAGGAGGCATTTTGGCTCTCATTTTGAATGGATTATGGCTTGGCCTGATAAAAGTCCTTTGGAATTGTTACAGCATTTGGGTGTGGCTCTGGGGTTGGGGTTGGTTTGTTTATTTTGGAGGGCGTTTTGTTTTGATATGATATAGTTACTATAGTTAGTAGTTACTATAGTTCCTTTGATGTGATTTAGTTACTCCAGGGATTGGTCACCCCACAGGGGATGCTAGCTTTCCCTTAGGGTTTTGAACTTAAGGGTCCCATAAAGTCTTGATTAAAGCCTCATCAACATCTTTGCTAGTACCTCACTTGAGTAAATAAGGAGCCATTTATTATGGGTAAAATGGTTTCCCACAGCTCAGTGGATATTCATGGCCCAAGGGTGTTGTTTGCAGTAATACTGACTCTGTAAGGCCTGTCTCACTTTGATACTGACTTAAGGGCTTTGATCACCCAGAAGCTGGAGATAGAAGACATCCTTCTGCACATCAGGTTACTTGCATCTAGTCTTCTGCTGGTATTTAAGGGAGAAATATTGGAGCTTTGGGGATTTGAGGCACTAGATGTAGAAAACCAGGCAACAGGGGAACCCCTGCCCACTGATACTTGTAAGGTTGAGATTTCATCCACAGTTCCCGTGCATCCTTCCTTTCTATCTGAACAGGTGTTTCAGGAAAAATACTTGATCTTGCTATCATGACTGCTTGAAAGAGCTCTAAAACTAACAAGGTAATGATTTTCAATTCCAGGATGCCTTGCTATTAAAACTGTCAGTCATCTTTGGAACTCCACAGCCTGCACTCCCACTGGCTACACTGTAGCTTCATAAAAGAGGTCTTGCTGAGGATGCCAGGTAACCAGACTGAAGGTTTTCTCTATGCAGGAAAGGCCAAGTAGGACTGAGGCTGTTTTATTTACTTATAGCTGAACCTACTCAGTTGGCATGCACGTTTATGAAGGTAGACGTAGTAATAATTCTGGTTTCTGTCTACAACAGAGCTCACTGTGTAGGAAAAGGTAACACTTCCTGTGTTCTAACTTGGCTTAAAGGTCTCCCACGTGGAGAGGTTCAAGTATTAGCTTTTTGACAACACTGGATGCAGTCTACCAACCTTTTTCCATTAGCCAGAACAGAAAAGTATATAGAAATGTAAGATTCATGGCTGAAAATAGTGAGTCAGGAACTGAAACCTTGCTGAAACTAGATTCATTAATCCAGGTCTAATCTTGATTTCATCTAGTCTTTCAGACAGTTCAGCTGTGTAGAAACCATTAAGATAAAGGCAAACCCTACTACTTTTTCACCTTTTGACTACAGATAGCTATGAGAAGTTCTATGGTTTACAAATGTTAAACCAAACTAATCAAGACAAATCAAAAGTTTTTATTTAGTGTAAAGTCAGAAATACAACATCTTTAAAATGTTCATAAGTTAAATGAAGGCCACAGTAGTGGGATGTAAAATCGCACAGAGATGAAATAACTACTATATACACACTGATGGATAAAATATCACTATCCAATCTACAATACAAACCCATGATTTTAAGATTACTTTATATTGGGAAGTTGCTGAAGTTTAACAAGCGCATGCTCTGTTACCATGTGAGCTCCTTACAGTGCAGATGGAGATGGGCAGTGACGTGGCTTTAAAGCTATGATGGCTGTAATGCGATGCAACCTTTAGAAGTCAAGTGCTTGGTGTGACTGTTCTTTGTATAATGCTCAAACTCTGGACTAACCATGTGATCTACTCTACCTGCTAACATTAATTTAGAGTTCCAGTAATGTGAGAGAGTAGTCCGTAGAAGATTAAAAACAATTTTAGATGCTTACAAGGACCCCATGACACAAACAGTATCGCCCATTTGTGTCTTGGTGAGTAAAACATTTTTCACCATTTGGTTTCTTGACCCAGAGTTGTAAACAGCCCTCGAGACTGAACTTATTAGTGCTTTTTTTGCAGTCTTTTGACTTTGCTGACACTCCAGTGAGCGCTGTAGAGCCATTTAAAATGGGGAGAAGTGGGAAACCTCACAATGTCAACTTAAACTTGAGACACAGCAGTGCTTAGCTGCCAAGAAGCTTGGGGTTTGAGAGGGATTTACTCTACTATTTCATTGACTCATTCCCAGCTAGGTTGAAAGAGATCCTTGAACTAGTGGTTTTCTTTTAAAAGGTCAAGTAAAATTGCTTCATTACTGAAGAGATACTCAATTCTAGCTAACATCCATAAATAAATCTGCACTGCTGCTGTATGGCAAGATGAAACAGATGCAACCAAGTACTGATAAAACTCACATCATTGTTTGTATTTCAGCTTCTGCTCTCCCTTAACACTGATTATGCTGGACATGCTGCCACTATGGGAAGTGCTCAGACCCACAGCGTGGGCTGAGCTCCCTTACAAAATCTGCTAACACAGCCAAGCCAGTAAAAAACAGCACCTTGACCCAGGCATTGCTCAGAGCAGCATGGTTTTGAGAGGCAAAAGCCACCTTTGTTCCACTGCAGCCTTCTGCCTTACGTGCTTTTATGCAGTGCCTCAAGAGGCACTTCACGAGCTCAGGCTCTGGGGCAGGAAAACAGCTGCTCTGAGGCCTGAAGCAAAGACAAGTTTGGCACTTCAGGAGGAAAGTAAAAGGTGGGAAGGAAAGAAGACTTCTCAGTTCCTCACTGCAGATTGCTCACAATGAGCATGAGAAACACTGGTGACCTTCTGTTTCTGAAAAGCTTGCACTCAGGTTTTTGCATAACTCTTCGTTCATACAACTGAAAAACTTCAGGAAGATCATACATGATGATGCTGTGCCTGATAGTTCTTCGAGGAAATGGGAAAGTGAAAATGGTTTCAAGTGTACATATTACAACACTCCAATACTGCATCAGTTTGGTATTTCCCTGATTAAGTTGCTAACCCCTTGTTCCTCTTCCCCATACCCTTCTCCTTCCCAAAAAATCTTCAGTGTTTTTCTGTCTGCAAGCCCTGCAAACAATGTCATACTGTTACTACTTCACAGAAATGCTTAACTGGTTTACAGGTTCTTGTTTCAAAACTATGAACAGTACTACACAGTAATTAAATATATTTCAGGTGAAAAAAGTGATGCAGTTACTCTGAATATTTTTATCAAATAGGGCTTCAACGCAATATCTTAACTTATTTGGCTAGTCAAGAACTCTACCCTAAGACCTGAAAGAGTGCCAACAGACCTTTGTTTAACCTGGCAAACTGAATCCAATTTTTAACAAGATATGCTCATTTTTAAAACAAATATCAAAATTTAGTAATTATCTACACTACATTTGCACATTGCTTAATCTTAATACACAAACTTGCATCTCCTGTCCATGATAATGCTCTTCTGTTTATCATCAAAGTTTATAATCTTTTAAGTATCCAGTAAGCCACAAACTAAGGTATTTTAGCTCATGTAGCCTATGCCAGTTAAAACAAAAAAAGACAGCAGCAATACAACAGCATCATCTGTGAGTCAACCCTTACTTCCTTTTGCTTTTTGTGTCAGTTGTTTGGAAAACACTAGACGCTGACATCAGATTTTCTATATACTGTCCAAGAACTTGGTTTTCTGATTTCAGTTTCAAGTTTTCTTCCTTAACAGCATCTACTCGTGCTGAGAGATCTGCGAAGGTGATATTATAAGAAAAATATTAGACACTATTGCATACAATAATGACTATGTTCTACGGGCCTATATCAGCCTATTCACACCTTTAATGCAGGAAACATTACCACAAGGTATTATGTTAACATAATAATATTATAATCTGGTACTAAAGTTTTACCTAAAGCCCATTTTTCCTGTATTATTTTGTAGTACAGGATTTTGATAAACTTAAACTTGGTCTTTATCTATATTATTTTCTTAAATTTTTTTTTATTAAGCTGTTGCAAACTAAACTGCCTGGAAACATTCAAAGATGTGTATCAGCTAATAAGCAACAAATTAACTGTATCCCTCCTCCTACTTGATGTGCACAGAGTCGAGCAAACACAGTGTTGCATAAAGAGGAAGAAAAAAACTAGTTCCGAGACCTTGCCTATGTACCTTCAACTGCTTTAAGTGACATACTTCTGGACACTGTGCCTAAGGCAGGGCAGAGCAGTAAGCTTCTCTTCTTTTGCTTATTACTGTGTGCTTGTAAAAAATCTGATGTGTCGAGTTGCTAACCTTCAAGTGTGTGCTGCAGTTCCAAAACTTGATTAATAAGCCGTGTTTTCTCTTCTAATTCCACCTGATTCTCAGCCTCAACAGCTGCAATAAATCATGAGAGTTTTAGTGCAACCTCTGTTAACAGAAATTATACGAAGTAGAAAGAATAACAATGAAAAACAAGAACATTAAGAACTTATACCATCCATGTCGGAATTCATCATTGTAGAATGGGCTCTTTCCGCTTTTGAAGAGCGTTTTCTTGAGAGATGCTCTGCTTAAAGAAAAGGAAAAAAAACAAAAACAAAGAACATGGAGGCAACTGTTAATGGAACTGCCTTTATATCTGGATTTTAGATGCAATTTTGTAATTAGCAGTGAAAGGTCTGCACTTCAGCCTAAGGCAGAGAAACATTCTTGGTTTTCCTCAGGGCATTATGTGGTACGTAACTATGGTTCTTCGAGTAACTATGCTTCTGTTTACAAAAATAACCGATCCGGGTGACTCTATCGCATAAAATATCGCCGTCTCGGTGATGTAATTGCCGCCTTCTCAGCAGCGATCGTTCTGGAATTGGCTATTCCCGAAGGCAGGAGCGGAAGGGCCCTGCTTTGTCCGCCCCCCTGGCTGGTGCCCGGGCCGCGGGCCGGCCGTGCCGCCCCCGCGCATCCCCCTTTCCCGGCCGCATCCCACCGCGCCGGGCGCCGCTGGACCCGCAGCCCCGGGGGAGGCAGCGCCGCGGAGGGGCTGCCCCGCACCAGCCGCACGGCACCGCCGCGGCCCTGCCCGCGCCGACACTCACTCACCCACCCAGCCCTCCATCCATCCACCCCTCCATCCGTCCATCCATCCGTCCCTGCACCCACCCGGCCCCCCGCCGCTCCCAACCTGCCGCCGCCTCCCCGCGGGATGCGCCCCGGCCCCGCTGCGCGATCGCTCCGCGCCTGCGCCGCGCGGGGGCGGGCACGGGGCGGGATGCGGGAGGGAGCGGGGCGGGATGCGCGGAAGGGCTGCCTTCCCCTCCCGCCTCTGCCTTCCGCACGGGGTGCCCGAGCCGTACCCGGCCCTTTCCCGCCCAGCTGCCGATAAAATAATGGAAGTGACTAGTAAGAACGCGCTTAAATTAAATGAGGTTAAATTAAAGGAAGAATGTATCAAGAATAGTGTAGCCAGCAGGACGAGGGAAGTGATTCCTCCCCTGCACTCGGCGCTGGTGAGGCCACACCTTGAGTCCTGTGTTCAGTTCTGGGCCCCTCAGTTCAGGAAGGATGTTGAGGTGCTGGAGCTGGTCCAGAGAAGAACAAGGAGGCTGGTGAGGGGACTGGAGCACAAGTGCTGTGGGGAGAGGCTGAGGGAGCTGGGGGTGTTTAGCCTGGAGAAGAGGAGGCTCAGGGGAGACCTCATCACTCTCTACAACTCCCTGAAGGGAGGATGTAGCCAGGTGGGGGTCGGTCTCTTCTCGCAGGCAACCAGCAGTAGGACAAGGGAGCAGGGGCTTAAGCTCTGCCAGGGAAGGTTTAGGTTGGATATTAGAAAGAAGTTCTTTACAGAGAGAGTAATCAGGCATTGAAATGGCCTGCCCAGAGAGGTGGTGGATTCACTGTCCCTGGAGGTTTTTAAACTGAGATTGGATGTGGCACTTAGTGCCATGATCTAGTAATCACAGTGGTGTTGGATCAAGGGTTGGACTCGATGATATTGGGGGTCTTTTCCAACCCAATCGATTCTATGATTCTATGTTTTCCACTGTGAGGATGGCGAGGCACCAGAACAGGCTCCTGAAGCTGTGGTTGCCCCATCCCTGGCTGTGTTCAAAGACAGGGTGGATGGAGCCCTTAGCAACGTGGTCTAGAGGAAGGTGTCTCTGCCCATGGCATTGGGTTGGAACTGCGTGGTCTTTAAGGTCCCTTCCGACCCAGACTGGTCTGTGATTCTAAGTTAATGTCACTGTTTTCTGATTAATTCATTCTGTGCTCACACACTTCCAGTGTTCAGAGCAGTGGTCCTCAGCAGTGAGTTGCTCTCCCTAGTGCTGAGAAGAAATTAAGGAAAGGCAGCTGTTCCCTGGTGTATAATCCCTTCAGATCCAAGCTGGGTTGGTAAAGCCTGAGGAAGGTCAGAGGAAACGCAGACTGTGTGTGACTTCTGTTGACCCCCCGGTATGTGGAGCTCTGGGAGAAAGGAGCATTCCAGATGGAGTCCAGCAGGGTTTACCTGTGCCAGCTCAGTGCTTCAGCAAGCCTTTTTCACAGCAGTGTCCAAATTAGTTGTGATTTAGCTCCTTGCTTCTGATCTCACAACATTAGAAATAAGATCACACAGGAACCTAAGCAACTTCACAGAGTTACTCTCATCTAATAGCTTAGCAGTTCCGAAACAACACTCTTGTGTCCTTGTTCTTTCCCTGGTTCCCTGGAGGGAATAACATGCTGCACAGGGTCCTCACTTTGACCTCATTGCACAGTCTGTGGGCCACAGGAAAGGAATGAAAAACATTCAGGACCCGAGCTAATTTTAGTGGCTTCACTGAAGCGACTGCACCGCATAGCCTGTAGTATCTTTATAGGTACTATGTATTTTGAAATGAATGTTGCAGTGAAATATATCCATATTGTATACATAAATTGCAGCAATATATCTAGTTATAAATAAATAATTCGGTGCTGTGCAGGTACACGGGAAGATAAAGGCATTTGGGAAAGTGAGCCCTCTACTGTATTTTTAAGTACACTTCAGAAAGTGTATTTCTAATATCCACATCTGGCTGCCTCCACAGTATTACTATCATTGTGTTAATAACCTTTTTTAACCTCACAATCAGATAAATTCAGATTAGACTGAATACTATTCAGGTTATGAAAATGTATTGTAAATTAGTGTCTTGCTGTCTGCCTGTATAGAAAATGAGTGTTTTCAGTTCCCTTAGCTAGTGTACTTAAAAGTATATCACCCTCCTTATACAGGGAGTTTTCAGCACACCAATCCTCCTTTTTCCTTGCAAGCACTCTTCTCTGGTGGTGGCTGAGCTTTAGGAGCTTGTTAGTAACTCTCCTGAATTGCTGTTTTTAAAATGGCAGGTGCTTCTCACACTGTTTCGATCTTGCTTGCTGCACTGGCACTGTGGCAGGCCTGACAATCAACAGGTTCTTGTAATTATTTCTAAAGAGACAATCTCCAGCACTTTGATTACCGGGGTAGGGGAAAGTATGGCCAGAGGCTGCAGCTTTACACAGATGGATGGAGAGCTTGCTTACCTGGTGAGGAACTCACTGTGTTTTATACTGTAAGAGTGGTGAAAAAAAGACACTGTGGGCTTATCTTGGAGAAATGCACCTCTCTACTGTAGAACCTCCACTTTTCTTGCTGCGTTACCTTTGGAGATTATTGTCTAAACTGTCCCAAAATGAGCAAAGTGGGAAGATCCTTGATGTTAAACTATCTGACAGAATGGGAAGTAGACATATTGGCTCCTATGCTCTTGTAGCCAAAACAGAAGTAATTTCAAAAGTGGCTGGTCTACATACTGTTTCCTTTTGGTATGTGTACCGTTGAGGGTTCATTCTGCTTTGTGTGGTTGTGGTTTCTGACTGTAGTATTTTCTTTTGATTCTTAACTCTGATTTTTGAGCATGAGCACCAGGATGAAACTCCTTTTCAGAAGTTAACCTATGTGAGAGGTTTTTTGATTTTCTTTTAGAGAAAATTGTCTTTTTCTTAGCTTGCACTCTCAGTATTGCAGAGGGGCTATCAGCAGAGGGCAGATGGTGTTTTTAGTCTGCAAAGTGCTATGTGTTACCAGGTTAACAGTGTTAAACAGTTGCACAGAAGCTTCCTTAGGTTTGTACTGCAGTAAATTCGGACACATTGGATCTCACACAATGCATCTTTCTACAGGGAGTGCTTGGTATGAATCCCTTTTCCCTAATACCTGAGATTGTGCAGCTGCCTTATGCTCCTTGGCCCCAACACTTAGAAACTGTTTTCTTTGTGACCTGGCTGCATCCCAAATCCTTATCATGGAATGATTAATGTGCATTGCTCTTTTTCTTTCCCTGTCCTTCATCCTCTGGTTTCTAAGGGAAGTATATTTAAGTGCTGGGGCAGCAGGGAGCAACCCCATTGTGCACAGCTCTAATCTGCACAGTCCAGGGACTGAAACTCTTGGATTGATACTGTTGGGTGCAAATTCCACAGAAAGAATTCCTAGATCATCCTGTGTTCCCTTAAAAAGGCATTCCTAATACTCCCTCTGTTTTCTGGTGCAAAGAAATCAACTCCAGGATTCTAAATATCCAATGCATTGCCAGTTTTAAACAAACACCAAACACACACATACAGAAAAGCCTCAAAATGCAAATCAAGAAATATCTTAACCTGACACACTACAGAGAAAAAGCCCACAGCCCAAAGTATTCTTTTATGAAAAATCAACCAAAACAACAGAAGCTTAATATATCCTGTGACTTACCTACTGGCTTTTCAAATTCCTTACCTCACCTTTCTTGCATTGGGTAGTATATTATCAATTGAAAATTTTGTGCTTTTTACATTTCAAGCTTTAGGCATTTAGAGTATATCCAAAACAATCAGATTCCTCTTATAATGCAGGAGGTGTCCCAGGGAAGGCACGGCTATGCATATTACGACACCAAGTTGGGTGGGAGTGTTGATCTGCTGGAGGCAAAAAGAAGGCTCTGCAAAGGGATCTGGACAGCCTGAATAGATGGGCTGTGACCGACAGTATGAAGTTCAACAAGACCAAGTGCCAGCTCCTACACTTCAGCCATAGCAACAACCCCATGGAGCACTATAAGCTCAGGGAAGAGTGGCTGAACAGTGGCCCAGTGGAAAAAGACCTGGGGGTGCTGGCTGACAGCTGGCTGAACATGAGCCAGCGTGTGCCCAGTTGGCCAAGAAGGCCAATGGCATCCTGTCCTGGATCAGAAACAGTGGGTCAGCAGGACTAGGGAAGTGATTCTTCCCCTGTACTCAGCACTGGTGAGGCCCCACCTGAAGTACTGTATTCACTTCTGGGCCCCTCACTGCAAGAAATACATTGAAGTGCTGGAGTGTGTCCAGAGAAAGGCAATGAAGCTGGTGGAGGGTCTGGAGTGCATGTCCTATGAGAAGTGGTTGAAGGAGCTGGGGTTGTTTATTCTAGAGAAAAGGAGGCTCGGGGGAGACCTTGTCACTCTACAACTGCCTGAAAGGCGGTTGTAGCCAGGTGGGTGTTGGCCTCTTCTCCAAGGCAATTTGGGATAGGATGAGAGGACGTAGGCTCAAGCTGCACCAGGGGAGGTTCAGGTTGGACACCAGGAGGAATTTCTTCACAGAAAGAGTGATTGCATATTGGAATGGCTGCCCAGGGTGGGGGTGGTGTCATCATCCCTGGAGGTGTTCAAGACATGACTGGACATGACTCAGTGCCATGGTCTGGTTAATGAGGTGGTGGTCAGTCAAAAGTTGGACTTGATCTCAGAGGTCTTTTCCAACCTAACTGATTCTGTGAGTAACCAAACAGTACCTTGCGTTTTTGGGATGTGCTTGGTGTCCCCTTTGGCCATTTCAAGCCCTCATATAATAGTCCTTGCTTTTATCAGCCTGTAGGATTTTACTCATGCTTGTGTCAGAAAGTGTCATGTCTTTGTTCTGTGAGTTGTTTGCATGGCAAGTCTTGTCTGGGGACCATTCCCAGGGGAACCTGAAACAATCCTTCTAAAGACTGGCATCTGTTTGACAGGGACCTGGCAGCACTTGCTTCACTACAGTTTCCTCACTGACTGGGAGGGGCAAAATTAATGACATAAATACTAATTATGTGTAACTGTGAGCAAACTGGTCATCTTTGCTGTGTGGCTGTTTACGTTGAGTCTTTGGAATATGCAGCACAAGACTGAGAGACAAGACACAACTTGTATTCACAGAGCTTTCTTTTTAGTTTTGTTTGCAAACGTACTGCTCTCTACTTCGCAGAACATATGCCTTATTAAGAAAATTAAATAATATTCACAAATGCTGGAAATTGTTTCATTCTGTGGAGAAGCATAACAACAGTCCAATAGCCACCGTGCAGTTTAAAGGAAGAAATAAGAGTATTTTCTTTGTTACTGGAAATATTTGAACTCTTCCCTAAGTTGTATTCCGCTGTTTGGTTTATTAAACTGTTTTTGCATGTCACACTTGTTTACTCACTTCAGGTGAGTGGATTTTCTCACTGAAGAATTATAAAGAGGTCTTGTAATTTGTAGAGTTGTGTCAGAGCTCCTGAAGTCCAAACTGACTTGGATGTAATTAAGAACAAGTGCTAATCCCTTTCTTTAATACAAATTTGCTTTATATTTTCTATGGCATTTGGTTAAAGCAGAGGAGGCATGCATAATATTGTCATGATATTAAATTTATAGGAACAACAAGTTCCACCTCACAAATGCAATTATCTATACTTCCTTGTACCCTGAGTTCCAGTTAGATTTTCTAAAACTAGCTGATGTCACTTGCAAAAGGAATTGCTATATTCAGTTTCACTGAAAGAGCATTTTTTGCCTAGAATGCAATTCTCCCTAGGATATGAAACATTTTTAATAGTTTACCTGAATACATGTATGGGTACAGTTACAAACAAGGAGGAGAGGATTTTACTGCTCTGGACTCAGACTCTAAGTCACTGCTGCTAATGACAAATGTTTTCTGACTTTTTTATTTCTAAAACTCTGGTGTACATCTTTTTTTTTTTCCATGGCACACAGTGCAAACCAACAAGCCTTTGACTTCCTTTTTGGCAATGTTACAGGCACCAGAGATGCCTGCATAAGCTGACTGATTACAGAGATTTCACTGTTTCCCACTACAACAGAAATGCATTCTCCTTTTTCTCTAACAGAGGAAGGCATTGTACATATTTCTGAGATGAGTTGGCTATTTTGAACTGTACTGTTTGATCCTTTGGCTAGTTATTGACACAAAGAAAGAGACAAAAAGGAACACAAATGGTTTAATTCTTTTTCCTTGCAATGCTAACTCTCAGGACCCTTTTCATCAAATCTTCATAATTTTGTTTCTCTGCAGAAATAACAGACTCTGAGATGTTTCTTTTTCATGTAATGTTGCTTTACACCAAAATTCTCTGCAATTCATGTCACTCTTTCAGAATAACCTCAAAAGGCTTTTGTAGCCTTGTGCACATTCTCGTGAAAATTTACAATTAGGGACTTCTATCAAATGCAGAATTTGAGTGTTTCTTAGCTTGTGCTTTTTCCAACCAAATCAAATTACACAAAATAAGCAAGGACTTTGGCTTACATTGTTCTAACTCTTGTCTGTGTCCTTAGTTATTGTGTGTGTTTTGGTTTTGCCTTAGGTCCTGAGTGAGAATGGGACCTCATCAGATGACATAACCTGTGAGCACACAGTTGGGATAAAAAGAATGCAGTCTCTTTAGAAAATCTACAAAAATCAGGCCTCAGGAAGTGATGTTTTTTCTTTATCCCCGGAGAGACCTCCCTTCATATAGCTGCATATAGCTGTATAGTCTACATATAGCTTCATCCTATCCTTTGCAAGATTGAGCCTAAGTGCAGATGTTCTCCTTTCTACTCTGACTCCACAAAAATGCATTTCCAAATGGACTGAGGAACTGAACTTTTTTACAGCTTGAAGCTATGAATACCAACATATATGACATAACATTTTCATGTTAACAGTTTGATCCTCCTTGTAATTATCAGCTATAGGTTTGCCACCAGAAGGGTATTTAGCAAGGTTCCGTAAGGTTTTACTGGTAACTTAATGAGATGGAAAACTGTTTTGTCTTTTTATAAGTTAGGCCCAAACATTTTGGGGTTTGTATCTACTTTTAAAAGAATGGGTTTACACAAGAAATTTTGGCTTTCTGTAAAGGATGTTTGAAAAAAAGAGTAAGATAATTTCTAGGTACTTTATAGTAAGGAAAGAGTGCCTTGATTCACTTCCTCAACATTGATCAGAAGTACAATAAAGACATTTTTGCAGCTGTTGGACATCATCTCACAGTTTTATTTTACTTCTGGTTTAATTTCCTCTATGCTTTTGTTTGGGTAGGTCATGTTTTGAGGGAACTTTATTTAGTGCTGAGTTTCTAAATTAAAAGGTATTTCTTTCATTAAAAGTGAAAATATTTTCAGAAATGCTGTTAGCAAATGCTTTCCTCGATTTCATGTGCTGTTGATACTGCTACTAAAATACTCATCAAGAAGTTTCTGTCTTGTTACCATTTTGTCTTTGTCCTGATTTACATGGAAGTGTTTTGTTTTTAATACCTGCATGAGAATAGAGATAAATAGAGACAAATAGAGAAACATTGCTGTTTTGAAAGAGCAATAGCTATTAAATATTCATGCATTGCACTCGGATAATCAGGTTCAGTAACCCCTGTTGCTTTGACACGATGGCTTTTCACTGTACTAAAGAAACTTTGATATGAAGGCTGTACTCTGATTATGCTTCAGACTGTACATATGTAGCATGTTGTTCTGCTTTGTCTATTTAGTATCTTTTCTGGGATGTTTTAAGAAATGAAGGGAAAACTTTATGCAATAACAGATGTGCTGCAGTTCATTAAAACCAGTGTGTCTTTGTGAACCCTTTAAATATTTACTTATGGAACACTTGCATATAAAACATTGTCATTCTCATACAAAGTCCACTTACTATCTACATACTGCAAGCCTAGTTTCTTTATTCCTTGCTTGAACTAGCCATTGACCCTCCTAAGGAATCTTTTTGTCTCACTGTGTAGACTTTTGGCTTCCTTGTTCTTCTGGAATGGATGTTCTTCTCCAGCCTTAGAGTTACAGCTAGAAGGCCCACTCTGCTTGTTAGCTTCAATGCCCTAGAGTTACTGTAACTAGTCTTAACTTCACAGATAAGGAAGACTGTTTCCTACAAAGTTTATCATAATCTCTTCCTGTTATAGGTTAGGAATTTTCTTACACCTTTCTAATGCCAAGGCGTTGCCATCAGGCAGAAGAAATGGACCAGGGTTATCATATTCAACATGAAACTTACTGTATTTACCCTCTCTGTCTTCAAGCTCTAAGCTTGCCTGAAAGTGTCACTTGTTTTCAGTTATTCTGATTTTACTTTTACTTTCTGAGTGATTGTTCCTACTTCTTCACTACTACAGGAAAAGCTGTGATATTGGTAGCAGATCTTTAATAAAGAAGCCTTGGTTATGGTCCTCTGTGTTGTGAAAATGAGCTTTCTCTGACCTTGGGTGCATTACTGCAGTCAAGAGTCTGGTAAATTCAAAGTGCTCTGTTGCTGAGGTACAGTAGAGTCCTATTTGCCATGTTTTATAGCAGTGACATCTTTTAGGGGCTGACTTAGGTACCCACTGTCAGCTGGTGCTTGAATGAGAGAGTTTGTAACCACGTGCCTCTGTTTTCTCAGGGGCATTGACATTTTCCAAGCTGCAAGGCTGCTGAGGTTAGAGCAGTAAAGGAGCCTAGGGGGTGTTCACCTTCTAAAGGAAGTGACCTGACTTCTGAAAGACTAAGCGAGCCATATAGCAAACACACCCATCTGTGAGACAGGGCAGATTCAAACCCCTCCAGTATTACGGAGTCATCCCTAACTCATCTACTTCTGGACGCTTTGCAGGGACAAGACAATCTTGCCTCTTAAAGCTGCCCCTCATCTGTTCTTGACGTGTTCCCTGCCGTGCAGCAAGTCACAAAACAGTGTCTCATAGGATACCTTTTCCTTGCTTTTCTATACTTTGCTACAGGAAAAGAGTGAGATTCACAGTCAGGAGAACCCTTTGTTATTGCACACCTTGGACCAAGGTCTGACAAACTGTCTCCTTGTGAATAGTTCAGGTCAAACCACATCTTGATGTCATTAGGCTGTATGTTGTATAAATGAAGTGCATTCAAACATCCAGCTCAGCACCTTCACACTAATATTGAATTGCTAGAAAATTGTGTTCTAAAAATAAGATCAATTCAATACTTTTGGGGTTTTTTTTTAATATATAAAGGAGATAAATATAGCATGCACAATAATATTCTTTATGCTAAAAAGGGGGGAGGGGGAGGGAATAGGACTTGTATTATTAATAAATAAGCCCTCCTAGGTAGTGTAAATTAGCACAGCTCTGTGTCAGCCATGCTGACATGATCAAGTTGATACTCTGGCCACACCTTTCTAAATAATTTATTATCAATTCATATTAACTTACTTCATTTTTCCAGTATGTAGAACTATCCTACTTCCCCTTCCACGTAATTTTTATTCCGTAAGTTGAGTAGGAGAGTGGGGGAAGGGAAGGCAGTCTTTGCTTTTGTAGTTTCTTTTAAAACAATTAAATGCTTAATAGTGGGAATTTAAATTAGCAGCTTATTTCCATTACCAATTAATTTGCGTCGCTTTTTGTGAGCTCGCATTAGAATATGTCAAAGAGATTATTGTTCTGTATTCAGGAGGAAGCACCAGCATTATCTGTATTATTTTATTTGATAGTAGTAACTACTGAGTTAACTTTTCTGTAACAGTGTCCCTCTAAACATCTCCATGTCCTCAGATGATGAATGCATATTACTATATGCTAATATGAGAAAACTTTGATACCCTCCATGCCCTAAAATCTCAATTCTTAACTAATCACAAGGCTTATTCAATCACACAACTAAAAATGTTTACTAGAAGGCATTTGCTAAAAATACAATGAACTGGTAATTAGGATCTAGAAATTAGTCTGCTTACACAGTGCTGTTATTAAACCCGTGGATTTTGCCTTGTATTAGTAGAGTATTGTAGCTTCTTACCTGAATCATCTGCCAAAGAAATGCTGGTGAAAGTGCCATCCTCCTCATCCAAAGATAACTCCATTTTGCCGCCTCTTCCCAAAGTTTCTGAGCTGTGTGTTAAGCATGGCAGTTGTCAGCCATTTCTGAGAGCACACGTGACTTCTCTGGTTAAATCTTTAATGAGTCCAACACACAGGTGTTACCGTGGACTGTTGGCAGCTGCACACGTCTTACTCGGTGTGGCGTCTCCTCTGAACCTTGAGCTCTCTTCCGGAAATTGTTAAGCTGGAAGGTTTCTGAGTCCTAACTGCTTCGTCAGACATGTACTGAGCAAACACTGTTACTCAGGTTCCTTCTGTAAAAGAATTGTGTATCCACCCTTGGCTGGGTTTTTTTAGTTGTTGTTCTTTATTTTCTCTATGGCTGCATAGATGGGGTCTTGTTGGAGGGGTTTTCGATAGAGAAAAGAGGGAAAGTTAAGTTAGTGTTCCAAAATGTTGTTTAGAGTCCAAGAAAATGCAATGGACAGATTTGGGAGCAAAAAATTTAGAACATAATCTTCAAATACTTAGGAATGTGGATGATTTTATTTACATGAACAATTGCATCAAAACCCATCAGGTAAGGTGAACAAGTGAAGTTATATATGTGAGCATCTAATGCTCTGTGATAGCAGACAGGAACAAGGAAGAAAAATCAAGTTCAAAGAAAACCCCTCTTTAGTCATCTTGGTTTGCTTCTGAAAGAATGTTGGACATAGTTTGAACACATAAACTAGAAGTTTTCTGAATTTATAGTTTGCCTTTCACGTTTTTGGGTGTAATCTTGATTTGGACTCCTGAGACAGCTTCTATGTATAAAGAAAATGCGTGAAACTTTTCAGGTTACCGACCATCCTCCTAAGATGCTTTTTGAGTTCCTTTAGTGCATGACTGGTGTAACTGGAGCGGTCTGTACTCATTTCTCCTTGGTGTGTACGGTACACAATGGCAGCATCATTTAGCAGCCAGTATCACATATGTAATTCCACATTACAGAATATTCTTGCCCAAAATCAGATCCCCTTGAGGTACCCATTGCATTTCCCCATCTTTCTGGATTGCCCACCAAGTGCTCCCAGATGCTTGAACAAAAACAATCCCACGGATGGGTTTGCCTTTTCTTGGGGTAGGACTAATCCAGATTGTCTTCCCTAACCTATTTCTTATATGCATCACAGGGACTTTTTCTCCCTTTGCAGTACATGGAAGTTTTGATTTGGCAGGGCCAACTCAATTGGTAGAGCCTCCAGTGTTAACTAACTGGGTGGCCTTCACTAAATGCAGATCCCAGTGTTTGAAGTCCCACTGCCCATTGCCTTCCCTGTGTTTTTTAGCAGTCCATTGCATTGTTCAAGTTTCCCAGGGGTTGCTGCATGACAAGGAATATCATAGACCCACTCAGTACTGCACTTTTTTGAGTCTGTTTTTGAAATGAGTCTCACTGTCTGGCTCAGTTCTCTCTGGAATGCCATGTCACCACAAAACTTGCTTTTCAAGGCCCAGGAAGGCTTTCAGCATTGCCATCTGACTTGGTGCACCTTGTCCCTCAATGTGACTCATCACATGGGACTCCATAGGACAGCTTTCCATTTTCGATTTGTCCCTACAATAGGGTAGGAGCCATTAGTGAAGAGAGCATGTTGCTTTTCTTTTTCTGGTAACTCATTTTATGGTGAGGCTTCCTCTGCCTGTGTCATCTGCTCTCTTCCTCATGGGATGATAGCCCAAAATTTTCACCTTTAGGCCAGTTCATGATGATCTCCAAGAGTCTCCAGGAAAGCCCATTCTCCCTGGCTGTGGTGTAAAGCATGCTTTTTACATCCTGTCCTGACTGGCCCAAAGGCTACTACTCAAGCAATCTTTTGTTTGATCAGTTCAAAAGCTTGTTGTTGTTCAGGGCCCCACCTGAAATCATTCTTCTTCCAGGTCACATGACAAAGAGGGCTTACAATATGACTGTACTTTGGGATACACATCCTTCAAAAGCCCACAGTGCCTAGAAAAGCCTGCATTATTTTCTTGCTGGTCAGTGAAGATGTAGTTGCTATTTCATTAACCACATCCATTGGGATCTGGTGGCATCCATCCTGCCCCTTTGCTCCTAGGAACTGAATTTCCTGGGCAGATCCCTTGACCTTGCTTTGTTTAACCCCCAGGCCCCTTTCTGCTGGGCAGCTTTCCAGCTGTGCTCCCCCCCAGCCTGTAGCACTGCATGGCATTGTTGTGGCCAAAGTCTAGGATCCAGCACTTAGCCTCGTTGAACCTCATACATCTACCCTCAGCCCATCTATCCACCCTGCCCAGATCTCCCTGCAGAGCCCTCCTACCCTCCAGCAGATCAACCCCCCTCCCACTCAACTTGGTGTTGGCCACAAACATACTGAGGGTACACAGGATCCCCTCCTCCAGATCATCAGCAAATATTTTAAACAAGACTGGGCTCAGTACCACAAGTGAATAACCACCCACTGGATGTGATGTGATTCACCACCACTCTAATGAGACAAAGCAATGGAATTGGTGCAGATTGCAGGAAGTATAAATGTAATGCTGCTATTTAGGTTTTTGGTGTGTGTTTTTTTTCTTCTGATATTTTAACTGCATAGTTTTATTTTAGCTTTTCTGCTGGTGTCAGGGATATTACTGACAGCTTTACTCAGAGATAATTGAAAAACAAGCACATCTTGCTTTTTCAGTGCTGTGTTGAGTTTCTCATTTTTGCTTCATATTGATCAGAAGCAGTTCAAAATTTACCTTACTAGTTTTGAGGTGCCCTGTGCAGGGCCAGGAGTTGGACCTGACGATCCTGATGGCTCCCTTTCAACTTAGTATATTCTATGATTCTTGAGTAATCTCTGTAAAGAGACCTATTTCCAGATCCTTGAGTATCACAAGGGGGTTCTGGATCAGTTGGAGTTTTTTGTTGTTTTTGGTTGTTTTGGGTTTTTTTTCAGTGATGCCTAAAAGCTCTCATGATGATGGTAAAACTGGAAAACATTTTGATCTTTTTCCTTTATTATGTCTTTTATTGTCCTCAGATGTGTTATGTACAGAAGAAGCATTTCGGCAACTCAGGGTGGGAGGGCAGATTCTAAAAACATATGCAATTATTTCATCTGTTAATGTTACCTCTAAGTTTTGTAAAATATTATGCTTGTGGAACCTAAGGGTTGTATCTTGTCTGAACTATGTAGCCCTCATCTAAAAGATTTAATTAATTCCTTGAGCCTGTGTCACTATTGTTCTACTGTACTGGCTGCATGGGTACCCTCTGGTAGATACAATTTCCATGTAAATTATTAGCTGGTTTTAGACAGCCTGTCAGAGTAACCTAGTGAATATGGATGTTGTGCAGTTGTCATTCATGTCTAGATGAAAGGCATTAGCAAAAGTGTTGTGGAGAGTAAAAGCTGTATTTTAATAAGAGCCAGTAAGAAAGGCTCCTCAGGGTGAAGGAGAAGATGATTCAGGGAGGAGTTTGGCTTTCTCCTTGGAGATACACAAATCCCTGCAATCTTTGGAGTCAGGTTCTTGGTTTTGTGCCATGTGGCACTGAAGAGCAGGTTACCTGAGGAGTTATTTGTCCTGCCCTGCATAGTCAAGACTCCAGAGCTTGTTAAAAGCTCCTTCTGAAAGAAGGGCCTTGGGGCAGATTGTTTGTTTGCTTCATTTCCTCAGCCAATGCTCTGCCTCTGAAGGAGGAGAGAGGGGAAGGTATAGATATGTGTGTTTCAGTGCAGGTATCTATCTGTGTGCACATGGATGTAAACAAAGACCACTGTGGAACTCAGGAGCTGCCCTGTTTTACAGAAGCTCTTTGCTTTCCATGAAGACTAGGGCATCAGGTTTGTGGGAGACCTAAACAGCTTGCTTGGGGAAGTGGAGACTCATTTACCAGCAGAGAGAGGGATGGGGTTTAAAAGGAGCCTACAGATGTGATCTTATTTCTTTCTTGCCCCAAAAACTCTTCATGTTTAAACATACATCTGTGTTCTATAATTTTAAAGACACTGTGGAATTATATCTGTGGGGCTTTTTTATGAGTGCTATGGTGAGAAACATTTTCTTTAGTGGTGGCCTGATATTTCATTAGTGAAATAATGTCTTTGGACAGGAGATGCCATGTTAATGTAAAGTAGAAGTACCCATTTCTTGCTGTCACCATATTTGTTTTATATGGGAGAACATAAAGGAGCAGTAGCAGACAGAGTAACTCTGACCAGCTTCAAAGAAAACTGTGTAATGGAATTAACTGTCAGAGCACAAGGAGTTTAGTTATTTCCATGTGTGAATTATTTTCACTGGAGCAACAGACATTAATGTAAAAGTTAATTTGGTTGTAAAGTATCAGTTCATCTTTCTGAGGGCTTCATTACCAAGTTGAACAGGGGTTGTGGAGTGCTGAGCAGCTGTCTGGCTGCCTTTTAAAATAGGTGGAATGAACTATCAGAGGAGGCTGAGGGTAGGGGAAGTATTGGGACAGCATCTTCTACAGTTGCTCCTGAGCCTTTTGTTTGACTTTGCAGCAACAGCATCAGTTGATACAGCCATGTGCTGACTCAGTTTTGATGAGTGCTGATAACAAGCACGTCATCAGATCACTCTGGATGTGATGGTCATGAAAGTATTAGATAAATGCCCAAGAATGTCTTCAGGCTTGGTACTCAGGATTTTGTAGCTGGTCTGTGTCAAGGACACAATTGCAGGAGTGTTTGGATTCCTGGATTTAAAACACCATGGCTAAACCTACCTGGTAGTGGGTTCACATTTTTATTACTATAAGTACCGTGTAACTGTTTTCTAATTAGTGGTTTAATAGTGACCTGAAAAGGAAGTTGGCTCAGATTTAAGTATGGATTTATGGAGTATTTTAGCTAAACCACAGCATGTGCTATGACTCTTATTTGTACCCACAGTGTAACAGTGCTTATAACATGGTTGAGGCAGACTGATACCACTGTATTTTTTAGGGTTCAGCCTTGCACTTACAAACAGAACTACAACATCAAAATATTCAACAGCCGTGTTCACCTGCTTCCCTTGTTTCCTATTACAGTGCTAATTTGTTATCTCTAGAAGTCCACAGCTGTGTAGTGCCTTTTGGAAACACTTTCCAGGGGCTCTATTTCAAATATTTTTCTACCTTGGAAGTGCGAGAGGGAAAAGTGGGAGTTTAGTCAGTTGAGAGACATTTTTGCCGTCTGCACCGTTCAGCAAAACCTCACTGACTCCCTGTTCCAAAGGTATAATGGTGTAGAGGTGCCTGCTCTTGCTCTGATAAGTCCTGAGTACCAATAATAGAAAAGTTGTGGGGGTTTTTTAAAGTCAAAAAACCACTCAAATGAAAGAACATTACTGCTGCTTTCAGGGAACACTGGGACAGAGTTGGAGTACTCTGGGTAGGTTAGATCCTTGTTGCAGCACAGGAGTAGTGTCTGACCTTCCATCAGGTTGCACTGTGCAATCCCAGTGTGTTCTTCTGTGGTTTGATCAAGAGTCTAACCTGAAGACAAGTTTTGCAAATGTGGATGTGTATGATGTAAGCAATGCAGTACATTACGCAAACCACTAAAAGATTCTGAACTGAGAAAACTGTGTTTTGCATTCATAGATGTTGTACCCTTCTGCTTTTAGTCAACACGTTTAAAAACAAATGCAAAAATATTCCTTACAATTCTATTTTTTTTAAGTAAGACAATAAGCTCTCAGTAAAGAGTAGCTTTTGGAATTATTTTTCTTACACAAAGCATTCTAAGGATGCATCCAGTGTATCAGTTTCCCACTGTATATAGACCACAGCATTTTAAAACTGTGTGCCTTGTTAGGAGATGACAGCTGCCAGTGCACTTCTGTTTTAATGAACTTTGACAGAAAGGGATGGTGGAATGTGGTTAGTGCATGCTAATAAAGCAGTAATTGTGCTAGTGAATTCACTGGATGTTCAATGCTGAGCTGACACTGTAGGACAGTAACCTACTTGCAGAGCAACAGTTTACTAAGATGGTGATAGAAGTGTGTTAAATGTGTTATTCACAGATTTAACGTGTAAACTGAGGTATATTTATACTTGCCATTGTCTCCTAGGTGTGTATTTTCATTCCTTGCTTCCCTTTTCACTCACCACTTAGCCGTGTAAAGTATTTACAAGCCATGTTGTGGCTGAGAGAGTCTTCCAAATTTTGAGATAGACTCCAAGACAAATGAGCATCATTATTTGCAAATGCTGCTCCTGAAGCTGCATCTAAAGGCAGCCACCTGGAAACCATCAACAACAACTGCTCACTTGTACTCATATCCACTGATTTACTACATTTAATTTTCATGTTCTTTCCTGCATCAGTAATTTTTTTTAAAAAATTGGATCTGCTCTCTCAAAATGAGTGACTTGTTCATAACATCTGATAGGTATGCCTTAAAATAGTCTCACTTCCCTTCACACTTGTCCATTCTACTCTCAGATTTCCTGCCATGTGTCTTTCTAGACTTGGAGAACATTTGCCCGCTAAATTAAAAAAAAAAAAAAATTAAAAATTCTAATGCTTCAAATACTCCTTAAAGTTTAATTCTATTATGATTCCTGTAAAACCAGTGACTGGGCAATGGTGAGCCTATCTATATTTTACTAGTGTGTGCTTTTCCATTTCCTGTTACTTTCTCTTTCATCTGATACATCATAATTCTTAACTAGGTGCCTCAGCATGTGCAGCCTCCAGCAGAACAGGACTCTTCACGAGACTTTGGAATGATCAGTCTGCTTTTCTCTTTGAATGAAAGCCCATTCTGCTTCAGTCCATTGATCTATAATTCTAGACATGGCAGTAACTCAGGAACAGCGTTGGCTCAAATAATTTCTACATCTCTAATAATATTTCACAGTGTTCATTAACGATACTAGGAAATGACTGGTTGGCTCACTGGGGAGTACCAGTGTAGAAACTGATGAGACACTGTTTTTTCTTTCATCTCTCTGTAGTCATACTAAATATTTCCTCCACATCTTTGTAATACAGTGATGCACAAAGTTCAGCAGTGCACACCCTGTCCCGGGGTATGTGTTTCTTCTGCTTTTGATGCTGTTCCCCCGTGTCTGGCCACTAACATCCTTCTAAGGGTGTGTACCCAGTCAGGACATAGGAACTTTTCCTCCTTGGGCCTTCCTAGAGCCCTCCAGGTCTGCAACCAGCTGACCTATTTTTCAATTCTGCTCAACAACGCAGATAAATGCGAAACATTTCAGGTTTTAAATGTGTTGTCATTTAAATTGTCATTGTTACATGGAGATTTTACTTTGCAAGAGGACTGCAAGACTGGGTGGATCTCAATGCAGCCACAGAAACTTTCTCCATGACAATTCAGGTGCTGAGATTGCTGAGTACTTAAGCAGTGTAGTTTAAGTGCAGATTTCAGGGCTACCTTCAGAAACAGAGTAAGTTGCCTTTCATGAGCCTTGTGCTGCAGCAGCAAGGCAAACACTGGTACGCAGTTCAACAGTGTGTCAGCCCACCAGCTCTTCTGAATCTTCTCCCAGAACCTTACTGTTTGACAGGGGATAAAAAAATAGGGGAGATGTTTCAAAGTCTTTTGCAAAATCAAACGTGATGTTTTTGTCGCTTGAATCCTGCCTGCCTTGGGCTTGATCAGCTTCCTTGCAGGTACTCTGACTGGGCTGCCTGCTGTTGGTAGAGGCTTTGAAGGAGAGGGTCATGAGGAACTGCACATGCTGGTCGTGCATGCTTTGTGTGTGTGTGCCACGGGAGGTTTTCTCTACAGGGTGTTTTGGCTTGTTCATAGCTCTGAAATGTGCAGCTGGTGAAGAGGACTGGTTCTGTAGTGCCAGGAAAAGCTCCAAAACTATGATCATTTATTAGCAAAGAGCAAAGTGACATTTGTCACCTTCTCTGCTGCTGCCACCTCATGGTCTGTCACCTACCTGAAACAGTGACCAAAGCACATAACCAGGCTGCTGAGCAGCCAGTGGAGCACTCCCAGAATAAGGAGTGTGTCAGCCAGCAGTTAGATGCTAAAAGGCTGACAATGAGAAGTACAGACTTTGTGCATGCATGTGTTTTTTTTCAAAGCCCAATACTTTAATAAATATTCTTGTCATTTGCACGCAGATGCTCCATTTGAAGATGTTGGGTTTCCCATTGTCATGTACCTGGTTTCTAGAGGAATCCCCAGTGGAATGTAGTCATGTGACAGATTTGCTCAGTCATTTGTTTCTTGCTTATTCTTGGATATTGTCTGTTTGGGCTGCAGATTTTCTTTAGTACAAGTCTCCTGGAAGGTTATTGCTGATGGCATCTATGGCCAAAGCTAGTCTGGAGAGATGAATTATTTAAGGTGACTAATGCTTTTAATGGACTTGATGATCAATAGTGCTTATAACAATACAACAGCAGGGAAATCTCAGTTGAGAAAGAGGTCAAGTATTAAAAAAACTAATTTCTGGAGAAGAAAGGGATCTTTGGACACATTTTGTCCCCTATAAAATGGGCTATTTCCCAGTGACTTTAATAGAATTGTGCATAGATCTTAGTTTTATCACAAGTGTTACAATAGTTGGTGTTTCCCTGGAAAAAAATCTGAAATTATGTGAGAATCTTCATATTTTTTACTTTTAAAATGCAAGACTTGTGATAAGGAATGCAAGTTTAAAAATACTATACCTTTGAATGCTGGCAGAAGCTGAACACAAATGTGAAGTATCTGAATGTATTAAGGAAAAATTTGTTACTTTAAATCTGATTCCATGAGTCACAGTACTAAAATGGTGGAGCACTTACTTTGTTCTCATGTTTCACTTTAAAAACTGTTTTATCAAGGCAAGGGCTTTTTTATTTAGAAGTTTGAAATTTATTTTTTTTTGAGACTGTGGAAGTTTTTACAAGGTTTTATCTCTTATGTTTGTGTTTAAGTGGCTCCCCTTGCTGAATTTCCTGCATCATACTGAAGAAAAGGTTTTCAGGTTTGATTTGGGAAAGCTGAAAGTAGAAGGAGAAAAGAGAAAGCAGTAAGAGTGTAGTGAATAAACTCCATTTCCAAGCCAAGTAAACTGTTTAAGAAGGAAAGAATGAAGCTATGACAGTAATGCCAAAGCCAGAGATTCAAAAATGCTACTCTGTAAATGCTTCAACCTCAAAAAATAATAAATATTTGGATTGTTTTATTAGCCTTTGTGTTCTTTAGCCCTGAGCATTAATGCTTCCACCAACTCTTTGGGCCCAAGCAAATCTGTTTTTTATAGGGCATTAAAGCTAAGATGTTATGCAAGTGTATCAGTTCAAAATACAGGAGATGCAGCATTACGTTAACACAATCCAGGATAAAATTGCAAGAATTGCAATGATACCTCAAGTAATGAGAACCAGCTGCAAGACCCATATAACAGGAATGGTACATATTGTTTGTGAATGTCTGTTAGCAAAAAAATCAACAAATGCCAAGAAACAGAAAAGTTGCTCTGAGAGGTTGCAAGTCTAATGATGGAATTATCTGGCAGGGGCCAGATACCTTCCCAATAACTTAACACCCCTAGTTTGATATGTCTTAGAGAAGCATGTCTCTGTAGACTAAAGCAAAGCTGTGATATGTCTTTTTCTCCCCTTCTATCCTCACATCTGCTTTATTCCTCAATATCCCAACTTCACACTTCCTCCTCAGCCCTGCTCCTGCTCCATCCTTCTTTCTGTGGACCATTAGCTTTTCTTCCCTTCTCAGCTGTCTTTACTTGACACTGTTTCTGCCATAAGTCATTTGGTCCAAGTTCTGACTCCTGCTGTGTTCTGGCAGGCCCAGTGTAGAAACTTGTATCCCACAGGGGCAAATTATTATTACTTGATGGGTAACATCTCACCTCTTTGCTGTGGTTCATAGCTTCTTAGTCTTTGATCATAAATTCAAGGCAAGAGTCTAGTACCTGGTCTGGGGAGAGGGATGGGTGGGAAATCTCGCCTTATTTTTAGGCAAATTATGCTGAATAACTGAACATGATATGAAACGTTCTTAGTGGAAAATCATGAATTTCTTTAAAATTATATTATGGGGTTTGTCCTTTGGGAGTGAAATGCAGTAACTTTACAGGAGTTCCAGTGGAGCAGTTTCAGTCAGAAAGTGAAAATTGAGTCTGTATGTACAAGAAAGTAATGGATAAAGAGCTTTCCTAAACTCCATGGATTCTGAATTTGTGTGTACAAGAAATTAATGGATAAAGAGCTTTCCATGGATTCTGTGTAAAAAAAAAAAAAAAAGAAAAAAGGCTTATTAGTTCTCTACATCTACAGCTAGTGTATGAAGAGCCAGATCCTAAGATACCTACTCAGATTTTCCTTTGGCAAACTCTGAAGAAGGATTGTGGTTAGGAAAACAAGCAAACAAACAAATTCTCTCAGGATGTTACTCTTTACAGTACTGTTCTCATTAGTCAGATCAAACTGTCAGAGGATGTATTTGCCTTACAAAGGGAAAGGAAACATCATTTTTTAATAATCTTTTCCACAGAAGGTCCCCTTCATCTTTGCCTTCCCTGATAGACCTCAGTCCCTTTCCTTGTATTACTTCCCAGTGGAGCAGTCGTTCCACACTCCAGCAGTGTTGTGAATCAACAGCCAGGCTTCAGTGATGAGTTTGACACTCATTAATGCTAATTATTCATGCTCTGTGTGTTGTATGCTTTGCATGTGTATGGACCCCAGATCTCTCCAGCTATTTTGTTTGATTATGTGAGAGTGCTACCTACATGCTTTCTAAAATCCATTGCTTTGTATGCAAATTATCCTCTCTAGTGGAAGTAGGGAAGACAATGCCATGCCATTTTGGAATGTCTCTAAATAAGTGTCTGGAACTGTGCTCGCTGTCATTCAGACTGGGGCTGGTTTGAAGGACTGCTGCATAAAGTGTAAATTTATTAAATTTAATGAATATTCCCATCTCCAGATCCATGGCAAACATGGCATGAGATATGTGGTGTTTCAGGGTGACATCTTTTAGACAGGACTTTAAATCGTGATTCTTTTGGCTACATTCCGAAGTGGATCTTACATAGAATCAGCTAAAGGATGCAATACCAGACTTGACTCTTCCAGAAGAGATTTTCCTGCTATATTCTAAACTGAAGAGCACTGATGTCTGATCCAATGGAGGGCAGCATTTTCTTCTCTTCTTAAAAGGAAGAGTTTCCTTCAGTTTGTTTAAAAAAGAAGTCTGATTGAGAGACTTTTCAACCTCTTTTTTTCAATTGAAGTTGCTCTGACAGTTGTTGCTTGGGTCAGCAGAGAGCATGGTCAGCTTCCAATTACCAGCAGCTAATGGAGAAATGCATTTTACTAAATCATTGCCTTGATATAGTGTCATTGATTTTAAATTATGGATGAAGCAATGAGTATTCTCATATGCTCACAGAGCAGTTCACAAAGGTGAGTTGAGCTAACACATGGTAGTTGTGGCATACTAGGAAAGCATCTGTCATCAGTTACTGCAGGCTAGCTTGGAAGGTCCAAGGGGAGTTCAGTTGCATTTCATTCAGCTAAATATACCTAATATTTATGTAATAGTTTTGTTAGTCTGTTGCGGTATTTTGTTTTTTTGGTTGGGGATTTTTTACAGACCTTATTTCTGAGTAGGGCAGAAAGTGGAGCTAAGCAAATCCATAAAGATTACTCCTATTTAGGTGGGAATGTTTGCTTGATTCTAGGAGCTCCCAAGTAATAAAACTCAGCAACGAATTCTTGCCCACACAGACCAAGGAAGTCAAACCTCAGCACTTCTAGTTCTGCTTTTTGTTGTTGTTCACCCCTAATTTTAGCACTTTCATGCTGTGAATCTAATACCCACAGCACACATCCCTAGTGTAAGTCAGTTTTGTGTGATGAAGCTCAAGTAAGTGATGCAGTTGTCATCTGTGCACACAGATTTGAAAAGTTAGGCCTTGAGACAGAAGAATAAATATTAGGAATTCAAGGTCTTCTGGTGGTTAAGCAAGTAAGAAGTCATTACTGTAGCACTGGTAGGACAAAAAAAGCTGAGTTTCTGAGTAAAGCCATGATCATTTACTTGCTATAGTGCACTGCTGTTGCTGAGTCACATGAGGAGCACAGATTACTCAAAAGAGGCAATTTAGCAGAGATGCACACACTTGCTTTCTCCTTCTTGCTGTCTCAGGGTGTGTATTGAGGCAAAACGTGCAACATCCAACAGCTCATTGTCTCTATATCCACAGTCATCAGAAGATTGTCACAGCAGCCCCTGGGTCATCACTGCTGGGTCACATCAGATCCTACATACAGGACTGCACCATGGTGCATCTGCATCTCTGCTTATGGACAGGGGAGATGCTACTGCCTCAAGTACCTGATCTTATAGTGAAACTTACCTCTGGATTTAATCTAGACTGCAGCAATTTGTGAGGTTCTTGCTTACAGCTGTGCCAACAGTCCTGCAAAAAAAAAGCTTATTCTTAATTTTTTAACTCTGAAATATTTTTGATTTCTGATGAAATATGGTTTTAAATAACATTTTGCCAGAAATGCTACATGGAAATATTAAAATTTGGAAATGAAAAAGTGTGCCAGCATAATTTACATAAGTGTGGTCCCCCATAACAAATACTACTCCAGCTTACTGGCACCTCCTCAGGCCCTGCCCTGCAGTATTTTCTCAAAGAAACTGGGAAACCTCTTTAGTTTCACTATTGTTTATTTTTATGTTGTGTACCTTGTCCTTAGCTGCACACGGAGATTTCACTGTGTTTGATGCTGTACAAATACAGAACAAAAGGATCATTGCTCCAAAGAGGCTGCAGTTAAGAGAAACTAAAAAGAGGTGGAAATGTGAGGAAACAGTGGGATAATGGCCCTGCGCCAGGCAGTATATTCAGCACACTGACAGTCTGACTGTTGTCACAGTTTCCTTTAGAGCATCGAGGGGGAACTGTGGAGAAAGATAATTGGGCAGTATTGCTGACATGTTGCATCTTTAGGTTATCACCAAATCACCATAAGAAACATGGCAGAAAGCTCAGGAATGTAATGATTAGGCATGCAAGCTTGCATGGAAGTGCTATCAGAATGGAGCATCTCAGTAAAGCACAAGAAGGTGAGGGAGGAAGAGAACTAGGAAGCCTGTGCAACCAAAGTGAGTGAGTGGAGTTTGCAGTAGAGAAGCAGCTAGTATTTGAAAACTGCAAGGAGAGAGGTGACCCACTCAAAAAAAATGAGCCAAGAGAAATCATCTTTGCAGTAGTATTTTGAATGAAATAAGACAGACAAGATTGTATCTGTCAAGGCCAAGGAGAAGGATGCTGTGGTATCAGATTTTCAGCTGTGTGGATGGATAAGAAAAGTCATGCCTTAGATATGTTATACAGAAAGAATGTACAAGACACACACAGGTAGTCAGCTCATGCTGAACAGATTAACTTCTAATGGAAAGGTTCTTTGTCTCAAGCAGGTGTTTATTTAAACAGTGGTCAAACTGCTCATTTGAGAGGAAGTGGGAGGAAGGGTGAAAAGACAGATGAAAGAGGTAAAGAATAAACTGTAAGAAGGTTTTTCAAAGCACTGCTTTCATATGGCAGCACACTGCACCAGAGGCTGAAGGCATAATGCTGATTATAAAGTCAAAGTTGGTCTTTTCCTTCCCTGTTTCAGTGCTTCTCAAATCATCAGCCTTGGTACTGTAACCTTGCATGAGTATTGTGCATCCACCCATACAGGTGATTATTCTCATAAGCTAAACTGAAACATAAGGGCCTGCAGGACTCAGTAAATACACTTCTGCCTCAAACTCCAGCTGGCTGGGGTTAAATTATTAACCAAGTACTATTTACTGATTTATGAGTTTTCACCAGCCCTGTGTTGTGCTGACCGTAACCACTTTACTAGTCAAGTTTGAACTGATAACAGTTAAAAGGCACAAACATTGTTATTTACTGGAAAATGCCATTGGCTGGAGTTACACGTTCATTGTTTTCTCCCAGTTCATGTACAAGTAAACCAGTTTGTTTATTGGAGTTAAGACTACACACAGAATCTGACAAACAAGCCATGACAGAACTTGCTGTTCTCTGGAATATCTCATTGGACCTTTTTTAGTTCTGACATTCAATCCCTGGAATAAAGCTTTAATATGAATTAATCTATATGGTTAAAAAGATACATAATTCTGTTCTGGTATTATACTTCATAGATAAAAACCCTTAAATTCCTGTTGAATCATGACTATGTTCTGTTACCAGGGGTTTTTCTTGTATGTTCCCTAAACAATCTTTCCTATATAATAAATGTGACTTCAGGTGAAAGCTGGCTTGTAGCTCGGAGAACTTCCTTGGAATATTTCCCCATGAAGTCTCTTTGAGACATAATGTGAGGGAAGGATGCTGGCTGCTCCATACAAAATAATATTTTAGTAGATACTCCTTTTACTTAGTTGGGTGCTGAAAATAAGCCCTGAATTCACAAAAGCTGAAGCTGTGAGGTTTTAGAAATACAAGAGAACAATGCTGAGAGCTGGGAACCTTTTGGGTAGGGTGACTTAGCTACTTAGAAAAATAAAAAGGCAACGTATTTATTACATAGGAAAGCAAGACTTTATGTTTGTGAATAAATGTGTGGGTCCTTCTGTTCCTGAAGAGCACTAGATGATGTAAGAAGAGGAAGGAATACAAAGAGAGCTGCATGGTGAAGCATAAAAGAATTTGAGGTGGAAAACAGTGATGTCAGTTGTGTTCTGCTCTGGATTATTTGTCTGTCTTTCAGCACAGTCATTCAGCTACAGTGTTTTCCTGGCAATGAAATACCTGCTGTTGCTTCAAACTTCTGTGGCACTCTGGCATTTTACAGTCTGTTTTTCCAGGAAACACTTTGACAAACTGGACCTCTCACTGAGACCAGCAGACCCATGTCCTTTCTTTGAAATTTCCAATTGTGCCAGAACACTGCTCCCCAAAAGCAGTTGGATAATTTTCAAGGGAAATAGATAGGAGACATCGAGAGTGACTAAATGGAGTAAAATAACGGTGTTTGGTTCTCCCCACAGTTGTAGGGTCAACCAGTCCTTTGCCGTATGTTAGTTTTTCTGTGGCTCATGGCAGCCAGGGAAAGCCATAACCCATATGATTTCATGTGAGGAGACTCCTTACTGTCCACAGAATGCTTCTGGTCTTTCAAAATTCATATGTGCTGCAGTAACGTGGTGTCCTAGTTAAAAGTTTATAACTTTTTCAGGATGCTCAAAAATCATCTAACTTCCCATGAAAAGCTGCAGATTACGTGATGCCTCTTTCTTGTTAACACTGTCTTGTTCAGATTTCACAATCCAAGGAGTCAGACACGGTCTTTTCTTGTCAAGTGTGTTACAGCAGAAGAATGTGCTGTTCTGAATTATCTTCAAGAATCTCAGGACCTTTTACTTTGCTTTGGTAGCTTATGGAAGAAAAAAAAAAGAAAAGAAACATTCATTAGGTGAAATAATGTTTATTTGGTTAATATAATTCATTGCTTCTTCAGTTGCACCTTAATTTTCACCCATAATTACAATGCTACTTGAGAGACTTCAGTAACATTTAACTCGTAAGTTACCTTGGGGTCATTTTATACCTGTGTCTCCTATTTCAATAAAAATTTCAATAGGAATAGCAATTAAAAATGTACTTGAATTACAACTTCCCTTTTGTGACATTACTGCTACAGGCATCTACATTATGGACAAGAATTTGCTATTTATTGTTCATTACTGGAGAGTTGTTCCTCTTTTACTTAAAGTTCAAAACTTTCCCAACCATATATTGTAAATATGTGTTGGCTTATTGCCCGTTAAAATACTTGGTGTATATTGATACAGGCCAATTATGTGTCTGCAGAAATATAGCACAAAAACTGTGATTGTTCTTACTGACTGCATGGTAAGGTCTGTGTGTCAAAACATAGGTTGAACCAATGTTGAGCAGTTCTGAAAAACAGGATTGAACAAGGATGAGGTTCTTTCTCATGTCTATAGCATTTGGACACTTTTTTCAGGAAGTGTCAAAGCAGGTTCAGGGGTCTTTCACTGCCTGGTCTGTGCCCTAAAAATACAGGTTGATTACAAAATGACTCCTTTCCCCTCTCTGACATGACAGGCCAGCTCAAAGTCTGTTTCCAGACTTTCTTACACTGAACGACATCTAACTCATTGAAAAATTACTTTTTTAATGGTCAATATAGACCTGTGATTAAAAAAAAAAAAAAAAGAAAAGAAAAAAGAAAAAAAGTATTTAAATAGTTGCCTCACTGTTGTTCTGTTTTGTTTTTTGCAGTACTGACCATAGGACAGAGTAACACTGATACTCACAAAGCGATGGTTTGGGTGCAGCTTTCCAGTAATACACACCACATGGATCTCTGCATTTGTTACACTCCTCTTCTTTTGGTGTCGTGGCTGGAAACACGAAACATTCTACAGGTACTGCAAAGTGCATGTTTCATTTCCTAAGAGTACATATAAACCCCCAAAAAGTCAGTGTGCGTGTTTGTTGAAATGGTTCCTAAGTTTTTAAGTGTTGCTGCAGTCAGGGGAACATTGTCACAGCTGATATCCTGCTACAAATATCAGTGTGCCAGGTGAATTATTTTATTTATGTCTTGCTTTGTTTGGCATAACAGCAACAGGGCCCATTATGTAATAATACAATGACTTGCTTTAAGACCTGTTCCGGGCAGGGGAGAACACTTAGGACATGCTATGCTTCCCCTTAGAGGTCTGTGTATTTAAGCCTGCCTTGAAGTCAGTTAGTTCCAATTAGGTCTGCTGTTTTCAGAAGAACCTGGTGAGGTCACCCAGTCTCTCCCATCTTCTGCGGCAAAGAAGTTTTGGGAGAGGAGCAGCACCATTTCTTCTCTCGGGTGCTGAAAGTTCATTTGTTAACAGTAGTTCTGTTTCAGATAGCAGTACATGGATTTATTTCTTCCTCTTCAGTTTTCATGTTTTAATTGACATAAATAAAAGGAGCTTGAAGTTCCTGTTGTTGGGTGGAGATGAATGAATGGAGAATGATCTTCCTGAGGGATCAGTTCTTCTCCCCTTTCCTTTCAATTGTATCCCACTTGACCTAGGGCAGTACTTGTGCCAGAAAACAGAGTACAGCCTGAAGCCTCAGTGTTATTTTCATTGCTGGCAAGCTGTTCAAAGCAAGAGCAGCAGCTCTCTAGTCTGATTGTGATTCAGCATCAAATGAGATAAATGGTTTCTGCTTCTTTCTTACCACCTCCATCCTGGCAGATAAGAAATAGCCCAAGATTTGTACCCCTCGGTCCATGGTCTGCCACGCCTTTGGGTGCTCTTTTTAGTCCACCCCAAATCATGATCTAGTTTAGACTGTTTGTCCCTCTCTGGAGAGCTGTTATTTTATATTTGAAAAATACCAATATTAGTTGGGGTTAATTTATCCCATTGCTCATCTCTGTTCTCATTTAATGGTCGGTTGCTTTTCCTGTTTCAGTACTTATCAAATGCACACTTGCAGAGTGAGAGAGAAGATCTAAATTTTGATCTAGAGAAGATCTAAATTTTGATTATCATATATTAGCAAAGTTTGAGTACAATTTTCTTCAGTACCTCATTGCCTTGACAACAGAAAACAGACTTTGCTTCAAAAAGAGAGGTGTCTACTATAACTTTGAGGGCTATAGCACAATACTGTAAATCAGATTTTACCTGAAAAGGATCTAGTCATTGTTTTGTGTCTGTAAGGGTTTTTAGATTTTCAAGAAATGTAGAAAAATCCACCTACTTCTCCATATTTTCCATTTCTTTAGATTATGACCTCTCTTGGTGATTTAAAATTAAATTGAACTGTGTGGTTATTCTTTTTGGGAATAGATTGCAAATTTTCAGCCCCCCTGATACTTTGATTTAATATTTCAATGTACAAAATATAAACCCATATAGCTGCTCTTCCAAACACACAGGCCATTTGCCTGCATTCTGAATCTAATGTTGCCTATGACTTTCCTAATTATCTTCTGCATTCCCTACTGAGTAAGACATAATGCTTATCAGCATGTTTCATCCATTTTTGCTCTTCCTCATTGTGTTGCACAGTCTTTTTTTCTTTCTCAGTATGATCTCTTTTGAAACAGATGTTTCTCTGTTTTACAAGGTCCTAATCTTGCAATCACATAACCCAACTAGGTGCATTGTTCAAGATATGTTCAAGACTCTAACTTGATTTTAACCTACCTCCAAAGACTAGTTTGGAAGGTAATTAATGGTATCTTGATTTCTTTTCACTAACCATATTCTAAGCAGAATTTTTTAGGAATTTACCTCAGGATGAAGTTACACAAAACTGGAAAGGTTGCAGATAAACGTAAGTGGATGGTTGTATGCACTGATCTAACAGAATATTTCAAGTAATTACATTGAAGCTGTTCTTATTATGGCTTTGGTAGTACAAAGGACAGGAGGAGAATGTGTCTCTTGTCAGCTGTTGGCTTTAGTAGGTTATGGTGCCTTCTGCTTTGTGTTGAACTGCCTAATTTAGGTCTTCATCACTGGAGAGCATCCAGAAAGTTCTTAAGCATAATTGTTGACCTTTGAAAAAAAAAAACCAACCTACATTCTTGTAGATGAGCAAGGGGTACAGAAGTTTCTGCTGGAGTGTCTATTTGAGTGCCTGCTAAGGAGAAAAACTGTTTAAATTACAGGATTTTATTGATGCAGAAGAATTGGATGAAGACTGGGAAAGGAGAAGTTATCATTAGTTTGAGCAGAGTACCTTGGTTTGACAGCATTTTTGTGCTCTGAAGAGAAACCTTCTTGAGAAGGTACAAGGCAGAGGCAAAGCATCTGAGTGAAAAATATTTGCTTTATAGGAAATTTGTCTTAGGTCCTGCGGCTCTTTTCCTACCTCTTCTTCTTCCAGAACCAAATGCATGTGCCTTTTGCTCTAGATTAGTGTTCTTGCCAGTTGTTAATGCTTTGGTATTCCATAGCCTTGGTACTCACTGTTGATCAGGGCACCTTTGGCCTGAAAATGAAAGGAGTCCATTCTGATCACTGTATGCTAGGACACTGAAATACTTTGGCTTATTTTCTCTGAATAATACTCTCCCTCTTTCCTTGGAAATAGCAACAGGTAGGGGACATAATTTGCTACCCACTCTCTGGTTAAACAGTTAATTTTCTTTTTTAAGCAAATGATGCCTCCAAGAATGGTTTAAAATGTACGGAATATGCATAACTTGAATTTCTTTTTGGCCTTAACGTTTACTCAAAAATGTTCTGATCAGACTGAATTTATTTACGCTTACCTAAGTAACAAAAGAAGATTTGAACTTTTACAAGGGAAGTGTGATCAGTTGGTAACTTTGCAATTTGCTTTTGTTATTTTATTTGCCTGCCTGTGACTTTCACATGAACAGCATGCTTCTAAAATGCTTATTTGCAGATGTCACTTTAAATACTATTTTTCAAGAGTTTATTTTTCTTAGAAAACAGATGTCTGTAATTATCCTCTTTGACCTTGAGACTTATCAAAGTCAAATAGGTAATCAACCAATCAGACAGGCTATCATTATCAGAAGAAAAGTGATTATAATCTGAATATGTTTGAACATGATTATTACAAGGCTTAAACAGTCACACTTCTGATTGGGGCAGAACTGAAGATATTATCACTTCATAATTCACATGATGTAACTTCACTTATCCTTGTAATTTAGGAATATGAAGAGCTAAATTTATTGAACAGTGTAGTTCTTAAAACTTGAAAAAAAAGCATGTAATACCCTCTCTAAATCGAGGGGGAGGATTCTCAAAATCTTTATACTGAAATTAAGGAATTTAAAAACATGAGAAGTGAAACACAATAACAGAGCAAGCTCTTAAAGGGCTGAAGAGTACAGCATGTATTTGTGTATGCAAATGCACTTGGAATGAAATGTTTCACCGCTCTGGATCCAATCTAACAAAGCACCGAGAGTCTCCTTGGCTCTTAGCATTTAGATGATCAGCTCCATGTCTCCTGGGATCAGGCCCAAACCTTGTGCATCTCCTTCAGAGCACTTCTTTGCACACTTAGGAGTGTGGGAGGTCAACAATCCTTTGCTGAGCACATCTTGAAAGGCACAGGACTGGGGCTGTCCTTGGCTGAGGTCAGGGATGAGATGGCCATGCCACTCCTCAGGGGCTGCCAAGTGCAGGGAGCTGCTGCCCTGGGGGATGGAGTTACACTGGGTTAGCCTCTGTAAGTGAAGTTGCAGGGAAAGATGGAGGCAGATTTTAACCTCATCCATGGCAGTTTTGAAGATCTGCATGCAGATAAAGAAATTAGTTTTTTAAAATGGGAAATTGTGGGAATGTGAAAAAATGCAGGGAAGCAGAAAAAGCCTGTTGATAATCAGAGGATGGAGAATAGAAGGGGAGAAGCAGAATTCTTTAATATACAGGGTTGCCCATGGTAGATGTTTCGATTGCTAGGGTGGGTTGCTTTTACCTGATCTAACAGGTAAAACTTGAGCTCAAAGCTCAGAAGTTACTTTATATCAGAAAGATTTATTTTAAAAGAAAATTCCTGTGGATCTGAAGAACAATGCAATCATGTTCAGCTGCTGAATATTCCTGCCCTGCAAGAAATAAGCATGGTGGTTGATTTCCCAAAGTGTGAGCTAGCAGTGCCAGTACCAGCTGACAGAAAAATGCTCCCCAGGGGATAGTCAAGATTCTGTTTAGAGTATTTCAGCACTCTGCTCTATGTTCAAATGACGTGGAACAAAGTGGTCTGAGACTTTCTGCTTAGGAAATTGATTGGTTTTGCCCAATATAGCAAAGACACATGTTCTATTATATTGGTCCTGTGCAAAATGAGTGTGCCTAGTAAGGACTGGCTAATTAAGCAGTTTCAGAGGGCAGAAGCTTTCCCAATCTCTGGAGAAATCTCTCAGAATAATCTAACTGCACTCTTGGCCATTTCTTGGGTCTTGCACATACTTGGGAAAAAAAATTATCAGCATTAGATTCTCTGTGGACCATTTGAAAATCAAACAATTTTGAAACATGAGGAAATAGATTCTTTCACAGCAGGATATGGCCTGTGGCAATATGAATGGGTTTGAAATTTTTTGCTTGGGACATGCTTCAGAGATTTGTAAGGAGTCTTTTCACACCTAGAAGATGTCCTGGTGCTTACCACACCTCTGAAGAGGAATCAATACCCTCTCACATAATTCAGAATAACCTGAAGGCTACCGATCTTAATTAAAGCAAAAGAAATTGAAGTTGTTCTGTAAAGAGAGAAAATACTTTAGCCATAATCAATGAGACAAGAATTTGCTTGGAGAAGGAGGGAGTAGGGAGCCTGGAAATTCTGCAGAAGTATCTTCTTCCCCCAAAACTCACTGCTCTGCAGACTTTTAAAGGGCTCCATTCCCATTACAGAAGGTTTATCTGTACAGTGACCCATATTTCAAAAGCACTGCATAGGATGGATGAAAAAGGGTAACGATTCCAGGAGTCAACTGCATGATTTAACATTTTTCAGCACTGAAAAGGGAGTTTGTGGCTCTCTCAGCTCAGCCATGTTTCAGAGTCTTTCTGATGCTGGACTCCACTATTAGAACTTACTATCTGACATACACACAATGACGTTACTGGCTTGGTACAGGAGATATCTAAGCTCTCCATGAAGAAATTATTTGCACTATCTGAAATTTACAGCAGTGATTAAACCTACAGGACTTTTCCACTAGTAGCTGTAGGCAAGAAAGTTTATAGGCAGGAGATGAAGTTCATCACTGTGATGAGGACTTTGGATTCAGGGGTTCTCAGGACATGCTGTCATGTGAATAGAAAAATTATTATTGTGATGTTGCTGCTGTGTTTAAGTCCAGGCATGAAGAAAATCATGCTGCTGGTGTCTGTAGACAGTGTTGCAAGTGGTTTGTTTCTTTCCATGCTGGAGAGCAGGGACATAGCTATTCAGTGAAAAATGTGGCTGCTGACAAAGAAAGCATGGTTATAATTTTTCCTCCTTGCCTGACAGAAGTAGAAATATCCTAGTGCCTTGGAAGGAGGAAAACAGAGACCAGAATTACCCTGTACTGCAGTTAAAGGCGTCCATGCTACTAGAATAACATATGACTTGCAATTTTAGTTTCCACTAATGAGCTAGAATAAAATGTTCATATTCTAGACCTGCCATTCCATATCAGGGATGAACCAGAAACACCCTTTTCTGATTTGCTAAAAGACATTTGGGAGAGAAGGAATAAAAGCTCTAGAGTGACATGGACAAGATGGAAATCAATTTGGGGTTTTGTCATGAAAATGCTCTGATAAAAACTAGGTCAATCATTCCTTAAGTCAGTTGTTGAATTAATTCTTGCTGGACTCTCTGAAGTGAGATTTGGGATCCAGACAGGGCGTGTGTCTGATATCCCAGCCAGTCATATATGAAATTATTGGCTTTTCCTTGGGCTTTCTGGAATTAGTTCCTTTTATCAGTAGGAAAAGTGAAACACTAGAAACTATTACCTGTGGGAGCATAGAGAGGAGCTGTGGCAAAGCCAGCTGAGGAGATGAGAGATTTCCCTGTCACTGTTGGCTAATGTAGGGTCTAAGACTTTGAACTAGAGATATGAAGGCCCATATTTCAGAGGCAGAAAGGGAGAAAACCAATGAAGTGTAGGTTATTTGAGTGGCAAGAGAGAGAGCTTGTTAAAACACAGGATTGATTAAAAGGCAGGCTGGGATTTCTGAATAACTGCTCCTTGTTCCTTGTACATTCAGTGAATCACAATTTTATATATATTTGTGGCAGAGAAATCTTATCTTGCAAAAGAAATATTCCAGGAATACCATATTGTTCTTCAGTGGCTTTTTGAACATATTGTGGTTTGGCCCAAGGTAAAGGGGCAACAGTGTGTTTTGAATCTATGATATTACAGTCAGATGCTGAAATTCCTTATATGGTCCATTCTCTAAACTACTGACATAACAGATGTAATGGTTTAAGCCCAGGTGGAAAGGAAGCACCATACAGTTGTTCACTCAACCCTCCTCTTTGTCCCCCCTTCACCCTGGTGGAACGGGGAGGAGAATCAAAGGAAAACTTTTTTGTTGAGATAAGAACAGCTTAATAATTGAAAATAAAGTAAAATACAATAATAATGGCAAATAATGGTAACCTGTTCCAGCTGTGCTCCCTCCCACTGGTAGGGCATGAGACAAGGGAAAGAAATCCTTGACTTAGGATAAACACAACTTAACAAAAACTAAAACATCAGTATATTATCAACACCATTCTAATTCTGAATCCAAAACATTTTATAGCTCTTGAGAAGAAATTAACTCTACTCTAGCTAAAACCAAGACAACAGGTTATGCAAATGAAATAAATTTTTTTATTTACATTGAATGCCTTTAGCTTCTCAGAAGTGAGAAAGCTGAATTAGCAAATTTTTTTAATCTGCTTTCTATCCAGATTTATTGACCTTTCTGTTATTGGCTGAAATTAATCATAATTTACTAAGTCTGGGTGGATTTTTCTAAGAGAGAGAGAAAAAAAAAGAGCTGCTTTTCCATCTTTTCTGTTAATTCTAGCATTGCCTTGACATTGTGCATGTCTACTTCTACTATTGAAGAATTCTTTACTCTTAAACAACTCCACTATCTTTCCTAAGGAATCTGAACTCAATTAAGCAGCTTATCTACTCCTTCTTCAAAAATTCAGCTGTTCTGCATCACAGCTAATCCTGAAACTTGGCATGAAATTATGCACAATTTATTTTCCATTATCTTGCTATATTCTTCAGAAGGTATGACAGGAACTTTAATGTTCACATAAAAGTGGACATATTTTCAAAGCACAAAATATTTAGCCCTGTTGAGCCTCTACCTTTGGCTCAAGGAAGTCCCTGAGCTACAAACAGTTTATGAACGTGGTAATAGTGATACTCTACTGGTTGCTGCTGGAGATACATCATACTGGGCTGGATGGACTGTTTGGTGGCTTCTCTGTAGCTGTTCTGACTTATTCCATACAAAAACTCACAAATTGTATCCAAATTTGAGCAGAAACTATTTACCTTCATTGGATCTCAATGTTTGCAGCATCATATGCACAGAGAGCATTTCTGCATGAGGATTTCAGTTGAATCAGGATTGATGCATGTGTATCTCGGATGCAAACCCACAGTCTCACTTAAAATGTGCGCCCTGCCTTTTAAGCGTGCTTGTGTCATTACATCCTTGTGCATCTTGACATCTTCATCTCTCACTAATTGGACAGAATATCTTCTCTTGTGACCAAATTTGGGAAAACGGGATTTGAACCTCTGTTTCATATTCTAATATCAATGGCCCTGTGTTTTGCATGATATTTACTGACAGCTCTTCAATTTAATGCAGATTAAGAACCTTTCCAAGGAGGTTCTCATTGCCCTAGTATGTGTAGCTGACAAATAAAACAATCCATTGCTTTGAAAAAATTTTCAGCTTTGAGAATGGTGAATATTTAATAAATAGTTAGTCAGTAAACTGTTAGTCGACTCTATCCCCAAACAAGGTCCTTTTTTCAAAACTACAGTAGTTCTTGCCTTACTCCCAACCTCTCTGTAGCTGATTCTAGAAACTGTATTACCTAACTGAGAACTGACTCTCACAAATTTTCCCACTGAAAGGTTTTGAAGAAGATTGAAACATCTACCCAGCTACAGAAGAGAGATGGTGGTGACACTGCTTCCACTTGAAATCAGTTGCAGAAAACAAAGGTTGAAAATCATGTATAATTCTAACTACTGAGCAGCTCCACCAGTAACATATTCGATCACCTCTCTCTTCTCGATTTCTGCTCATTATTGTGACTTGATGGGTTTTTTTCATAGCAAAACTACATATGATACATCTTGCAGAGGCAGCTTTCCATAAGCACAAGTGAGGTTTCAATGTCTGGCTTCCTTTGACTTCCTTTGTGGTATAACCATTTGATTGGTGATCACATCTTTGTCAGACTTTTCCCTCCATTTTTAAATATCCCAGTATAAAGCAAAGCAATACAACTCCTACGTAGAACTATAGTTATTAATATATTTTAAATACACTTTTAAATGTACTTTGTTATACTTGTCTTCATAGAATCATAGTATCATTTTGGTTGGAAAAGAACTGTTAAGATCAAGCCCAAATGTTTACCCAGCACTGCCAAGTCCACTAGTAAACCATGTCCCTCAGGGCCACATCTAGAGTTTTAATAAATGAGAAGTAATCAGTTTAAAAGCAATGCAGTATAAAAAAAAAAAAAAAGAAAAAAAGAAAAAAAAAGAGCAGTGGAATTTAGCAGCAGTTTTGATATGATGTCTTTGTAATAATAATTTTTTTAAGATGAGTTGGTTGCAATGAGTTTTGACTTAAGACAGAAGGGAATTAGGTATTTTGCACTTCTGCAAATAATACCGAATGTAAGAGGTCTCTAGAGAGCTGGAGAATTTACAAAGTGTTAGTGACTTCATCATCTCAGCAGCTGGAATGCTAAAAGGAAATTATTTTTCAAATTACTTTTCCAGGACTGTGTTCTTAAACATTCAAATGTAGATGCACACATGAGGAACAAGGTATTTGTTAATAATCCCAGTCACTGTAGTAATTGATACATTTATACTTGTGCTCAGGGAAAAGGTATGTCAGAACTGGACATGAAAATGCTGGGCTATGGTGCAAAAAGATGGATATCGTTGCAGAAAATCTGCAAAAAGGAAGTGTTTGTAAGATTAGAAAGAACTGTCCAAGTTGGTCTTATAAAAATTATTTTAATTGGGGATCAATATTTTTAGTGGATCTGAACTGCAGTTATCTCTCTGGGCCATACAGCATGCCATATTCACCTGAATTGTTTTTCTTTAAATATAAGCCTTTTTAGCGGCAAAGAATGTTTTAAAGTTCTTGTGAATCTAATCCTGTTGTTGCATTTTGGAAGGGAAGTAATAATGAGGTACTTCAGCTCTTCTTCAGTCGGACAGGTCTTCTAAACATTCACTGTTAGTGTATGCTGTGCGTGTTCACCAATTGTTTTGAGGAGGTAGTTTTTTTCAGTAGATGTTTCAACGTGCCTAAGTGAGCAGAAAGGATCCCTGTTTCTGAATTAGAAATTTCTTCTGGTGAAATTTACACAATAAAAGACATCTGTATGAAGCATAGTATGAAATGGAGATGTTTTACATTTGTATATCACCCCCTTTCCCAACATCCACAAGGTTGCAATAATGCATTACAGACTTGTAGTATCCTCATAAATTGTGTATTAGTCTCTGTTTCATTGACAGGGAGCTGGAATACAGAAATACATGTGATTTTCTCAATTCTTTCAGTAAGCTAGTTAAAATAATGGAATATTTTTTTGAATCCTAGTTGTGTCTGAAGCAAAGAAAAAAAAAATAATGGAAGGGATCTCTGGCAGTTGTAAACTTCATCCCCATTAAGAGTTCTGCTCTGTTTATATCAGTTTTGAAATATGTTTAAGTTGTTCTCTAGTGACAAATATACCACAGCTTCTCCAGGCAATATATTTCAATGTCTCCCTGTGCTTATCACTAAAAAAGTTCGCTGCAATTTAAATCTATTACTTCTTGAGCACAACGGGCATAGAGAACAAATTACTCCTTTCCTTTGAAAACTGTGACCATACTCCCCCTCAGTCTTCCCATCTGGAGATGAAACAATTGCACTTCTTTTGATCTTTCATTGCAGGTCATGTTTTCTAGCCCCCTAATCATATGGCTGATGCCTTCATAATACTAAATAAAGCAGAAGGATTACTTCACCTGTCTCACAGAGCAATTTTGTGTTGCAAACCAAATACCATGTTTGCTTTCTCTTCCCCAGAGTGACACTGCTGATCCATACTGCTTGTCCTGTGTTGGAGGCCTGTTCTTCTGCAGAAAAGCTACCCCACCACTCAAGCCCCAGCTTGCCCACCTTGCAGTTGTCATAGCTGTGAGCAGGGGCTCTCCCCATCTTATTTTTTGCCTCCTCATCAGTGGGGAGGAACTCACAAGGTATCTGGTTTGCTCTTTTAGAATCTGGCTGTCTCCTCCTTTCTAAACTGGATATACAGAGGTAATGGGAACATAAACCAAAGACCATCCAAGCATTATTACTGCAGATGTGGCCACAAAGGAACTACTTCTATAAATTCTTCAAATGTAAGTTTTCTCTTGCCTACACCGTGTTGACTGGAAGATCATTATAGGATGTTGGTCAGCACCTGAGGGTGGTGAAATATTTGATCTAGTTTACTTGCTCTCAAAGCAGAATGTTCTCCGTGGTGTCGAGACCTGTGCAAAGCACAGCCCTGTCCCTTCTTTCTTGCACAAGTCCCTGGAAAGAGTTTTGATTGCCTTCTGTGTGACAAGTGCTGTCAGTGACAGAGTCACCTTTGGCGGCATTCTGTGTTTGTCTCCTGTTTTCCTGGGATCCTGGGTGCGGGTGGCTAAAAAAAGAAAAAACAACAGAAAGAGAGAGAAAAAGACAATCTGTAGCATCTGGTGGGTGAAAAGCAGATCACAGAGTCATAGAATCAGTTGGGTTGGAAGAGACCTTCAAGATCATCAAGTCCAACCCTTGATCCAACACCACTGTGATTACGAGATCATGGCGCAAATTGCCACATCCAGTCTCATCTTAAAAGCCTCCAGGGATGGTGAATCCACCACCTCTCTGGGCAGACCATTTCAATGCCTGATTACTCTCTCTGTAAAGAACTTCTTTCTAATATCCAACCTAAAGCTCCCCTGGCAGAGCTCCCCTTGTCCTACTGCTGGTTGCCTGGGAGAAGAGACCTGGCTATACCCTCCCTTCAGGGAGTTGTAGAGAGTGATGAGGTCTCCCCTGAGCCTCCTCTTCTCCAGGCTAAACACCCCCAGCTCCCTCAGCCTCTCCCCACAGCACTTGTGCTCCAGTCCCCTCACCAGCCTCCTTGTTCTTCTCTGGACCAGCTCCAGCACCTCAACATCCTTCCTGAACTGAGGGGCCCAGAACTGAACACAGGACTCAAGGTTGTATTTTACTTTATTCATCTATTTTATCGTCACCATTTGCATTTCCCCTCTTTTCTTTTTTTTTTAAAAAAAAAGAAGTTTCGATGAAGTTTTACTCGGGCGAGAGGCACCACCACTGTCGGCGGGCTCTGTGCAGCCGCTCCTGCTCCTTCGTGTCCCGCTCTTTTCCCTCCGCCGGCCCCTGGGTGGCGTCCCTGCAGCTCCACGGGGCTTTGGGAAGCAGCTCTGGGAAGCGGCTTTGGGAAGCGGCGCTCGGTCCCTGGAGCAGTGCGGAGCGCCCCCCGCTCCGGCAGGATGGATCCACTCCGCAGCTTTCCTGCGGCTGCCCGCGGGTGTTCCCAGGGCTGGTTTCCCTGGATGCCGGGGTCAGGCGCTGTGCCGGATGGTTAAAGGGCAGTCCGGGATGGGAAGGCACTGGGGCGGCTCTGTCAGCGCCGCGGCGAGCTGCCCGCAGCCGGGCTGGGAGAGCCTTTCCAGGGGGAGCCTTTCCAGGGGCAGCCTTTCCAGCGGGAGCACTGCCGCTCTTAGGGCAGCTCCGGGAGAGGGAGCGGGAGCAGAGCCGCGCTGTGGGAGCAGCAGGGATGGGATGGGATGGGATGGGATGGGATGGGATGGGATGGGATGGGATGGGATGGGATGGGATGGGATGGGA
>JAWWEW010000131.1:10530788-10549967 GCA_035583185.1 Anabacerthia variegaticeps | reverse complement strand
TGGGATGGGATGGGATGGGATGGGATGGGATGGAGCGCCAGCGCTCCTGCTCCCGTGCATGGAATGGCGTGCTGGGGGCACACCCGGCCCCGCAGGATTGACCCTGCAGGCGCTGGGATAACCAAAGGGACCAGACTTGGGTGGGGGGGCGGAAATAAGAAGCCACCGATGGGCCGGGCTTCAGTGTCCGCGGTGTCGCTGCAGGTTCTCTGCTGGTTTCTTTCCTAAGGTGTTGGTCAGACCCTCAGTTTTGGGGAGGGGGCTGTCAGAGGGGCTGTGGCTACGTCTGCATTAGGAAGGACTGGCGTACAGTGGGAGCGGATCCGTGCAGTGGGTCTCGCTGGTGCCGATGACCATGCTTTGTGCTTCTTAGGATGCTTTACTCGGTGCTAGCTCTGGTCTGGAGCGGTCCGATAGTGGCTGGGACACATCACCCGGTTTAGCTGCGTTTGAAACTAATCCAGGTTCAGACTGCCCCACGGCATGAACCAGCCAGGGTGAAACAATCAGGAGAAATGTCTTCAAAAGCACGCTCCTCATAGAAACTAAGACGGCAGTGCCGATGCATTCTGTGCATGCTTTGGGTCATCCAGTCCTACAATGTCTGCTTTTAGTACCATTTATGTAATTCATCTATTCGGGGAAGTTTTGCGGGACTGCTGCCCAATCCTTGCTGATCACCTGTGATCAGCTGTGATAGAACAAGAGCTTTCGAAGAGCAGCATGTGTGTGTGTGTCTTTGTGGATTTCAGAATGGCAGATAGCTGCAGCTCTTTCCAAACCTGAGGTCAAGACCGGGTAGTGGTTATTTTAAGTGAAAAAAGTAAGATTTTCACAGAACTCTATGTAAAATATACCCCGCTCTCTTTTCTTCATTCCTTCAGCAACAGCTTAAAAAAATGTGAGAAAGGTGTAAGCCTGCCTTTGAAAGTTCACAGAATCTCAGATCTATCACTCTTCCTCATGCTGAGCAACATTATAACAGTATCTACAGAATCCACCTCAATTAATCAGTATGTGTATAATTTCCATTCAAAATTTAGAAATTTCAGTGCTAGTGCCCAGGTTGAACACATCTGATCCCTGCTGTAAGTACAAACACAGTGACTGTTCACGTGTTTGGTGTGTTTTCTGCTCATCATAATGTAGCCATATCCAAATAAAAGTAACTTAAAACCTGGGATCTGTTTTGATTTCTGAAGAGCATTTGCCTTCTCTGCTGGGGTGAAGAGGTAAGTTGTTCTACAACGTTTGCTTTCAACAAGGGATGCTTACAGTTGGATGGTGGATTTTTGTATTTGAAACTAGAACTGGCCAGTGGAATTACCACTGAATCACCGAAAGCAGAGATGGAAAAGCCCAGTTATATCATCTGGCCTTTTCCCTTCCTGTTGAAGGATTATTGTGTACCAAACACTTTAGTGCTTTTTCCAGTGTAGTTTTAAAAGTCTCCAGGGACGTGCCATGTCTCTTCCTTCAGGCAAATATTCCGTAACTTTCTGTACTTTACTGTTAGAAATCTTTTCCTGAGATTTGACCTAAATTTCTCCTTTCTTAAGTACATTCCATTTGCTGAAGATTTACTACCTTGAACCATTCTAAGTAATTCCAGTCACTCTTTGGTATTGACATTTCTAACATGCTTGTTATTTCCTAATGCTTTGTCCCTTAATCAGAACAGCTCTCCATGCCTGTGTCTTTACAGTCTTATACCACTTCTACTTCAGACTGTAGGTTGATAAGGATTTTTGCAGTATTTGTTGCACTTCCACCTAAAGTTCATTTTCCTGAGAGGGACTTTTATGAGAGTGACATTTTAATGGTTAACATGCCTGAAATTGCATCTTTTCTCTGGAGGAAAATTGTAAAAATGCTGTCATTATGGTTATTATTTTTCAAAGATGTATAGATAGAAATAAAAGATTGTCTCTAATTACCAAGCACTGGCACAGGTTGCCCAAAAAGGCTGTGGAATCTGCATCCTTGAAGACAGTATAAACTCAAGACACCTGTGAGCCACCAACATATCTCCTAACCTCAGCTATTCCATGATTCAGTTGGAAAGGGACAGATCTGGCACTAACAGTGGTAATTACATGATAATGCTGTCTGAGTTTGCACACCCAATTCTTAGTGTTTGATAACATTAGATATATTGAGCTTAAACATTTTTATTGATCTATTAAGTTTGTTGATAGTTAGAATCCTAAGAAATTTCCTTTAACAAATCCTGTGGCTAAGTTACTGGGAGTTGCAAATTGCCTAAAATCAGAAACTCAGCTGAGCTTGCTCTTACTCAGTGTTGACAAGGGACAGTCATGGTTAGAATTTTGAGGTGTATGTCCATCCTTGAAGATGTACAAATGAAAATTTGCATTATTCTTAAGGAATACTAATAAGGAATTAAGTTTCAAAAGGTTATCAGAAATTGAAAAGACAGAACAAAGTACCTGCTCCAGCTGTATGTGTGTGTGCCTGTATGGCTTACGTGGCCTCTTGTGCTACTTCACCACTTTGCTTTTGTCCCCAGGTCTTGCACACCTCAGGACACCATTTAGGTTTACCGTGAACTTTGATGACTGGCAGCAAGGCTTTTGCATTGTAAAATATAAGAGCCCTGCAGTGCTGGTGAAGCCCACAGAAGCCAGTACATCCCACTCAAAGGGAGTCTTCATCTCCATTTGCTGTGCCTGTGGGATGCACAGTTCTGCTGTGGGGTGTGCAGTGCGGGCTGTCAGTCAAGGAGAGAGCAAGGGGCCACAGCTTCACAGGAGTGGGTCACTCAGAGCAGCAGCAGGGGCCAGGGAAGGAGGCTTTCTTCCCTTTAAACAGGTGGATTTAAGTGAAACAGAGCGGGAGGAGAGAGGCTGAAATACCCAGTCCTATTAGTATCTCTGAGGGCGAAGTGGAGTGTTGCTCCCTCTTAACTTTTACTGCCAGAGTGCAGGACCCTCCTTGTGGGTGTCGACTCTGCAAATCCTCGGGGCTCCCAAAGCCTGGGGGCTCCCAAAGCCTGGGGTTAGTGTCTGGGCAGGAAGGTGCTGCTTGCGCTGTTCTCAGCAGCCCTTAGCAGCTGGTTGTAATTACACACTGCAGCTTCAGAGGAAGTTGCTGGCTGTGGGGAGTGCGCAATGCTTGGCTGCAGAGCCGCTGCTCTTAAGGGTACAATGGAGATGGGGGAGAGTAAAAAAACAGTGGCACGGGGTGAAGGGGAGGGTGAAAGCCTAATTATCCCCCACTTGAACTAGCTGCCTCGTTAAATCATTAGGTATTTCTGAAAGTCCCTTGATAGATGTAGATCCTAAATGAAGTCAGATGAGGGAAAGACCATATTCAGATGCCAGGAGCTCTTGCCACAAAGGAATAAAACTTGAGAAACAAAAAGCCTTCTAAAACTATCTGGAAAACTATTTGTTATTTACTTCACTACTTTCTACCAAAAAAAAAAAAATTAGGCTGATTTATATCTTTTGGGAAAAAAAGTTACATTGAGATGACATATTGCAATGACTATTTTTGGTCTTACCATTTAAAATTATAGAGTTATAATTAGAGTAGTGCAAAATGGAGCTATTTTGATTCTTACTGGGATTCACACAAACATTTACTTTGGTTTCAGTCATTGGATTCAACCCTCCACTCAATGCCGATTCTGCTTTGAATGCAGAGTATTCCTTATTTTTTGATTTTTCAACAGCCAAACCAAAAACTTGAGAGTTTTTGCCAACTCTTGACCTTAAGCTATTTATTTTTTTAACATCACCTAGTAATTGCCTCAAGATTGCCAAAAGATTTGCAAACATTTCTCTGAAGGTGGCTTATAGTGCTGGTTTTGCAATGAAATCCAAAATGAGGCAAATTTTGTCTGGCACTGAACGTTGTAACAAAAGCTCTGGTTATAAATCTCAGGAAAAGCACATTTGTAATGGAAGTGACCAGTGAATCCTAAATAGCAACAGAACGTTTTGCTATGAAATGTGTATACCTAGAGGGGAAAAAAATGATCCCACTCTTGATAGGAAAGCAGCAGCTTACTCAGAGCTATTCTCAGATGTCAGAGTCAGTCATCAACTCCCTAGTCTATGGTTGCATCCTGCTAAATTTTGGGCCCTTCAGGCTACTGTTTTTAACAGATGAAGTGGGCAAGGTGCATAGAGAAAAGGTGGGCAATATTTTCCGCTGTGCCAGATTATATTTGAGGGTATGGTAGAACAGTGACTTGAGTAGGGTTTTGGTGGGGTTTTTTTATTCTTTTTACTGTTTGTTAGAGGTAAACACTTCTTGGGGCCATCCAGATGAGTTATCTTACATCACAAAGTGTCTGTTTAATTAGGGGTTGCCTAATGACATCAGCAGGTCTTTCAAACAATGTCTGTGCTGTATGTGGATCCTACATGTAGCTAGGCAGATACAGCTAACTTGACTCTGAGAGACACCTCAAGGTTACTGTGGCTGCTTTACCACCAGAGGATATTAGAACTGGGGAGCTTTGGACAGGCTTCTCAGAGGCACTTTCATTTGGAAAGCCTTACAGGTCTCTTGTTGAGAAAGAATCATAAGTTGAGCATTTAGAAGTCTGTTATGGGGAGATGGATTTAACCAAACTAGTGCCTAACTATTGTGCTATTGCTTCTTTCTTTCTTTCACTCATACAATAGATATCTAAGAAAGATTATTATGTACTACTGATGGACCGAAGCCTACTCAATTTAAATATATGTATTTTTATGTATGTTAAGAATTATTATCATTAATAATAATAATATTATAGTAATAGTAATCATAATATCTTCACAGTTTTCAATAGAACTACTCCAGATAATCCTAATTCCAAAGCCAGTTGTGTCTCCAGATGTTTCTTAACATTGTCCTAGATCCTGTTTCCTACTTACTAAGGCCAAAAACTTGTTGCTATTCCCACATTATCATGCATTAGGTTTCTGTGGAAATCAGGTTGTAGAGACAGAAGGCTGATATCAACATTAAGAAAGATTTGGTCAAGACCTAGGAAAACTCTTGCAATTTATATATTGTCAGGTTACTTGCACAAATGGGGGGGAAATAGAGCTCTGTAGCTCATAAATCTGTGTTTACCTAGGTGAATAAATAGCCTTGTTGTTGGAGACAGAGAACTGTACATTCATATCAGAGCAACACGGCTTATTTTATGGCAGGAGCATAACTGTGACTTAGTAACTTATCTCAGGCAAACAGTATTATAGACAATTTGACCCAGAGACATCACCTGTGGTGGGGGTTTTGCCATGAAAAAGATTATTGTATTTAATAATATTTTCCTGACAGTCCAAAATGCAAAGGTACATTTATTAGCTGATACGTTGCTCAGAAAAATGCCTGACACTACGAAACTTTTTTGGCACCCAAAAGCTTAAAAAGCAGATGGATTTTTTTCCCAGTTTATAAATAAAACGGTCATGGGCTGAAACTTTTAGTAGAACACATTCCTAAGACCAGCCTTTAAACCTGTAGAAATAGGGAATTACTGTAAATGGAAGCAGTGACAGTTTTTAAAATATAGGAATAATATGGATCCTGACAGAGGTTTATAGTGTCTGGAGATGAGTTATTGTTTCTTTGCATTGGGCATTAATGTAGTAATTTGAAGATACAGGAGAAATCCTACTCTTTATGATGGGAGTAAGTAATACTGAAGAAATGGTCTGAATTTATTTTATGGAATATTTCTTATAATACCAATGTCTTTTAAAGACATCTGTTGAAAGTCTGTAATGCTGACTTAATAGGGAGAAAAATTAACAAAGTTCTTTAGCCATCCTGTCTTCAGTTTAATATTATGGACTGTTAAAACAGGGTTTATGTGTGCTACCCTATTAACTGGAATTCTGCTCAAGTTGAAATCAGGCCCAGAAAATTTGCTTTTCTTCAGCTCACACTAGGTTTTTAAAGCAAGTATTTAATATTATACAAGAGAACAAATACATTTTTACCTTTCTGAGGATTTTTAAGGGCAATCAGGGCAGGCAGAGCAATATTTCTAAACACCTATTCTCTCGCTTACAGTATGCAACCTCTCTAGAAATGTTAAAGTGCAACAAAAAATTACCAGCTTCCTACACTAAGTCATTATTACAGAAGGAAAATCCACCTCCCAAGTGAGTGAATTATAGCTTGTAATAAAACAGCCAATACTTTGCACTGGCTTTGTCAGGGCTGAAAGATATGTCTTTAGTTATGAGAGAGACTGGGGGCAGATGGAAGTGAGAATGGAATCCCAAAGATCATGGTCTGGAAGAAAGCTCCCTTAAAGGAATTAAATACTGAGTTTAAAGTAGTCCCATTGTTGCCTAACTATAGTTGACATTGTGGGGGCTTTTCAAAATGTAAATTATAAAGATTAAAGCAAAGTAATAAAACACGTTATATTTTTACCACTTAAATTTGGAGAGGCCTCGTGTTTTCTGTGCCTGTAGCCTTGATGATTCTTTAGGCAGTTCTGCCAGTGATAGAAGGAATAACTCACCACTGTCAGGGAATTTGGCTGTTTCGTGACTGACAGGAGAGGCCAGCATAACTCCATGGTGATTGCTGTCTAAATAACTTATGTAGTTTTTTCATATACTTTTTGATTGAAGAGTGATAACTCAGGCAATGAGTTATTTGGCATCAGCCTCTGAGACAATCTGTTTCTTTTTATAAATCCAAAGGCACCTTTCAGCCACCCATTTTTAAATAAGACTGTGCTGGATTAGGTTGTAATGTGCCTGGTGTATTTAGCCAAAGGATGGTTAAATTGGATTTTGCTGCCATTATTCTTCTTTCTTTTTTGTTTGTTGTTTGTTTGTTTTTGGAAAATTGTACTTCCTGAAGTGATACTGACAAAATGAGAGGTGGGCTAAAAGACTGTCTTCATTTTAAATCATAGGAGTGTGATAGGGCATTTCCTTTCTGTGGTAGTGGCACTGTCTCTTCCCAAAAGCAGACCACATTGTAAGAGAACCCAGAGAGAAAAAAAATTACACTAACACCAGCCTAAATCTGAACTCCTGGACACACCAAAGAGGAAGGAGAATAATAGTTAAAAGTTTTCTACAACTGAAAAATTTTCTACAATGCGTCATAACTTGGAATATCTTTATTAGAGATTTAAATCTCTAGACCATCATTGTGCAAGGAGGAAGGTTGTTGTACAGTAAATGTGGTATATAACAGGTAGAATTATGCTGTGAAACTGAGAGGATTTCCTGCAAGGTTTTGGATGGAAACAGAAGCAGTTTCCTTGCTGAGTAACAAAGATTGTTAGATTTACTAGAGTTTTATTTGGAGGATTCCCCACACAACAGGATAACTGAGGAGTGTTAAATATAATCTCAAGAGCTGCAGAGGTGATGGGTGCTTTGGATATTCCCTTTCTTAATGTCAGTTACTCTTTTTATTAAAGTAAACCAGCCAAATCTTACAAAAAGAGTTGCAGCTTATATTTTTGTTAAACCAATTAACCTCGTGTTTCCCTCTTTTTTTCACCTTGGCTCTTTATTTTTAGCCAGAGCAGTGAGTGGAAGGTATAGGTGAGTTTTACAGCATCTACATCACAGTAATGCACAGGATCCAGTCAGAATCCATATCCTTTTGAGGCAGATGTTTTTTAAATAAATGTAAGGTTATGATTCCTTCCTGAAAGTGTGTACAAGAACTGTCTGCATGAGGCCTGTGCCTTGATTTGTGTCACAAGATGAAAGATACCTTCTTTACTCAGTTCCAGTTAAACCTTGAAATGACAGTGCATCATTGTATGGTCACTTTCAAAGAATTCTAACTCTGCAAAGTTTAGTATTTGTCAAAGAAAAAAATGTGTACATAAGGAGAAAAAGCTGATCATGGAGCAGTTGTATGTATAGCCTAAGTCAAAAGACTGTCCACTGTCCTTATGAGGTAGTTCAGTGATTGTCACCTGGGTTCATTTTGTATGGAAGGCTCGTGTTAATCACCCAAAGCAACTTAGAACAGGATTATGTCAGATGAGGAGTTGCCGTTCTTTGTTCCCCTCTTATTTTTATCCTTTCTTGTGTCTTTTTAGGTTTTCATTTGTATTTCTTTATTGTTTGGGATGTGTTGCCTTGTGAAAGAGGGCTCACAGTCTTCCTCACTGTCACAGAAACAGACTGTTAACTTTGTGATTCTAAGCAGCACTGTGGGATTGCTGGTGACAGGTGATGCAGGGCTGCTGGCCTTTGCAAAGGGCAGGGTGTGTTTGAGACACAGAACGGCCTGCTGTCCTCCAGTGGGCAGTGCTGAGAGCTCATCTGGTGTGTAAGAAGACTCCGTGCGTTTTGATGGTGTGCAACCATCCTACTCACAGAACCGTTTCCGTGGCTGCTCCATTGATGCTGTGATAAATGCTGCCTTGTGCTCACAGTAGATCATGCCTTCTATTCCATTTTTCATTCTATCCATACAAGGCTTGCACGAAGGCCCAACCTTTCAGATCTGAATTTGCTTTTTGTGATTCTGACATTCAGATTTATTGATGTTTGATTTTTCAACCTGACAAAACCTCACTTTTGTTTTCTAATTCATATTCACTCTTTCTCTACAGCAAAATCTGTCAATCATGGGAAATTACATGAATGATTCTGTGGAGGCTAAACCAAGATTGCTGAACTCATTTTCATGCATGGCTAACTGCAGAATTGAACCTCATGCTCCAGAAGTGAAAGGTTAGTGATTTCAGATAATTTTAAAACGATCGTATAGGAGTTGATACAGCTACTGTCAGTCTACCCTAATCCTGTGCTTTGTTGACTCTGCCCTTGTGAAGGCACTGCTTTCTGTCAGTGATTAAGGGGAGAGATTGGTTTCAGTGATGCTGATTCAGCACAGCAAAGAATCTGTACATTAGCAAGGACTGTGAGAGAATTTTAAATATTGGTAGAGTACCACACTCCTATTGTTACTCCATCTTGGAGGTGAAATTCTAGTGTAGTTACTTGACCAGGGAATGTGGGAGAGGTGACAACTCTCTTTCTGAGTCATAAAACAGAAAAATGGGGAAACTTTTCAGTGTCACTGCTATAAAAGTCTGATGTACAAATAAATAGGTCTATATAGCTAGTATACCCTCTAGTGAGCTCTTCACTTAGTAACAAAATGATATGGACAACTGAATAATAATTAACTCTGCCAAGTCAGTCTCTTTGCTCTTTATGGAATGATACTCTATAATCTTGAGGTCTCTTCTTGTTTTTTCCTATCTGCACGGTTAGATGGTTTCATAAACACAATATGCAATTTGACTAATTTTGGTGGATCATAAGATGCCCTCATGCACATAAAGGTACCTCATCTGGACAGCAGGGGAATGGTGTGACACTGACACACAAACTGAAAAACTAGTATGCTATTAAACACCAATGAAACCCCACCAAAGAAGGGTTTTGGTGTTTTTGGGTTTTTTTCCTTTCAGCTGGCAACGTGAATAGCTGTACTTGCTATGCAAAACTGGAGAAAACTGGCAAAATGGGGTTAAGGGAGTAACCACAGGGTATTCCATCTTGAGGTGATACACAACACAGAACTTATCTTGGTATCAAAATATTGCTAAATAAAACTACATCTAGTGTGTGAGAATACTGGAAGGAATGATAAATGTTACCAAATGGGTAGTGTACAATTTAGCTTTGTCTTCTTTATGGAACTAAAGTCAGTGACCCTACCTTTACTCATAATTAACAATGGCTGATACCAGTCAATTCAGAGAAAAAAGCATCAAGCTTCTGGTGCCATTCTAGCTGAGGCAGCATGTGTTTCATTTTCCAGAAAGGAAATGTAGGTTCAAAAAAACTCCACCAAACCTGTAATGGAAAGGTACTACCTTCCTATATTCTATCATTTGCTGGCCCTGGCAAGACAAATTGGTTGGCTTGTGAAACAAGTAACTCTATCCCCAGATTTAAACTGTGATCAGCGCACTGACCTAGAACTTAAAATACCAATATGCAAGTTAGTGTGAAAAAAAACAGTGGAGATCAGTATAGACCAATATGCAAAATTATTATGCTGATCTGCCTCTGAGGGAGACTTGCAAAACCAAGACACCTTTTTTGTTGAGTTCTGGAAGAGTAACTTAGATTACTAGGAAAAATGAGAGTCAGACAGGTGAAGTGGAAAAGGAATGACTGTACATCTCCTAGGAAAAGAATTTGGCAAAAAAACAAAGCTATACGTATAGTTATCAATGCTATACCATGGAAAAGTTAAAAATACTGTTATCTATTTCCTGTTTTATGGGGTATTGTTTATAGAGTATGTACTTCTTCAAAGATGGTGATTTAGTCTTCTTGGTCTGTAGTGCTGGATTTCTCCACATGTCCCACATGAACCATGGCTCAAAGCCCTAACAACATGGGCATTGTATCTGCATCCCCTCATTCAATCAGAACGTTTTGTTGATCTATTAAATGCAAAACATGCTCAAGACACTAGCCAGTTACCTTAAAATATATGTTGCATGAAAATCATGCTATGTTATATTGATACAACATAAGTATTTGCTATATGCAGATAAAGGAGGGACTGAAAATAAGGATGCAAACACCTTATCTGGGTACATTTATAATTCTAATAGCAGTTTGAAAGAAGCAATTTGAAATGCCCCCAATTGTTTACAAATTTAGTGGGTCCTAGTAAATAAAGGAGATGTCAATATAGGTAGCAGAATGAAATGAAGAATCACAGATACTGTCTTTTGTCATTTCCCTGTTCTGTGGCTTATAATTGCTCTGCAAAGAGGAATAATGATACTCAGAAAGGTTTGAGAGCCACAAGCAATAAATGCTAATTATTATCAGTGTATATTTCAGGCAAACTCAGAAATGAGAGCAGATACAAATGAACCCTCAATTATCTCTGGCTATATTCAGGAAAACCAGAAGTCCTTTCACAATTGCTTGTCTGTTTACCAGCCATACCTGCCCTATATTACAATTTGCATAATTATATTTAATGAATACATATATATATCTCCATATCCATATCCATATATCCATATTTATCTTGCTGAACATTATGACTGCTCTTTAATAATGACATAACACACTTGGTTTCCTTATCTTTGGGGAGTAATAGAGGTCAAAATGCCCACCACTTTTGTGTTCATTTCATCATGGGCAACCATGTAAAAATGAGAAATTCTACCAAGAACAGACAAAGAGTGGCACCCAGGACAATTAAATCCATAAAGCCAGTATGGAATCTACAGAAGGAAGTTGGGAGTGCCAATGCACTCGATTTACCGAACGTGCATGGGAAACTAAAACTAAGCCATCATGGCCAAACAGCAAAGAGGATTACAGAAGAAGGTGTTTTTCCAAAAACTAAAGACTGATCCAAATGAAAAAAAAAAATAAAAAACTTCAAAAGTGTCATAAACACTGACAGAAATACTATTACAATTATTATGAGTCTGAGACCTAACTAGCGAGAATCCAATATTATTTAATCTTCTTCTTCCAACTTCACAGGAGAGAAAGAAAATTGTCACTGAGTCTGAATATGACAAGGGTATAAAATGAACTCTCAGGGAGGACAAGATCACTGGAGAAAAGCTGAACCATTTGCATACTTTGTTCACTGTGGAAGAGGGGGTTCCATGACCCTGGCTGAGCACTAGGTGCCCATCAAAGCCACTGTCTTCTGTCCCTCGTCATGAGCTGGGATAAGGACAGGGAGAGATCACAAACCAATTACCATCATGAGCAAAACAGGCTTGACTTGGGGAAAAATTAATTTAAGTTATTGCTGTTGAAATCAGGGTAGGGTAATGAGAAATAAAAACTAAATCTTATAAACACCTTCCCACCCCTCCCTTCTTCCTGGGCTTAATTTAGCTTGTGAATTCCTGCCCCCCTCTAGCAGCACAGGGAAATGGGGGTAGGGTTTGTGGTCAGTTTGTTACACATTGTCTCTGCTGCTGCTTCCTTCTCGGGGGAGGGCTCCTCACACACAGCCTTTCCCTGCTCCATCATGGTGTCCTTTCTCTGGGAAACAGTTCTCCATTAACTTCTCCAACATTAGTCCTTCAGTTGCAGTTCTTCAGGAACTGCTCCAGAGTGGGTCCCTTTCCACAGGGTGCAGTCCTTCAGGAACAGGCTGCTCCAGCCTGGGTCCCCCATGGGTTCACAAGTCCTGCCAGCAAACCTGCTCTAGCGTGGGCTCCTCTCTCCATGGGACCACAGGTCCTGTCAGTTGCCTGCTCCAGCATGGGCTTCTCATGGAGTCACAGCATCCTTCAGTCATCCACCTGCTCTGGGATGGGGTCCTCCAAGGGCTGCAGGTGGACCTCGGCTCCCCCATGGACCTCCATAGGCTGCAGGGACACAGATGCCTCACCACAGACTGCAGGGGAACCTCCCTCTCCTTCTCCACTGACCTTGGTGTGTAGAGTTGTTTCTCTCACATATTTTCACTCTTCTCTGTGGCTGCTGTTGTGAGGGTTTTTTATTTCCCCTTCTTAAATACATGACCCCAAAGGCACTCCCACCATGGCTGATGAGCTCAGCCTTGGCCAGCAGTGGGTCCATCCTGGAGCCAGCTGGCACCGACTCCATCAGACATAAGGGAAGCTTCTGGCAACTTCTCACAGAAGCCACCCCTGTAGCCCTCCCCTTCTACCAAAACCTTGCCATGCAAATCCAACACAGAAGAAATCAGGGGAATTGTCCTTCCACAGCCCTTCTTAGGTATTCAAGGAACTTGGCAGAGAATGTCTCTGAAATTGAAATATCTGGAAGGGGTAATGGTACAAAAGGCAGATGAATGCAGATGAGTCTCTAGGACCTGAAGGATTTACCCATGAATTTTAAGAGAACTCAGGAATGAAATAGCAGCACGTAACCTGGCTCTTCACTATTCCTCAGCACATGATGATCAGAAGGTGTCAAATGTGATGTCAGTCATTAAGAAAGTTTCAAGGATAACCAGCAACTTAAAATTGACATCTGTTCTAGGTGAATGACTAGATATTGTAAGAATTAGTATCCTCTACCTCAATAAATATTATCTAATCAGTGAGAGTTAATAAAGCTCTCAGAGTTCTTCGAAGGGGTCAGCGATATATAAATGAGAATCATCTGACTGCTATAGTCAAGTTAGATTTTCAAAAGACTCCTGACAGAATTTTTAATCAAAGTGTTTTAGGAAAACCAAGCAACACAAGAATGTCATTGGCATAAGAAGGAAGGCTCTGAAATGGATGAGAATATGATCTAAAGACAGGAACATAAGGTAGACCATTATTGGATGGAAGAAAATGGTCTATTCTTGCAAAGGAGGGAGAACACAAGCAAAATTCCATATGGAATTTGGACCTATACTATTCATTATATTAAATGACCTGGAGAAGAGAAGTTATCAGTGAGGTGACCAAGCTTTGCTAGGTTATGCAAAGTAGTAAGGATGAGGGAGACTGCATATCTTGCAGAAATATTGAATGTACAAAAAAAAAACTGCTGCAGTTCAGCATAGATAATTGTAGAGGGCTACATTTGGGGAAAAATAATCCTTTCATTGTATCTTGGATCATTTCTAAGCTGGCCCAAAGGTCTTCAGGAACAAGACCTTTGGGTTATGGTAGACAGTTCCATGAAAATATCACTTAGTTCAAGAAAAAAAAAAAAGGCTAGGAATGATTAAGAAGCAAATAGAGGGGGAAAAAAGAGGATCATTACACTTACTGTTCAAGGCCATATGCTACTGTAAAAATCTAAGCTTCTGGTCCATTTATCTAGGACATGATATACCAGAAATTAAATTATTCAGAGATGACAAGGATGATCAGAGGTATACTGTGACTTCCATTACAACATGCAAGGTACTCCATCCATTGAATAGCCAAAATCCTGTTTGGAGAAAAGCACAACATAGTGGGAAGGTAAGAAGAGGTCTGGAGTACTGAAAAGTCTGGAGAAAAGTGGAGTGGCACTGACTTTTCCCTGTCTCTTCTAATGCAAGCATAAAGGATATAGGAAGAAGACCTTCATTCAGAACAAACCAGAGGAAACAGTTCTTCAGACATCCTATGTGTGGTGGTACTCCTCAAATGGCTTTCTGGATCAAGGAGTTTATAAAGCAGCAAGGAGAGACTGAAAAACACCTTGGAAGAGATGGTGTAGAGCCCACTAATTAGATAAATCACATAAACTGACCTGAAAATGCTTGAAGGCTGGGAGGCAGTACATTCTTACCCTGTTCTGATGTTTCCTTAGTGTCCACTCCTGTGGCTAATGTGGAAGATGGACCTGTGGTCTGAACTGACATGAATTCATATGTCACCTTGTCATTGCACACCAAAGCCAGAACTAAATAAATGAAGCTGTTAACAGCTTAGAGACATTTATAGCTTTCAAGCTCCCTATATAAATGTAATGTTATGAAAGTTTAGGACCAGAAGGAACTCTAAGAAGTCACCTAATCCATCGCTTTGTTCCATGGAAAAATCAATTACAGTCCTTGGTGACAAATTTGTCTAACCTGTTCCTAAAGCTTTCAATGATGGAGACTCAATGGCCTCCATAAGTAATCTTTTTAAAGTCTCTCTATTCATACTATGAGAAGGATTCTTTTTCCTGTCTAATTGGAATCTAGTCAGCTGTTGTGTGCTGTAAACCATTAGTTGGCTACAAGCTAAGATGGGAGGTGTTACAAATTTCTGATGAATGTTGTCCAGTAACTTTACTGACTCTAGAAATGGCCTGAACACAGGCTTGGTTTTTACTGTAGCTAGTAATTACTGAGTTTTGTATTTTGGTTAATATGCCCAAGCATGATCAGGGATCTTTTCCGTATCCTTTTAGGGTTTTTTATACTATTATGATGTCATATCTCTTTAGCATTTTCTGGCTTCAGTTAAACTTTCCTTGAGCAGTACTTCTAAACCCAGCATGTTTTGACTTTGCTGCAGCAAAGGCTGTTTGAAAGGTGTGTCTACAGAAAAAGTGGGACAAAACGATTTCTTTTAAAATATTACTGAAAACCAGCATGTAATGTTTTCTTTCTTTTCTGTAAGGTCTCATTTCTGGTTTTGCCTGTAATTCACTGAACTGTATGTGTTCAAGATTAAATGTTTGAGCTGTCTCAAGTGATGCTACTGAGTTTGTGCAGACTGCTTCTTGAGGATGATCATTAATTGCATTCCCCATTTTCCACATACCTGATTTGAAAAGAGGGATATGCCTAGCAGAAATGCTAAGTACCTGCAGATTCAACTGAATTTGATGTGGGTTGCTCTTATAAAACACAATGTGCTCTAAGTTGTGTAAGTCTTTAAAAAAAAAAATCAGCAAAAATGAGGCCTTTTAGCAAAACTTTTTAAGCTTAATTCCTTTGTTCTCAGTGTCAACAGTCTAATGTAAGAGCACTGTCTTCTCACTTGCAATGAATTGTGAAAATCAGTTTATTGGTACACGGAGAGGTAGTGGTGGTCATTCTGAGGAAATGAACGTCCATGAACATGGGTTGAATTAGTAAATGGATATGAGGTGATATGTGGAGCTAAAAGGAAAAAATATATTAGATAGCTGCTCACTGGTGAGCACTGACAAGTCTGTGTACAGAATGATGCAAACATCCTGTGGAAAAACAGTGTGTAAGGGTGTATTTGAAGACTTCATCATACTGTGGATTGCTCAAGGAAGCCAGCTAAAGATTGCACAAGTGCTTTGATTTTGGTGGTTTTAAACCCATTGCAAGAGTGCAACCTCAGTGATGTACTTTCAGTAAAGGTTTGTAAACGTATGTGATATATATATGTATATTTGTAGATTGTAAACTCTAGCAGTTTTGGTCAGCACATTGGCACAGGGAGGAAAATACTGTATTTCTCTCTCTTGAAGGCTGACTTTATATGATCTTACAAAAACTCACCACTGTGGAAAATTACCCTTTCTTCCTGTTGCCCAGTAATTCCATCATTTTAAAAAAGTATTCCCATTTGAATATTGAACTTGGTTGGTTATGCCAAGAATCACAGAATAATCATCAGTTTCCCATATGGAGAAAGATGAACTATTAGTGATCATATTCACTCTTAAATTCTTATAAATGGCTGACATCTAAACAGGAATTGTCATGGAGAAAAAAAAAATAAAATCCCCTGCCTGCTTCCTCATCAGCAAAGTTTGGCATTTGATTTCTTGTCAGCTCTGTGAATTCAGGCTAAATTGAAATGGGGCAGTAATTACTGAGAAGTGCTGGGCTACTCAGTGTAAGAATGGCTAAAGAAATTTAAGTTCCTTCATGTATATTTCTGGTGGAAGCTGCAAGGAACCTCCAGAATCATCACTCTGGGGTTTTTTCTCATGCCTTTCTTCTCCTTCTATCCTCTCCACTCCCCTGCCTTCTCCATTACAACCCAGTTATTCTCGTGAGATCAATGTGACAGATCAAAGGCTGAGATGGGGCCTGTGCCTGAGTGATGATTTTCCTTTCCCCGTTCAAGCTCTCTGCTAGATCTCTCCATGGATATCTCCTACAGCTGTTAGCTTCAAAAGTAGATGTTCAAATTAACAGGAAGACATACTGTGGCATATCAGGGTTAATTATCTGAATTCTTCCTAAACTAGGATGTATTTCAGTAACACTAAAATGACAGGACAGTGTGTGGGTAACAATGCTCGTTTATTGCATTCACTATTTTTTTAATGTTCATGTTGTGACCTCTCTGTAATCAGACCAGGAGAGAACAAGTACATATTTTGCATTTCTTCCCAATATTTTTCCAGCCCTAGTTCAGCAAAGTACTTAGGAGTGTGTGTATCTCAATCCATGTGCCTGTCCTGCTATAATACCTGCTGAACTGGAGCTTTCAGCGTTGTTCACAACTGGGATGATTTTTCAAAAATTCTGATCTGGATTCCCCATGCTCTATAGCTTGAAATGTACGAGCTGGAAAGTGTGTTTTGAGGATTTTTTGGTTTTGTTTGTCTTTACTTGTTTGTATTTATCTTCCTGCAGTGCCTTAAATCTCCACCTTTTGCAATTTGAACTTGCTTTCTGATTTTCTCTGTTGCTTCCACCTCCTCCCTTTATTGTATTTTTCTTATGCTCCTCTGCAGTCTTTGTGACATTTTCCTTAACTATTTAGAGCAACATCTTTTGCCCCAGACTCGGTTCATCCCTTGAAGAATTCCTACAGCTCTGGGTGTTCTGACAGCCATAGTTTGTGGCCACCGCAGCTGTCATGAGAATTTTTGCCATGCTGTAGCTGGATTTCACAGATACATTCATTCCTGGAACTTGTAGGGTTTTTGTTTACAATCAGCCCTCAACTGTAGGGCTTTGCTTTAACTACTCTCCAAATGACATTGTTGTTCTTTTTTTTTGACTACGGATGTATTAGGCAACATGCACTTAAATTGTTGTAGTAACTGAGGCACATCTGATTTGCTCAGTCCAAGAGAACCTTCTGAAACCCTTTCTAATATGTAAGAAAGCTGCTTCTTGCAGACCCAAAAAGTGTGTTAGCTGGGTTTCATAGTTATTCAGTGAACACCTTGCGCGGTTGCCTCTAGGTTTGCCTTCCAACAGATGCCTGTGACACCATGTCATCCATAGATTTAGACATAAAACATCTAATTAGAGTAGGACCTTTCAGAAAGGTTTCTACCCAGGTGGCCACTCTGAAGGTTAATCTGTTGCCTAGGATGATTCGAAACTTGCTGCCACAATGATTGCAGTTTCCAACCTGACTGGCAGTGCCAGGACCTGAAGTGTGGTTTCTAATAGAGTGAGATTCCTATTTATCCTCGTGGTAATAATTTTCGTGTTGCCCATCTACTACATAACCCCCTAGCTCAGCTGACCAAAGGAAAGCGCTATGCTGCTTTGCAAAGGCATATTTTCTGTAGTATTTATGGAGCTCCTCCCACTAATATGACTAGCTAGATTATCTGTAAGGCTCTACTTGTTCTGAAACCACTATTGATTAAATGCTGAGATGAAATTTTTTTTTAGAAGCTGTCATTGGAACATGCTTAGGCTGCACTTGCTGTCAGCTTAACAGTCATGTTTCTGTGTCTTCCTCTAAATTCCTCTCCCAGCTGGGCTCTTTCATATCTTAGCATTAAAATAGTTTCTTCCTAATTAGACAGATCTCTGTCATGATAATCATCTTGAGAACGTATGCTGTATTTTCATACTGTGTATCTTTTCACAGATCAGGCCTGTGCTTTATAATTTTTCAAAATCATAACTCACTGAATAGATCCTTTGCCAAGCAATCATCTCCAGTAACTAGTAATTAGTGTCCTGTCAGCTGATATCGGTAGGCATTAGTGTTCAACTGCTGGCATCAGCAAGTTCATCTTACATCATTTAGAATTCTGATATATTTGATTCTTTTCAAATTCCAGTTGTGAAAATAGTTTTTTTAAGCTGATGTGCAGACCGGAGGGAAAAAAAGGGTATAGGGCAAACATACACATTTGTGCATGCACAGTAAATTACTACAGAAGAGGTGAGTGTTTTTAAGTCTATGGTCATAAATGTAAGTGCACACATCAATCATGAGTGAGTCTGTGCTTCTGGCTACAGAACAGAGTTGTTTGGTCAAGGCTGTGAAGAACATCTGCTTTAATGACAATAATCAGTAGTTAGAATGCAACTGAGATCTCTCTATTTCTCGCACTGTCCAGGCTATTATCTGAGGGATTTTTTCCTGTTTTCATTTATTCGGACTCAGAGGCTTAGCAGAAGTGTTGTCCTTCACAGAAATTGAATCTAAATAGTTCTCCAAATAGCTCATTTTACTTTAGGTTTTCAGAAGCTGGTAATTGTTTATGTAAGTGTCCTTAAAATAAATGATGCAAAAATGAACTGTGAAATTTTATCTCTATTATCCTGTTTTACAATTGCCACTCAGTACTTGGCTTTAAAAAAAAAAAAAAAATCTCCTGTCAGAAAAGTTGTACTGTAGAATAATGTAAGAATTACCACAGTGTTGCTAAAATGAGTGGGAAAATAGATAACAATTTGCTGAGCTTTGCTTAAACCTCAGCCAATGAAAAGAATATCTTTTAATCAGAATGAAATGTTTTTTGAATGTATTCAAATGGAGGGGTTTTGGTGGGACTTCTTTCTTTCTTTCTTTCTTTCTTTCTTTCTTTCTTTCTTTCTTTCTTTCTTTCTTTCTTTCTTTCTTTCTCTCTT
>JAWWEW010000131.1:10381329-10529897 GCA_035583185.1 Anabacerthia variegaticeps | reverse complement strand
CAGGATTTGCGGTTTCCCCGCGCTCCTATTCTGCTTTTGAGCAGAGCTGCAATTTTTCTTTTTTTTTCTTTTTTCTTTTTTTTTTTTTTGTGATAAAGTAGTTATTCACGATGATGAAGAACATAAGTAGCTTCACTGCGGTTCTCAAACTCATACTACAGAAAAGTTTTTTTCTTGGGGGAAGACATGTTTGCTAGTCCAAATGCGGGGAAGGTACTAATTGCTAATTTTATTTGTCCCCTATTACGTTCCATCTCAACATGGTCAGGAATTGTGGCAATAGGCATGAAATCAACCCCAAATTTCATACTGCTGAGCACTCGAAGAAGACAAAGACAGCTTTTTACCACTGTGAGTAGCTTAGAAATAGTATCCTATGCTAATCTGCAATGGCAGAAATGAAGATGGTTTAAATCAGATCTCATGACTAATGCATGAGTTCCCAATTTTCTTTATTTCCAGCTGCATGTTAGAGAACAAGGGTGTCTCTCTGAGCTAATTCTGTTCTATATAGGTGTATTAAAACAAAACAAATTAAAAAATGGAAGTGCATCTCTCGTAGAAAATAACGATCAATGACAACTGTGCATGCAATAGCTTTGTCTGCAAAACGGTTTAAAACTAGGTTTCCGGGATGTTATTCTTGATCCATTAATCACCCGCCGCTCTATATGGAGGCAGCCACCGCTCGCCTGGAAAAAATGCTCCTGCCCCGGCGTGTCATGTTTCCTTGTGTTGTCTAAAATAGAAAGTTCAGCCCCGTGCCGGGGAGGCGCAGGGCTCCGCGCTCCGCTCCCATTCATTATGCAACAGTTGACACGGGAGGCGAACGCGGCACACGCCGCTGCGGGCAAGGGGCTCCAGCGCTGCCCGCCCGCCGGGGCATCACCGCCACCACCGCCGGGGCCGGGCTGTCGGGGCCGGGCTGCCGGGGCAGGGCTGCCGGGGCCGGGCAGGGCTGCCGGGGAGCGGTGCGGGGCGCCCCCGGCGCCGGCAGGTGCGGCGGGCGTGCGGGAGCGCTGCGGGGAAGCGCCATGCCCGCTCCTGGCGGGCGCCGTCCGTGCCGGGTTTTGCACCTTGTCCCCGGGTCTGCCTCTCGGCCCGGAGGAGCCGCCGCCGCCGCCGCCGCCGCCGCGGTGTTTACTGAGCGCTCCTGTCCTGGTATCACTCCGCTCGCATGGAGGAGGAGGTGGAGGAGGAGAGCATTTGATCATTGTGATGGTGGCAGGAGGAGCAGCAGCCAGCACGGCGGAGCAAAGCGCTAGGCTGTATCAGCTCGGCGTTTGGCAAAGACTTCAGAGCTCTACTTTTTTTTTTTTTTTCCCCTTTTTTCCTTTTTCTTTTTTTTTTTTTTTTCCTCTCCAGCTCGGCCCGGATTGTTCATGTGCTTACTTCCCCCAGCCCGAGGATTTGCTATTTAGGTTCCTGTTGAAATGCAACTGAGCAGCCAAAGTACTTTGCGAACACGGTGCGGCATAAACACCAAAACTTTTTTCTAGAAGGAAAATACAATAAGCAAGCGGCTGTGCCTGTCTTTTGATGCCGGGGAGTGCGAGTGAGTGTGCCGTGTGTGTCCAGCGTGTGCCTCTGCTTGGATGTGTGTGTGCGAACGTGCGTGTGAACGTATGTGTATGTGTGTGCATGTGGAGGGGCGCGTGTGTTTCTCCTTATCCATGGGGAGAGAAGGCTTTTGGCAAAATCTCCGGAAATCTCATGGAATCTGTTTTGAAATAATGGATTATAAAAAAGAAAGAGGAGGAAAGGAACTGGTCTGATATCTCCTGGAGTTTGCTAACCCGAATTGCTGCTGCTTAGTTTGTCGTGCTTTTTATTTGTGTGTGTGTGTGTTTGTTGGTTGTGTTGTCGGTGATAACCTTTTAGCACCTTCTCTCTTTATTTCCCTCCCCCCTTCCCTCTCTCTTCTTAATGTTTTGGAGCCTCTCGAGAGGGATTGGCTGGGGTGAAAGAGAAACATTTGCTTGGGATCGCTGTTTCCCTGATACATGATGGTGCCCCCTTCCCCCCCCTCCCCGGTCCTCTAAAAAGTATCCCATCAGGACCCCAGAGGAGACTGTGTGTGTGTGAAGTGTAGGGTAAAAAGTTCTTCCAAAATAGTGTGCACGGGGAAGAGGATGGGGGATTTTGCAGCCCCCGCTGCCGCCGCGAATGGCAGCAGTATCTGCATCAACAATAACCTGAACAGCAGCCTCAGCGGGGCCGGTATCGGGGTTAACAGCACTCCCCACGGCCCTCCTGCCGCCGCTCCCGGTAACAATAACGCGAACAGCGGCGGCATTCCCAAGCACAGCACGGTGGTGGAGCGGCTGAGGCAGCGCATCGAGGGCTGCCGGCGGCACCATGTCAACTGCGAGAGCAGGTACCAGCAAGCCCAGGCGGAGCAGCTGGAGCTGGAGCGCAGGGACACGGTGAGCCTCTACCAGCGGACCCTGGAGCAGAGGGCCAAGAAGACGGGCACCGGCGGCGGCAGCAAGCAGCAGCACCAGAGCAAACAGCAGCAAGATGCCGAGTCCGCCACGGCGGAGCAGAGGAACCACACGCTGATCATGGTAAGGGGATGCGGGCCGCGGGGCGGAGGGGTGGCTGTCCGCTCTGCGTCGCTCGCCGGGATAAGCTGAGGTCGCCCCCGCGGCTTTTTCAGAGGGGAACGGGGCTCGGCTCAACTTTGGCGGTGGCAGGGTCGCTGCCGGGACGGGCAGGCGGGGGGGCTGCCGGAGCGCTTCGCAACTTCTCACGGGCTGGGGCGGGGAAAGCGGACAAACTTTTTTTCCCCCGTCCCTTTCGGAACGGCGAAGCTGCCCTGGAGTAAGGGGGGAGGAGCAGCGGCGGGCGTGCGCCGCGGGCTGCTCGGAGCCGGGGGAGGGTTTTGGGGATGTGTGCGTGCGTGTCTCGCCACGGCTTTTCCGCGCGTGGGGCTCGTCGCCTTTTCAATCCCGCCGCGGAGGAAGGCGGCTCCGCAGGCTGGGCTGGCGGCGGGAGGAAAAGTTGGGCAGGTTTCTCGCCTGGACCGCCCCGGCGTGCAGCAACCCGGCTCCCCACGCGAGCTGAATCGCTTCCCAAAGTTTCCTTGGGTTTTAAGGAGCTTAGCGAGGAGCGGAGGGCGGAGGGAGGTGGGGGGGAAGGGGGCGGGGGCTGAGCCGGTAGGAGCGTAGCGGCGAGTAGGAAGCGGAGTTTCCCACTCCCAGGCTGCGCTAATGATGAATAATAAGAGGAGGTGCGGGGGGAGCCGGGCCCCGCGCTCCGGCAGAGCCTTATTTATAGCAGGTCGCGGCCGCCAGTCGTCCTGGTTGGGGTGGGTGGAGGGGGGAAGGCTGGTGGTGCTCTCCCCGGCCGGCGGGGGCGGCTGTGCCGCGGGGGACACGCGTGTGTGTCCTGACGTGTCCCCGCGGCGGGGCGGGGTGCCCGGGGGCGGGCACGGGGCAGCTGGGTCCTCGCCGTCTGCCGGGCGCACAATGGGTGGCGGGGACTGGCGGGGAGGCAGGGAGGGAGGCAAGCAGGCAGGGAGGGAGGAGGGGAGGTGCGATGGCAGCGTGTGGTTTACAAGCCTCGCACGTCCCTCCCTCTCGCCTTCCCCCGCTGCGCGGGGAGGCGCGGCCGTGCCGAGGGTCCGGCAGGGCGGCAGCTGCTGGCGGCCTCCGCAGGGGGGTCTCTGTGACAAAGCGGCGGGGAGGCGGCCGGCCCGGCGGCGGCCCTTCCTCTCCCCCCCTTTACGGGAGAGGAGGGAGCGCCGGGTGTCTCTGGGGCCGCGCCGAGCCCGCCCAGCCCCGGCCGCAGTGCCGGGCATCTCCTCCCCTGCGGGACGCCGCGCAGCCCCGGTGGGCAGCTCCCTTCCCGCTGTCCTGCTGGGCGCTCTGCCTGCCCCCAGCCCCGCTCCCTCACGGGGTGTGTGGGGGGGGGAAGTACAGGAGGTGGGGATCGCTTCGCCAGCGGCAAACAAAAGCTCATCGCCGAGCGCTGCCCCCGCCTCCCGGCCTCCTCGGGAGCGCAGCCCCGGCATCCCGGCGCACCTCCCGGCGAGGCCGGCCGGGAGGCGGGGAGCGGGACGGGGAGGGAGCGGGACAGGGAGGGAAAGGGAGCGGGGCCGGGGCACGGGCAGGAGCCGCACAAAGCGGCGGGGGTGGCGGAATGTGTGTGTGTGTGCGCTTCGCAAACAGGAAGCAGAACAACCTCATTGACATCTTGTTGCTTTCCTGGTGTTAGCCAGCGAGGCACAACCATGTTCCTCTTCCTTCTGGCGCCCTTCCACAGGACCGAGGGTTTTAAACACACCCCGAGCGCGGTGCTGCCGCAGCACGGTGCTTTACCTTGGCGTACACCTAGTGCCGGGGCAGTAGCCGAGTCACTCACCAAAGCCCACGAACTGGCACTATCTGTTTTCGTCAGCCAAACTGTCCTCAAATGCCTTTTCACATCCCATCTCATTTCCACAAGATACAGGAAAGGGGCTGGCGGCTCGGGAGGCGTTCTCAGAATGACTTCTCTCCAGGGCAGCGCTGTGTCCCCATCCAGCTCCAGAGCAGCTTCTGGACCCTACAGCTAGTGATGGGCTGGCCTTTCCCCTTCCTCCCAAACCCCGGCGCTGAAGCATTAGAGCCAGGATTTTTACTTAAGCAGCCCATTTGCTGGCCTTCCCTTGAAGACGAGGGACAGACACACAAAGCCAAGCTACAGTGTGAAAGTTGTGGAAACAAAGTAACAAAAGGAGGAAATGCAGTTTCGGCTCTCACTGTTACTAGATTGTTTGAGGTTGGGATGCTTGAAGAGCTAAGAGTAGCCTGATTAAGGGGTAGTTTGCCATGGAATTCATGGAAGTTGAACTTCTTCATGTTACTTAAATGTACTCGGTGTGCACTATGCTTTTAATCTTAAAAAGATAAATTCTGTTACTTTATTAAACCAAAAGATCCATACAGAGGTGTTGCCAAAAGAATTAGAAACACCATCTGCTTTGTTTCACTTGTAAAGCATTAATTACGATTTTTGACTAATGTCTAAGAGCAGTAGGGAACATCCATGGGCACGTGAAAGTAATACTTTAAACCTGAGAAATTACTCCTTTTAAAGCAGTTGAAAAATAGTTTCTTTGAGATGTTTATGCTTTTTATAGTAAAACCAAAAGAAAACCTCCAAACTTGTTAATTTCTAGCTATCATAACAGTGTGGTAAGTTTCACTTATGATGTGCATCATAATTTTTATTTAGCAAAACAGTTCAACTTTATTTAACTCCTCCACCCCACTCCCCTACTTGAGAAAACAGTTCATTATACTTTGGAGATTTCTTCCTTTATTCTCTAGTAAATTCCAGTTGAGAGATTTAGAGTGATACCTGTAAACTGAAACAATCGTGCTTTATTCTTCACACAAAATTTTTATTAAATTCTTTCCTCAGATTAATAAACTGCACTATTTGGAAATGAAGGTGTCAGGATTAAACGACAACAAATGCAATGAGGGCAGCAAGGAAAGTATTATCTGTGGGTATGTGTGTCCTTTCCTCTCCTAACTCAGAGATGCTGAGAAGAGAGAGGAAATGTGTGCTGGATCCAGGCAGCCAGTTACCCAACAAACCCTCCCAGAAGCTGGTGCTGACACACATGCTGAATGCCCTTCAGCAAGCTGAGTAAAAAAAAAAAACATCTTTAGAAGATCATTATTTGAAGACATGCATTCTGATTTTCTTCAGTGGATGGAGTACAAGCGATCCAGTTTGTACAATGCTCCTTGTCACCACCCTCCCAAGTCTGCATCCTCACTCCTTGAGTTCATGAAAGAGATTATGCAGTTTCCACTGTTTAGGACTCTATGTCAACTAACAAGCAGTTATAAATGGGAGCCTTTTTTCAAAATGGGGTGTAGGAGCATAGGCTTGGCTGTATTTCATGAATTGCTGAATTTGTGTCTTGTTATAGACTAAGTTTTCCCTTGCTGAATTTTTAAAAGTCTGGATTTATAACTGTTTCAGGCTCTTCTACTTGAGAAAAACGGTGGGTTGCAGAACTAGTTTGTTCCCATACATTGATTTGGGCATGCACAAAAAATAAAATTGTTTATAAATGTCTGCGAGGACCTTTCCCCCTCCCTCCCCCCAGTTCAAACTGGCAAAAAAACAAAGTTGTTTTCTGTGCTTTTGAGTTGGATTATTAAAATGCTGTACCAGCCTGGTTTTCAAAGGAAGTATTGGGAAAATTTGCAGTCCATCCAAAACTCTGCAGCTCATCTTCAGACTAGTTCCAGGAAATATCAACACATTATTTCAGTTCTTTGGTTCTTTGTGAGCTAATCTGCTTTCTTGTTTCCTTCTTTCAGTGCAAGAGTTCTGATTCTGCATCCATGTTATTGTGTGGAGTTCAGAGATTGTGTGTTTATACACATACATTAAATACAGAATAAATAAATAATGTATATTTAGTATATAATAGCCAAATATATAATAAATACTGCAAGTTTTATCACCTGTTTCTTATTCCTGTGACTGTTGGTTTTACTGTTCATTTTTTGTCCAATGAAACACTACATGTGTAGTTACCACATTTAGCTTCTAGTGCACATGTGTTTGCACCTGAGCTTTCTTGTGAAGTATGAAGGGGCTGGAGCTACTCTTTCCTATTTTAAGGCCCTTCGAGACTTTTTTTTTTTTTTATTTAGCATAATTATGAGTCTGATAGCTACTGTCATACTGACCATTTCTAACCCTAAAACACGCCTTTTAGGAGTTTTATACACTGTAAACATAAAATGTTAGTTAGATCAGAGAAATCAGTGACAGAAGTCAAATGACCTATTAGGTCATCTTTTCTGTTTCTCTGCCAAGGCATGCTATGCCAATTCAGAATTAGTTTAAAGTTACAGAAAACATGGCTGGAAAATATGGTATTTTCCACTACTGCTGTTTACGCATTCCAGGCTAATGCACTGCCTCCTGGAAGTTAATGATCACATTGCCCTTCTTCCTCAGGGAAGGGAGATGGGCAGGCCACTCCTTTCAGCTTTCTCTGTGTAGGGACAGAATGACCAAACCAGAATTACAGAAATCTGGTTATATGTCTTCCTTGTTGGCAGATATTCTGCCACAAAAAAAAAGTAGTTTCTCCCTTCACCTCAGTCTCTCCTTTTTATCCTTTTTGTTAGGAAAGGTATCCAGAGTGAAAAGTGTAACATCCTCATTTGTCTTAGTGATTCATAGATAATGTCAGTAATGAAACTGAGTGCTGAAGAATGCTGTCAGGCTTGTGAGTAGTTTTTTAAAGTTTACACCTGCTGTAGTTAATAGGTACTTGTGTGTATGTTCATAAACCTGTGCACATTTCTTGTGTTCTTTCTTATGTAATATTGTTATTTAACTCACTTTACAGGTGCCTAGGAGTTCATCAGTTATGTTATAGGTGAAGTCTGTTTCTCTGGCATTGCAAAGATGAAAAATAAAGATGATTTTTTAGATATTTTGTTTTCCACAAGATGTCAAATGCTGTAGCCCTTACTCATGCCTGATGACTAAGTAGGATTAAGCATCTCTTTAGTTAATAAGCTACGTCTGATCTTGCTCACACTGGGGTAGTCAGTAGTAAATGCAAAACTGGGATGATACCAGAATTAAATCCCAGGCCAGCAATGCTCCTTCTCTTTCATAAGCATCATTGAAGGAGTCATTGTGTAACCCTTTTTATTTTCCTCTTCCTATAAGGGTGGATCTCTATGTCTTTCTTACTGCACAGCCTCTCCCATTTTTCTTCTCCTTTTCATACCAACTCATGCTTGATGCTCCTGTGTGATTACTGTCCTTTAGGACAAGGAGTTTTTGTGCTGACCTCCTTTTGCAGCTAGTCAGCACAATAGGTTTCAGTTTAGCAAACTGAAAGGAATGAAGAGAGTCTTCACTTCAAGCACTGCTAGCCTCTGATGACCTTTATATGCTCTGATGGAAAGTGTGTCCCTCTAAAAGATAATGGGTTGGGTTGTTATGAACTGTAGCTGGAGCAGGGCAAGTTGTATTTTGACATAGGGTAGCCAGTTATAGTGAAATCTAAGCTTCAGATTGACCAGATAGCATGTATTGAAAGTCCTGCAGTGAAGTTCTAGGCAGTGTCCGGTTCAGGAAGAACAACTTCAGCTGGAACACATCCAAAACTCATTCTGCTAATGCAGAGCCAAAAATATTAACATGTGATTGTGTTAGGGCAATTGGTTGCATTTAGATTAACCTCAATTTACAGTAACTTGACCTAAAGCTTAAGGCTTCACAAGTGGCTCCAGGTGGTGTAAACCTGAGCTGCACCACTGAGGTATCATCTTTCATGCTTTTTTCGGGGGCCAGGTTTGCTCCCTGCCTTTGCTAAGGGTGGCCCTTGCTCCTGTACCCGCCCTGTCAGCTGGTTCTCCAAGCAGGCAGGAAGGGCAGACACTTTTCTTCCTTTTCTTCTGGCTTAGTTTTTCACTGGTTTTTCAGATCCATCATTTGTTTGACTGTCCCTCCCATGGGCAGCGCAGTCTTACAACATCTTAATCCTCTTGTGAAACTTCACCCTTATCCCAGGATAAACATCTGGGACCTATTAGTTCAAACATGCTCACCTGGTAGCCTACATTGAACCTCAGCTCAGTTACACCTGCTGTACATGATTCTCTGTCCCTGAGCACAGGCCCTGAAACAGGGAAGGCTGTATGTAGCAAAGGATTCAGAGTTCATTTTTACTTAAACACTTGCATGTATATGACATTTAGTTGCATATGTATAATTCATGTGAGATGTGCTTGGATTAGCAGAGGTTTAAGGACAGGTCTGACAGCTAGTAACTGCTGACTGGAATCCTTCAAGTGTGCTGTTTTGTGAATTGAAATGTGAGGTACAATGTCTGACTGAAGTTGTGAACCTGTAATCAGTTTTCCAGTCTGGGATCTCACAGGCTGTTCGGATAAGCAACGTACTTGTACATTCAGTGGGAATTTGGGAGTCTTAACAGTTTGAAATATTTATTTTCCTAGTTTATCTGAGCTGGTGAATCACAAAATCATATAACTTTGATTGCTCTTTTGCTTCCCCCTCACACACTTTAGTTTCACAATGTTTGTAGCTCAAAAGTCACCACAAAATGCTCCTGTTTGCTTTTTGAATACTTGAAACTCAGTTTCGTAGGGATTAAGAGAAAATGTCTTTTTAAACTTGCAGTAGTTAATATGACTGCAGCTGCTGAAATTCTGTGCTTACAGGAAGGGGTTGAATTGCCTTCTTTCAAGACTTCCCTCTTTCATATTGATTTTGTTTGCCACCACATACTGTTAAAATTGGTGAGGAGATAAGAATACTTTAGTCTGTAGTTGACCTGAGAGAACAGAGAAGTGTGTCCACCCGTAGGAACTTTGCATTTTCCATATGTTTGTGAAGCTGCTAAAGCTGATGCTGCAGTGCTGTTGGTAGCACAGATGATCTATTGCTGCTTACTTGCTGTCAGCCCTGCACAACCACAGCATCCACGGAGTAGGAAGGAGGCTTGGATTTATGACTTTGAGAATAGCTAAGCTAATAAACAGAACAATCACAAACTCAAGGATTTTCTCTTTCTTCTTTTCTTGTTTTCTATCACTTTCTGTGCAGTTTCCATATGGGGCTCTATAGTGTTTTATAAGTTCTCAGCTCTCAACAGTTGAAGCTCGGTGGAGTTGTGTTTTCACTGATGGAAGGTGGGGCTGCTTGGCTGTGCCTCTTGCCCTCCTCCCTTCTTCACACTACAGACTCCTCCCCACGTTACTTTCCCTAGGTGCCATACAGCAGCATTTCAGGTTTAATAAAACAATTCAACTTCATTTTCCTCTGGTCTTCAGATTCAGAGGAACAGCTGTTCAGTGCTGCAGTGAAGGTGTAGCTTTTCTGCATCATTTTCATGATGCTTGTGAAAATTTCAGGCCAATTCAGAAAGTCCTTGGATATTGTGTACCTAGGAAAAGAGCAGAGAATTGGTCCTTAACCTTACTCTGACCTTGGACAGTGTCACAATAAGAAGGCAATATGCCTATGTAGGTGTATTTGTATAAACCAGTACATGTACTTATACACGGGTTTTTAAACTGCACTCAGAGACAAAGTGAAAGGGTTTATGATCAGTTTTGATAGTGAAAGGGGATAAAATAATCCAATAAATTTCAGAACCACTGATATGCACCCATTTTCTATATTTTCCTCGTCTTTCTCTTTCCTTGAGCTCATATCTAATCTTCCATGATATTTTGTCACTTCTGCATTGTGTTTAATCTAAAGGAGGAAGGGAGGTGGCCATGGCAAAGGAGATCCTAGAAGAGTTCTGAAAAGTATGGGAATTTGTTAATAATTTAAGATAATTCCTTACATTAAGGAGAATAGACCAGCACTTTGCCAAAAGAGAAATTTTTCCATTTCCTACTGCTTCTGTTTTTGTAGAATATTATATTTCAGACTCTCTAGTGTCTGCAAAAATTACTTTAACTACGACTGCCTTAGCTGGCACTAGTTGCCTTTAGACTGCTAAAGAGATTGTTACATTTCAGCTGTGATCTTTGCTGCTGTTCCTTTTTGTCTCTGAAGCTGGTGGCTGTTGTTCTGATTTCTCTGGACTGCATTCTAGTGCCTAACTGAGGCTACATAGGGAAAACTGCTACTGACATTAAATAACCAATTTTTAATGATGTTTTTGGTAAGCAGTGTTGTTGTTCATGATGCATATTTTTAGTTGTCATCAAGGCAGGTAATGTAGCTTTGAAGGCTTTAGTGGACTCATGCAGAAGACCATAAGCTTCTATAACTGAATGGTGGCCACATTGTTCGAGCTCCAAATTGGCTGAGGCATTCTGGCATGTAATCCATGGTTGGATATGAAGTAAGGGTTCAAAATAATTTGTAGATCCTTCTATTACTGCACATCTCTGGGCTGAGCTTGAACTCTTTGCATTCCAGTAAAAGCTGAGGTTGCAATGCTATCTTTTGGGTTTTTTTCCTTTTTTTTTTCTAATTTGTGCTCAGTAGTTTGTAGACTGAAAGATTTAAAGGCCAGACTGCTGTAGTTTTGAAAATTCACCTGAGAGAATTTGGCTTTACATTTTTTTCACCCCATGGGATTTGGCTGGGGCTTATTTTTTCTAACCCATTTTAATGTATTCTACATCATAAAAAGCAATTTAAAAAGCCTCATTTATTTTCTCTCCTCCATTTACAACAAAACAAACCAAAAAACTTCGTGGTCACACTAAGGTTTATTCCTTTCTCAATAACACTTTTGTTGTGGAAAATCCCGGCAGTGAATAGGGACAATGGAGAAAAAACAAAATTGACTTTGACTAGTGGCAGTGAAAGTTTCAACTCTCCCTCACCTATTACTGTGGTAAAGTGTATGGCAGTCTAGTTACAGCCAAAGAGTTCTAAGAAGTTGGCATACACTATATTTCTTTATAGTTCCTATAGGTATTTGAATAACAGAAACACAGGATTTTGTGGTTTTAATTTTCAATCAAAATAGAAAGTACCTTGAAATGCCTCAGCAGTGGCAAATTTGTCTCTTATTCTCTTTTTATTAATTTCATGCTACTTAAAGCCATTGGTAAGAGCATGTTACGTTTACCCATCTTTTGAGTTTATCCCAACAAAATATCTACATTTTCATGGCGTGTTGGATATAATACAAAAACTTTATTATGCAGGTTCTGAAACCACTGCTGTCTCTGTAAAACCTACCCAGTTTAACCCCTTTATGGTCTCTTCACATGTTACCCCTTAGGGTTAATTAGATGAGGCAGCTGAGGCAAGTTAAGGGTTTGCTGCCATTAAAAAGGTGGTCTCTGTGCCAGTCCTGTAACTACATTCCTGCTGGTGAGCCTGTCCGTGGTACTAAGGTAGGAGGAAAATTAGCTGTCTAGGAGAAAAGATAGTGTTTATTTCTTGGTGTAAGGTGAAGATACATGATGTGGTAGTGGGGAACAGGGACTAGAGGAAAGGGGAGATGGAAGTCCCATGTAGTTTGCTTTAAACAATTCAAAATATCTCTTGTAATTTTGCAAGTGCTGTCCTTTACTATTCTGCAAAGACAGCCGTTTTACTCATGGGATTTATATGTGTAGATGCAGCTGTCCATTTCTGTGGACAAACCAGCTATGGATTTTAGGAAAAGTTTCTTTGCTGGAGGAGTGGTCAGGTATTGGCTTATGGAAGTATTGGAGTTGCTGTCCCTTGAGGTATTTAAAAGATGTGTAGATGCGGCACTTGGGGACATGGTTTAGTGGTGGGCTTGGCAGTGCTGGGTCAACAGTTGGACTTGATGACCTTAAGGGTCTTTTCCAGCTAAGTTGTTCTATGTCAGCAAAGCTGTAAAATAAGCTCTGCCCTCCCCTGTACCCCTGCCCTTGTCCTTTGTGCTTCTCTGCTCAGGTGCCAGTTGAAATCCTGCTAGTTGTGGTGCATTGCCAGTGAATTTGGGAATGAAATGCTCAGCCTATTTATGAAACACCACATAAAGCACCATTGGAAGTGTCTTTGGGAGTACTGATACCATTACTCTTAAGGGTCAGGTGATGACCCGAAGTGTAAAGAATGCTGAGAAGAATATCTTTTCACCCCAATATAATCCAAAGAAGACATCCTACTGGCCACAGTATAGACTTGGGTCAGGTAGGTGACCACTGTCCTTCCTCTGAGGAAGGAAACAGTGGGTAATATTTCTTTTGTTTGTTAGTTTTCTTCTGAAGATTGATAAATATTATTTATGTCTTTCACGATAAAAGAAGGAAAAATGTGATTTTGCTTTATTTTTACAGTATGGTAATTGCATTTTTTTTCCAGGCTACTCAGTGTGTTTATGCTCATTTTAATTCCACATAGAACAATAAACTAGGTTAAATAATTATGAAAGGCCCCTGTAAATAGTCATCAGCATTCATGGTTTGTGATGCCTTGACTTGCATATGGGACTTGAGGTAACACTCAAATGAGGGGCTTTGTCCAAGACAGACACTCACACGTAGTTTTGTTTTCCTTCTATCTGAATCCATGTCTGGGCAATATGATAATTGTTTTTCAAATAATCTATGGGGAAAAAAATCATGGATGGAGCAGCTTCTGCCAACTTTGCTTTGTAATATGAGAATTAGCAAAGATGATGTAAATTATAATTTCCTGAATTGATTTTTCATTAAATTGCACTTTGAATGCTGATTAGCATAGGTAATTTAATTGTTTTTAAAATATGTTAGTGATGGGGAGGTTCAGTGGGTTGTTTTGCTTGGGAGTTTTCTTGAGGGGGGAGAGGGATTTTTTTTGTGTGTGTTTTTTCTTCTTTCTCAGGTGTTACATTTCAGAATTAGCTCACTTGTTAGAATCCAACCTGTTAGCAAAACAAGTAGCCAACAGTATTAGCAATATTGGTATTTCTAATGCAGTTAGTTCTTTATGTTAAGCTTCACTAGTGGAGGAGATGTTTCTGGTTTTAAAATTATTTACTTCCCTAATCTGTGACTTACTTCTTGCAGATAGTGAACACATGTCATAAAGTCACATAACGAGTTTGTCAGAAGAGATTTGGACTGGCTTGCTTGTCCGTAAATGTACAGGAGCAAATTGTACTGATTGTCTTAAATAACAGTAGAATATGTAACAAATTCTAACCAAAGTACTTCACCCCTACTTTTACAATATAGCTTTTGAGGTTTTTTTAAAGTAGGGTAAGAGAAGCTTTTCTGAGCTCTTAATCTATAAACTTGGACACTTGCAAATATAGGAAGGTAACTGAGGCCAGCAAGTGAAAAACAATGATTAAGTCCTATACATGGGGCTCTATAAGAAGCATAGCATAAACAGATTCATAAAATATTTCATATAATTTAGAGATGCTTTTTGTTTACAAATATATGGTTCTTACATGTTTTAAGATTTAGTATTTAACCTGAGGCCCAAATGTCTGTCCTGTTGTGAAGGGAGGAAACTAAATACCTACAGTTGTATAAAACTTCTGTTGATGCAATAGCAAACACATTTTTTTGAACTAAATAATATCTATATTTTATTAATTTTATAATACACATTGACAGATTTTTTTGCAAGAATTCACTTTGGGTAGAATATTTTTCTTATCTTTTGCCAGTTGGGGGGGGGATGCTGTGGGATGAGTTGTTTTTTTGCTATTCTTGGAGTTTTCTTGGTTGGCTGGTTTTGTGGTTTGGAAGGAGAAACAAGAGGGTGCTGCATCAGAAATGCAGAGACCTGAGGAAGCAGATGAGAGGACAGGAAGAAAGTGTGAGTCAGGAGGTGGATGGAACCCAGACTGGGGTAGACAGGGTGGAGCAAAGCAGACATTGGCCATAATGGAAGGACAGAACTACATAAGAGGGTGTTGGATTTGTTGAATCAGGCTGGAAAGTAGAACTTTGCTCTAGTTGTGTACTTGGGCTTTGTGAAGTGCTGTCCAGAGCTAGTCAGTGAGAAGTACCTGTAATGAACTCAGCTTTTGCTACCCTGTGGTGTTTAATAGGGCCATATTCATGGTTAGCTGCAAATATCAGACAAATTAGTTGGTTTAGAGTTTTGGTTTCCAGATCTTTTGTCCATCGAAGCATCACGGTGTGTTCTGCAAGCTGATTTTCTGCACTGTTGTTAAGCTAAGTGTGGTGACCTTTGTTTGTTTTATTCAGATTTGAGGAATTCTAAACACTTGCTAACTTGCTCGTGACACAGATAATGAATATATATGGCAATCATTCAGCAAATGTAAGCCTCTGGATAGCAGACTTGCTTTTCTTTTTTACTTGTTGAATATTCCTTGGAAGTCACCAACGGACTGCAGCAGTTCATGTGAAAACCCTTGGCCATTGTCTACATTAGTGATGGACATATGTGTGTATTTTAAGTCCTTTATGTCCAAAACCCATTTATACATTTCTAAAGTTGGTTAAGTGACATGGTTTTTTTTCTTCTGATGGATTAGCTTTGTATTGCTAAAACAATTTACGTTTCAATACTGTTTCCCCCCTTTATGTATATGTTCATTGCTAATACAAATCAGTTTACAAAAAGTGATTGCTGTGGCAGATAGAAGACAACGCACGTTTCTCAAACGAGTGGAACAAGTAGAAAGTATTTTAGGTGGTTTAGGCACAGTGGTTTAGTGGCTGGCTGTGTTCCTGTTTTCTGATGGATATAGAGAAAAATGCTGAGGAGTGCACTGCAGGCTGTGTGTTACTAAACAGCTCTGAGAGGTTTCCTTTCCCTTGGATGGTAGTATCTCATGGTTTTGAAAGGGAGGGAATACGCTTCTGTCCTTGAGGTCAAACAGCCAGGTTTGATAGTGCAATAAGCCATAGTTGTGTCCTCTTGTTGGCCGAGCAATCCTACCTGTGCCCTAGTGTGTGAAGAGGGTAGGCGGTGCTTTAGATTGTTGGGGTGATCTGCATCCCCTTGAACAGGTGAGCTTGAATAATAATGCAGGGTTTCATCAAACCTACTTGGGCCATTACTGTCTCAGGCACAAAAAACCCTTAGTTTTTCCATAAGAATGTCTTAACAACTCTTCAGAGTGCTTTATAATAGGGTTTGTGTGTTCCAAAATTCTGCCTTTCGCAGCCTTAAATGTTTTATGAAGTTGACAGAGCTGAGTTTTACCTGCAATATTTCTTGTTTTAGTCATAATACTCAGATGACAGGGCTCCTCAGTTAGTAATCATTCATAATACTGGAATCTCAGTAAGGATCTTTGTCACAGAGTTGCCCTCTTTGTTTTGAGGGGGGTGGCAGAAGGGCATGTGTAGCTGACTGTATATTTTCAACACAGTGTTTTAACTATCCAAGAAGTATCTGTGCTCAGGTAATTTGACTTGCCTTTGTCACAAGAAGTTTGGCTTTGAGGTAAAGACAAAGACTGATATGGACAATTAGTGTCTCAAAAGCACAGGAAAATCCAACCAGTTTCACACCTAGTTATGTAGGTTGCACCCTGAGAGAGACTTTCTTTTCTCCCCGGACTGTAGCACTGAATGGAAGGTTTAATGTATTTTGGTAATATTAAGTAATAGTGTGCTTATTTTCCTCCTTTGTTATTCACAGCTCTGTTTTTGTGTTGCTTCTGTTACTTTTGTTGTTCTGTAAATATCAATATACATCAATCTCTTGTTCTTTCTTATGGTGTGAAGAGATTGTATAACGAGGTATTAAAGGCTCATTTAACTTCATAGAGTTCATCTTTGACACAGAACATGTAAGAAAAGAAACAAAGTGAAAGATATCTATGGAGGCAGAAGATGAACCTTACTGCCAATTTTAAGAGCAAATTTAGGGGTATATCTTGGAAAGTTACTGCTGGCAGGCAGAACCTAATACTTGCCTAAAGAACCATGTTAATTCATGTAATAAACTGAGTTTTGGCAAACTGCATGGGGCAAAAAAAAAGGCAATTTCAGAAATCCCCAATTTATTGCTTACATTTGAGCCGTTTATAGAGATGATTTTATCCATAACTTTTTTTCTGTCAGCACTTCCTGGCCCTGTTTTCCAATACTCTCTATACATAGGTTTTATTTCTAAACTCTTGAATTTAGAAATCCAAAACCGTAATTTCTCAAAGTGAAGAAAAACAATTTGTGTATGGGAACTTTCTGGAAGTTCTCTACATGTCTGCTGGAAACACCCCCCCCACACACCCTCCCCATCCCTCAAAACTAAGGATCCACGAGTTGTAAGCTGTTAAAAACTAATACAGACCTTAAGAGCCACAAATGCAGTATATTTTTGCAACTTTAAGAGATATTAGATTCAAAGGATGGTTGGTATGTGTTGGCTGGGCTCTGACTGAAAGAAAGAAGATAAAGTGTTTGAGTGCAAAACAGACTTTTTGGGTTTTTATTTATTTTTTTTTTTTTTACAGCAGGAAGGGCCTGTGTCAGTCCTTCAAGGGGAAGAGTCAGAAATCTTCATAATTCTCAGTGTTTGTGTTCACACTGTTATGTGTGAATAATTGACATAAATCACATAAATATTGTATTTCTAATTCTTCACAGTAAACCTGTGCTACGTTTCGTATATGTGTGTATATTTACGTGCAGTAGCTGTATGATTGGTTTTGCTTGGCATAGATGATGTCCACTGATGGTTCAGCTTTTGTTAAGAAAACGTACTTTCACAAGTTCTCTATAATAACAAATATGTCATGTTGTAGCAGAGGATGTTGCATTAGTTTTTTAAGTATCAGGGAAGAGCCATACAGCTACTCTGTGCAGTTCAGTAGCCTCGTGCCGAAATTGCTCATAAGACAGTATAATTCATATAGAGAGAACCTTGAAGTGAGTAATGGATTTATTTATGGTGAATGTGTGTTTTGACAACTGGGACCATACTTTTAATTTCCGTCTGTAAGGTGAAAGTTTGAAGAATTGGAGGACTCTGACACTTCAAGAAAATTATGTGATTGGAAAAAGTCTTCATTTCCTCCAAAATCATTTTTCTGCAAAGGCCTTTCATCCTGGCACTGCTAAGTTAGTTTAATTCCTCCAAGGGAAGTGTGTGTGGGTAAAAACCCACAAAAAAAACTCTCTGTTGCTGCAGCAGGATTTTACTGGCTGCTTCAATTCCTTGCACTCTGTTACTAGCATATGGATTTATCTCAATAATGGCTCAGTCACATACAAGAGACAGAGTTTCAGAACTAGACCAGATTTAAAATGTGTTTCATGTTGGTTTTATTCTTTCTGGGTCAAACTTCTGTGAAGTGTAGACCATTGTTTTTGTGAAAATTGGATTGTAATCTAGACAGCTCATTGAGCAGAATGTGTGGGGATGGAGAAGTGCCAATATCTTTGCCAGCGGTGGTATATGAAGCTATTTTCATTTGGTGTGGTGCCAGGAGAAATATATTCTGACCCACACACTAATGAAGGCTGCAGGTTTTCTTCAGGACAACCAAAAAGATATGCATGTTGCATTTTAGTAGCAGATAGCTATAGACTTGGAAGGGCTGATTCCACTCAGCTCAGAGACCTTGATGGGCAAAAGTAGCAGGCATTTTCATTCCAGTGTCTGTTCTCAAGGTGATGCTAGCTCTGTGTTTTTGGAGTAGTAACACTTGTCTCTGTTAGCTGAGCAAATGAAGAAACCCTGGGAAAAGGGCATTTCTCTGCCTCTTCCTGCCACCAGCAGCATGAGGTAAGAAGGAATAATGCCATACTGCTGGCTTGTTGTTCCCTATCATCCTGTTGGATCTATCTGAGCACCCTGCTGTGCTGATCCATCTAGAGCAAGATATTGTGGAGAGGCAGAATCCCCCTGTTCCCTGCTCACTATGTGCTGAGCGCCAGGTTGATTCATTCACTTGTGTGATTTCAGGGGTTTCGGTTTTTTTTCTGGAGGACAAACAGAAGCGTAAAAAAGCTGGTTTCTTCCATCTTTAATATTAAAAGCACTTACTAGTTTAATACATTCACATGAGTGAGTGCACTAGGTACCTTAAAGAACTAAGCAGAATGAAAGTCTGTTCTTAAAATAGAAGCTCAGGGAAGTATATAAATTTACTTGTAACATCTTACACTTTGTGAGAGATTTAAGTTGTGCGATATCTGGAGCCCATTTGCACAATTCAAAAAGAAAAAAATTCCTTGGCATTGCTCCCATGTGCAGGGGGAAACCCTTGGTAATATACTCTGAGCTCACACGCTATCCTGGACACAAAAATAGCCAGCTGTCCAGGCTGTGCTGGGTTATGAGGAGGCTTAGGAGGGAGGAGATGTGTGCTTTGTTATTCCTTGTGTCATGTGCTGGCCAGCAGCATAAGAGGTGGGGCTTATGTTAAGGCAAGTAACTGGAATTTGAAGGAAGCTTTTGTATTGCTCCTTTTTTTGTTCTATAGTTTGGATATTTATTTAATCTCTACTCACTGCTGGAAATTGAGTTGGACAAGAGAAAGGGTAGGAACTTCCCTTAAAGCTGTAGGAAATGATGAATAACCAAGAGGTCATTCTGGTGGGCAGTCCCATGGAGCTGCAAGAGTGTTCACAGCCATGGAAGTGCCCATTCTGGTGGCCACTGGGTGGATCTGATTGATTTTTAGCCTGGACTTCTTCCCCTTGTGCCCAGTCCATGCCACTGATGCAGCTGTGTGAGGAGAACCACAGCAAGGGGAGTCTGGCTGCTGCGCAGCGCATGGGAGGACAGAGGCTCTGTCCCACAGGAGGTGTGTGGGGTGGAGCTCCAAACAGCCCCACAAAGCCTGCAGGCACTCAGCCCTAGGCATCTTCCAATTCTACCCTTGTGCTGAGTGTGATGGGTTTAATTTGAATTGCCTCGCTTTTGTGTGTACCTGTAGAGCCTTTCTAAGCTGATTGGAAACGCGTGACTCTTTGACTCAGGGTTAATTGTTGAAACATCTTTTTTCTTAAATTATCATTTTGCAAAATTACATGTGCTGTTGGTGACCATCCAACTGAGATCTGCTCCAGGTGTTAAAATGTAATTTATTAAATCAAAGCAATGGCCAAAGTACTAGTGTTTCCTTCTGGGGCTAAAATTCAACTGTTGGATGAAAACTCAATGGTTGGGTGAATGGTTTTGTGGCAGAGAAGCAAATGCTTTAAAAAAGATACTATGCAAAAAAAATGTGTCCCTTTCATATTCCACTTTACATATTCTGATTTTTATTTTTTCATTTAATAATTTTCTGTAGTCATTTCTTCCAATGGGCTTTGTGCAGCGGGAGAAACATTTGACAATAACCTTAAAACAAACATCGTATTTCTGCCTTAGTTTTTCCTGTTTTGGCGTGGTGTGGAAAAAAGCCCCTCGGATTCACTGTAGTCTTTGAGCACTTTTATATGGATGTATTACTGACCACCCCATACTATGCCCCTTCACTCAGCTTCTACCCCAGAAAGTTGAGAGAGGCAACGAGTGAAGAATTCAATAAGGCAGAAGGAAGAAACCCAAGGTGGATTATGCTGTTGATAGTAGTAATTACTTGGTGTCTTTCTCTGAAGAACTGCTACCATACTTATTAAAATAGATTAGACTAGGTAAAGGAAAAATCTGCTACCTTTATTTCCTGCCAACGTGAGTGATGCTGTTCTTTGCAAACTGAAGAAGGATACAGGGAGCCTAAAATTAAGCCATATCTGTTGATCACTACAGAGCAGTCTGAAAGGTTTCTTTCCCATTTCCCATAGCATAGTCCCTGTCATAGTGAAGAAACACTAATAGCAGCATCACTGCCCCTCGTGTGCAATTTCTGTCTGGATTTTCATGTAAATCTCCTACTTAAAAGGAATTAGAATAGTAAGACAGGAAATTGTGAAACAAGATCTAGAGATTCAGAATATTTTATCCTAATGCTCCCTTTCCTCAGGTCTATAAAGCACTTTTCCTCTCCCAATTTTTGTGCTGGCTATAGAATGGTTTGGAAGGAACCTTAAAGATCATCTACTTCCAGCCCCAATGCCACTGACAGGGAAACCTTCCACTAGACCAGGCTGCTCCAAGCCCCATCCAACCTTATGCTGTTGTTCCTCTGGTTACTTGCAGTCTGTGTTCCAAAAAGATAATTCAAAATTGACCAGATTAAACTGATGGATGAGGATGATTATTTTTTTTTTTCATATGTCAGCTGCAGTTATTCTTTCATGAGTCATTTGTCAGAGATGTTCATTTCCATTTCTCTGCTCAGGCCCTTGTTTGGAGTGTGATTTCTTTTTTTATTATTATTTTTTTTTTTCAGTTTTTTAACATGTACACACACACTCCCCACCAAATGTGAGTGGGTAGAAACACTCACCTGAAACACAGAATTTTACCCAGTTCTTAATAATTCAGATTTATGAGCTTTATTAGTAAACTTGAAATTAATTTTCAAAACAGAAATCAGATGTGAAGATAGGATAGCTTATGCCTAAATTTGCTGTCACCTGTTATAATAATCCAACCATTAAAAAAAAAAAAAGACCATCAGAGCACTGTTTTTACACTGAAGTTTTAAAGGAAATTGAACCAGCAAAGGTTGACATTTAGGAAGTTTTCTGGAACCGGGGGGTCCTAAAATTCTAAATAGACAATAGAAGCCTTCTGTGCTGACACTGACATGGTGTCTACATCAGTTTGCTTAATTCAATTAGTTCATTTAAGGCTGAAAACTGAGTGTGAAGACAACCAGGGGAGATTTCTGCTTCCCATAGGGTGAAAGTCAAAATATCTACAAATCTTGAGTATTTTTAAGATAATTTGATAAACTTTTATTCTTACATCACAGGTGCACCGAAGATATTTTTAAAAGTAATTAAAACTTGGTATTTTGCTGTTAGTGCTGAGTAGTTTGTGTATTCATGCAAAGGGCATATGGAGTTTCAAGCTACCACCCAATAAGAACTGACCCTTCCTTAGAAAAATCAAAAATGCTCCCAATCTGATTTCTTCATATCAGTGTTTTCTGCTTGATCATTTAAATCCTGTTTAAATTCAGGAATTTACATCACTTATATCAGTCATTCTGCCTTCAAATGAAGAGGGGACCAGGCTGGCACTTGAGGCCCTTTACCATTTAGCACTACATTTGTTCCATCCTCCTGTTTCAAGTCACTTACACAGTTTGTCTGATACCTATCTGCACTTCCTTTGCTGTGCTCATGAGCTCAAACATCTTCCTTTGTGTGTGCTTTTTAACACTTATCTTGTATTGGAATAAGGAAGGGGTTCTCTTATCAGAATAAGAAAGGGGTTGAGTAGTTTAACAGTGTAATTTAGATGATAATGCAGCACAAATATGTAACTTCCATAGATATTCATGACCAGTAAATATTTTGTATAATGATGAAACTTGTTCATATGCACGTAGGTTCTTCTATATTTTTACCATTTTCAGTTCTGTTTGTTTTTTACTGGGCTAAAATTCAGTGTGATTTTTTTTTTTTCTTTCTTTCTTAACTAAGGACATCAAACTCCATCCCTTTTTGTCACTTCTCCTTGAAATTGTAGGAGAAAAAGGTCCTTTTTCCACTCCAGTATCCAGATTAAATGGGCTTTGTCTATGCTTAGCTGCCAGGTGGTGAAGGTGTGTGTTGTGGTCTTCAGAGCAGACAGACCCTGTAAATACACTGCTCTCCTCACTAGGGTAAATTGATTACTTTCATTACATTAATTGTGGTTTATGATATATAATAATGGGAAGGCTTTTTTAACTCACCCACTGGTATTTCAGAATAATTTGTCATTTTGAGTGTGGAAAAACAACGAAGAAGGGCAAAATGTGTAAGTAAAACATAAACGTTTTGGAGAAATGTACTTATAAACTGGGGGTCTGTTATTTTGGTAGGTGTTAAAAGTGCAAAGTTGCTTCAGTGGATGATTTTGAAAAGCACATCGTCTCTCCCTGTTGAATAACTAGTGAGCAGATATTGCGACAAAAGAAATATTTGTGTTTAAATTCAAGAGTAATGCACCAGATTTCATACCACCATGTTTGTAGTTAGACTGTGGGCTTGAGGGTTGTGAAACACTGGTATTGTCTCTGGAGTCTTAGTTTCAGTGCCTAGACTGTTAAATGACTTGTTTTCCTGTTCTTCAAGGGCAAAGAATCAAATGTAATCAAGAAAGTTTGAAGTGCTAGTGGAGGTGAGTTTAAGTGTCTAGGCTATGTTGTTCAGCTGCTGTTAAGCATCAGTTAGCCTGGCTTGTTGGAATGCAGCTTTTTATCTACTCTCCTCAGCATTATTTAGTGTATAGATTGCAATAAAATCAGTGCAGACTGGGACAGGTTTCCATCACGAGTGAGTTTTAAGTGTGTGTTGGATTTGCTGGAGACCTGATTCTGATAGCTCTTTATCCTTAGAAGAACATGTGTGGGAAATAGCAGGCTGCTTGATAGTAAAATTCCTTGAGGAAATGGGTTTATGTGGGGATTAAAACAAAGAATTTCTGGTTGTACAGATCTTGCTGTGGTAGAAAGCAAAGGGAAATTTGAGGTTTTAACCTTTCCTGGTAATTCCTGGGACAAGGAGGCAGTGGCTATGTTTGGGAAGTACTTGCACACCTGGGATGCAACATTTGGGGTGAATAGTTGGTTTGCTGTGGTTTTGATTAGTAAGTTTCCTTCATCACAGCACAGGGAGATACCCAAAGCTAAGAAACAAATGTTGAGGTTGTCTTTAAAATAAGTGACTGAAATTAACAGCTGATTTAAAGATTGTGTAATAATATATAATATGATATGCAGTTTTGCCAAAAATGCTAAAGGTATGTCTATGTTTACCTAATGAAAATATAATTGATACTATTGCCAGTTCAGAAGTCCATAAAGATCTTCCAGCAGATGCAGTGAATTTTGCTTTCTGTAGAAAAGGACAACCTTTATATCTTGGGAATAATTTAAGTGTAGTTTATCAACTGTAACCCAGTGGACAGTATTGGAAGTTACTTAGCTGGAAAGTGCTTGAATATCATGATCTTTTTTTTAATTTGTAGGTACACATGTAAGAGAGAACTCTCTTCTCTTGTTTTGAGTTAGATATTGAGTGCAGAGTAATAAAATATATTTGCATGCTTTTCTTCCCCCACACATTCTGTGATTAGGAAGACATTAGCAAATCTCTGCTGTGACCAACCTTTCCTTTCTGACCATGGAAAAAGATCAAATTCTGGTAGACTGAAAATAGAATTCCAAAACTCTGTGTAAAAAAGGAGAAAACTATGACATGGAACAGATTAATGTAGAAACATTTGTGGCTTGATCTCCTTTTCCCAGTTACATTTGTGTTAGAAAGTAGACCGATACACCTAGGCCATTTCTTTGCAGACACACTTGGCACTAAAGTTCTGTGTGTAATGAAGTCTTGAAAAATGAGTCATCATTGGTTTTTTTTGTAGGAATAAAAAAATGGATACCTAATGAAGTAGCACAAGAGTAGAAATGATCTGCCATGCATCACAGTTGTTAATCAATAATTACCTGCAGAGTTTATTTCTGTATTTAATGATATCTGGAATGCTCAGCCCAAATCCGATTGCTGTTCACAATTGGTTCAAAGATTTTAGCTTTCCGCGAAATTCAGACCAGGTTCCCCCAGGCCCTTAGTTATGCTGGAGCAAATAATCTATACTCTAACATTAATTATTTTTTCTTAATTGATGTAACTGAGAAATAGTAATGAAGCCACCATCCTCCCCCCCCCAACCTTCCCCTTCGTGAGATATTATTGCAATATTTGCTAGAAAACAGTTTTTCTGAAGTTGGAAACCTAAGTTAAATGTAACTTTTTTATTTCTAGATAAATAAATATAACCATATAATCTGGTGTGAGGACTGCAAGGGCCCGAAACAGACTGCATGGATAGCTACAGTGCATTCCAGACAGAGATTAGATTCAGTGCTCACACCTGTAGGCAGGCATAGGGTTTAATATAATAAATGTTAATGAGAAATATGAAAACTCACTAAGAGGGTAATCTATTATGAGAAGAGAAGACAGTGGTAATGGCTCCGATGTCAATAGTGTCTAACTGTTCATTAAGTATGGTCGTAGTTTTACAAATTGTGGCTCACTAAGTAAGAATAAAAATACAGTGCGTATTTCAGGCTGAGTTTGGAGTATTACTGAGTTAGGGAAAGGGTTCTGTTGGTTTCTCCATAGTTAGCTGCTTGTTGCATAATCCTCAACCTTCCCTAAAAGCTGTGCTTTTTCTGGGGAAGTGCCTGTGGCAGCCTGTAATTTAATACCTCTCATTACTCATTAGCAAAGGCATCCAGGTTCATGTTGTAGGTGTTTCCCTTTAAGTCAGGCTTCACTCAGGAGACGCCGTTGACTGTGATTTGTGGCTTTCTTTACAGCTAATATTAGTTTGCTTGTTGACATAGGGGAATGGTCACTGCTGGGAATTTTTGGTTGTGGCATATTTTCTGTTTTCACCTGGAAAATCTGTTAATTGTTGTATCTTAGAAAAATAAATGTTTTTATTAATCCTTCTCTGCTGCATGTATTCGTTAGGATTAGCCTCTGTCTGCTGTAGGGAGATAGGGAAATAATTCTAGGGAAGGAATGCTGTAGCTTGTTTGTGGCAGAGTTTGTCTTTCAGGAAGGGAAAGGGGATTTCTTGTGTTTATTCCTGAGAAAGACTGAACACTGATTCAAAGTTACATGGGTTGGATGCTTACCAGACTCTGTACAAGTAGTTTGATGAATATACTTTCCCCCCATCCCTCCCTTGCTATTAGCAAAACCATCCTTCTTACACGTTTTACAAGTAGTGAAAGGGTATTTCAGTCCTGAGAGTCAGTATCTACTAGTCAGCTACAAAAGAAGCCGTGTTACAACAGTTCTCATTGAAGCAGCTGAGCTTCTTGGTTCCAGCAGGAGGTCAGTGCTGTGAAAAGCACTTGCTTGTTGTGAAACAAACTAGGAAAGTGTTGGTGGGATTAGTTACATTCTTCATGTTGCATCCAGTTGGCAAGCCTTCACCATCCTTGGTCTTCAGGTGACATTGTGAAAGTCACAGAACCTGCAGGATAAGACTTTAAACATAGGACATTTTTCCTTGAGCTCAGGATCCTGCATCTGCTGCATCTGTATGAAAATTAAATCTGAATAAATTAAGTCTGAGAGGATAAATAAACAAATACCAGAACAAAAATGCAGCTAGATACTAACACCTGCAGTGACAATAAAGCCTGAGGTGTCTGACATGCCCAGTTGAACATGAATGTCCAGTTGAACGTATGACTTGCCATTTGTGAATGTGGTGACTCATCAGTGTAGAAGCAGTCACTGTGTGCAAGTACTAAATGTTCAGATACATCCATGTCTGGTCTCTGTCCAAAAACACCTCAGCTGGCAAAGCAGGTATCGAGTATTATACCTCTCCTCTTCAGCATGCTGCCAGCTGCTGAAGACACCTGTATTTGTGGAGGAGATGCATGATGGATGTGGAAGCGTGTGATGCAGAGGTACACAGGTCTCTTTGATCACTGTTTTTGGTGTTTGGTGCTTCGCCTCACTTTTAGGTGTGATTCATAGTTCTGCTCGTGGTTTCATTTTTTGTTGTTTTTTTTTCCTTCTTGCTGTCTGCAATTCTCATCACATTTTGTCTTCCAGTATTCTTTAATTATATAAATAGCTATAAACATAAATATTATATATAAATATATATAAATTCAGATTGATGAGATTGTATCTAAGATTTTCTGGCCAGTGTCACTTTACTTTCAGTGGTAGGATTTTGCCCTTCTGAATGCTGAAGACTCATTGAGTCATAGTGGTTTCCATGGAAGTTCAAAGTCTTTGATGGCTCTTAGCCACAGGAATTAGGGTATTAACAGACCAAATGCCTCAGAAAAGTGCAAGAGAGGCAGAACAGCAGAGTTCTGATGTTGGACATTTGGTTTTTTCCCTTCATGTTCCTGCACTGGGGTTCTGCTGTCAGGCTACCAGGCTTGCTTCTCCAGCTGGCCCCTTCCAGCTGGCTCGCTGCCAGCAAGCTGCAGTGTGAATTCTTCAGAGCTCCTGTGCATGCCCAAGATCCCAGCAAAAGCAGTGTGTCCTTCTGTCCTGCTCCCCATGACCCTGTGCCACACTCGATAAGAAGTGAGGTCCTTGCAGCAGCTGTAGGTGTGAGTGAGGCTTGGGGAGCAAAAGGTGCATCACTACACAGAAGACATGGAAACTGGCGAAGGAGCTTCCCAGCTGCTGTTCCTCTGGTAGCTGAACTGCACCAGGGACACAGAGCACCAAAAATGGCTGGATCAGTGCAAAGATAGACTTGTGATGTTTCTCTGGACTGTTTCCTGTGTGATTTCTCACTCCAGACTAGTTGTACACAGTGCTGACACAGATCCTACACGGTGGTGGTCTGTGGCTGTCCCCTGCGACTGCTTCCTAGCCTGTCCCCAGGCACAGGGCATGGAGAAGCACTCACTGGCACATTGGCAGTGGATTTCACTGGTGTTTTTCTCTTTTTTTTTTTTTTTTGGTAGACAAGATGCTTTCTGACCACATCAAGCTTCAGTGAAGCATGCTGTTGTGGCCTTTGGCTCACTGGTGTCATTCCTGAAGGCACCCCAAGCACGGAGAACACTCAGCAGTTATGAATAGAATGGTTATTAATTCTGATATTTCCTGTTTCCTGACTTTGTAGAGTCTTAACACTGTGACCAGAGCTCGCTTTTCATTGCAAATTTGTAATAATTAGAAAGATTCTTGCCTAATAAAAACCAGAGCATGAAGAAAAGAGGAGAACCTAATCCTCATATTTAGCTAAACAGTTATTCTGGTTTACAGGATTAGGCTTTTAGTTCTTGCAGGGGCTATGGATACCTATTCATTTACTGACTGTTTCATCAACAGTGGCAGGTGTATTCTGTCAGGCTAATTCAGCTTCTTTGTCTTCCTTCTGGACAGTGTGTGTGTCATGTATTCTGCACAGGGACATTTATCTCAGATTAGCATTGATGAATAGAGCAAGCATGCTTCCATAAAAGTGAGAATTGGTTTTCAGACTCTACCTATTGGTTATGCATCTCCTGTAGGAATTAAGAGTGGTTTAGTAAGATTAAAAACAGGAAGGGGCAACTCACTCTTAATACCTTTCCAGAGGCTGGATATTGCACACAGAGGAACTCCAAAAGATGTGGCTCACAGCAGATTGAAAATGTTATTTGAATTGATCTTTCCTATGGAAGGGAGAGAAAAAGGAATTAAGGACATAAGTGTGAGGGGCAGGGACCAAATCTTCTTTGAAGAAGTTCTAAAGTAAAGCATGTTTGATGCTCTAAGGAAACTTCTGTTTAATTTTTTTTAAGATAGTGCAGTAGTTTTGGTAGTAGTGACATGCAGGTATAATAGAAGAGGAAATGCTCACACTGCAACAGTAAGACACCATGGAAATAAAGGCAAGGAATCTATTTGAGAGACACTACCTCTGCATTCTTAAAATAAACACCCACTTTGAGGACGTTGTCTACCTCTGTCATGGAAGAATCGCCAAGCTTCCATTTAAGGTGGCTGGCCCTGATTAATTCTTCACTGGGAGACGTCCAAGGCAAGCCATGGTGCTGGAGGAAGCGCTGTGTGCAGTGCTGTAGGTGGCACCCTTCCCTTTGCGATGGTGCTGAACCAGTGCCAGAAGGAAGGAAGGGGTTGGGGGCACTCAGCGCAGGGGAGCCCTGGACCAGATGCTCGGCTGGTGTAAATCCACACGGATCTGCTGGGGTGCCTGATGTGCTCCAGCTGAAAAATCTGCCCTCTGTCTTTAAAATGCCAGGTGAAAGCGGGGCTTTGCCTACTCGTCATCAGTAGAGATTTCACGACTCATGCTCTAGGGGACCTGATGTGTAGGCAGAGCCCATGCCAGGCCATGCCTGCTGCCCTCTGAAGGCACTCCTGCAGTCCCCTTGGGCAGTCTTGGCCGTCCCTGGTGCTCAGCCACAGCAGCGTCGGTGTTTCTGTGGTGGGCAGCATCATGTGTGCAGGCACTACATTTGTGCCGGGCTTTGGGAGGGAGGTGCAGCTCTACACAAACTTAGAAATGCTTTTACCTTCGTTGGTTGTAGCATTTTATTTGGCTAACGTGTTAAAAGATGCTCATTAAATCACAGCATTGCTTCTCTTTAAAGTAATTCTGTCATGAATGCTGAAGGTATTTCAAATGTGTGCTTGAGCTACATCGGGACTGAGGGTCCTCAGACCTGTTTGTGTTCCTGTAAGTACAGACCAAAAAAGACTGACTTTTTATTTACCTTGTGGTTTGGGAGTTGAGAGTCAGGGCTCTGGGGCCCGAGCGTACAGTGGGGTTACTGTGTGTCAGCTGATCCACAGTAACCGTGGATGGCAAATGCAAGTAATGTGCTGTGAATGAAGCATTCAGTTCCTGGTGCCAACGCTGTGGCCTAAAGCATCCAACTAAAAATATTTCTCTAAAATGGGCAGTCATCTGACATTTTTATTTACTAGTGTGGTTTGGACATGGGTAGATGAAACATTCTAATAAATTACTGTATCTTTTTGTCTGTCTGTTCCGGATTTATCACAATTTACGAATTCAAGATGTATTTATTGCATGCCTAATAAGCTGGAGCATGCTGACTGATTTGCATTGAGGTGCTTAGAAGAGAAAAGGGTTGGGGCAGGGAGTATCAAGCAGCAAGTGAACCTTCTCTCGTTGGTTATGGCTGTGACCTGATCCTCCAGCACTAAATTCTGTGCCAGAAGGTGTTGTATTTGTATCTACGGCAGGATGATGGTCCAGGGCACTGGCTGTCCAACATTTGCCATAGTTCCAACTAGGTGCTGCTTGCTGGTCTTTGTCATTGTTGTACTCTGCTCTGCAGAGTGGTTTTATCCTCTCAGTGCACTGTAAGGCAGGTAAGTCGTGTCCCTGCTTTACAGGTGCAAACTGAGTCTCATATCCCCTGATCTCCTGTGCTGGGGTGAAGAGCTCAGTCTGTTCTAATTATGGCCGTGGACACAGCCAAAGGAGTAACATTTTGGCATTTTTCTGCCAGAGATGGAGGGAATGCAGTGATCCTTTAGGAGTGGTGATCAGAAAGGATACAATTCTGAAGCTGAAATGAGACATGAAGGGATAGACTGCTAAAGAGGGTGAAATGGAGAGGAGGAGCTGCTGATCTGCTGTCTCAGGGTTCCCTCTCTCTTTAGAGTGACATGATCATCTGAAGAGCCATGCTGCTCGGTGAGGCTGCTGCTGCTGCACAATGCAGTATGGTGCTTGTTCATTTTGATAGGAAGAAGTTTCCCAGGAAGGGGAGGGGAAAAGAGAGCAGCTAATATCCTCTCTTCACCTTCAGTGAGAAGCCAAAAGGATCTTAAGTGATGCTCTACGGACAGAAGAGAAATTTTCATTTATCCCTCTTAGTGGTTGGTACATTCCCCTGCTTCTGATTAGTCCTTTAACTCTGCAAGAGCCAGTTTGCTCACACTGCTGCATTTTTGTATCGGGCACAGCCTTGCTTTTCGTTCTTCTTCTCTCTCCCAAACACACTTAAGGTTTCTTTTGGGTTTTGTTTTTCTTTTTTATTTTTTTTTTCCCCCAAAAGCAGCCATGTGAGAGGAATAAAATAATTTTGAAGAGCATTATATGGTGAGAATTTTGACAATGAGTAGAAGATTGTAATTACTCTCTTCCATTAGACTCAGTGGCTTTGGACAGATAAGCTGTATTGAAACGTGTGACCAGGGCATGGGATCATGGATTGTCTTTCACTGTTGTCATGGCGACAGTGATGCAGGTGGCTTATAACTGCCTGGCTGTCAGATCTTATACATCAAACTGGTGCTAAGTGAAAATATGTTAGAGGCATGGGGGAAAAATTGCCAGCAGTGTTTATAGGATCAGGTGGAAGAGAGCTAGACAGCTTTAAAGGCAGCTTTTTGGGAAAGCTGTGGATGGCTCGGGTATGGTTCTTTAGTGTTTATGCCTTCATATGAGTAGAATCACTTTTAAAGGGGGAAAATATATACAAATATACATCTTTATTATGTTTTTGCCACTTTCTCAAAGTCAAAATGATGATGGTGTTAGGCTGAGATGGAAAAAAAAAATGGGAAGAAAGGCAAACACTTCTAGCTGACAGCTGGAACAGACCCTACAATCTCAATAATAATTGAGGAAAAGATGATGATTCACTATTGTATCTCAGGGTTGCTAATAGAAAGTTAACCAGATGTAGAGATGGTAAGAAAAACTTTAAACTGTGAAATAGCATCTTAAAGTCGAGATATCTTATAGAAAATGTTCATCAGACTTGCTGCGAAGTAATTTCTTTCCTAGAGCAGTTATCTCTCCTGGGTTTGAGGTCTATATTCCATGAAGTTCCAAATAGATTCTGACTATCATCCCCTCCCCTTTCCAGCTGACGGCACCTTTCAAACTGCTGAGATTTACAGTAGTTCCCGACACTAAAATTAATCTGTGTCGTTTTGCCAAGTCTCGCTGCCTTCTGGTAGCTATTGAACCACCTTTCCTCTCTAATGGAGGCAAAATCTTTGCAAAGGGAAAAATGAAATTTTTGGTGGAAAAAATTAACTTTTTTCCTTGTCAAATGTCAAGTATTTGTTTAGTGCAGTACTTTGTCTATGTGAATTTAGTTGGTTTTGGTAGTTTGCTCCAATCTGAAGTGGAAATACTACTTTGTTTAGTTCTGGCAGATCCTGTGGGAGATTTGCTTACCTCTTTCCGTTGTTAGTTACACCTTTTGCAAGATCACAAACAGAAAAACGTTAAGAACAAAGTGTAATTAAGAACAGTCTATTTTTATTATTTTTTTTAGCATAAGCCTAGTGATCAGCAATGAGCCTGCAATTAACAATTGCATGGAATTGTGAATTGTAAAACATCAGCCAAGCTATGGAAGTGTGTTATCAGTTGAAAAGTATGATCAATCTGATGTGCCTACAATTTTCAAATAGAAAAAAATAAATATAGAAAATTATTTGTTAGCTTCCTGGCTTGTGCTTTCTAGCCTAATATCCAGCTTCTCTGCACTCCAGAACCCAGCATTGCATATTTTGGTCTGATGTACCTCTGTTTTCAGATGACACAAATGTTTTTTATTGATAGGAGGAGGAGCTTTTATTTTTCACCAAAGGTCCCTAGAGAGGATTTAAATAGAATCAAATACTGACTTACAAATCTATCAAGGATATTATTGATGTAGGGAGTTATTTATAATGAATTAGCAAAATTAAAATCAAGATCTGGTAGAGACACATTTTATAAAGGAAAGTTTTTATCTGGGTGGGAGTGGAAGAGTTTCTGAATTCTGTTTTTTGTATCTGGGGGGTTTTGCCATGTTTTTTTCCAACTTTTGACCAAGTCTTTGCCCCAGTTTTAAACATATCGGTGTTCTAGACAGAAGTGACGCATGGGGTGGGAAAGGGAGGTCCTGCAGTTTAACATTTGGCCCTGGCTGAGCAATATGTTCTTCCTTGTCTTTAATGGCCAGTACATTTGCAAGAACTTGGGGGGGGGCTGCCCACTTTTTCACTCAATTGAAAGACATTGGATAGATTAAACATTATGCACAAATGCAAGATCAGAGTAAAACAGTTTGTTATAATATTGAGGGAGTAGCATTGGATGGCTAGAGCACATGAAAGGAAATTGAGCACTAAGGTTTCTGTTCCAAGGTTTGCTCTTGGTGCACACTGTAACACAGAGAAGGAAATCAGCCTTTCCTATACCTTAAACTAGAGAAGAAACAAAACTGTAAAGATGAATTAGTGTTACTAAAACTTTGAGGTCCTTGTCTCAGAAGTGTTGTGAAAGTGCATCCTTGCCACTGACTGCCTAAGTACATTAAGGACCATAAGTGTGTGTAGTGATGTTCTCTACCAAGTACTGGATGTCAGGTAATGGTACTTGAGTAACTCTATAGGCATCCCAGTAATCCATGAGAATTGCCTCTAGTGGGGCTTTTCTGATAGAAATTAATCTTAACTGAGATTTTGGCTTCAAAAGTATTTTCTCTTCAAAAGTACTGTGGTGTCTTTAGCTTTCATTCAGACCCAAAGTGCATTAGATTAGCTTACATAAAGACTTGCATCTTTAATATAGCTTTGAGATCACTGAGAGCAAAAAAGAAAAAAAAAGGCACAGATGTGTGTATATGTAAGGGTTTTCTAACTTAAAATGAAAAGAGCATGTTTAAGATGATGCCTTAATTCATGTGCTTGAGGTGCTTCATTGTTTTTTTAATCATAGGTTGTTGGTACCAAATTAGCATTTTGTAATAGTTTTAGCATTAGTATTCAGGAAAAGTCTGGGTAGGAGGGGGTTATTATTTTAAATTATTTTTTTTTCCCCAGTGTTTTTTGTTGTTGCTCTTTCTCTTGAAGCTGGAACACAGAGATGGTTTGATGTGTATGTTTACAGTAGCGTACACAACTTTAAAGAGCTAAAATAGGTGTAGAAAATCTAGCTGCTCTAACCATTTCCTGACTAACAAGCTGGTCTGACTGGTGAATTAGACTCTCTTTTCTGGTGGTGTGAATCAGATAATGCAGTTTGGATGTTAATTTGGAAGTAACCACAGAGGCTGGAGGCTGGGAGGTGTTATTACCTCATTATCCATTGCTCAGGGTTAGCTGTACGATTTTGACCATCTGTATGCACACAGAGAGGGGGAGGAAAATGGACAATACAGATCACATATTTCAAGCCAGTATGGATCCTGATTTAAGTTTGCAGTTCATCACAGCAGGACAGAGCTCTCTGGTTCTGTCTCATCCTTTCAGCTCAGAATAGTGGCTGCAGTTATTGCTTGATATAAACCCGTGCCTTTTAATAGGTATTTTTATTAGGTTGCTGACATCATTCTTTGTTTTGAAAGTAAGCAGCGTTTTCACATCCCACTTTTTCTGGAAAATTGGGACTCCTGACTTTCAAACAGTTTACTCGTACTCTAGGTGAAAAATAACTAAATAAAAATACTATTATTCCATCCTCAGCTTTGCTTTTTCTTTTTAATGCAGTGTTAGCTATACCTAAGTAATTAGTAAGACACGACTTTAATCCCAGAACAACCGAGCTGTACTGGCATTGTGGTTGTTGCAGTTACCACAGTACATGTTGTTTTACATGATTAGTAAAAATAATATGGCAGAAGCCATATGGTGGCACATCGTGAGTTTTGTACTATGCCGTTTGCTGTGCTAGCGCACAGGAAACACGTTTTTGTAATGTCTTGTTCACTGTCAGCCCTTTGAATAAACGGAGATTATTTGTTGGGTGAGTCGAGAGATGCTGCGTTCTCCGGGCTGTTTCTCCTGGGAGCTGCTGTGCAGGGTGTTGTTCCAGCAGCTCCCACCGCCGGCTCCTGCAGGAAAGGGAGCAGCGAAAGGCAGGAGCCGGTGGGTGCCTCCGACAATCCAGCGCTGCAGAGCGGGGCGGGGGAGTTTCCTGTTGTAACAACAAAGCCAACAATCATCAGGATGCTTGTCTGCCATGGAGGAGTGTCTCTGTTTGGGTGTGAGCTGTTTCCTGCCTCCCTGTGAATCAAGAATCATTTATTTTGGATCTCTGAGGGTTTCTTTTCCCCTTCTGTTTAAAGCCTCCCTCCCCCTCCTCCCTGTCCCCCCCTCACAACATATCTCTCAGTGGGCAGGCTTTATGTAATGAAATCCTGTGTTTAAGAACAATGGCATTTGCAAAAGTCACTTGCACAGCTTCAATGCTGCTGCCGAGGACGTCTCTTGCTGTACTAACAAATAAACGCCGCAATGTACTTCTTTTAATTGGGTGAGTAGAAGGAAGTTTTGGCTCTGATGCTGAGCAGAGGGAGAAACTGAAGTGGCACATCAGTCCTCTCTGCATATCCGTAGTTTGTGAGCTGTTTGGGATGGAGACACAGCCTTTTGTCTCTCTTGAAGTGCCCCTTGCATGTTAGGTAGTACTGGAATGAAGTGCAGATCAGGGTATGTTTGAAGGTGAGGCTACACAAAGGCCATTCTGGGCCCTCTGGAGTTAGAGGTGGGGGAGAAGAAGAGCAGAGACTTGATTCCCCAGTAAGCATTTTTAGCTCTGAGATTTCACGTGTTACTGTGTTGGAGCACACACAGTTTCCTGCATTAAACTCGGTGCTGAGTTTAGTGTGCCTGCCACATCCAGTTGCAACTGCTTAGCATGAGACTTAATACTAAGACACGTGCCACTTAAACCAAGTGGCTGTGTCTAGTGCCAAGAGCCTTAAATCCACTCGTGGTTAGTGTACTTTCCTGTGCACTTAGCCCAGCCTAGTTTAGCTTGTTTACAAAGAGATAAGGCAATGCGTGCATTGCTGGGGCTGTAGTAGCACAGGAAATAACCCCTGGATCTGTCTCTGTTCACCAAATCCATGCTCTCTTGAACAAAACTGTAAGGAAAGGCTGGGCTTTATGAATGGTGAGCCCTCTGCTTCACACATACCAGATGGGCAGAGCTTCCTCCTCTTAAAAATTCCTCTTGGTCCAGGTGCATCCTTTCCTAGAGTTTGCTTTTTATTTAAAGTATTTTATTTATGTATTTTTTTTAGCATTGGTGCTTCAGGAGTGCGACAAAGTCTCCCTCTATGTCAGCCTTTGTCTCCTTTGTTCTGCCAGTGATGCCAACACTGACACGCTGTCAGTTTGAGTGCAGCTGTGCTGCAAAACAAAAGGGGATCAGAGCATGTGCTTTTGCATGTGCATGATCCGACTGATCAACATGTGCCCTGGACCAGACAGAGGAACGCAGAAACTGTTCAGTGTTATCAAGAAGCTGTGGTATAGGCTGGTGTGATTTATCCTGGCTTTAAGATGGCTAGTAGGGCTAAAAATTGGCATGAAGTTGGAGTAGTTACATAGTCTGTTCCCAGGACTTGCAGATACCCTGTCTCTCTGCGAGTTTTGGTTCTCTGTGAAAGCACATTCCAAAGCTTGGGCTGTATTAGGCCACCACTGTCATGCTGACTTGGTGGGTGCTCCATATGCCTTTAGATTATCATGGTTAGTGAGAGCAACTCTTCCTTTCTGTCTGCTTGAAAATGCCCTTGCATGCTTAAGGAAATAATAAATATGATGAAGAAAAAGAAAAAACATGCCTGCCCTCAGGGACCGGCATAAAAAACTCCAGCAGCAGAGACTTTTTCCATTCCTTCTAGCAGTAATGGAAGAATCACAGAATCAGCTAGGTTAGAAAAGACCTCTGGGATCACTGAGTTCAACCTATGACCTAATACCACTATGTCAAATAGACCATGCCACCCAGTTCTGTGGCCAGCCTTTTCTTAAACACCTCCAGGGACAGTGACTTCACCACCTCCATGTGCGGTTCATTCCAATGACTGATCACCCTTTCTGTGAAGAAATTTCTCTTCACGTCCAACCTAAACCTCCCCTGGTGCATCTTAAGACTATGTGCTCTCATCCTGTCACTAAAGAAAAGAAAGGTAAAAAAGCCACTTCCCAAGTAGCAGAGGAGATGATGATGATAGTGGTGATTTCTGAAGCTTTTGTGCAATTATGTTTGATGAAGGTCAGCATGGGTAAGGGGACTGGTATGTGCTCCCACATGTTAGTGGTGGAAGTGGTCAGATCTGTTAAACCTTTCTGCAGTGTCTCTGTTGCTGCTGCTCTTAACTTTCTCGTGTTGCCAGAGTATCAAGAGCTTAGCTAAAGCCCAAGGCTCCCTTCGGTCAGGTGCTGCACAGAAAACCAGCTGTGTTCCATATGTAAAAAGAGACCCCAGATGGACAGACAGCAGGCAGAAAGTAAAGTGGCTGTGGCAAGATAGTGAACAACATAACAGCAATGGTCTTGGTACTTTCTCCATCCCAACACTGGAGAAATTTCAGTAATTAGCAGAGAATTTGTGGGGAGGCTGACAGGCACAAAGGAGAGTCTGAAGAGATTTGTTTGACAGTTTAACAAGTGGAGGGGGTCAGTGTCTGCCATGGGCTGATCAGAGCTGAAAGTCTAAATGTGATTTGGAAGAGATAGGCTATGAAGAACCTTGAATGTGAAAAGAAGTATCTTCCTAGAGAAGTGAACATGATCTGCGATGCTGTAAAAAGATCAATCCAGAACCTAAAAAAACCCCTTCGAAGTGCTTTTGGGATGGGGGTGTAGTGAGGCTAGACTGTCAAGGTAGGAAGAGGGAATGCTGTACTTAGTTGCCTCTCCTTGCTTCAAAAGCAGAGGATACTTTTCCTAGCCAAATAGTGTTGTTTTTTTAAGTGCTGAAGTACACTTCTGTGAACTTCTGGAAGCCAAACTTCATGGACCTGGGTTTGAAAATTACTAATGAAATACTTTATAGTAGAATATTGGTGTTGGAATTGTTCTTCCATAATAAAAACAAGTTGGTGTAGCTTATATAGTTGATTTGGCAGTTCTTATAGACTTCTGTTTGCTTGGAAAAAATAATTTTCCTGAGTACCTTTGAGAAAGAGAAGAGATGAGAAGCAGGAGCATTCTCTGATGAATTGTACATTTGAGAGAAACAAACAAAAAAAAGCTTTAAGAAGGTGTACTTGGTGCACTTACTACTTCACAGATTTGGCACCCAAGTGTTGTATATGCTGGCGAAAAATTACATTTTCCATTCTTTCCCATGGTTTGATTTTACATCCTTAATTTTCCTTTATTAGAATTTACAGTGTACAGTGGAGTACTTCTTTGCTTATGGGATTTGGAGTTATTAAGGCATCTCTCATTCATTTATGTGTGCATTAACTATTGAGATTGAAGAAATGTTTCATCTGTTCTGTGTAATAAGTACCACTTGAACTGAACATGGCAATGAGGGACCAGAAGCCACCCAGGCTTGGTAGGGGATACTTTTTTTATAGATAGGTTTCCCCACCCTGATGATAAGTTTCTTGCTTTCTATGCAAATTAGTTATCATGTGCAGTCCCTTTGTCTAGACCTTTCTGGAAATGGGTCAGAGGGCTTTGGTGGTCTTGTTCCCCTCTACAGTCCATGCCCACTTCTCAGCCTCATTCCAGTGCTTCTACCACTACTGTGTTGTGCTTCTCTCCAGGAACTAGAACAGGGATGTTTGTCCTAGAAAGCACTGCCCTACCTCTCCATGGCCCCTGTCTTCAGCTGCATCTTGTTCATTGTCACAGTATGTTATTACCAGCAATCCTTGGTTATTACCAACAATTCTTGTCTATTATTACCAACAATCCTTGGCTGGCTCCACAGCCATCCACCTGCAAATGTTTGAGATGTGCACATTGGCCCCTTATCTTCTGGGCTTCTACAACACCCTCTGTATGCTCCATAAGCATCAACGTCTTCCACCTCAATCTAATCTTATTTCTCCAGAACTGGAATGATGTGGGAGAAGGGCTTAATGACAGAGCTCAATATTCAAAATGTGTCTTCACTGCAGTGGAGAGGGCATGATAGCTACATTCTGTGTTGCTGACTCCAAGGGTGTTCTTGTCAACGCTGGACTGTAAAGTTGAAGTGTTTAGAGTAAGAGCACTGAGTAGCTGGCTCTTCACAGCATGTTCAGTCAGTGTTTGTAACAGACACGCTTCAACCTGTGACTTTGGTCCAGGTAGTCTGGCTAAAAACAACACTTAGCTCAAGCCCGAGTCCTGCATCAATCATATACAACCATATATAACCATTGGTTAGAGCTGGAGCTACACTGTACTGAAGCTGTAAGGGTTGCTATAGTAGATACAGGAAGGGAGAAATGAACTGTAGATATAGAATAACACAATATGACAAGGGGAAGCTTCAAGCAAAAGAAGAAACTGATGACCCACAAAAATAAGAGACTAATGGGGGTTTGGGGCAGGAAATCCTGGAGAAAAGGCAAAGTCTGAAACTGAAATATAACACGGTAGGTGCCAAGCACCCAAACTTCTGGCCAGTTCCAAGTGCTCTCTGCCTCTGGAAATCTGGCTCATGACTTACTGTCAAGATGTAAGTTATAGTCAGGTTACTTCTGCCTGCTGTAGCAATTAATGATTGCTGTTAATTAAATGGACCGTTGGGAGAGAAACTGAACTGTATATGTTCTCAGCAATTTTGGATGATATATGCACATGCTTGCATGAGACAGCTCTGCCTCTCATGCAACACTATATCTCAGTCCCAAAAGAGAAGTGTTTTGTCCTGTGTGGCTTAACTATTTTTTTTTTATCTGTTGCAATGCTGCCTGTGCTTTTCTTACTGAGGACTTCTGGAAGATTGCATGCTCCATTAATCTCAGAGCTGGATTTTTCAGTGTTTGACTCATTGAATTTCTTTGGGGATGTGGGGCAGGCAGAAGAGCAACTGGCTGTACTGCGCATCCTACTTCAAAGTGGTTCAGTGCAATTTGTCTTGCTTTTTATAGTTTTACATTCAAATAAATCACTGCCACTCAGCCAAGGGCCCCAGTCTATCTCAGCTGGGAGGTCCTAATGTACAGCTCTTGTAACCCCACCAGTCAAACTGTTGTTTTGTCTCTTGTTGATGCTCTGTGGTGCTCAGCATAACTCTGAGAATTCAGTATGAAAAGGTATTGTGCATGTAAAGATGCTGGTGATGGTCACTAAAACAATGAATTAGGCTGATTTAGAAAATTTATAAGATCCTTCTAGAAAACTACATGTGGAGAGTATTCCATACCTGCTGGTACACAGAGGGAAGAGACTGTGTGTTCCTAAGGAAGCAGCATCTCTGGATAGGATGGAAGCATGTACATGCCCTAGTTTGTATGATTTGGACTTCAAAATTGGAAGCAACAGCAGGTTTTATTCAAAGCTCCATAAGAAGTGACAGAAGCCTCCTTAAATGTGCACTAATTCAGCAGCTCTGCTGATGGGAAGCTGAACCCTCTATGGCCAAGATCCTTTAGCTAAATGAGAGCTGGCTGGACTGGTCTCTAAAGGCAGGGTTAACAGGATAAACTTGAAGTGGAGCATTTGGGCAGCCATCTCTCCTTGGTCCCAATGCTAAGGAGCCACCCTCAGTGTTTAGCTACTGTCAAGACTGTCTTGCTGTGTCACTTTGAGAAGCAGTGGCAGTCAGTGAATTCATCCCAGATGATTCCAGCAGGCCCTTCTTCCCCAGCTGTCATTCAACTTGTCTTAAGAAATTCCCTCTGTGGAACTTCTTTTCAATGCCTGGATCAGTTCGCTGCTCCACTTTTAAAAGTGCAGAAAAAACGCCTGCTTGGTAAACGGAGATTTTGAGTTTGGCAGACCTAGATTGGCAAATCAAGTAACAAAAGGCTGTGTTACATTTTGTAGCAGGGAAAACCCATACTTAAATAATACAGAATTACAGGATAACATGAGGTCAGTGAAGCCAGTATAACCTGACCCAGAAAGATATCCCTGTCCGTGCCACGGTGGTGCTCAGAGGCGGAATGCCTGAGTCAGGAGCTGTGTGGACTGTAGTGGTGGGAGTTTTTGTTCTAGAGACTGTTTCAAACTCCTTTTTGCTCTCTGGCTTAGCATTTTTGTTCCTGTGATAAATGGAAGGTTTTCAGATCACCATTGTGTTGTGACTCAGTGAAGGGGGAGGGAGAGAACTTATTCCCCATAAAAATTTCTTTTGGCTTGGAGACAAAAGAGAAAAGAGCAGGATTTTTTTTTTTTCTCAGATTAACAGATAAAGAGCCAGTAACTGATCAGCTTATTAATACAGAGGATTTCAAACACACAGTCAGCCAAAAAAGCTGGTTTAAAAACAATTAAAAAGAAACAAAAAGGGCAAATTACTTCTGTGTTAGCCTTCAATGAACCCTAGTCCATGCCCTGGTTACTTCTTAGGAGCTGTTTTAGCTTATTTATTTAAATATCCTTCAATTTTTCTTCAAGAAGATATGTCTTGATGGCAGGGGAAAATAAGCTCTGTATGTATGAGCTTTACATGCAGGTGCTTTTCTTAATTTGAAGTGGCAATCCAGGTGTCACAGCAAATGTTAGTCTTCCTCACTCTTCTGGTGGTCAGTTAAAAAGAAAAGGATGCCGTGTGTTTTTTGTTTTGGTTTGATTTTTCTCTCTCATTTTCTTTGGTTAGCATGGAGCAAAATGCTTCTTAGATATGCTAAGGATAGTTTGTAGCCCTATGATTGCAGCTCATCAGTGACAAACAACCTTTGCTTAACACGCTCCCAAGTAGGAGGTAGCATTTGTTCTGCGCTTGCTGGCTATTTGTATCCCACTCCATTTGGGCCGTGGGTGGACAGTCTGAGTTGCCCACCGAATTTTTTTAATTCTCTCACTCATGGGAAAACCCATGGATATGCATCTTGTCAGCAAATAAAACCAATAGCTCTGTACCTCCAATTCTCTTTGGCTGCAGATATCAGGAGAAATACAGTTTTCCGTGACAGAGGCCATGTTGAATTAGATCTAGCTGAAGTGGTTCTTCCCTCTTCCTCAGAGGTCTCTGCTGCGCCTCACAGAGTGATGAGATGTTGCAGAGCAGGCTGACAAATGGAGGCAGCACAGACTTTGCTGTCAGCTGGGAAGAGTGATCCCTGAGCTCCAAATACTATTAAGTACGTGGATTGTCTAAAGACCTGATATACCTCTAAAACTGGTGGTAAATTTCAGTTGTGATTCTTAGCAAATAGCCAGGCTTCAACCTTTAGCAGAGGGAATCCATTAAGTATTGATGAACTTCTGTGCTGTTGTCTTCACCACACTGTTTAGGAAGCAAAGCAACAGGTATGAATAGCTGAAGGTGATGTGTTTTCATCTTCCCTCCAAAGAGTGTGCAGTCAGCAGTTGCCCTCTGGGTTTCCAGCCTCTCCAGCCTCATCCTAGACCTTCTTCATTCATCCCAGCTCTGTGCAGTTAAGTAATAGCACACCACCGATAAAGACCATTTCCTATCTGAGAACCCATGTTTCATGCTCATTTCTCTTGGACCAGTTGTGTACCTTCAACCTGCTCAAATGTGCTTTCCATCCCTGGGTAGGGCTTCTTTCATGGGAATGGCTTAGCCACAGCCTGTAGTTCCCCCTCTGAGACAACTGAGCTGATATGCTTCATGATGTTGAAGATACTAATTTAGTTGCAACAAGCACTTGTTGAGGTTCTCATCCTATCACTTCTAAATTATTGTGGCATACTTTTCTCTGCGTTTGCCTCTTCTCATGTAAAATGCAGTAGCAGTAATATATATATGTACACACACACATTTAATGTCATCCTGTTTCTCTGAACATGACCCATCATGTTTGGATAACTTCACTGGGTGCTCTGCTGCTTTGCTCATATGGGGAAGGTTCTTCCCAGCCTTGTCTGTCCTTTCATTTTCCTTGAAGATTGCCTCCTACATCTACTAGACCCATATAGCAGGCTCCATTTCTCACGTTACCTTTTCCAGAAAGAACTTTTCCTTGCCATCCTCTGAGAGAGATGTCTTTCACAGCAGTGAAGCCAACTTGTCCCTCTCCGTTTTGGAGAGCACTTTCTGACTCTTACCTGTATACCTTCTGTGATATAGAGGGTGTGCAACACAGGCTGCTCCTGTTCTGCTTCTATACAGCACCCAGAATCGTGGCCCTTAATGTGCAGCCTGGGTGTGTAAATGAAGAGACATGGAGCTCCTGAAGGGCTATATGAAGATGATGAGAGGGCTGGAGAATTCCTCTTATGGAGGAAAGTCTAAGGGAGCTGGGCCATTTTAGCCTGGAGAAGACTAAGAGGGAACCTTACTGATGTATGTAAGCATCTGAATAGGGGTGCCAAGAGTATGGAGCCAGGCTCTTTTTGGTGGTGCTGAGCAATGAGGTGAGAGGCAACATACTGGAACACAGGAAGTTCCAGCTGACTATGAGGAAGAACTTCTTTACTGTGAAGGTGACTGAGCAGTGGAACAGGTTGCCCAGATTGGTTATGGAGTCTCCATCCCTGGAGATATTCAAAATTCACCTGGATACAATCCTGACTTAATGTATTGTAAGGGACCCTCCTTGAGCAGGGAGGTTGGACTAGATCTCCAGTGGTCCCCTCTAACCTCACCCATTCTGTGATTGTGTGAAGTACTAAAGAATGGTAGTACTAAGTACACCAACTCTGCCTGTCACGCAGCTTTGCAGTGCAAAGGGATTTTGAGTGGAAAATGCAAACCCCATCATTGGTAGATGCATCACAAACAAGACCTGCACTGTTGGTATCCAGTATGCATCTTTCGTGCACGATCTGCTCCAGAAAACATCCTCTGTGTCCTCTTGCAGGCTCTGGGTTGGCCTTGGGGTGTATTTCCCATCCCTGGCCTCCAGCCTGGAGTGGGCACAGGCATGGCAGTTCCTGAGCCGCCCTTGGAGCAAAGCGTGGTGCTGGGGGTTCCTGCACCCCCGGGACGTGGCGTGGCATCAGCCTGCCTTAAGAACCGCTTGGCTTTGCTGTGTGTTGCCGTGGCTGGTGCCTCTGCCCTGGCTCCTGATGGCACACGTTGAAATGCAAATGACAGCAGTAATTGGCGAGAGATAAACTCAGCTGGGAGGGAGCCGGGCGGCGGGGAGTGAAGTGCCTAAGTGACAATTACTGCTCTGCATCCCCCAGCATCCCCAGCAGCAGCCCCCTTTGGTCTCTGCTTTAGAGGAGCTGTAACACGTTAATTGGAGTGCTTCTCTGTTAACATGTCTCACTTAGTTTCTTGTCTGATGCTGCTTTAGTGGGGAGGTGGGGGAAGGCTTCTCTTTGTTGAGGTGGCTGTTTATTGTTAAATCCTATTGAAATGTGTGTCATTTGTCATGTCATCTCCTAAGATTGACTAGCTGCCTTTTTTTTTTTTTAGGCAGAAGCTGCTAGGAGAGAAATAATACAAGCTAGATGTAGTATTAGCTGCAAGTTAGAAAGAGGGTTTAGTATTCCTCATAAGCCTTTAAATGAAAAAGGGTACATTTCACACTGATCAGCTTAGGGGATGACATATTTCCTTCACATCTGAAGAAAAACTCTGGCAGCAATAACTTAAACGGATAGAAAATATACACGTTTATTTTACCGAAGAGTTATTTGTCGGTGTATACATAATCTATCCTTAATTTGAAAATTACTTTTTACAGCTTGAGATTTGCCACTAGCCATAGTATGGAAGACTGACTGGCTTCCTCAGTGTCTTTCCATCCTTGTATATTAACAGGTGAAAATAGTTAATTTGTTAATGTTAATGTTTATGACAACCCAAACTTCCTTCCTTACTAGATTTTAGAGGCTGAATAGGGAAGAGAGTCCAGGAATAAGATCATGCTATCAGAGAACACACTGACCTGACATGTCTGAAGCACAGTGTGGACAATGAATGTTGTAACACTGGCATGTAACAAACTCTATAGAAAACACCGGTTGGTTTAACCCATGGAAAAGTAATGCGTTACATAAAAGATTCCAGGAGCTTCCTTACAGGAGTGCTTCAGCATGAAGGTCTATAAAGCAGAGAAACAGCAGGGATAAAAATTCCAGAACAGACAGTAAAGCTGCTGCAGTAAGTAGTGTGTGGTCAGTCTCTGGATCAAACCAGTGACAGCAAGTGCAGCAAGCTCAGAAAGAGTTTAAAGAGCGGCAAAATGGGCCAGAAGGGCAATAATGGCTCCATCTGCCCACTAATGTAAACAGGTTGTAAATGATAGAGGACATAGTTTGTAGGAGTGCATAAGGCCCACAAACAATAACGCTTTGAAATAGGGTTGGTTTTAGTTTGTTTTTTTTTAAATGTTCAAGAGAGGGTGTTTTAAGTTTTGGTTTGTTTTTGGTTTTTTTTTCATTCTGGGAGTAAATATGTCTGGCCCCTTTCAATGGCTTGTTTTATGTCTTCCAGTAGTTATCCTCAAAAAGGGGTGTGGTTATAGTGTACTGTGAAATGCTGGCCCATCTCATCTTTGAAGTACTAGATGGGGCAGGTCACTGTTTGGTGGAAGACACTAATATGACTACTTGTAGAGGGAGAAGTGATAATTTTAGTGAAAAACCTGACACACAAAGCATAATACTCAGGTATCCACAGCTGAAATGCCTTGATTCTGTGCCTAGGTATGGTTAACTGCATGATGAAGAATAAAGGAAAAGGGTAGCTTACATGAAATATCTGTTTTTAAGAAAGATACAGGATAGAGCAGAATAAAACTGCTCTTGTGTGCTTCTGATCTCGGGCTGACCTGAAGCTTGAAGCAGCTTCAACATTATTTACACAGCCTAGTAGTCTGACACGTACGTAGAGGTGACTTACATTAGGATGGTTGGCTGAGATATCACCCTGGGCTGTTGGCTGACTTCTGCTGTACAGGTGGCAGAACTGCTTACGGCAGATTTTGAATGTAGGGTTTGCAGCCTGGTGCTTTAGGTATACTAGTGTTTGCTGACCTAAAGATGGGGTGGTTGATATAAGTCAGGACTGTCTGCAAAGCACACAGCTGTTCACATAGCAAGTAACTTGATCAGCTGTCACAAGTAAGCCACCACATATTCATGAGTGAGTGTATGCCCTGAGATCCTGTGCATTGACAGGTCTGCAATCCTGTGCAGTGGGGCCCACTGAAGTGTATTTCTTGGGATGCTCATTTTGTGCTGCTCTCTGAACATGAACCAGCAGTGTGCCCAGGTGGCCAAGGAGGCCAGTGGCATCGTGGCTTGCATCAGAAATAATGTGGCCAGCCAGACTAGGGAAGTGATCATGCCCTGGAGTCAGCACTGGTGAGGCCATACCTCGAGTGTCCAGTTTTGGGCCCCCCACTACAAGAAAGATATTGAAGTGCTGGATCATGTCCAGAGGAGGCAGAGAAGCTGGTGAAGGGTCTGGAGCACAAGTCTTATGAGGAGCGGCTGAGGGAGCTGGGGTTGTTTAGCTTGGAGGAAAGGAAGCTGAGAGGGGAGAACCTTCACACTCTCTAGACTTACCTGAAAGGAGGTTATAGTGAGGTGGGGACTAGTCTCTTCTGCCAGATAACAAGGGACAGGATGAGAGGAAACGGCCTCAAGTTTGCTAGGAGAGGTTTAGGTTGGATATTAGGAAAAACGTCTTCATGGAGAGGGTTGTAATGCATTGGAACAGGGTACTCAGAAAAGTGGTGGAGTCAGTATCCCTGGAAGTGTTCAAAAAATGTGTATATATGGCACTTGAGGGCATGGATTAACAGTGGATGTGGTGGTGTTGCTAGGTTGACAGCTGGACTTTATGATCTTAAAGGTCTTTTTCCAACCTTAACAATGCTGATTCTATATTGCTTCTTGGAAACTCTTCCAAGGAAGGCCATGAAATGAGCTGTAGATCTGGCTTTTATTTTTGCCACACCATGAGAGTGCTCATGTTGAGCTTCCTTTCCTTTTCCCCTTCAGTACACTAGTACTGAGGCAACAGCAGAAATTTTGCCTTGTGTATTTTGGATGAAATACTTATTCAAGAATTTGAGAAATGTTACTAGCAGATATCCCATAACACTTTTCCTAGAAAAAGGGTGTTAACTGTGATGTCCAATCCAGTTCCAAGTCACTCCATCATCAATTTGCAACTCCCATCCTATTGTGCTCCAGGTTTCCATGTGGTGATAAACAGCTACCTTTTATCCTCCTTCTGCTCATGGATGAGTTGCTGCAGTCAATGAAACTGTGTAGGGGTTTCCAAAACTCTTTGGGATCCTTCTAGATAAAGGACACTATGTACACTGAGATTATTAATGTTAATGTGATAACTAGCATCAAGGAGGGTTTTTTTCAGGAATGAGAAATTAAAGAATTATCAGGTTGTCATTAGCAGAATAGAAGACTGAGGAAACTAATTAAAAAGAGCCTGAAACAAGGTAGAGTAATCCATTGACTTAATACAAGGAACACCAATTTCTTTCCTAGTCTTTGGCTGCACTGAACAGCTCTATTTTAGCCCATTTTGAGGATATGGCCCTGAAAAAAAAATAAAATTAAGAACCTAATTGCTTACTGCGTGCAACTGATGACTGCAGGGTGGCACTGCATCCATCAGCTTGGCACCACTGAGTGTGATTAGATGTTTATATGAATAAAAGAGTCACACAGAATGATGACACTTATTTTTATAATGAAATGGGAAAAAAAGGAGTAGAAGGAGGAAAAAACAAAAAAAAAAGCTTAAATGAAAAGTGACAAATATTTATGCTGGGTGGAGCAATAGCTTGTTGAGGGGGAATAAGCTCAACCCGAGTCATGCAAGTAGTGAAGTATATGCTTTTGTAGGAAAGCTAGAGAGACCAAGACGGATGAAAGGAAGTTAAAAGGACAAATATATTTAAAAAAAAAAAAGGACTAATTTTCTTCCAGAATTATATTAGAAATCCACTAGAGAGCTGATGAGCCTGAATAGCTCTGGAGGCTCCAGGGACAATTAAGGAGAGAAAATTAGAATGTAAAATACTTTTTACACGGATCTTTTATACAGAGGAATACCTCATGAGCTTAACATTACCTTTTGGTAAAGGTAAAGTGTTGGCAGGAGTAGAGATACTTTTATAGTTAATAAGCCCTCATTGAATCCTATGATTTAGCAGACAGTGATACAAGTATGGGAATTGGACTCTGCTTTTGGTTTGCCCTGTAACGCCCTTGTCTATGCTTCATTTTCCATGTCTTCAAATTGGAGATTAAGATATTGGCTTTGTTGTTAAAGCAGCTTGAGATTGACCAATATGTGTATGGAAATGTAAAGAGTATTAATATTTGGACTACATTAATCTATTAAGTTAGCAGTTAATTTCTTTAATATTAGCTGAATTACCTCCCAGGAAAAAACAACCCCAAAATAAATGTGATTTAATTTATCATTATAGCTATAATAAGAATCTGGAATATTGCCAGTGCTCTTTTTATTGAGGTGGGAGAGATGATAAGGGTGATCCAGGGAATTATAAACTCATGACCCTCATTTAAGTGCCTAAGAAAATTGTTGAGAAAGTCATTATAGATGTCATTATAAAGTACCCGAGGCGCAAAACCAGCATAACTTTCTCTAGGTATAAACTTTCTCTAATATATTAGAATTCTTTGGAAAAGTTAAAATAGTGCATAATGGGAGAAACGTTACTTATAGGGTAACTTATTTACACTTCTAAAAGGCTCTTGTTGAAGTTTCTCAGAAGAGTCTGTCGGGGAAAGCTGGTAATCATGGGGTGAGTCTTATAATCAAACTGCAGGTTTAATAACTATCTTAAATAGGAAGCAAAGAAATTGCAAATTTGTACCAAGGGAAAAGGCTGGTTTGTCATCCTGGGAAAATGTTAACAGCAGAGCACCTCAGGGGTCGACTCCTGTGTGGAATGATGACAATACTAATGATCTGGAAGAGAGGTTAAGCAGCCTGATTACCAACCCTTAAAAGAGGTACAGCATTGGTTTTGTCAATCAAGCCTATACATATGAACTGGGAAACCTTCCAAGAGGGGTTTTTGAAGCGCTTAGTCCAGCTGAACCCTCAGTGTGAGGAAACATCCACTGGAGTGTAAGGACTTTGATGATGGTGCTCAAACATAATGCAAACCCAGGCATATAATAAATATTTGACAATATGTTCAAATATTCGTGGCATAGTCATGTGAAAGCCTCCTCAAGAGGCTCAATGGTGAAACAGTCACCTCAGCACAAAGAAGTTAGCAGTGGTTATGACCAGCTCTGATCCATACTGGAAACAACTTCAGCTGGTGAATGCAGGTCTGGCTTTTCTGGGGGGGACAGAACAAGTTAAAAGCAGTGTCTTCTGGGGTGCTTTTGTGTCTAGTTGTATTTAATCTTTGGTTTTTGGTAGTAGCTGTTAGCAGATCCCAAGAGCACAGAGAGTGATCTTCCTCATAACCTTTCCTTTAAGCCTTCCTTTCCTTCTGTGGCCAAGGAAACTCTTCAACCAAAGACTTTCATGTTAAGAAACAATTGATGGATCTACGGTATATTAACTTGTTTTAATCCCTGATTGAGCCTGCACCCACAGTTGCCCAGTTTTTTGCAATTGCACAGCAAGCACTTTTTCTCTGTTGGTTTCAAATCTTTGAAAGGCTCAGAGATGGCTTCCTGAAAAACCTGGAAAGGGAAGAAATGCTTTTCTGTGTGTCTTTCACTACCCACAATTTCCAGCTTCTCCTGGTCTCTACTTTCTCACTGTTTTGTCCATTGTTAGGCCATCTCAGGAGATTTGTTTGTTTTGTTTTGTTTATTTGAACTCCCTAAACCAGAGGAAATCAGTGTAGCTTTCCTGCTGCCCACCCCCTATGCTTTTGACCCTTTTAGCATATTAAAATGGCTCATTGGAAGATATGACAAGAATCAGTGCGACACAGAGTAATCTTTATAGCTCAGAGGAGTGAGAGACAGGAGGTGGAAAAAGAATATGGGAGCTCCTCTTTTCAGTACCTGTGAGCTGGTAAGGGGGTTTGTGCCCTAAGCATGACTTGAAATCTAAATATTCACCCATAGTTCTTTATGTTGCACATTCTCACGTTCAAAAGAGTTGTTCCAAAAACAAGAAGATTTTTACAGCTTCTGAGTAGTTCACAAGAAAACATGCAAGATGCTGAAAACCTGTAGCAAGATTTTTATCTGTCTGGAAGTTAATGTGCATTATTTTCCCTGTTATTGTGGGGTTCCTCTGGGTATGTGCTCGCCTATGGATCCACTTTTTTCTTTAGGGAAGAAATGGAGACGTGTAGGCTAATGCACGATTGAACCCACGTCTCCAGATGTGAAAAGCTAATGCATTCAGAAACTGTTCTTGTGCACACTCTTGAATATAAAGGAGACACATTGGGGGAAACACAGCAGGAATTCTTTTTATTCTGCAGCTTCCCAGCCTGTTCCTTATGCTCATGCAGCAAACTTCATTGGACAGCTACTCTCAGGCTAGTTTTTTTTCCTATGGGAGCAGTCACTTCAGTTTAGCCCTTTGTTGCCATGGCTTCTGCTGTAACTTTACTACCCCCCCCAGATTCCTAGAGCGGCCCTTCAAAGCCAAACTTCCCATTTTGCAGAAAGGCACCTGGCAGTAAACTAGGGGAGGGTTAGTGTGGGAAATGTAAATCTGATCGAAGGAGTGATCGTTTGAACAACTCCAGCCCCATTCCAGAAGGGCCTTTGATGATGGTATGCCCTGTTTATTGAGGTGGGAAGGGTGCATGCTGCCCATCTCTGGGGCTGTGGAATGGACTTGCTGTGTTCCAGGCTTCTCTCTGGGTGAAATGGCAAATGTAGGTCCTGTTTACTAGAGCAGTGATGAAATCTGATCTGCCAGAATCTGATGTGTATTTCTGCCAGGCAGAAGCATTATGGACTTAATCCCCTTCCTGCTCTCTGCTCCCTGAGGCTTTGCCCTCCTGGGGGGTGGTGCACTGAAGTGGAGCTTGTTCCTCCCTGCCACCAGCTGAAGTTTGAGTAGACATGTGGCTTTATCCACTTCAGCCCAAATAATCAAACGTGGCCTCAGGGCCAGGAGCCACCTGTTTGCTTTGTAGCAGAGGGTAATGGTTACCCCCAGTGCTTTTCTCTGCTGTGCTCTCCGTGTCACTGTTCACCTCGTGGGGGTCTTAGTTTTCACTGAGATTCCTACAGTGATGATTTCTGATCTGTGAGTTTGTACGTGTGTGTTTTCTTTTTTGTAGTAGAAGGGGAAAATGTTATATAGCAGTGGAAAAAAAAATGTTCTCAGAAGTAATTTTTATTTCACTATCTTTTCTTATAAACTTAGTAGCTATCTTTAGTATTTCAAGTTTGTTCGTTCCCTGGTTGTAGATCAGCCAGAATTTAAAAAAAAAAAAAGGTGATGGGGCACCTTTCTATTCTTAATTGCACAGTTCTTTTGAAGTCTGCAAAAATTTTTAATGAGTAGTTTTGGGATTTTGTGGTTTTGCTTTTCATTATTTTGGATTTTTTTTTTTTAAATACATTCCTGTCAGTAGGATAGCTTCACACAACTGGGAGGATAATTCAGTTCTAATACTTAAAGTCTTTTTAAGTTTTTGCAGTTCTGGTAACTTGGTAAACTCCAGCTATATAAGATGATCTTAAAGGTCTTTTCTGACCTAAATGATTATATGATTATAGAAAAAAGGAAGCCAGATCATGTAAAATAAATAAGACAAAAGGAGAAAATAAAGAAGCTGACAACCATGGTCCTTAAAGAGGGCATAATTGGCATGAAAACTTGTGAACTATATTATGGAAAAAAAAAAAGTCATAATAAGTAGTAAAAGTTATTTTGCAGACAGCACCTGCCCAAACTTGCCTGCCAATTACTGTTTTGTAACCAGAGTGTGTCACTACATTATAGCTGGATGTCTCTGTGCAGTGTGTCTGCAGTTACAGTAGAAGCTGTGAATCACCAGCTTCACTGTGTCAAACATAAGGAACTTTTTTTTCCCTAATGTGTTTGCCTTATAGAGCTTATAAATGTTAATTGTAAGAATAGCAAGTGTGAAACAGAATAAAAAGAAACATGTAATGTGGGTCAGAGAAAAGGGGGAAAACTCACAACCTCGAGGTACAACTCATGTTGGAGTTTTGCCTGATTAAAGCCAGAAAGATGGGATGCTTTGTTTTTCAAGTTACTTAGCTCTGCTCAATCACATTCTTCAGTTTCATAATACATATTCTGCTTTACCTGAGAAAGAAATTAAGTGAGGTTTTTGAAGCATTAAGCTAAATTCATGATGATCAATCCAAGTGGAATTACTCTGAGGAAGAATTTGGCCCAGGTTTTCTAAACTTACCAAGAGAGAAATTTAACCTGCAAGCAAAGCGTGGAAAAATCTTCATCTGAAAGAGCACACTGTTACCAACAGCCTTTCTAAAGCACTGCTATTTGTCTTCCCATCATTTTACACTGATTACATTTGTGCTAATTGCACACGTTCCCTTCTTCTTTCCTGTAGATTGACCATGGAAGGAGAAATTATGTATTTGCACACAAATATACTTACAATAGAAATACTTTGTTATTGTGTTTAAAGAAAAATCTACGTATTGCTTATAACTACAGATATATGCTGTTTGGTCAGATCTTTAACACTTGAAAATGGAAAGAAAAAAATTTAATTACTAGATTTTTCTTTCAGATTAGGAAGAACTAAAGTAATATAAATATACTGTGTTTGTCTCTTCTAGACATATTCTATCTTAAAAAAAAAAAACAGTGTAGAGAGTTCAAATAATGTCTCCTGTCTTCTGTAAGAGACTTGGTACTGCTGACCTTCTCTTTACTAGGTTTTATAGGATTGGGCATGTCATTTAGATTCTTAGTGCATCAGATTGTACCATCAATGGGATCTGTAGAATGAATATAAATTTATCTTCCAAGAGGGTGTTTTAAACATCTGGATCAAGTTGAAAGTCATTAGTACCAGTGTAAGTCCATATTTGCAGGGATGCTCCTAAGTTTCTCTAGTGTGATGGAGAGGAAAAACCATTCCATGGGGCTCCATCTAAGAACTGCTGGATTTGATTCACCTTGCACTTCCCCTAAGTTGTTATCTCTGTGGAAGTTAGTCAAGTAATGACAGCATAAAAATAGTGTTATAGAAGGAAGTCCATGCTATAAAACACTGCTCATTGGCAGTGGATACGTTCGCTTTGGCCTGGCCAACAAGCCCTGAGGTTTGATACCCCAGAACAGAGTTGTGGATGTCAGCTGCTGTCCTTGCATTGTGGTCCCTGACCAAACTCAGCAGCAACTACATCCTCTTAGCAGGACAAGAACTCGCAAGTTCTTTGGCCAAAAAAACCCCCAAAACCCAACAAAGTAAATCTGAACTGCTACACCAAAATCGCCTTTCTTTTTTTCTTTTTTTTTTTTAATTACTGCTTCCAAAGGAAAAAAAATCTGATTTCATTAACTGTGAATAACAGAAATTACATTGTTTAATAGGAATTTAGCCAACCAATGGTTTTGGGGACCTCTCAGAAGTGTGACATGCTGTTGTCTAATTTAGCTAAGCTAAACCAAACTGGATCAAGATATTCCTGTTTCACAGGGGGATACCCACAGTTGCAGTTCTTCAGGATCAACAGTTGTGCTTTAGTTTCACATCCTGCCTTAATCTGAATTAACATTCAAATCCAGGCAAGTACTTTCGTTGGAGGAAACAGGCCCTGTTATAGTAGACAGAAAACCAACTATTTGCTGTATGTGATTAAACAGAAGCTAATTTCAACATAAATCCACCCACACACTGATTTTGCTGTTAAACAGAGTTCATAAGACTTATCATTAGAAAGTGGAAACGCTGCTATCCCAGCCCTGCTTATTGAGGGACACAGCTTCATGTCTCAGCCTGATCCCGGCCCTACCCAAACTTCTTCTTCATGACCACAGCCAAGCCTTGGCAGCAAACACCACTCCAGCACACGGATTCGGGATGCAGCAGCTACCAAACCAAAACGCTGCCGCTCTGCTTTCTGCAGCTGTCCCTTCTGCTGCAAACCCCCCCTCAGCACCAGCACCGTGCCTGGCTTTGTGGAGGGTACAAGGCAGCAGCCCCACAGCAGCTGCTTGCCTCTGTAGCCGAAACTCTCCCTCCCTCTCCCTCTCCCCCCTTGACATGGTGTCAGAGCAAGCTGCAGCACTGCTCTCGACTTGTTCTATCCAGTTTAAGCAGCCAGCCTCTTCCTCGAGATACATTCCTGTGGCTGCCTGAAGCTTCACAGGAGGAAAAACCTTCTTGGGCTCCCCTCACCCCTCCCAAGCTGTTCTGTAGGCAAAGGTCAGATCATCATTTCTTCAGCTGCCTGCTCCCCAGACTCACATAATCTCTTGTGGCACGAGTCGAGGTTGGGAGGGTGGGGGGAACCCCCAGCTTTTATTGAAGTGTGTGTTTATAAGGGAAGCTGTGGAATGAAAAAGGGCAGACTTCATCTTCCTAATTTTTAATGTTTTTCCCCTTCTTTCCCCAATTAAACATTTTTACATGACAAAAGCAAACTGTCACAGGAATAAGAGGTGAGCCAAAGATTTTTCAGCTCTGTCTGTAACTTTATTTAAGAATGCAGAATTTCTTTGGAGTTCCATGCTGTGTAGAACTTTGTTAGCTTAGGTTGCTGACGAAAGCGAAAGTGTATTTATAGCACCCGAGCCAGGATAAGCAGATGACAGCTCCATTAACTAGCAGCACAAATGGCCTGGGACACAACTAACCAACAGGGGATCATGCTCCCCATTAGCCCTCCTGGAGGACAGCTGGTAGAGGCAGTAAGGCTGACCAGATCAGTCAGTGTGTGTGTGTGGGGCAGGGTTGGGGGAAGGTGGTTTTGCCCTCAATTCCTCCTTGTTTTTAAGCATTCAGGTCACGATGATAAAGCACCCCTCCTTCCTTCGTGTTGAAGTTATTCTTCTGGTCTGCACTGCTGTGGAACTGCTTACACTGTGCTCATGGTGGGCTGTGAAAATTTATGCCTACAGAAAAATGAAGATAGTGACTCAGCAGGCCTTACTCAGTGCAGATTATTGGAAAGATTATGTATCGTGTTCACAGCTCCATGTGAATAAATGGCTAAAGAGGTATCTGTATCCCAGAATTACGCTGCTGGGTGTTTCAAGGCAACCACAGACAGGTAGCTGGAAATACTTGCTCAGGGAGATTGCGGATGAAGGTCAGTCAGGGTTGATGAACGAATATAGTTAAAGTGTTGACAGCCATGTTCTCTGGAAAGAAAGCTGCTGTGAATTGTAATTGTGGAAATGATATACAGATGCTCAACACTAGGGCATAATGCTGCTCTGAAGCCTGCAAAATTCAGGCTCTGCTCCCAGGCATGCTCGTGCTGGTGGCTCATTTTCTCTGTAACAAGTACCTCATTGAGGGACCAAACCATGTCCCCACCCTTCTCACTGACCTGGCAGAATCACAGCAGCAAGGAAAGGTGGATGAAAGGCTCTGGGAGTTGCTGCGCTGTAGGGAGGAGTTGGAAGTAAGGGGGTCAGACATGATACAGCTGGCAGCTCACTCCCCTAGGCGTGGAAGAACTGGGGCTCCAGGATGTTGTTATCAGGACCAGAAAAGGCTCTATTCTGTGGCACAGGGAGAGGAGCTGTGTTGAACACCCTTGCACCTCCTCACCCATCTGTCCTGGACTGTGCTCTGGTCTCTGGTGGTAGGCACTAGAGGGAGATGTCAAGATGTGATCTTGTGTGAGATTGCTCCAGTGGTGTCCTTGTTCCCAGGTACCTGATGGCTTTCCAAATCATCTGTGGAAGCTCCAGTACCACAAGAGGGGTTGTAAATTGTCAATTAACAATTTAATGCTTTCCCATTCAGGCATCTACTTCAGATACCTTCATTTTAGTGTCTTTAATGTTTTGGCTGAAAGAACATAAATCTGAGAACATAAGAGACCTTCTCTTTTTGGGTGATCACCATCTTGCTGTGTGGGTGTGGATGACCCTTCTACAACAGACAGGTCCCTCCACTGGGTGGAATAGACACCAATAAGATGTGTTGGCCACTAGCTCCTATCTCAATGGAATTTCAGTCTACATTTCACTCAACAGCTCTCCCAAGATGCCTGCACCCCTGAGTGACAGAAAGCAAAAAAAAAAATCAAAATGATGCCCTGCTATTCAGAAACAAAGACTGCTTAGAAACCCAGCTCCTTGCTGCAAGGGAAGACATGTACTGCCAGCATGTGGTCCAGATGTCAAAGGCAGTTACCCTTCCAGTATCAACCACACACCGGGAGTTTCTGCTTTACAGGGACCCCACAGTGGGCAGAGCACCACAACCACCGCTCAGTTGTACCTTTGCCCTTTTGCAGCGTGAGTTCCATCCCTCTCAATGCAGCCACAATGTAAAACCAGGTCAAGTAGTTCTATCCGGAGGCTAAGGCATACCAGTCCTGGATGCAACACAAGCACGGTGAGTAAAAGTTTCCCCAGGAAATAGATTGGATCCTTAACAAGCAGGTGTTTTATGAGCTGATAAAAATGATCTCAAAGGCCAAGAATCAACCTCACAAGTGGAGAGAGCAGAAATGATCAGCAGCTGTTTCTCCCAGTGCTGTGAGTCAGAAATCAATCTGAGGGTTTAGTGCAAAGAGGGTTAAAACACTAGTAATCTAGTGCCTGCCAGTTGGGAAGAATAATAAAGCCTGCATTTCTGTGTTGGTACAGGGTGAATGCTGCAGAAACAGGAATTTTATTACATAATTATGCCTCCTACTTAAAGCTTTAGAAGGGGGGAAGCTAGCAGGCCTATGCGTCATTAAAATGACACAAAACATGCTGCCACAATCAGTGTCCTGTGTGTGCTTAGGACTGTACAATATGCACATATTCCTTGTGGCCTTGCCGCATTCAGGAATTTCAGTTCACTCGGTTCACAGCTGGGAGGGAGGCAGCCTAAGTAAAACATGTGCCGTGCTTTCTGCCATGAAAGTGGAAGGTGGGAGGGTGGGGGTGTTTTCTTGTTTGTTATTGTTTTACCAAAGGTTTAATTAAATGACTGAAAGTAATGGAAGGGAAAATGCAATTCCTTACTCAAAAAATGCTGAGTTGAGCACACTCCCCTTTAAGTGCAGGGAGGCTTGGGTGCACTGCAGGATCCATGAAGCCCTTCTGAATCATCTGTGGTTGTTTTGTGGTGGCCCCTTTATTTCTGTAGGAGTGCTGCTCATAGGCATTGGTGGAAGTTGCATTCAGCTGTTGTCAGGATGAGGTGATCCACCCACAGCAAGAGACCATAAATGACACTTGGAGACTTGGGAGGGGAGGAAGGAGCTCCTGGTAATTTTAATATCGGTGAAGAGAGGACTTTTTGTCTCAAAGCACTGGATAAGCACCAAATCATATTAATGTCTTTTGGGATTTTGGATTGAGCAGCATTTTTCCTGTTGTACAAGGGAAAACTCTGACGTTGAATGATTGTAATTCTGTTCCCAAAATGGCAGTTCCATGGATTTTCTCTGAGTATATGCCTAGTGGTCTGTCTGATTAGATTTGTAGGTGTTTTCTGTTGTCTGCTCCTCCTTTAAGATCCAAAGCACAAAGTTAAGAGGAAGTGAGAAGATATTTCTGGTTTTGGGTGTGCTGTCAGCAAGCCACTGATGCAGCCATGAAGAGCATTCTTCTATGTGATTTTTCAATTCTGTGTAAGCCAAAACTAAAGCATTGTGTCCTGAAGAGCTGACAGATAAAGGGTTTAATTCAGAAAAGTACTTAAACCGTCTGTATTTAAGTAGGCATTTAAGTACTTGTTTGGATTGTGTCCTAATAAGAATGCTCAGTTGAATGGGGCTGAAATAGAAAAACTAAAGGCAAGGTCTGGAGTGTATTAGTGAAACACCTGGTGATGCCTGGCAAGCATTTTGCTGCTTTCATTTCCATTTGGATTCCATTTTTGCCTAGTGGGATGGACAGGATCAAAGGGGAGGCATGCAGACAAGCACCAGTGAAATAGAGAAGAGAGAGTAAATAAAGGGTCGATGTAGGTGATATACCAAAGGTTGTTCCACAGGGGAATGACAGAGGATATAGATGGGTGGAATGAAGAGCTGGGCCATTAATACTGGGTTCCTTTAGGCATTTACTTGGCTGTTGGTATCCTGTAGGATAATCATGCATGACTTCTATCAGCACTGGGGGGGGAGGGGGGGGGGAGCCATCTCAGAAATAATGGGTTAAATTCTGACTCTTACCAGTCCAAACAAAGTTAATGGGTTTGCATTACCCTAATGAGGAATGCAGGGTTTAGAGGTTGCTTAGTTACTGGGCCTGCAGAGATTTCAGACAGCGTGACATAACTCATATATCGCCCAGATATATTTTTATCACCACAGTCATGATACCATGGTATGTCACGCTGCCACTCTGCCACTGTAGATGAAACATTTCATTCAGTTAGTGGTCTTCATGTTGCGCTAAACCCATAGCATGCTTCTGCATGGCCTCCCTCTTTTTTCCAGAGGATCATAGGATGGTTTAGGGTGAGAAGAACCATTAAAGATCATCTCAACTCCACCCCTCCCTGCCATGGGCAGGGACATCTCCCAGTAGACCAGGTTGCTCAAGCCCAACCTGGCCTTGAACACTTCCAGGGATGGGGCATCCACAGCTTCACTGGACAGCCTGTACCAGTGCCTCACTGCCCTCACAGCTGTTGAAAGCCAGATTTTGTTTTGCCATCTCTGTGTCTAAGGATCTCTTTCTTCTCCTGTATGTGTGCAAGACCCCACAGATGAGTCTATCAGAGCATCAGTACAATGTGCAAGATGTCCATATGCCAATACGGCTGCTCCCAAGGTGAAACCACCTGGTCAATTCCCTTTGTTTCAGGAGGTCTTTTCCCAGCACATCCAGCAAGTCACTCTACTCCTACTGGCACTGCAATGTCAGTGGAGCAGCACTGTTGGGTCTCTTTTCCCTGAACACAATAGTCAGGTGGTTCTAGCACTGCAGAGTCCTTGGTAGTGGCTGTAATGCAAGATGCAGAGAAAGGAAAACTTCACAGTGGGTCTGATCTGTGCTGAGCTGACAATAGCAGAGGTTGGAATCGATCGAAAATCACTGAGAGAGAACAGAAAGGCTGACTTAGTTTTAACCCCATTCTTCAAGTGCTCTCTCTGCCTGTCTCAACATGCAAAATCCCAACAGCCCAGCTAAGGTCAAGGAATGGGAGTGAATACTGCTGTTTTGTCTGCCTTATCTACAGAAGAGATTTTATGCCTGACCGATTTGCGTGAGCCATGAGCAAGTTACTTGATTATAAACCCAACATATTAGGAGCAGTGATGTTTTACAAATCTCCCTGTAAGTCTGCAGTTAACTTAAAGAAGAGGTCAAGCAAAATTTTTTAGCTGCTGAACAGTTTGCACAGCCTATCCAAGTATAAGCTGACTTTATAAAGTCTCTGCCTACACAAGGCAGGCATAGGAGGCCTTTTACACGTTCATAAGGTTCACTAGACCTTTGTAATGCAGTGTTAAATATTGAAATTAGTTTGCAGTATTTTTAAGTTGTAGTTAAAGAACTAGCATGGCTGGTATGATGTAAGTGCCTGGATAAAGCCAAGACAAACATGCTCAGAGGTGAAAATCTGGTGCTACTGAAGAAAGTAGCAGGCCTTTTGCTGACTGCAGTGAAAGGCAATTTAACCTGCAATGTTTAACAAGTTGAGAGTCAGACATGGACCTTTCAATGTTTCCCATCACCTTCATTATGAGGAGAAAGATGCAGCTTTATCTGTCTTGCAGTTACTGTGAGCTGAGAGGAACAAGAGAGGGCTGAAAGTACATGAAAATAGTCTCTAAATAGTCTGTGCAGTTACATGTAGAAATAAAATATGCAGAATATCCATGATATGATTTACACAATAAAATCACAACCTATGATGTGTTACTAGCTATTAGAAACTATATAACTGTGTATAATAAACATCTCAAATTACTCTTTACTAAAGCTTGTATTTCAGAACACATGAATTTTCCCTGAAGACCCTTAGAGATGAAAGGCTAGAGGGAAACAGGCATGAAGGTGTAGCTGAATAAGCCTCAAACTGCAGTGAATTTGCCATCAAACTTTACACAATTCCAGTCAAGTGTACCTGTGCTGCAAACAGACCATGTTCTGTCCTTTATCTGACATGGCTGTGCTTGTACACACAATGCAGCACTCCTGGGGACAGCCCAGCAGCATGTGACTTGTTCTGAGGCATTTACTTCCCTTTCAGTGATTAACGAATTTTGAGTGACTAGTCTTTCAACTCACTGACTTTCCTAATAGTTCCCTTTCCCTGGATTGTGAAACAAGAGCAAAATTTAATCCACGGATACTAAAGAGTAAGGGGAGTTGGTCAGTTCTGGTCTTTGTAAGGCACCCCCAGCTCTGAGATGGTGTCCCACAATTTCCAGCAGACATAGAGTTCAGACATCTTCACTCGGTGTGGGGCAGGGTAACTCAGAACTTATCTTCATGCCCAGGACTACCTGCTTTCTATTGTTCTTTTGCTTGTATGAGAACACAGAGTGTGAAGGAGTCCATTTCTGTTCCTTCTTCTGCAATTTTCTGGTGGCCAGAATGCAGCCAAGCTCCTGAAGGGTGGTTGAGGGTATAGGGCAGATAAGAAATCCCACAGATAGAATTATGGTAGATGATTCAAAGAATCCCACTGGGCAGAAAAAGGAGATTCAAGTTCACAGTTTTCATAGACCAGAGATGCCAGTAAAGTCAAAAAGCGGATTCTGTTTTGCATTATCACCACCCACTTTTTCCAAAGATGTTCTACTTTTCTCAGCAACCTCCCTATTGCTGTAGCTATAAATAAGTATATGTCTTTATGTGTGTGAGAGATTCAGGTTTAAGCTTATATTTAATCTGCAAGGTTATATATAACAGGACTGTGTTAAAGATGACAAAAGCCTCATTGTTCTGTTTATGTTTTATCTCAGTGTAGCATGCGTGTTCATTGGTATGTGTGCATGTAGACAGATATAAGCATATGTGGACAGGCATAGAGCAAAGAAACCAGGCCAGATTCTCTACTCTATTTCTGTAGTTGGGTGTTGGTGTAATTAACTTCCATGATGCAAAGGGCGTAATTCTGTTATAAGGCTGGAGCAACAGGAAAAGCCCTGTCTGTTTGCACACAAAGACTAGAATTTAGATATGTACATTATGTGGTAAAATGTGTAGTTGCTAAGTTTGGCCATTCCAGATTTGGCTTAAGAATCTCATTTTCTAGACCTTGCCAAAGGATTTCTGAAGCTGGTTTCTTCTTGGTGTTTGGAAAGTAACCATATTTTATCCTTCCAGCAAGCTTCACAGTGCTTTTTTAATTAATTAGAAAGCTTTGCTTTGGTTATTGTATAGAGTGACTGCGCTCTTTTGGACATGGAAATGTTGGCCAGGTTTATACAGAACAAGGAAAGCAACTAGTCTTGAGGAGGAAGAGGGAGTTACTGGCATGAATTTAGGATGCCCATTCTCTGCTTAGAAGGAGGTTCCTTGGCAACTTGCCAGGGATGTTCCTAATTTGATAACAGTGTAGCAGGTTAATGCCATAAGCCCACAGAGGACTATAGTACCTGCAGCTCGTTTTGCTGGTTATAAAGAGCCCAACACAGAGTTTTTGGAGTGTAGTTCCTTCCTTGCTCTCTACAGGCTGTTAAGGGAGCAAACTAAACTGGCTAGAAACTGGACATTGTTGGTGGACATCTCCCTCCACTTTGTCCACGAATGCTCCAACCAGGCTGGCTGTCAAAGGTTCAGAGGGCTCCTCTCAGGTAGAGTGGAGGGATTCAAATGACCATAAGAAAGCTGGCTGGCACAGAGCTGTGTGGGCAGCCTTTGCTCCTGTGGCACATTGCATGGCAGTGCCTACTGGGACAGGGTTTTCCACATGGAGAGTGCTTTTGCCTGCAAATGTGGGGTTAGTTATTAGCACTCAGCTTAGGGGTCCTGTGCCTGAGGGCAATCCATGGTTTTGGAAGCTTCCTGGCCTCCACTGAAGGGTTAAATTGACTATGTGTGAGCCCTTAGGAAGTACCAGGTACAATGTGTTAGTTCATAGCTCCATAGGAAAGTTGTAAGTTAATGAGCCGTTACCTCATATTTGCTATGATCTAGGAATGCACAAACAATTACTTGCTGTGGCTCATCTGAGTCCTGTTAATTTGTTATGCTTGTGAACCTGGCTACTTCTGTGAACTCATAGACACTGGTGAAATCCACAGCTTGCCCTAGTCTGTGTATCTCCTTTTCAAAAAGAATTTTATTTTGACTGTTTTGACATCTGTCTGCTAATCAAATGTATATGGTTTTTAGGTCAGTAAGACTTTACAGTTGGGTCAGCCATTTTCAGGGAAAATTACTGTTTTTCTTAGATACTCACTGAACTCAGGGGAGGAGTCTTTTATTTTTGTTCTCCTTAAAGTTGTAGGTAACAAATGCTATTTCCACTGGGTATAAATAATAGCTGGTTTCACTACTGCTTACATGAAGGAGTCACGTTTTGGGGAGTATCAGTGTTTCTGGAGCCTGAGTGGCAAAGAGAGCAGTCTTAGTCCCTGTGTATTTGCACCACACTGGATCTCCAAGGGTGTTTCTTTTTGTTCGTGCTGTTTGCTTGTTCTTTTCAAATGAACAAGAATTGAGGTATTAGCGAATGGAATCCAGCACAGAATTCCCCACCAGCCACTTGACAGTGTGAGACAGAGGAGCAGGGGAGAGGGGTTTCCTCCCAAGCATGCAGGGAGGGATCAGCTGAAGGATGACAGGCTTTCAGTATTCTGCCTGAGTGTCAAGACTGCAAATGGGATTACAAACCAGTGACAACTGTGATGGCTGCTATTATGGGGACACCTGTTCACCCAGTGCTGGACACAGGCTAACATCCACATAGGATGTTGCACAGTCACCAGATGGTGATGGCTTTCAGTTGTTATGCATTTTTTCTAGATTTGATCCAGCAATTTATACGAGGTGCTCTTTGCTAGCAAAACAGCACTAGAAAGGACGTGTAGCTCTCAAAGGGATTCAAATAAAAAGGTTTGTTAATGAACCACAAAATCACTGAGTGGAATGCGTTCAGATTGTTGTCACTGAAGTTTAACTATGTGCCAAGGTCTAAAGTTGCCGCTAAATAAATGGTTCCACCATCCAGTCGTTAGTGAGGGATGTTGCCTAACACAGAAACTTCTGTCAGTAAAGGCAGGACCAAAGTGTTGCCAATGCCTGGACAACTTGCAATGGGTTGGCATGTCTGTTTCTGATTGCAAGTATCAGTGTGCATATGAAGGTGGGACAGCCAGTGTGTTGTGGAGCATTTTCTCCTCTGTTCCTTGGGTTAAACTGGCTATGAACATATGTCACTGTGTTACTGCTGCTTTTGTTGGTCTGTTTGACAAGTTGGTTTTTTTCAAGCCTAACAATTATTTTTCTTACCAAAAGCCCATATTTATTGCACTGGGCAAAATGTGGACCATCATGTGGACCCACCCAGGTAGGGAGGGTGGAGATGAGTTTGAATGTGAAAAGAGGAATCTGTTAACTTTCTTATTCCAGTGGTTAGTCTGTCCATATGCCTCCTGTTGGACACTGAACTGGGTAGTGTCCAGGGAAGTCCCAGGGTCCAAACCTGCAACTGAAGTGGAGAGGAGAGGGAGTCCCTCAGGGGGACTAGACTTAACAGAGCTTCTCCAAAGTCACTGGAGCATGCCCTTTGCTGGTAGAAACTGCTCTGGCTTCATCAGCACCATACGCAGTTATCCTCAGAGTTGTAAATCAGCATAGCTCCCTCTGGCCCTAAGAATGTTTCACATCACTGTGAAATCCACAGTGCTTTTTAAATGGTGAAGAGGTGGTTTGTAATAGCCAAAACATACTCCCACTGAAGTCTGTGCTGCCCACAAATCTCTGCTGCTTAGGTATGATGGTAACATTCCTGTTATGTCTCTCTGTTCTTTAAATTGTTCCATTTGGTGCTCAGTTCATGTAATTCTCTTGAAAGCATTACTGTTTCTCATGACACCATAAATCCTCTTAATTTTGGCCATGTATTGCCCTCTCAGTCCCATTTCAGGTTTTCTTTTGGATTTCTCATGGTTTTATTGTATATTTGCTACTGTGATATCTCTCTTTCTTGGTGTTTCTTGGTGTGATGTGATTAGCACATTTAGGTGGATATCTGTTGTGATTCACTTCCAAACTATGTATTTGTTGTAAAGGGGAACTTTTTATATTCCTTCTTTCAATTATTTTTACAAGCTTTCTTCTATTTATTTTTTGGACTTTTTTTCTCTTAATTGTTGTGTTCTTTTCTTCATTTGGACTTCCTTGCATATAGATGACATCTTAAACTCCTACACTACATCAGTGGCTTGATGCAGGACATGTCAAACTTGAGAAGAAATTATTGAGCTCTTGAAATGTCACACACAAGATCTAATCTGTGGTTATACTTATCCTTTATCTCAGTGTTTTATCCCTGTTTTAGAGAAAGGGTTAACACCTGTACTTGTATGGCTGAAGAGAATTACTGGCCTGGCTGCTAATTATCTTCTCTGGAGGGTCAGAATTTCCAAGAATCAGGTTATTACTGTGAGAACTGACTGTCTCTCTCATCTCTCTCTTCAATCTCTCTCTCTCTCTCTTGTTTTTTTCCCCCTAGAAAAAAATTGCACAGGGCATGAAAAACCTTCTATATTGTTTGAAGAAGAGGGATAGTTTTTGAATTATAGGTGAAAAAATAGCCTGTGAATTTCTCTTTGGGGTTTATTAATGGAAATTTTTGCCTATATAGCTAAAATGGATATATGAGTGTTATCTGGATGGTTGTTCCTTTTCCTTATTGTATTTCTGCTGGAAGGTGAAGTCCTGCCCCCTTGATACCTGTGACAGTTTTCAGCTAGTGATATGTACACGAGGTCTTTGAGCCCATTGCTAGTTCCTGTAAGTCTGGTCTCTGTGGATTTTGTGTTTGTGCCTTTGTGTTATTTCCACTTGATAGTAAATGGTGGAGAGGAAGTTTTCTTATTCAGTGACTATGATATTGTTAGGCGTGGGATGATTAAAGTTCAGTTCATTTTTCTGTGCTGTAAAATGTGGCTGTTCCTGCATGCTTTGCCATCTATCAGTTGTTTTAGGTTTTCTAGTTTCAATTACTGCTCAGTAACATTAGACTAGTGAAATGTGTAATTGTAAATGATGTTTGGGTGCCCTTGTTGATTCTTTCCTTTCCAAACTCAAGAGGTTGACTGTTGAATTATTGCAGTTGTCACTAGTATCACATTTTGGAATTTCAGGAAGATACTGTGCCTGTCTCCATCTAAGTCTTAAATTTTTTGGCTGTTCTTTGCAGGTGTCATTTTGCTCCGCATGAAGTTGATTTGAGGGGCACTCCATGACACCAGTGTGGCTGTCAGAACCCCAGGTGGGGCTGCCTGGGCAGATCTCCCTGCCTGGTTTCTCACAAGGGTGTAGGATCCTGGCAGTGAGGTCCACCCTCGGGTGGGCAAAACTGTCTGTCAGGTATTAGAGGACGTCACACTTGTCTAACACCCTGATTTATTGTTTTGGTTCCCCTGCAGCACTTGGGCTGTTTCACATCCTGACTTTTATTATCTGAGGAATATTATTAGCGACAGATAATTTCTCTCAGTCATGGAGACAGATTTTAGTTCATGCTTTCTTGAGTTTGAGGCTGGGTTATTTGATTCTATCTGCTTCCAGCCTTTAACTCTTGTAAGCAAAATCTAAAAGCTGCAGGAAGTCTGCTGCCAAAAATCAGCTTTTCAGAAAAGGAGAAGTCTTTAGTGTTCTCTGTTCAATGGTGTGTCAGTTGTAAACTCTTCATGCTGATTTATAAAGCTTTGCATGGCCTTCGACTGTCTGATGAATCTGTCTTGATAACCACCTACCAGTACTGCCTTCCTGACTTGTCTGTGGGACTGGATTTCATTCTGCCAGTCACAAAGCATTTCACCATTATTCTTCTGCCTTGTGAAATTCTCTTTCCATGATAAGAGCCATCATTCCACTGAGGCTTTGAAAAAGAAGCCTGGTTTTTGGTTGAACCACTTGACACCAGCAGCAAGATTCTCAGCTGGCATTCTCTTACTAGTGATGCGAGTGACATAAAGCAGCAGCTTTACCAAATGGGTCACAATAGTTTAGGAATGTATTTTTATTATCATTTTGTAAGACTTTTGTTTTTAAAGAGGTAATTAATGATGCAATCAGAATAAGTTTAAGGCCAGCAGTTGACTAGTTGAGCTTTTCATTGTCATGCTGCTATTTATATATTGTTGTCTGATTTAGCAGTTATGTCAGCTGCCTCAGTTCTCCTCTCTAGGAGGAAAGGGAGTATGTTTCCTTCTGCTTTCCCTGCCCTAGACATGCTATAAATGTGCTGTGAGAGTGGGTCAAACAGTATAATGTTGGACTGTGTATGGTCTGCTGACCCTCCCTGGGAAAGAAAGGTATGACCCCAGTGAAATGTCTCGAGTTGCTGTGATGAAGCAGAGGAAGGGCCCCTCACACAAAGAACAAAATTTGTCACAAAAGCAAAAAGGCAGTGGTTTAGTGCCAGGTCATGTTTAATAAGGAGCCCTCAGAGACACTGTGCAGGCTGTGCCAGTTAGCAAGATCACATCATGGTGTTCTGCTTTCCAGCTGTCTGTCTGTCATCATTCTCTGCATTGCTTTCATTTCTCTTCTCCTGACCAGCGTGGACTATTTAAAAGCAGGTTGTTACTTAAAGAAGAGCTATATAAAATATAACTGCTTTAGAAGCAGTGGCGGGGGGGGAACTCCCTTGGCTGCTAGCAATTCCAGATTATTTACACTAAGAAAACCCTTCCATTTAGGCTATGAAAACAGTTGTGCTAAAATGAGTGGCATGGAAAGGTGGGAGCTTAGAGCTTGCCATCATGTTTCTCACAGACAGGAAATGGTACTGGCAACATGGTAGGGGCATGAACAGAACTAGGGATTGGGTAAGGAGTGATACTCTCCCTCTATCCCCCCAAAAAATCCCTCCCAAAACACAACCAAAACTGAATCACATGCAGAGAGTGAGGACATGTACTTTGGTTGTTTCTTTATCCTGTTGGCCTGAACTGTTCCTCCATAGTTGCTTAGGAAGGACAGAAGATACTTGGGGTTTGAGAGAGAAATTCAGACCATCTCCAAAATGCTTTTCTCCTTTAGGCTTTTTTTTTATTCTCCACATATATTTCTGCTTTTCCTTCAATGTGTTGGAAGGAACAAGTTTGTTTTTGAAAATCTTGAAATCCTGTCTGTACAGAAAAATTCTTCCCTCTAAGTGTGCTTAGTTTTTATTTAAAAAAAAACAACACAGAAACTAGACAACAGGAAGAATTATTTTTTTTCCCTTTAAAGAATTATGCATTGTTTTCATTAAGGTAAATCCCCTATTTTCCCTTACCAAATAAGAATTTCTAACTCTAAAGAGAAGACTATTGATTTGTCTCCTACAGTGAAATTGCTGAAGCATATAGGAAATGTCATGTTTGTGGTGTTTTAAAAACAAAAAAAAAAATAAAAAATCACTTAATGATTCCCTTTGCTCCTGCTTATTCAGGTAACTTAGAGCACAAATTAAAAGATGATCTGTTAGCAGACATAACTCTTCCTCAGATCATGCCAGTTTAGAGCTGGGCATGCAACTCAGTTTTAAGCTGTGCATGTGTAATGTGGAAGTTGTGGGACAGCCCTGAGGCTGTGCAGACACTGGGGCACAGCTGGTGTCTCTGCAGCTTTGTTTGGCTGTGGCCAAGAGCCTGCCTGCCTGGCTGGCTATGTTAGTGCTGATCCAGTGGGCTCTGCCCCTCCTCAGGACTGAGTGACTCTCAGTTCAGAGAGGAGCCAAAATGTGCACATTGTTCAGACCATCTCGGTGTGATCAGGGTTGTTGGAATACAGGCAGGACTGGGGTCATGCTGCTCATGATAGGTACTGAACAAATGAGACCATTTCTCCTGCTGTAAGTAAGTAAGGTGGGCCTTGTAGTCTGGTCCTTCTGCCACCCCTTCACCTGTAGGCACAAGGTTCTGTGCTGGGGAAAGCATTCTGAGGAGTAAAACAGTAGATTACTTCAGTACATGGTGATATAAGTTTGAAATTAATTCAAAGCCAAGTTGGATGGGGCTTTGAGCAACCTGGTCTAGTGGAAGCTGTCCCTGCTCGTGGCAGGGGGGTTGGAACGAGGTGATCTTAAAGGCCCCTTCCAACCCAAGCCACTCTGTGTTTCTATATATTCAGTACCATAATTCCTGCAAACATGGAACAGGCAGCCTTGTGAGACATGCTTGTCTTTCAAGGCAGGATACTACTCCTGGCTCCCATCTCTTCCGAAGCTCAGAGGTCAGCAATAAAGAAATGATGCCCTCAGCAGAACCAAGCCTCTGCCCTTGGTAGGGTTGCCAGCCTCCAAGACCTCAGTGCTCCACATGAGGCGGGCACTGGGTCTCTGGCAGAAATGTTTCAGCTCCTGCTGCTGCAGAGAGATGAGAGAAAAGGCCTCAGAGATACCTGCAGAGGGTTCCAGTGCCACTGAGCTTGGAGCCCCAGTATCAGAGGTTATTGTTTTCTTTTCCATTTAAAATGCTACTTGCAGACAGATGAAAATGGGATGTCAGAAGACTAAATGTATTAGTGGGTCTGGGCTTTCATCTCAGCTAACTGTATCGATATTGCAAACAGATTTCACATTCATGAGATAATAACAATGACCATCACTTCATTTAAAGTTGTGAATATATCCCAATGGGAATCCTCAAAGCCATCTAATACCTAAGCTTACATTTTCAGTCAGTTCTTCAGGCACTTGTAGGAGATGACTGTGAATTCAAATGCTTCAAATAACCTCTCTGCAAAAAGTGTCGAAAGGCACCTTCTAAAAAGTCCATCTAACTCCCAGATGGACTTTCTGCAGTCCCCAAATTGCTGCTCCTTTCCCTAGAGCTTGGTAGTTCTGCCCTTAGTGCCACACGTTTGGCCACTGGCGGGGCAGTTCTACAGAGGGCAAGTCAGGCAAACCCCTGGGCAAATCACCAGCTGTGGTGGCTGCTGAGACAGTGGCAGGCTGCAGTCTGAGTTGCAGGTGATGATGTAAATCTGAGACCCTGGCAGAGTTTGAGGAAATGAGATATGTCTCTTGGTGTCCCTTGAATGCAGCGTAACCATGTTCATCAACAGAATGCAGATTTTAGATGCACACACTGTCATAGACCAACAAGGTGACTTAGTTCTGTGTCATGCCTTTCACGTTACTGGTGAAAATGAGCAGTATTTCTTTCTTTAAATTACAGAATTTGAAGAATTAAGTCATTTTTGGTAAGGGAGAGTTCACATTCCCACTGGGTTTGTAAGAGTTTGAAGCACAGGAAAGGTGACTACGCCAGGACCTTGCTTCTCTTTGGTTCTTTCAGTTAGAGAGCTGAGAAAAGGATTAGTGGAGTGTTAGCAAATGCATGAATTTTAGGAACAGGAAAAAAAACCCCATTTTGGTGCCCACTTGCATTTACAGAAGGTGCAGAAAGAAAAGAGGCTTTTTCTCTGGCCCCTTTGCTGGAGTGGGGATCACCAGCCGTGCACTGCATGGAGGGATCTCTCTGGAGCCTCTGCTTGCCCTGGCATACCATGTGTGCCCTCCACTTCCAAGTCACTGAGGTGGAGGTCTGGGGCAGTATCTTTCAGATCACATTTGTAGACACTCATTTTCAATGGAAAAATAGCTCTAATACTTAATTCCCCCCTCCCCCATCTCTTATCTCTTGAATGTTAAAATTAGACAGCAAACTTCAGTTTTGGCGCTGCATGGTGTAGCCATGATTCCTACCTCTTTTTTGGATTCTTTTTCATCTTTGAGTTGTTGGCTTTTTGCAGTGTTCTTTGGCCATGCTTGGGCAGGTAAATCTCTTAGGTTTTTCTTCCTCCTTTTTCCTTCTTTTTTTTTCCTTTACACCAGACTGCTTCTCATAGTACCAATTGTCAACTTTTCCCACCTCTGCCCAGTTCCTGTAATCTGTAGATTTTTGTTGGTAAGGTGAAGTCCTTCTATGGAGGAAATAATAGGAGTACTAGGCCTGCAACCCATGTTGTAGTTCTGTTCCTTGAAAAATATAGGTTCCTCTTGAACAATTACATATACTTTTTGGACATATTGAATCTAGGGAAGTACCATTTCCTTTCCTTTATTACATATCCATTGTATTGTTGAATATAAGGAAAATGCAATAGAATTGTTACACAAAAGAGGTGAAAAGGATAAAACAACACCCTTGGTTGCTTTAAAGCTCCCCATTCTGAATAGCAAGAGGGTCGCGGTAGGGGTTTTTTTTTGAGTCCATCTCTTTAGTGCTGTGGAGAACTGGAGTAGCTGTTCAGCTGCTACATTCCAGTGGGCCTGATTTACAAGATTAGGTATTCAAAGTTGGGAAGACTAGCAGTGATAAACTCCACATGTAGAGGAACTTAGATTTAGTTTTAAAATTAAAAATTTAAATGTACAGAAATGTAGAGTAATTGGGAAGAAAAATATGGTCAGTTACATTGACTCTACTATCAGTTTATTTGGGGATCGGGTGGAGAACAGGGAGACATTTCTTAATGTATAAGAAAATTGTGCTTTCCCTGGTGGGTACTCAAAGCTCTTCTATAACAGTGGCAGGAAGGAAAATATCTGATGCCAGTCGCATGGGAGAGTTGCAGACTGTATGTTCTCTGTGGAATGATCTGCATGAAATCTCTTATGTCGCTCTGAACGGCAGCCTGAAATGATCAGTCAACTCAGCACAAGTCTCTTGTGCTTCATAAGGGAACTAAGATCTGCAAAAAAATGTATTTCTCCTGTCTTAACACCTTTCTCTGCTATTTCTTTCCTTTCTCAGTAAGAAACTGTTGTTTAGAAGTAGCTGGGATGCAAGCTCATACTTCTGGAGGTTAAATAACAGTACAGTGTCTTACTACAGTTGGTTAATCTTGATTTTTTTTTTTTTGCATTAATATATAGTGGGAGAAAAGGTAAATGAAAGTAAACTAATTTGTCCTTTCTGCATAACCTTCTCTCTGGCTTTCTTCCTTCCCCATCTTTTTCCTTTTAACACATCACATTTTATATCCATCTTGTTTCGGGCACAGAACCCGTGCTTTATGACTTGCATTAAATACAGGTTTTATTGAGATTGTCTGTTGTTCTTAGTAGGCTCTAATTAAGCTCCTATATTAAAAATGCAATATGCTGAGCACTCAAGCTGCCTTCAGCGGGATGCAGAGCACCAGCACCTGTTGCTGCCATCCCTGGAGGTGTGCAGCACTTCTGTGGAGCAGACCCTCCGCATGCAGCAGCAGAGAACATCATCTGAGCCTTTCTCTCTCTTTCACACAGGCGCACGCACACGTAGCCAGAGTTTTGCTGTCTGCTGCTTCTGCTTTCTGTTGCTAAGTGAACAGCTCCAGCTCACACACAGAGCGGAGCCAATAGCATCCTGACCTCCGAAGGCTGGTAAAAGCTGAAGAAAGGGAATCCAATGGTGCCATCTTTTCTTTGCTCTCCTCTCACCCCCCCTTTCACAGTGATGCAGGGAGGGGAGAGGGAGAACACAGGATGGTGGAGATAATTCATAATAGCCACTCATGTTCTGGAGATAAATGCAGTAATACCTGGGGAAAGAAATACAATATTATGCTGCTTTGTATTTGTATGCACACACAGGCAAAAATGTATTTCCTTGTGCTGTGAGCTCCAAGCTGTGATTAGGAAACGAGTTAACACTGTGAAGTTATTTTGGTGTGCTCTTTACAGCTGTTAATCTTCTACTAATCACTGACACTGGAATATATTGTGAGACTCATCTTTCCCTCAACCAGAGGAACACTGAGTGTGGCTTCAGCCTTCCCGTCACTAATTTGGACACATCTATCACCTTACAGCTATTGTTTCCCTGCTCTCCTTCAGGAGCATTTGGGAAGGGGGAGTTGCTCAGCATACTGCAGACGCTTGTGTGATGGCCGCAGTCCCAAAGAGCAGACATGTGTCAGTAGCTATAGGAATTGACCATCTTGTAGTCATATTTTGTTAAAAAGAAATGGGTTATGCCTCCCTTCTCACAAATACAGCACAGGATTTTTGTGATTCAAAAGCATGTGTTTGGTAGCTTAATGTTCAGTGTGAACCTTGTGTGAAGTCTTCTTGTAGTTTTTTTTTAAATTTGTTTATGAAGTTTTTTTCTGTTTAAAAATGTTTGTATCTTGAGCAGAGTTTTCTAGGCACAGCAAAAAAATGAGTGAATTTTATCTGTAAACCATTCACTGCCAGTGACAAAAAGTACCTGTATTTGCCTTATGGCTGGCTTGACTCTGCTGGTGTATGTGGGGAATATAGCACTCACCTTGCCTCTGAGCAGCAGTGCGGATGGTTGCAGTTAGTTCTGGATCTGGGAGGAACCTTCTTGCTAAGTGTAAGTGACAGGAGCATATTCAGTAATTACTGTATGTGTGTCACGGCCACCAACTTTTCCCAGCTGCAAATTTCAAGGCAAATGGTGGGTAGATAAATAGAGGGACAATGGTTGGGTGGGGTGAAATGCCCCTCAGAACTTGTGGCTGGACCTGGTGAGCAGAGTAAGCTTGTGAAACTCAGGTGCACCATTAAAGAAATTAGATTTTTACAAAGATTGTACTCATAAATGACAATTGATCCACTTAAGCCACATCATGATTGTTAACAGACAGTGTATTGATGGCTTGGAGCAGTAGCAGTGAAGAGTTTCCTGTGATAATCTAAAAGCATCAGCACAGACCTCTGTCTTCTTCAGGTATCACCAGAAGACAGTGAGCAAACAGTGAAGTCCACAGTATATCACAGTGCTTCATGTAACCTACACGTTGTAGGTAATGTAATAAAACATGTAAGTTGAACCAGAGGAGAGTTTAGCTTCTCCTGTGGTGCTGGAGTGGTTCTGCTTCAGCTTCTCTGCCTGCAGTAGAGAACTGAAGGCACAATGAAGTTTGGTGAGGATGTCAATGTCCAGACAAAGATCTGAGCAGAAAGCCTGTTCTTCTATCTGCTAGGGAAGGGAAGCGTGAAATTTGAATGAATCTGTGTGATGCAATAGTTTAACCCAGGGTCAGCAGTGCTTCACTGGGCGTTCCTTGAAACCAAAGGTTGCTCTGCTTCCAGTCTGGTACCAGGTGAATCACTCCCGTCGTTTGCCTTGACATGTCACAGCTCCTGCTGTCCCACCAAGCACGGACATGATACTCGTCCTTTCAAGCCAACAGAACCCGTCTGTTTGTGAGTATCTGGCAAACTTGTTTAGTGCTTTGTAGAGCTAATACCGGGCTTGCCTCTTTAGCCATGGTGATGACTGTAAAAGAGTGATAAAACTCCTATGAGCTTGCCACAGTCAATAATTTTGCATTGTACAATGAAATATAATGTTACAGCTGTCACCTTTAATTAACAGATGACACATTGTCAATCTGCAATCAATCGAATTTAATTTCCAGTTTTGAACAACTCCCTTTGCAATATTACCAGATTAACTGTCCTTACATAAAAAAAATAATTTGCATAAAAGCACGGAAGTGTGCTCAATAAAAGAATTGTTCTGATTTGTAGGCTTCAAGAAAACAAAACAGCTCAGGGTAAAGTCTTATTTGTGTCCCTGCTGAGAGACTCCTCTCTCAGAATCATCTTTCTTCCTTCATGCAAAGCCTCAGCAGATTGTGAAGGGTGTAACTGGTAGTCAAGGTTGGAGAAGTCTTGTACTGCAGAGGGGGTCTCTTTCCCTCACATAGCTTGGCAGCAAGGCCATAGGTGAGCCTGCCTGGGCTACGTGCAGCTGTGTCCCTCCTCTGGCTGCTCCTGCCCATTCCTTGCTGCCCCTGCCAGGATGGTGAGCTGGTGCAGGGTGGGCACCCAGTACCTACTGCCCTTCTGAGTGAAATTCAGTCTCTGTCCTGCCCTGGGCACCTTCCCTCTTCCCCTGCCCCAAGAGCCCTACTGCCTATGTAGGGCTCATATAGCAAAGTCCCTATGCTTCTGTAAGGCTACTTCTGCCTGCTTTAAGTTGTTGAGATCTCTGTATAATGCTGCATGAGAGTGTGTCATGCTACTTTGGCTTCTTCACTCACCAAAGGTGTGGGTTTGCATGATATAGTCTACTGCCTTTGTAAAATTCCTTTGAAGGCTGTTGTGTTCCCATCCCCCACTTTCGCATTTATTTTAATTCTCTTGTACAAAAGTCACTGTGTACAAATCCATTTGTCTGTCTCAGCTGTTGTGCTGTGTGGTGTTCCCAAAGTGCCTATCGCCATGGTATCTAAGCACTTTTTAGTACATTCCATCTGAAATTTGCTGTGTGTTTCAAGCTTAACAAAGCTCCAGTAAGAGGAAGGACTGGACTGAGGAAGAAATGACACTTTCAAAGACTAGTTAGAGAAGAAAAATAGGTTCAGATTATCCTAGTTGTTACGTTACTCCATCTTTCTCCACAGAGGATTTATACAAGTGAAATTTTGGTATGCAAACTAAGGCTGACTTTTGTCAGTTCAATTTATCCTCTGAACCTGGAGTTTATTGATTGCTCTGTCACTTCCCATAACTGCACCATTTACTAATCTACTCTGCCTTTCCCCTCTTTTTCTGCCCCAACACAGCTCACTCGGGCTTTGTCTGCATTAGGCGAGCCTGCAGTGTAAATGAATTGATGTATCAATAGTTGCCCCATTGTAGACTTCTCTTACAAGCACCCTTCTGGCACAACAGGAAACTCAAATTGTTTACTTTGTTTGGCAATTAACTCCAATTAGGCTAATCTGGACTGTAGCCTTGCAGTGTGCCCATTTAAAGATTTTTCACTGGTGTAGCTGAATCAATTCAGTGTCAGCGTAGTTTTTGCCTTCTGTGTTGTGCAATCCAGTAATTGAGACGTGGGGTTTGAAACCCCCCATTGGATTGTTGGTCGGTCAGCTCAGGGTGCTGGCATGTGGCAGTGCCCTCATGGTGTTTTAAAGACAACTCACAGGTGCCTGTGACTGCTGGCACAGTTCTGGGTGCCCTGGTGCTTGAATGCCCTCCTTGCTGGTGCCACGGTCCTGCCTTATGTTGGTATGAAGGACTCTGGGGTGTGATCTCACCGAGATCCAAGTGTGCCTTTGCATGTGTGCATGTGTGTTCACACAGAAAGTACTCTCTGTCCCAAAAGTCTCTTGGGAAGAATAAATATTGACTTCCCCTTGCCTTGCACGTTACACAGGTGGTTGTTTCTGACCTGCCAGGTTGGAAGTTAAGCCACTTTCTGTAGAGCCAGAAGAACATACTTAAGGTGAAAGTGGAGAAACAGGCTGACTTGGTTTTGCTTTCCTGGTGTTCAAACCCTCCCTGTGCAAGGGAGAATCTATAATTCTGTAACTGCCGCTTGGTTTTATACAATCCCTCTTGCCTGGAGAATTCCAAAAGCTTTAAAAACTATTCTTGGTGTGGGAGAGTTAATTTCAAGACACAAAATAAGCGTATGTATTAGAATATAATATAAAATCATCTGTGGCTCTTAAAATATTTAACGGCATAAAGTGGATCATTCCTTCCCGATTTTATACAACTGTGTAGAATTCCTATAGTGTCATACACTTGCTATTAATCATCCAGATAGAACTGTCATCTTTGTGGGCTTCGCTGGAATTGCTAAGGTGCCCTCTGCAGAAGATACTGTGGCTAATGTTCTCATTACCAACTAATTGGCTGAAGAGAATTCTCTCACATTGCATTTAGTCTGATGGATATTTTCTATCACCTGATGGGTGGAATGGACAGCCAAACCAATTATCACAGCAAAGAGTGCTATATACCAGAAGATTTCGGGCAGAGACAAAAGACCTTTGTAAGATTATGTCTAGTCAGTGCCAGCTGATATTTTGTTAAACAGTAAATTGGGTCGGGGTTTGGGTGTTTTGGTAAAAGCACAGTTCAGAACACCTCGAAGCTCCTGTAAGTCAGGCAACCCCTGTGCTGATTTTGGGTTGTGATGTTAGTGCTTTGACATTAAGTGACCTTAAGTGGGTGTGGAGGATTAAAAACGAATGGAGGCATCATGAGGTGTTAAGAGACAGTATTCTGGAGAGATTTATACCTGAATGAGCCTTGTGATTCATAAGTGCTGGGGTATGTGGTATTTAGATAGTAACCCTTAGACATAGGCATTATTCAAATTCTTTTTGTGCTTATTTTCCTTTCATGTAGCTCCAAGAGTTTTGAAGGAATGTTTGTGCAGCAATTGAAATGGAAAGTTGTTTGGCTCTATGCTTTGTAGTTCGCCTTTAATTTTTAAGATCTTTGCTTGAAATGCAAAGGCAGTTTTCTGGAGTAAGGGTACCCTTCTCTCGCAGGCCTAGCTTCCAGTGCTTTGGGAACATTCTCTCTTTTTCCAGCATCACTGGCAAAGCTAAAATTCCTTCTCTCTCAGCCTGGGAGGCCAGTGAGGACTCTGGCCCAGAGCCTGTGCCACTGCTGCATTTTGTCTGGGAATCCTTGTGTTAGTGACCACATATGGAGCTGATAAGGGGAAGGAGAGGGATGCCACGCAATTGAATTTCGATGAAGAAGGCTGAGGAGAACATGAGAACTGGCAAGAATCAAGGACCAGGACAGAAGATGGTAGGAAGGCTAGTGCCCCTGTGTGGGGTCAGGAGTAGCAGCTGTGCATGGTTACTCTCTTCTCCTCATCCCATTCCCATCCTCTCCTGTGCTGATACTGTTCCCCCAGCCCTGCAGTCCTTGGGCTGGCGCTTTGCAGAGCTGCCCTTTTCCTCCAGTGCAGCCCAAGTGAGGTAGCTCTGTCAGCCCCTCTTTGTTGTTCGGATGTCTCCTGGAACCAGAGATCTTCCTCTCTGATACTGTGCTCCCCATGGACTATATGAAATCACCCCCATAGAGACTTGGCTGGAAACCTCACCTCTAGTAATGCATTCCTTTTTTTTTTTTTTTTTTAAGTCAGCTCATTTGTAGTAGAGTCATTTTAAATAATCTTTCCTTGCTTCATTAAAACCATAATGAGAACCAGAAGAAAAGAAATTTCTCAAATAAGGGCAGGTGACATAGGAAAATGTAGATTCCTTTTCATATACAAAACAGAAAGCGTGTGCATACTGTGTTCCCTGTTTTTCCCTTAACTTTACTATATATTCTTCCTCCTTACTAGAGGGGACCACAGAGGGTGTCAGGTAGCGAGTTTGGGCTCTGTCCCCTGGAGGCTGCAACCCAAATGGATGAGGAGAAAAGAGCAGTGGAAAAAAGGGTGGAGAAAAAGGAGAGGGTTACCGTGAGAAAATCACGTGAGTGTGTGCATGGAGTGCATGGACTGCGGCTCCTCTAAGTGTTTTGTTATTAAGAGTGTATAAGCCAGTGCTCTTAAAGAGCACTCCAGCCGGGCTGAGTGGAGCTAAGGGAAAATGTGTTGGAGCATTGAATCGTCTTTAAATCTCATCATGTACTTTAACTCTGCATGGCTGGCCCACAAATTATATCTTTGGGCCGCTGCAGTAGGGAAGTAAAAGAAGCACTGGGCGCTGCTGATCTACAGCTATTTTGAGAAAGACAAGTTTTAAGCTAAGCATTTCTTTCGTCCTCGCCTCTTACTGACTGACAAGGGGGATGGAAGCTGGAAGCATTCTCTCCCAGTTTTTTGGGTAGCAGTAGCTTTGTAGAGAGTCTGCACCCTCCCACGCACTGGGAAAAGCCAGGGAACATGTAACTCAACGTGACACAAGGGCTTGTTTGTATTGCAGAATGTGTCCTCTTGCATTAGTATGTAGATGAATTGAGAGCCAGCCTAGGAAACATCATGAACGTGCATGCTAAGTGTCGATGCTTTGTTATTTAACGAATACACCAAATAAAGCGGACCAAAGAGGTAAGTGCAGTTAGTAGCCCTAAGAACAACAAAGTACTGGTATATTACAGTGACAAACCACTTAGAAATGCAGCAAGTCTCATCTCTTAATTCCTTATGCAGTTTGCTCCCTTGCATAGACGGGCTTTGTTTCGTGCTTCAAAGTTCATTTCAGTTCATTCTTGAATATAATGCAGCTCCTCATAGGCTCCTCAATAATGAATACATCAGAATAAAACTTTAATGAAAAAATAGACAGTGTTCTGATCAGAATTAGACCAAAGCATTTGCTTTCAAGCTCAAGTGGGGGAAATTTGGTGTTAAACTTTATGGTTCTATTAGCATTTTAATGAAAAGACTTTCCAGGCATTCCCTAAAGGTAAAGAAATGAGCTGTCTCTTAAAAGCTGTATTTTATTGAGAGATGCGACCCAAGATGCAATAAGTGCAGTCCTGGGTAAGGAAAAGGACAGTTTGGGCCAAGGCTGAAATTACAGTCAACAAAGAAGTATACACTTGTTTCTTTCACCTGCTAACACTGTGTGATTTTCCACGTGCTGGCCATTCCCAGCTGAAGTGGGCTTTTATTCAGCGTGAGCATCTGCTTCTCATTGTACTGGGTGAGCCACCTCAACTTTTTTCTTAAAAAGTAGAATTTTACCTTTAAAATTTGATGGTAAGTTTCTGCCCACCCTGTCGGCATTCTAACATATGCAGCCCTTGATTGTAGATAGGATTATACTGCTTGTGAGGAATTATTCAAGATTTCTCGACTTAAATCTTCTGGGACATCTTGAAGTGCCAACTGCCCAAATGTCATGATGATGCTCCCTTCAGATAAAACAACTGAGGCTGAGTTACTTTTTGCTACACACTCTCTGCTTGCCCTAAAGCAAATATAATAGTTTTCACTTTGTTTGTGTGTTTTGTAATTGTTAGTTATGTGTATTTTCTGTCACTGTTAATTAAAAAATTGTAATTAATGAAACAGGTAATGTCTTTGACACATTTGAGTTCTGATTCAGTCCTATGAACTCTGCCATTTATTTCCCTGTGTTTAGCTTGTACTGATTCTAATTTTAATTTTACAATAAGTGTGTGTTTGATGACTGACTTTTTGATATAGTTACGTAAACTGAATGTCTGTAGGACGTGCCAGTGCCATACCATGGGATTCTGTTCTCTCATCACCTGTGCCATGTACTATACGTTTCTGGAATAGTATGAAAATGCCTGTCCTTGGGATGCCCAGTTGACATCTTTAGTAATCTCAGAATGAGCAAATATCATCCTTGATCATTTAGTCAAATCAGGTGAAAAAGGACCCAGCAGAAGTGTGCATGCAGAGAGCTAGAACATACTAGCACTGTAAATTACTTTAATTATCTCTTTCAGAATATTCTTGTAAGAATTATCCTCCCCTTACATTTGCAGCCATACTTTGCTGTCCTCTTCTCCAGCACAAGTTCACAACACTGTTCTTAACTACAAGGCAAGTTCCTCGGGCTTTTGACTGCAGTTGCTGTTTCACTTTCATCTAATAGGAATCTGCACAGCTGTTGGTAGTGGAGGTCCCACTTTAGGACTCTTGTTCCTGCTGCCTTCTCGTGTCAGCACCAAATCTCCTACAGCCACATAACAACTGGGCTTGTAGGGCTCATCTAGCAGGAAATAAAATCCAGTGTCTTACTGTACCTGTAACTACATAGTGTTATGATGGGTTGAAGTGGTTGTATGATGGCACCTGAACATTGTGAAAACATAGATCTGTATCTGGGTCCTAGCCTCTGCTTTGGAAAACTTCATAGCAATTAAGGATTTGAGCAGTATGGTCTTTAAGGTCCCTTCCAACACAAATCATTCCGTGATTCCATGTGTTTGCTTGTAGGCAAGAGGTGAGAAGAGAATGGATAGCTGTGGAAGACTATAGTTGAAAAAGCAGAGCATTAGCATGGCTTCAAAGGCAGGGACAGGGTGACCAGGTGTCTTTACTTGCAAAGACTGCAAAAGTCATAAGACACCAAATGAAATGTGCAGTTATGAGTTGAAAGAAGGATACTTTATTGACCAGGCAGTAGGTAAATACAAAATGAGGACAGAGTTGTAGGACAAGCACCATTCTAGCAATACAGCCTGGTAGCTCAATAGAGTCAAAGCAGCATTCACAGCTCAAAGTGGATGCAAAGAGGGTATTAAAAGTGCTTGTGGTTACAATGGAACAAATCTTAAAATCCAGGTGAAGTCCTGAAAGCCAGGTCAGAGTCAAGATTTGAGCATGATCTTGGCAATAGGGCAAAAGTCACAGGTAGATCTCCAAAGCTATTTTTGAAGTAGAAGGCCAAGGAATGAAAGTAGAAAGGAAGGCAGGGCTCATGCTGAAACCATCAATTTTTATAATTAGTTTTAGTATCCTTTTTCTTTTTGGTAAAAAGTCATCATCTGATATAAGAATTTGCTATTCTTTGTGAGAGTGATGGAAAGTAAGTGTTTGATAGCAGCGAGTGTCTATGGGGGCTTCTGCCCAACCATTTCAAACAACTTCTGTTGCTTTAACAGTTTAATTTGGAAAAAAAAATAAAATTCTCCTGGAATAGATTTTATTTTGTGTGTGACTTAAGTCTTTCTCTGCACAGGCAGGGAAATTATATGTGGTGAGAGAGAATATTTAGACCATAGTTACCTCTTTTGCAAACTGGAATATACAGTAGCATATCAGCAGCTCTAAGGATCTGTGCTCAGGCCTGCTCAGTGAGGTCTGCTTGACTTTGGAAAATGTATCTCACCTCTTCAAGAATCACAGAATCATTAAGGTTGGAAAATACCTCTAGGATCATCAAGTCCAACCATTAACCCAGCACAGCCAAGTCCACCTCTAAACCACGTCCCTACGTCTCCACATGTTTCAAATGCCTCCAGAGGTGGTGGTTCCACCACTTCCCTGGGCAGCCTGTTCCAATGTCTGGCCACTCTCTCAGAGGAGAAAATTTTCCTAATATCCTATCTAAACCTCCCCTGGTGCAACTTGAGACCATTTCCTCTTATCCTTTTGCTTGTTAGCTGGGAGAAGAAACTGATTCCCACCTGGATACAATCTCCTTTTAGGTAGTTGTAGAGAGTGATAAGGTCCCTCTGAGCCTCCTCTTCTTCAGGCTAAACACCCCCAGCTCCTTCAACCTCTCTTCATAAGATTTGTGCTCCAGACCCTTCCCCAGCTCTGTTGCTCTTTTCTGGGCAACAGCTCCAGCACCAAAGTGTCTTTCTTGCAATGAGGGGCCCAAACTGAACACAGAATTTGGGGTGCAGCCTCACCAGTGCTGAGTCCAGGGAAATGATCCCTTCCCTAGTCCTGGTGGCCATACTGTTTCTGATATAGACCAGGATGCCATTGGTCTTCTTGGCCACCTGGGCACATGCTGGCTCATGTTCTGCCAGCTGTCAATCAGCACCCCCAGGTCCTTTTCTGCCAGGCCCCCCCCAAGCCTGAGCGCTGCATGGGGTGGTTTTGATGCAATGGCAGGACCCGTCACTTGGCCTTGTTGAACGTCATACAATTGGCCTCAGCCCATAGACACACATCCCTCTGCAGAGCCTTCCTGCCCTCTCTCAGATCAACACTCCCATCCAACTTGGTGTTGTCTGTAAAATGACTGAGAGTGCTCTTGATCTCTTCCTCCAGGTCATTGATAAGGATGTTACATGGGCCCTGATACTGAGCCTGGGGGAACCCCACTAGTTACTGGCTGCCAGCTGGATTTAACCCCATTCACCATCACTCTTTGGGCTTGGCCACCCAGAGTGCATCTGTCCAAACCATGAGCAGCCAGTTTCTTCAGGAGAATACTGTGGGAAACAGAGTCAAAGTCTTTACTAAAGTCCAGTCCATCCACAGCCTTTCCTTCATCCGAGTCATGCCTTAATTTCCTTCTCCATGAAGTCTGAAGATGGAGTCTGTGGTTCACAAAACTTCCTAGTGCTTTCATGGAAATGAAAAAGTGTTTCCAGCAGTGATGAAAGAGAAAAGAAAGCCTGGAAATAAACCTGGTCATATTAGCAAGGGAGAGAAAGAATGAGAAGGATAGCAAATACCTGGACAGAAGTGATGCACAGATGGAAGAATGGAGGGGCAAAAGAGCACAATATGGTGGTCCCCAGACCTTATGCTGACTTGGGGCGAGTCCACAAACACGCAGCATGACCAGGTGCAGCTTTGGGGCTGGTGAGGTGCAGGGTCTGAGCAGTCTCTGCTCCTGCTCTTTCCAAATGAAGGATGTGCGTCCCTGGGCTGCAAACATCATCTCCAGTGCTCCTCACTGCTAAGGAAGCAAGAGGCGAAGTGACAGCAAAGAGGGGAGTGGAGCAGACAGCATTAGGAGCTGTAAGAAAGAACTTCACAAAAGGGCAGTTGGAAGAAAAGGGGGGGAGAGGTGTAAGGGCTAACAGTGTTACCAAGCAAGTTAAACAAACCTTTTTAATGTCACTTCTTCCTCTGAGCATCCATAGACTAAGAATGGGGGAGGAAAAAGCTCACTAAGAGAGGAGATAGAAGAGAAAAGGATGCTTTGTGCGGCTCACGCTGTTCAAAGAAAATAGGAATTCTCGGTTAAAAATCAAATCTATTGCAAAAGAGGTATTTAGATTAATTTATCTGTAGTTTACAGAAAAAAATAAATTGGCAGCTTGCTTATTGCATTTTGTGACGAACGTGCGCAACTGTTGGGCTAATGTAAAAATGGCATTTCAGTAATAATTATGGATATCTTGCTTCAGCCTCATTTAGAAATGTGTAATTGAAGTGATAGATAGATGTAGTGCATATAAATAGTTTAGGTTTGCTAAAGTAATAATGAGCAGTTCTCTCATTCTCTCTAGTTTTCTCCTTTCCTACATGTTTTTTTCCTTCTGAAGGTTTCTGGGTTTGTTTTTATTTTCTTTAACTTATTTAGCCTTCCCTGCTGCTGACCAAGAGCACTCCCAGGGACATGTTTTGCCACACTTTTATGGTTTTATGCCCTGGGAGCCCTGTCCCTTGTTGCTGGGTGGGTGTCACAAGCATTTGGAGGCTGAATGGATCAGGTGTACACAAATAACAGGAGTTGTAACAGGCTGGGAAAGATGTGCACTGCCTGCCTGGTGAGAGCATGTGGGTGGGTGGAAGTGCAGCTGGGTGAGGGGCTCCTTCTGATGGTGAACAGCAGGAGGGGGTGAAGTCTGGAGAGAGAGAAAAGGGGTGGGGGAGGCAATGCAGTGTGCCATGGATTAGTAAAATCAGTGTAACAAATCTCAGTAGTTAAGAGAGTGATGATAAATGGTGCAAGAGATGAGGAATAAAAGGATAATTGCATCATGTGTGCTGAAGTACTAATGAAGTCCAGGGAAGGAGGAGGATCTAGGAGTGAGAAACTATGGGTACAGCCGTGCTGTACTCCCCTGCCAATGAGCCTCTTCAGACAGATGACTTCCCATGTGTAAATTCTGCTTCTCAGTTCTCTCGAGACATTAGAAAACTCCAAGTTCTTTGCACTTGCAAAGCAAGGGTAAACAAATACTGGCCTGAGAGCTTTATGTACCAAAGGAGTGTGAGACCAGATGAAGGAAGAAGGCATGATATGGGCTGAGGAACTGCTGGAAAAGACTGCTTTGTGTGCAGTCACCAGCATTGCTTAAAGGGCTATCTGGGCCTATAATATCTGAAGATTTTGTTAGTGTTTTCCTGGTGGTTTAGTGGTAGCTGACGTGTCTTTTCATTTGCTTTAAGATCTACCAAGGAAGATCTTTTAATATTTCTCTGGAAGTGACTAATAGTCAGGTAGCCATAACCTGTAGTATCAATACTGTGTAAGCATTCCTAGAAATGTCAAGGAACTTCTGCCCTAAAAACCATTTCTTTGCTCTCAAAAAATTCTGATGGAGGACTGTGTTGCCACTTAGTGGTCTTTTACGTTACAAAATCTTCACAGCCCCCTACCCCCAACATCTTTCATTTTGTGTTCTTGTGCATAGGCAAGGTAAGATGTGAGTGATTGTGATGTGATTTTTGGTTTATCTGAACAAACCTAAACAGCATCCAAACTTTAAACTGAAGGACAGAATGGAACAAGCTCATAATGCCTGGGAACGAACATTTGTCTTTGTTCATAGTGAAATGGTTGCAGGTGGAACCTGAGCATGACAATGCACTCTTCATGGTAATGGCTTCCCCCTTTATGTGTGTAACGAGGATGAATAGTCTTCTTCAGAAGGAGGGACAAAGTACATGCAGCATAACAGCAAAGCATTTTCTTTTTTTGATGTTGAAAACATTTCTTCACGTGACTTTTGCTCTTCCCTGTCATTGGGAACATTTCCAAATATTGGCAGTGTCTTAGATTCTTTGCTTTGACCTGCAGAACTAGTAAGCACTTGGAGATGCCAACATCAAGCACTAGCTTAGAGGTCTTTCAGCGAAACACTGAACGTGGACACAGAGAATGAGGCTGGTTCAGGGCAGTCAATAAAAGCAGTGTTTCATGTGTAGTAGATCTTACAAGGGGGAAAAAAAGAAGTTTTAAAATATTTATCCTTCTTAATTACAAAATTGCAAAGAACAACTTAGAGCAAATTGGATTTGAGTTGTTTTCTGTAATATTCTTTGGGTTGGTTTCATCTACAGGCTTATCACTTAGTAACTCTGTGTATGGACAAGCCAAGACCAGGCCTCTGGTGCAACCTCTTTCTACTCTCATAGAAGTAAATGGAAAAGAAAATTTTCACTGGCATTGCTGAAAGTGTGATTAAAGCTGAATTACCTTTTGAAAGCAAGGGCAAAAAAGACTGGGGAGAGTGAGGTCAGTATAGGTTTTCTTAATGGGTAGATAGCTCATTTATGTGTGATGGAACAAATAAAATTGGGAGACACGTCAGCATTTGAGATCCAAGTACAGATGCACTTACCTGAGTATGGTAAATGTGGAAAGTATGACTTGGTTTCCTCAAGATGTGACGAATACCCCTTTCTCTCTGCTTCAGAGCAAACTGAATTGTTTTCCTAATGCATCAGTTTCCCAGCCCAAAGTTGTTGAAGAGAGGTTATAGGTGGGGAAAGGAGGGTAGAATAAAGTATTTTAGGAAGAATGTAACTTGGAGAGGCATATGTTTGCCCATAAAGATATTGTGCTGCAGTGTGGAAAACTACCTGAGTGCTGCTGTGTGACCTGCCAGCTTCTGACCACAGCACCTTTGTATAGCCCTGATGAAGGAAGTGCATGCAAGTGATAGGTTCATGAGATGTGTGTCTTGGGGTTCTAGGGTGAGATTTTAAAAAAATTTTTTGGGTTTTTTTTGTTGTTTTTAAACACACAAAATGAAAAATACTTCCATGTGATGGCCATTACATCCCTCCTGCTTGGGTTATGTGCAAGGCCCTCTGCAAAATAATGACAGACCTTTTATGTGTACTGTTAATAGTTCCTTTCGTTCCATGAGCAGAGCTGGTTATTCAATTTCAGTGTCCACTAAAGCAGTCTCCAAAAGCTGTTAAAATAAAACTCATTACAGTGTGTATGTGATATGGTATGTTTAGAATCCTGAGAATGTGCTGCAATAAAACTTTTGCTGGCTTTCCCTCTCCTCAACAGCAGATAACAAAATTTACATTTCCACTGTGTATAAGAAACTGAAAAGATGAATCCCTATAGACTGGAGTCTGAGAACTGTTGTTTCTTTGTCTGCTGAGTAGTAGTTATTTATTTGTGAGAGAAATCCAGAAGTCACCTCCGAAGGTGAAATCTGTATTTCTTGAAGATGAAAATAAGCATTCTGTCACTGACAAACAGCTGAATTTTCTACAAACACGGATTTATATCTTCCCCCCATCCTTTATATTACAGCTTGGTTCTTCTGAGCAACATGAAAATATCTTTGGCTTCTTTTCCCTGTTCCTGAGATGCACTGTCCTTCCCAGAGGTTCAGCTGGTGTTTGTATAAAGCTGCTTATGCTGGCAAATCTTGCCTAGTGCATGCAATGTGGCCATGACTGAGATAGCACAGGCCTTGTTAATACTTAACATTGAGTAAACAAGGCAGGTCGTATCCCTTGTTACTACTTACATCCTAATGTAGTGCAGCATCCTCAGCTGACAAAGGTCACATCTGCTCTCTGTGAGAGGGACTTTCTTTTTCTGTAAAAGATACAGAAACACTAGATTTCCCAGCTCTGGAGGGTGTAAGCAGAGCACACTGCCAAACACAGAGGCTGTATGTATTAAATACCAGTTAAAGTGAGAACTCCCTGTGTCACAGTTCATCCTGGGTTGTGTTTGGAAGGGACAGAAGAGGTAAGGAATGACGTGGTTTGATTTGGTTGAAATCTTCTTTGGTTTATTTTTACAGTGCAGTTGTTTCTTTACAGGTGTTCATTTTCCCAGTGAATGATAATCTTCTCCTTTGTTTTGTTAGCCCATGGATAAGGTTGCTGCACTTTGACATCACTTGCCTCTTAGAAATGTCAGCTTTAGTTGTCACACTTGGAGAGTTTGTGACAGCTGTTTGAAAGAGAATTTTGCTGAATAAATTGACAACCATGGGAACATAAGGTATCTGTAATGAAGCACTTTGGATTGGTTTGTGGATTTTTTTTTTTAATTACTTGTTTCAGTACATTAAAAAGTATACCTCTCTGGTGCTGTACATATCTTGGCTTTCCTCTAAAAATCCAGTCTTGCTCAGTAGACTCCATTAAAAACACAAAGCAGCTGTTTCCTCTTCTCGGCCTAACTATCCCAAAAGAAACCAAGTGCCAACCTCACAACCAGAGAGGTTGTCCTGTCTGTGGAGCAGACCAGCAAGAAAAAAAAACGAGTCCCATCCCCAAGGCCCGTTATAGAAATTATTCCTCTGTTGCAAGCCTCTACCTTCATGGAGTAGAAGTTTGATGCATGCAAAAGGACGGTGGTTGGGTTATGGTGGCACTCAGACCAGTTGGAGTTTATAATTAAAACCTAGCTGCAGCAACCTGAGGTTTGCTTTCAGGACCATGGATCAGATATATCAGGGACTCTGCTTGTGCATCCTTTCTGAGATGCAACACCTCACAGCACCCAGAGCCTTGAGAGTAGTGCAGGGTACATCTTGTTAAGTGTGTTTTATTAATCTCACCCTGGGGATGGAGAGTATCCATGAAGTCATATCCAAATAAAAGTTACAGAGCCACCAGACATGAGCAGCAATGTGCTCTTGTTGCTTGTGTGTCATGGTAAGCCTCCAAAACAACTTGGCTCCTCACTAGATTTTCAAATTGTGGACTTTACTAACAAGTCATGAGCAGGCTGGTCAGCTGACACAGGTGTCACATACCTAGTCCTCCCAGTGGTCTCCATCTAGTGTGGAGTGGCTGTCAACCAAGGTACATTGACCAAGGCTGAAGTTTTGCCCAGTGCTGAAACACTGCTGGACGTGGTCAGCTGCTAACTATGTATCAGAGGTAGGAAAAAAAGCTCTTAATGGAAGTGTTTAGGACCTCCTTTTGCAGATACCTGACTTCTCTCAACCTGTGGGCCTACCAAAGGGGAGGGTGCTTGGGAATAAACATGCAGGGTCCAACCTCAGTCTAGCAGAACTTCAGGATCCTTTGAAATAAAGGATGCTATGTGTGATTGCTATAGACGATTTGTTTGAATTCTGCATAAAGACAGCTGAATTAATAGGACAGACAGCTAAATAATCAGGAGGTGGTCTGGGCTGGCTTGCAGGTTTTCAGAGCGCTGTTTTCTGTGCTTTCTAGCATCTCTTAAAAAGTATTCTCTAGCTTGTGGTTATGAACATAATTTTCCAAATGTGAAAGGAATCTAAATTGGCACAGAGCAACTTGTCAGAATCAGCACCCAGTCTGCAGCAGGAGCTTGGGAGGGATGTGAACTGCCTTTGTTCTTTGCAGTGGGGGTGTTAACGCTGAAGTTTATGATAATGTACTTGCCAGCATTGTTAATTATTCCACTGCAAGGAAGGAGCTGGAGAGTCTGCACAATTTGCTGTCAGTAAGGGGCTTGTTTTGGCATTCCAGTTTGGCATCTCAAATAGGGGGTGTCTGGGAGAGTCCTGTTTTCCTGAGGGGTATATGTAGCTGTGGGAGGGGCTCTTTTCGCTCCCTGATTTGTGTCTTCATTCCTCTTTGATACAAATAGGATTCTTCTGGAAACCTGGATGAGCAAGCTCTCAATGCTTATGGTGTTAAAGAAATTATTTTTTTCCAGTTGATCCTCACAATTGTGAAGCTCATTAACCTGAATGGCTCAATTAGCCAAATGCTAACATGCTGCCAGCACTGCTGCTGCTGTCACTGGTGCCACTTCAAAATTGTTGTCTTTCATGCATATGCTTTAAATGTACCACTTCTGTTTATCTCTGGGGAAAAGATCAAGCATATACATTAAAAAATATATATACTTGCAGGAGAACTGAGATAATACTTGCCATAATATGAACTTGGTCAATAGCTTGAATAATGGTGTGTCTCTGAGATGTTTGGAATAAGAAACTTTGACTGTAGAGTGAGAGGGTTACTGCATTTAGCAGAATGAAATTCATGTGCTTCTCTTTGTCATGGTGTTAATGATCATTTTAATTTTACTTCAATATTTTAGAGCACCTTTTGAACTAGCTATATAGAGGTCTGGATTAAAACTTTGTTGGTTTCACTCATTTTATCTCTGTTGTGTGTTCCCATTCAGATCCTCAGGTGAGATGTTGCATCTTGTTTACATTATGGTGCCCGTGCTCAGGACAGTGTAGTCATGTTGGTTCTCAGAGCAGTGATAAAGAGAAGCTTGAGCTTGGCCACAGTGCATGACTGTGCAGGCTGATTGTGAGCATTACATTGATGTGGGGTCTGATCAAAACAGGGCTTGCTTTTATGTAGTTTCACAACACGATTTTAATGATGGGGGTCTTGGCAATTATTATTGTTGGGTAACTGCCTTGAAGCATTAATTTCTTTAGTTTATCCAGTGAAGCTGTAAAATGAGCATAATCAGACAAACTAGCTTGTGTTTCAGGTTTCCAAAGACATGCTGTATAATTTGGGTGTTTGACATGATTTCTCCATACCTGACCAACAGGACAGAATGCATATGCTTTGTTTGGATTAGCTTTCCCTCTCCTTTTCTTAGAAGAATAAATAAAGCTACCCCCTTTTTGTACCTCAGGGCTATTCTGTATCACCAGCTTCTTTCCCAAGTGTTCCAGGATCTCTCTCAATGCAAGCTTTTGTTTTAGAAAGTAAAATAAAAACGGGAAAGAAAGTTTATATTTCTTGGGTTATGAAAATAAGAATCCAAATGTCAGTTGGTACACTCACTGATTCTTCCAAATATTCAGTATGTGCCTTCCCAAGTAGCAGGAGTCATATTGTATAATGCACCATCCTGCATAAAATGAAGCTTTTGAGGACAGAGAAAGATGGCTTACCATGTAAGTTGTTGTCTATTAGTGTTCATCTGTCTCTAGAAATGGAGGTGCTGGATGAGTCTCTGCTTTTGCCTAGCTCTGCTTTGTTGCAGCTTTGCCAGCTCTTCTGAAGCCTGACTGCTCCCATTGTTCCCTGTGAGCAAAGACAAAGCATGAAGGCGTTTGATGTCGCCACCAAGCTTGGTCTCATTTTCTTCAGATAGGCAAAGCTAAGTATCTGAGAGACTCACCCAAGGGGTGTAGTTTCAGAAGTGTTCAGGTCTGTGTGTGTTAAACCTCCTGCAGTTTGCGCCGTAGTGATGTCCAGGTGCAGCCAGCCAGACCAAACTGTTAGGTGGTACCAGTCACAAATGGAAGGACCTGATCCTGCAAGTCAAACCTAAGTAGTGAGGGAGGGACAAAGCTGTCTTTGTGCTCTGGATTTTCAAGTCTGCAGTATCGGTTGTAAGAAATATTTTTACCTTTGACTTGTTCCCCTCTCTTGACCTTTCTCTCCTGATATGTACTCTTGCTAACAGTTGGCCAGGGGATTGGGAAACAGGACATTAGGGGTTAAGGCTTTCCATTCATTTCACACTCCAGCCATGCCAGTATGCAGAACAGAACATGTGGAACAGCCTGTCGGCCTCTTTTGCAAGGCATGCCATTTAAATTTACCTCCATCCCACACAAAGCAGGTTCTGGTATTTCCACACTGCATTATTATTGAAAATTATTTGCATTAGCAACACTTTCTCTTAAACAAAGGGTAAAAAACACTTCTATGATGTGTCAAAGCGAGACACATGTGTCAGCTTTCCTCATCTACTTCTGTTACAGGGAATCTTTACCTGGGTTCTTTATGGCACGTATATAGGGCAGAAGCAGTGGGATGGACTCCCATGTGCTCAGCAGTGAGTCAGACCTTAGTGCAGAGAGCTGCATTCGCAGTGGCAAATACGCATGGAGTGAAACTTTGTTTCTGACTTGACTTGGTCCTGTGTTTTGTGTTCCAGTCCCAAGTAATCTGTTTTGTGGGGCAGGATGGAATGTAACAGTTTAATTGTGATGAAACTATTAATATCGCACCATCTTGCCTTCCCTTCAACTCTGCTCGTAGTTGATACAGGATATAGGTCTCATTTATTTTTTCCAGACTGGTAAGTTTAAAGAAATTAGATGTGGATTTCTTGTTATGTACTTATCTCGAAGTTTGCTGGTTTGAAGCACAGAGGACATGCTGATCTCTGAGACACTCGTTGTGTATTACATGTCCCAGAGAAAACATGGCAGCACTTGGGTGCAGGACTGCTCTCTGCACAGGGTGTAGGTCTCATTATTATTATTGCTGGAACTGCTGTGAAAGGCCACCAGCTTAGACATAATTTGCTGCTCAGGGCAGGGAGTGCTCTCTCCCCCAAAGCCAGCTCATGGCTCCATGAAGACTGGGATTAGCTGAAATCTTGAAGAAGGCTGTCCATGATGTTTCGCACAGCTTCCTGCCCCACACCAGTCCCTTTTGTGATGTGCTCCTTCTGAAATGATCCCATTCAGTGCCAGTTCTTGAAAGGGTGCCCTCAGCACTGGGCACAGTTCAGGTCTTGCAGTGGGTTTCAGTGAAGAGAGCTGGGTGCTGGTCACCTGCAGGATCCCAGGCTGGGTAGGTCAAACACAGCTCATTTCTGTGTGTTTTCCAGTACATTTCCACTCACTCACACCCCACCTTTCCTTGTGCTTTATCTCTCCTCACCCCAACAGAGTTATTCATCTAACAAGTTTAGAAATTAGCAGGGCAGATACAGTGCTTTGGATTTTCTGGGCAAAGATGGAGAGAGAGGTGTGTAGAGCTGAGTTCTGAATATTGCATACAAGTAAAATAAAGGATGGCCAATGTCCACTTCTCCCCCCAAACTTGAGGTTATAACCTGCGCTAAAGAAAATGAGTTAATTCTTTGCCTGGTGGCCAGCTCTGATTTGTTGTAAGTCTGTGCACAGAAACATTGCAGCGAAGAGCATGCCAGGCTTTGTTTGCTGGTTGGTTGGATATTTATGTCAGGTTGCCAGGCAAATTCATATACTGCTATGCTGCAGGCAAGGTCTTGGGGGTGGGAGAGATGGGTAAACATCTTAGAAAGATCTAAAGGTGTAGGAAGAGGTTTGGAGGAAAAGAATGAGGAGCTGGGTTTGCAAGTTGTAAAACTTGCATCTATTTTTGTCTTCTGTTGCTGAAGCAGAGGTATATACAGGATTGAGCTGTTCTGCAGCGCTGCCAGCGTAGCATCTGTGCTGTTCTGCACCCTTCTGCCATGAGCAGGCAACATCTAATGGAAAACTTCACAAACTGAAACATCCCTGCAATGTGATTTGAGTTTGTGTCACTGCTTGGACCCAAGTGCATGTTTATGGAGTCCTGCGTGCTCCAAACCTACAATGATTTCAGTTAAAGTCTCTTCTGCCAGGGCAAACCATAAAAAACTAATTAAATAGACAATAAATCTCTGTGCTCCATGCAACAGTTCCCTTTCTCACCCTCAGCTGCCTTCTTTCTCCAGCCTGTGTGTCACTTGTCAGGTCCAGACCTGCAGTTTCTGATACAGGACGGTTTTTCTAATCAGCATTTGAGTGCCTGGGAAAAGCTGGAGACTCCCTCTGTGTTTGTAAGTGCATGCTGTGATTTACTGGAAGACAAAGTGTGCAAGCCAAGGCAGTGATGTTCTGAAACAAAAGTTAAATCAGGAAACAGGAACAAAGGCCAATATCAATCTTTTATATATTTAGTTACCAAACAGCATCTCCTTTGTCAGCAGCACATGTAACAACCACAAAACAGAGCTGTCCCTCGCTTTTCATTACTGTATATGCCAAGGCATTCTGCTCTTGTATTCACTCTGAGAAATAGCTGAAGTGGTTATAAATATTTTTGAGCAAATAACATCTTTTTTTTTTTTTTTTTTTTGCAGCAAATATAATTGCTAGATAAACTGAGGGGTTGCAAAATGCTGAGGTTTAGCACTTTGCTGGACAAGCTGTGTGCATTTTTGAGACAACCAGCATATGGGAGACTGTCAGCAAACCACTATCAAAGATATTTGTGACTCATAGCAATGGAGAGTTTTGAAAGGGAAATCATGTTAGGTAATCACAGCCTTAGCACATCAGGGAAAGCGTGTTTTTCAGTTATTGCTCTTTTGTCCTTTCTCAGACTTGGTTGGAAATCAGTTTGGTTTCATTCTCTTTTGATATGAAAATTAGAAATTTGTGTTTTCAATCTATCATTATTTTTATTTCTCTTTTGGAGAAAGGCAGAGGAAGTTTATTTGAAAAGTGTGTTGCAAAAGATTCACATTTATCTAAGTATGTGAGAAACATTCTTTACACTTTGTTTAAAATTGTGAAATGCAAGAAAGTGGCATCCTTATAGCTACTGAACAGATCCTCACAGACAGGTAGGGCAGGTACAAAGAGTTAGTTTGCTTTCAGCAGAAATAAAGCAGTTTCTTGTGTGGGAAGATTAAAAGAGCGGGAATTCTTATGGAAACAAATTCTGGAAATAGCCAGCCCAGGAGAGAGGTAGCTCCCAGTTTATTTATGAAAGCTCATAATGAAATGGTAGATAACAAGCTAGCATGATGTACAGTCTGGAGGGATGAACCTGTACTTGAGATTTGACAACACTACTCTTAAAAATATTTATTGCTGCAATTTAAGTAGAGAGTACCAAGAGAAGTAATGTTTTATTTCTGTCACTTGGCCTTCACTATAACATAAAAACAAGCAATTTAAATAGTAAAGGTTCCAGTAACCATCTTGCACATTAATATTCAACTTAGTGCACACCCAGACAGTGCTTAAGTGTTCTTCCTTGGCCTTGACTGGGAGGCTGGGTACACGTAGCCCTCTGCTGCCACTGGATTTTCCTTTCCTGCAACTCTAAGCAGTATCCACAGTGTACCCTCGGGTATCTGTGGGTGGTGTCAGTGCTTATGCTCATTGACAAACCAGGTAAGTTAGAAGCAGAATTGTTCTGTATCTGAACAAAATGATTTCTGGTATCTTCAGTCTGAAATACATGCAAATTCCCAGAGGTATTTCTGCAAAGGGGCAGTAATTGGATTGCAATTACTCAAGTAACTGTTACATACCTTTCTTCATATGAAAGACAAGGCTTATATGCATGAAAGCCAGTATGAACAGCATCTCCTACTAAGGCTCCAGTACCTGAGGCATTCGTCAAGACCTGAAGGTCCTGATGCCCTTTGTACCCAGATCTCAACAAATTAGAAGGCTGGGCAATCACCAGCTGGATGAACTTCAACGAGGGAAGGTACCGGATTCTGTACCTGGGATGGGGCAACCCTGGATGTGTGTATAGACTGGGGAATGAGATGCTGGAAAGCAGTGCCAGGAAAGGGACCTGGGGGTCCTGGTTGATGGCAAGTTGAATATGAGCAGCAGTGCCCTGGCAGCCAGGAGGGCCAACCATGTCCTGGGGGGCATCAGGCACAGCATCGCCAGCCAGGTGAGGGAGGGGGTTGTCCCACTCTGCTCTGCACTGGGGTGGCCTCACCTGGAATATTGTGGGCAGTTTGGGCTCCACAAGATAAAAAAGACAATAAGCTTTAGAGAGTGTCCAAAGGAGTGTCACAACGATGGTGAAGGGTCTGGAGGGGAAGCCGTGTGAGAAGTGGCTGAGGACACTTGTTCTGTTCAGCCTGGAGAAGAGGAGGCTGAGGGGGGACCTCATTGTGATCTTCGGCATCCTCATGAGGGGAAGCAAAGGGGCAGGCACTGATCTCTTCTCTGTGGTGACCAATGACAGGACTTGAGGAAACAGCATGAAGCTGAGTCAGGGGAGGTTTAGGTTGGATATCAGGAAAAGGTTTTTCACCCAGAGGCTGGTTAGGCACTGGAACAGCCTCCTCAGGGAAGTGGTCACAGCACCAAACCTGTCTGAGTCCAAGAAACATTTGGATGATACTCTCAGGCACATGGTGTGATTCTTGGTGGTGGTTTGTGCAGGGCCAGAGGCTGGACTTGATCCTTGTGAGTCCTTTCCAAGTCAACATATTCTATGATAAACGTTCCATCAGTGTAGTAAAAGGTCTACATGTTAAAGGGAAAAACTTGTCTTTACAGGCATTTTTTTTTTTCTTTTTATTTCCTTCCTGTTGAAGAAAGTGGTAGAATTATTCATTGGAAACAGTGTCTCTTTCATTTTAATTTGTTGATAAAAAGGTATTTTTCTTGTGACGTGGAAGTGGGCATTGACAAAATTGTACGTATTAGTTGCTTTTAATGACTTTATCCCTTCCAGCATTCCTTCTTTCCTTTTCTTTGTGCTTCCTCATTACTGAGGACTAAACAAAATATTTTGCTTTACTGACAGAGCTTCTGATCCTGCAGTTTTTCTTTTGCAAGGAGACTTGCTTTGTAGCTGTTAGGCGTAGGGTTTCATTGGTCAATCACAAATAAATTTGCTTCCCATGGTTCCATGGGAGCCCAGAATGGAACAAAAAGTGAGCAGTCAGTGTGGGCCAAGATCAAGAGGTGGAGAAATCAAAAGGTGCACCATTATCCAGATAAAAGCATTGTCAGAGAACAAGGCGAGGTATTATCTGATGGTACATCCAAGTGCCAGGAAGCTGGGGAGTCCATATGGGGAGGAGATAGAGTCAGGGACAGGTAATGAAGAGGGCACCTGGAGTGCAATGCTGCATGAATGAGGCGGTCCCTTCCCTTAGACACCCAGCTGAGCTGGGCACTTGGGCACAAAACCTGCAAAGATGGTTTGTGAGCAGAAAGCCGCCAGCAGCGTGGTTGGAGCTTGGCCTGTCTGAGGCCAAAAGGCTGAAAGTGAGCTTTTGGTGTGTAACCTCTGATTTGAAATGGCTCTGTCTGTGGTAAAATGTGAAGTATTCTGTAGAGGTAGGCTGTATAGCTCTGAATGCAGAGTTTGGGTTTGCTTCCTACAATTACTTGAGGTTTTAATTTTTGTATTTACTATTTTATTTTTTTTTAAATTGCTTTCCAGGAAAAGATATTAGAAACCAAAAGCTGACTACTTAAATTTTAAAATACAAAGCTATGTCTTTCTATGTGGTTTCCCAGCAGTAGTCCAGTGACAGACCAGGTCTGATTTCTAAGCTCCTGCCTCAGTTTTATATGCTGAGATCAGTGTCCTCTTACTCTCCCACTTCCCAGATCAGGAAAGGATTTATTAAAAATGTAGCTACCTCCTCAGCTGTTTTGAGTCTGTTCTTCTTGTCACAGTTCTGCTTAATATGTTGGCATTATTAAAAATCTATTCAAAGTTGCTACTCAGCGTGACTGTGGGTAACTCTGTCTGGTTTAGAGCTTTTGCTATCTGTCCTCTCTTACAAATGTGAGCCTAGCAATCATAAAGAACAAAACTCTCACAACAAAGTGTACTGGAAAAAAGCCATCAGATGAAAATGCCTTGGAGTTTCAGCAAGGAAGTGACTCTGCAACTTCAGAAAAAAGGACAAGGTGAACCGCTCTTAATTTAATTTTTGGGGGAGAAGACAAAATCTTTTCTGGATACTCTTTTTTCAGGTCAGTAAGATATTTTGTCAGGCTGCATCTCTTTGTTTCCACACACATAAGCAAAGGAATTCCTAGGAATCATCCTGAAGGAAACACTGCATCACCTTCTGAAAGCACTGGTCTTGGACAAGGATGTCTGGTAATGAAAGCAAATTCCATCATGTGTGAAGGAGGCAATCTAGCAAAACATTCCAAAATAAATAACCTTCCAGTCATGCTTAGGTATGGGCCTCATTTTGAATCTGTTCTCTTAGTCCCTTCTAGCACAGCTTTCCAAGAGGCAAAGAAGGATGTTTCCACCACTGTACTGAAGGGACTGCAGGCAGCTGGGCTGGGCAGCTGTATGAAGTTACTTAAAATCCATTGCAGAAACAACTTTTTATTAACCAAAAAAAAAAAAAAGGCAAAAACAAAACAAAAAAAGGCTCACACGTGGCTTGTGTCATTTTACAGCTCAAGTATCAAGAGGTGTAGGTTATTTTCAGAGAGCAGTGAAGGACAAGTGGAGTCTATCTAGAGAGCAAAGCCACCTTTTAGGCAGATGTGTCTGGGGAGTTGTGTAAAAAGCCCTGGTTAAGCCTGGAGTTCAAATTGTTCTTTGCAGATATTTTAAGCAATGAATGAAGGTTAGATGTGAATTCTCAACCCCTCCTCTCATCAAGGCAGGGAGATTTACTGCACTTTGAATTTGTCTCCATCCCAGGAGGTAAATTTTTATTGGATTTTGAATTTGTCTCCATCCCAGGACTCATGTGATGCCTATTCCCTCCTTCTCATCCTTTCTGGTGTCAGAAAGGTTGAGAAAATCCTCATAGAATCACAGAATAGGGGTTAGATGTAGATGATCTTCAAGGTCCCTTCCAACACAAATGCCATGGAGCAGGACACCTTCCACTAGACCAGGTTTTTCAAAGCCCCATCCAACCTGGCCTTGAACACTTCCAGGGATAAGGCATTCACAGCTTCTCTGGGCAACCTGTTCCAGTGCCTCACCATCCTCCCAGTAAAGAATTTCTTCCTAGTATCTAATGTAAACCTGCCCTCTGTCAGTTTGAAACTGTTTCTTCATGTCCTGTCGCCGCATGTGCTTATAAAAAGTTCTTCTCCAGCTCTCCTCTACTTATTACTTTATCGTTCATGCTGCCATGGAGTAAAGCTCAGAGGGAACTTTGTGTCTGGCATTTGTTGATGACAAGCTAATCCATACTGCTCCTTGGGGTATCTGGCACAAGGTGGGAAATGTTCTTGCAGGATAGAAAAGTGATTTCAAGGTGGACTGTTAGGAGTTAATTCCTCAAGTAAAACTCTCCTATAGAAAATGGGTGGAAAAGCCCCAGATTGCCTGTGGGTTGCTGGTTTTGTCCCCTCTGTAGCTCTGAGAGGGGACAAGTTATTGTTCTTTTTGGTTTGGCCAGCTTGGCCTTTTCAGACAACAGGTGAGCTGGGCAGTGTCTGGAAGTAGGGACTGAGGAAGGAGAGTGGCAGAGAATGATCCTGTGGGCTTAGCATAGCACTCAGCAGGTAGTGACTGTGCGTGTGACAGCAACGCTACCCGTGCCTGGCGCTTCCCTTGAAGTTTAAGGCACGTTTAATGGCGACCTTCTGCCACCCAGAGAAAGCACAGTGATAAATCTGTCTGATTTGCCTTGGTTGTTGTTGGTAATTGAATTTAGTTAGAGCAGCACTGCATCTCTGCTGCAAAGTTAAGCAACAGCTTCTGTTTTGATCCCGTGGTGCCAGCGTTCGTGTCTCAGCCGTCATTGTTCCCTTGTGAGTACCGGGTGTTCTTTGTCTGCAGTGGCTTTCTTGTCTCGCAGGTCTACTATTTTAATTCACTTTCTAATTTCTGTCTCTCCCTTTCTTCTGTCTGTCTCTCCCTCCAAATCTGTATCAGGTGATGCGTATGTGCAGAAGGGGCTGTTTCTAATGAGCTTCTAGGCAGGAAGAAGGCAAAATAGATCACTTTTAAAATTGAAAGGGAAGGGTGGGAGTGGGAGTTTACACTGAGGGACACTGTATTTTTTAATAGATTCTTATTTAATTAAGAACACTTCTGGAGGGATGAGGAATGGTGGTGTCGTTAGTAACAGATTAGAGAACAGCAGAATAGTTGTTTAGATATTTCCCCCCACCCCTCCCAAGCATTCTGGGATTTTTCTTTTTGAGGACTGCCTTTGTGCTTTTACTTTACGTGCTATGGTTAATAAAGAAAAGAACACAACCATAAACCCATTGTGAAGTACCTGTGTTGTCTGAAATGCATTGAAATGAGCTCTTTTTGACGCACATGTGAAGCCTGATGCCTGTCTGATTAGGCACTAAAAATGGGGAGAAGGTTCCAGGCTTATACTGACATTGATTGGATCAGATAGACTCCCTTTAATAAAGAAAAAGCATTTTTAATTAAAAATTCAGAAACAGAAAAGAAGTATCTTCTAAAATTAAGAAGAATTGTCACTATAATGGATGCAACCAAAATACCAGTTTGACATAAGTCTTCTAGTACATCTTTATCCAAAATATTTCATTCCCAAATAATTTCCAATCCATGTGATAGCAGAATAGCTTCTCCCTCTAGCCTTTGCAAATGTAAGAAATTCTGGGCCTTATTTGGAGCCAGGATATGCAAGCTCAGGGTAGGAGTAGGATCTTCAGAGAGTAGTAATGAGTTATAAAGAGCTGAACCACAGCTCTCACTATTCCTTGCAGGAAATGAATGCCCCTGCCCACCTCTGTTGGCACTGCTCATGTGAATACTCCTTTGTCATAGAATCACAGGAACGGACCTTAAAGATCATCCAGTCCCAATCCCCCCTGGGCCGTGGACAGGGACACCTCCCACTAGACCAGGTTGCTCAAAGTCTTGTCCAACCTGACTTTGAACGCCGACAGTGTTGGGGCATCCACAGCCTCCCTGAGCAACCTATTCCACTGTCTCACCACCCTCACAGTAAAGAATTTCTTCCATATATATAATCTAAATCTCCCCTCTTTCAGTTTGTACCCATTACTTTTTGTTCTATCACTACTACAGCTCCTGGTGAAGAATCCCTCTCCAGCTTCCCTGTAGGCCTCCTTCAGATACCTTTTTTTTCTTTTTTGCCAGATGGGCCCTTCATCAGCGCCCAGTAAACCAGGCTTGGCAAAGTGAATCCCATGGTCTCAGTAACCAAAACTCCAACTATGGCACCATTGCTCTAGCCATTTGTTGACCTGCAGATTCATCTGGCTGTTTCAAGCCCCTCTCTTTTGACCTGCAGAATTGATGAAAAAGCTACTTGAGCTCCACTACCACCTCTCCCAGAGCTATGTAATCTCCCTTAATGCTTCCCTGACTGCTGCCAGCTATATCCCCCGCTCCCCCATGGAACACTAATAGTTGGTAATAATCAGTGGGTTTGACGAGGCTTGGCAGCTTCTCAGTTGCATCCCTGATCCCAGCTCCTGAAGGCAACACACCTCCCCTGAGTGCAGGTCAGGCCAACAGATGGGTGCCTCTGTGCTTCTCAAAGTAGAGTACCCGCCATTATCACCCACTGCCTTTTCTTGGTTGAACCAGTTGATAATTTCTTCATTTGTGGAGTAGGTTGGGCTGCTCCACTTAGCTCTGGCTGTTCTTCCAGTCTGTTGGGTGTTGCCTCCTTAGCCTAAGAGCTACCAAGTGGTTCTGAGTGGGGATATCCAGCTAGGTGGGAATGTCTGAGGGAGAAGGAAGTCCCTTCTTTTTGTTAGTTCCTTTCCTCTTCCTTTTGTTTTGTTGAATTTTTTTGTCTGGTTCATTGCTTATTTTTTTCTTTTTCCCCCCACTACTTCCCAAGCCCCTGTATTAGTGGCTTTCCTCCCTTGCATGGGTGCCAGGGTGTGAATTTTTGGCCACTCCTCAGCTGGTGATCAGGTGTCCCTGAGCTCAGGAATCACCACTTCAGTCAAAAATCAGCTGGCTTCAGTCAGCTTAGTTAAGTGTTTGGTATTTACTAAGGACAAGTGGTTTTAACTGGAAAAGGTTAGGGAGCTCTCAGACAAGGGGTAGATTGTGGATGTGGTGGTGCCAGGGGGGGATACCAACCAGCTGGCACCTTGCTGAGCCCAGCCATGCTGGGATGCAGTATTTTCCAGCACTGCGTGATGAATTTTGGGGGTTGAGAGTTTCTGTGGCATCACATCAGTTTGGAATCTAGTGATAGTGTTTAAATCTACTTCTTTTTATCTGCCCTGAATCCTCGCTATCAGTTGTGATTTTGCTATCTGCACTATCTTGTTTTCTCTTTAAAAATAAGAACAAAATCTTCCTGCTCTCTGTTGCTCCTGTGTTAAATGTCAGTGTAAACCAAGAGAGCATTTGAGAGCAGCAGTGAGAATACCTATTGCAAAGCACTGTCTGATCCCTTCCCACTGTAATGGCACAAAACAGACCAGTTACTTGTGATCTCGCCTCAGAACAGGATGGTTAAGCAGATGCAGTTCATGTAAAATATATGGGAGTTCCTTATAATCACTTTAGGAAAACAGGAGTTTGTTTATTTTTGAAGCAATGTTGTTAGCTGCAGGTCCCATTGTATCCTAGCAATTTAGCTGTGTCAAAGATATGATTAGGCTGCAGCAATGGGACTCAAGTAAAACTGCCAGATCACATTAGTAATATAATTTGTGCCTGTACAGCAGCCATTTCCAGCTTTTTTTCTATGCGAGGCTCTGCTGCAGATTTGGTTTTCATTCTTCACTCCTGTTCATTGAAGGGACACATGAGATTATAAATTGGTTGTTAAAATTCCCATTAGTTGGAATTTAGGAATTAAGAAGTAATTTTGACTCTTTGCATTAATGTTTGGATTATGGTTGATGGCAAAGCTGAGTTGGGGCCAGATGTGTTCTGATTTCCTATGAGCCTTGGTTTTCAGGCTTTGGCATATATAGTATCTGTGCTCCATATAAGCCCCATGCATGAAAAGCTGACTTTTAAAGATGTGGTCTCCACTGAATATATTTATATGTAGTTCAAGGGAAGGTTTTTTTCAGAATCACATAAGGCAGGAAGGGCCTTCTTCCCTTTTTTTTTTTTTTGTTCTTTTCAGTGGAAATGAGGTCCTAACCACTGTGTATTCCCAGATCTCTCAAAAGAGTCCTAGTCCTGTCTAGGACCAAAATATTCTGTCTAATATTTAAGTAGCTTTTTAATTTTTATTATTTTTGTTAAAAATTTTTCTATGGATTCTGCCTTGTTTAAATACACTAGTCCAGATCCATTAATCACGGCAGACACAAGATTCAAGGGTGAGATCAGTCCATTCAGGTAATTTTTCTAGAACATTTTCTATTTAGCCATATCCCTTTAAGCTTCCCAGTTTTATGCTTGCTTCCTTATCAAGAAGCTGGGTTTGTGATTTGCATTCTTGATCCTGGAGGATTGTGTGATTTTTATTTAGCAGACTGAGAGATCTCGTAAAGAAAAAATGTGAGCAGGCATTACTTAGCTCCATGTTTCTTTTCCTTCAGTCCCACAAGTGCTAAATTCTGGGTTTAATTTCATTATTGAAATTACAGAACCTTGCAAAGATCTGGCTGCATCCCAAAGCAGCCACTTGAAAAATACCTCTGAAGTTGCAGCCATTCCAAGTAACCTGCTGCAAGCAAAGGTCTCAAGGTATCACCACTAGCAAGCAGTAATTGCTCGTTTGCAAGGACAGCTTAGTATCTCTCCCTGACAGATCCCTTGGGAAATGCAGACAGGGATCTATGTGTGCTCTCTGCTCCCTCTTAGCTACATCCACTGCAGTGAGGTGGACCAAGCATCCAGTCAGGCCTGTGACTTGGGCAACACTTCAGAGGAATTGAGCCTTGAACTGGCTTGGATCGTGGCTGGTTCCACCTTGATGATGACACATGTGGACAATGCTTGATGAACTGGCTGTTCTGACCACCTATAAAAATCCATGAAGCACAGGATTGCCCCAGTGTGTGCTGTAGCTGCTGTGGGGCACCTGAGTGTTGAAGTAGCTAGGGACGAGCCTGAGCAGGGCAATGTGTGTTTCAGGAATGCTGGCCTCATCTAAAACCCACTTCAAAAGGCACTCCTGGCCATGTGAGAAGAGAAATAGCTTCTCAGTTTCTGGGTTTGATTGCTTTGGTGTTTATGTTTGTGGGGAACGAGAGGTGGCTGTGTATTCCGGCTGGGCGTACATCACCGCAGGTGACATGCTGCTCCATTTGAGATGAACCTCAGCAAAGGCTATAAATTTTAAATGTAGGAAGTTTTCATCTTCAGCTCAAAAGTGCCATTATGTCAAACCTGCAGGCACACTGCAAGCACTAGCTCTCAAGTGCGCACATGAACACTTCTACTCTTTGTACAAATATATGGTAAAATCACACTTAAGATGCAAGATGGGAGCCTTGGAGATGCAAACATTGCTGTCTGAAGACTTCCATTGATGCAATACTGCAAATAGCCGAGGCCTGGTTAGCCTGGATAAGAGGGAGCTGAAGAGGTATGAAAGTTGTGCTAAAATCATAAATGGTTGCAAAAGCAAAGGTAGAAAACGCAGGAATTGTAGGCAGTCGGTGCAAAGGAGAGAAGCATGGCAGGTAATGAACCTGTGAAAATTGACCACAGGCTGCGAGAATGGATGAAAGCCTAAATCAGGTCTGAACAGAAGTTGGGCAAATTCTTGGAAGGGAGAACCATGCCAAGCTATGATGATCTGAATACCTTTCCTAGGCCCAAGGGTCTGAGTCGCTGGGTAGGGTGTACAAGGGGATGGCACCCTTTTATTGCCTTACTTCTTGCAGTCTTTAGGCACCCATTGCTGGACATGTCAAAGAAAGGATGCCAAGCTTAAGTGGATCTGTGATCTAGTGTAATGGGGCAATTTTTGTAAAAAGCCTCAGAGAAGCCATTTGGAATCATTTTGTTTAATTCTTTTTAAAAAAATTGGTGAGGCAGTGTGTTATGAGAACACAGAAGCTTAAGGTACTGCTGTCAGTCAGCATGCAGTTCACAGCAGCTCAGGTTTGATGTGAGCATTGTATTTGTTTTTGATAGGATGCCCTGGATAATTTTCAAGTGCCACAGCCACTTGATCTTCTCACTCAAGAAGACAGAGTGTTGTAGCAAGGCTTAGCTACACTGCATTTTGTGTGTGTGTGTGTGTGTGTGCATGAGCCTACACACAGTTTGGTGGCTGCTAAGAGCTGAACAGCTTGTACTGATCTGTATAAACTCTAACCCAAAGTGCCATCCTCCTTTTGTGGATGTAACAAATTTAAATGAATTGGCTTGGGATTTTACTAGATGGTGCTCACCTGGACAGCACACCCAAGCACAACTTCATTCCTCGACCACCATCAGCTTGTGCCACCCAGCTGCAAGCCTGACACTTAACTGTGAAGGTCAATATGTTTCAAGTCTGGAGCATCTGGAACAGCTTCCCCCACTGATGGGGTTACTCTGGGTCTGGGGCTGCCGAATGCACTTGTTACCTCTCCACAGGGTGAGTGAAGGGAAGGGGAGAGGAATCAGCCTTCTGCTGCACGTGCCCTTACTGGCCTGGCGGGTGCATGCTTTACCTCTTGGCACTTGTAGGATCTACTAAGTTTTGCTGATCCTTCTCAACCTGTAACCCCTTGTATTTAGCTTTGAAAAATGAACATTCTGGAGTCAGATTTCGATGCAAGCCAGAGCAGTCTCTGTAGAAGCCCCAAACCATTACAGGATTGTGGTAAAAGTTTAAATTAACTTCCTTTAGCTTGTTTCCCTTATGCTTCAAAAAGTTTCTAGCCATGAGTACTGCAAAATGTGAAGAGAAAAAGCAATCTCATTTTCAGAAATACTGAAGTGATTTCACTGCTTCTTTCCAGTTCATTTTTCAAATGAATAATTCCCATGGTGACCAGGAGAAGGAAAAGGCAGGAAGGGATTGGGTGCCAGTTGTGAAGTGGACCTACCTAAAGCTACCATGAATCACTTATATTTTCAAAACTATCAATTGTAATTTTCAAATCCCTCAGACCATGTGAGTTACTTTTGACAGATTCTGCCGACCATGTCCTTTGACGTCTGAGAATGAGGGTGGTGTGGTAGTAGCTTTTGAGGGAACATTTATCCTCATCAGTAAGATAAAGCTGTCAAAGGAACGCAGAGACATCCATGGACATAAAGAATGATTCAGTATGCAAAACTAGTTTTCTAGTCCCAGAGAAAGGTAGGAGAGGCACATGTTTGAGAGCAGTATTTGAGCATCCAGATGAATGAAAGAAGGGAGAATTGCAATGACATGGTGAATTGAATATTCTGGAGGACTTAAGATAGGAATTATTTTATTTCTGAAATGTTTCCTCAAAATACCAATTTATCAGTGATAATCTTTGTGGCATTTCAGGCACCTACATATGCATCTTAGGTATCTGATAGCTAATACTGTGGAGAAAACACTGATGTTTTTGATACTGTGTTCTAGCTGGGTACATGGAGTAGCCAGAAGAATGGGTAGACTGAGTCTGTTACAGGAAAGTACTAGTTTATTGCATTTTTTAGAGAGCTGAATTGTTTAATGGAATGCAATAACAAGTTACTAGTAATTGCCTCAAAGGAGCCCTGAGATGGAACAGACGGTAAGAACAAGAGTAATTTAATGCGTGGTATCAGCAAGTTGCATCAAAGTAGCTACCTCTCTGGTGTGTTCTCAGAAGTTTGTGGCTGACAGGCTCACTGGGAAATTATTCTTGATTGGTTTAATGTCTTCTCATGAGGATAGGGTTCACTTTCCTGTTTTGTGACTTCTAATATACTTTAATTGAGCAGACGGTGGTTGCTTGTTTGGTATTTTGTTTGGTTGCTTTTTTTCCTTGAATGTGTGTGACAGCATATTTTGGAGTGCATTCCATGCTAGTAAAAAGCACCTGACTAACATCCTTCAAGCTTGTGCTTGTTGTGGAAGTGCTTGTAAGCTCTAACCACATATCAGGCTCCATTGTAAGGGCTGAAGGCATCCACACCTGGGCAGCACAGATATAGCAGGAAAAGAGATACCCTTGTGCCTTCATTATTCACAGCTGAACTAATTAATTCAGTAATATCAGTAACGTTTCTCTGTTCTCACCTGCCAGTGCTCTTCTATTCTGCTGTGTTCCAGGGCTAAAAGCAAGAAGAAATTCCCAGAGCTATGTAGGTCCTTCACTAAAACTGGCATTGTGGAAAAGGATAAAGTAGTTGAAGCTCTTGGATGTCATCCAGCCCAACCACTGCTTAAAGCAGGTCCAGCTGCTTCTAGTTGCTGAGGATTGTGCTCAGCTGGGTTCTGAGTATCCCCAAGCATGGAGAACCCCCAGTTTCTCTGGGCAGCCTGCATCAGTGTTTGACTCCATTGACACTGGAAACTTTTTTCCTGGTATGGAACTGCAGTTTCTGTGTTGAAATTCGTGTCTTGCTCTTCTATCTACCGCTATGTGGTCCACTAAACTATACCCTTTTTCACTGAGGACAGGAAGAAAACCTCCATGTTTAGGGCAAACCCACTTTTGCTGTCATGGCTGTAGGCAGTAGTGGGAAGCAAGGATGTAATTGTTTGAGTTACAGGCACTTGTGCTGGACCTGATGCTGCACAAGGTCATTTTGTGCAGGCCAAGTTTGAATTCCCACAGCAGCCTTGCTTTATGTCATGAACTTGTCAGCCTCAGTCAGCCCTTACTGGAAGGATGGAACATTTGGAGATAGGAGAAGCTGTTTTCCTTCTGGGGTATCTTGAGCCCTAGAAGAGAGCTTTTGAAAGCTGGCAGTTGTGAAGGATTCCTGTGCCACTTTCTGCAGGAGGAAGCAAGGGAAAGAAGGGATTAACCGTCATTGCTGGCATACTTAGCTCTTCCAATAATGAGTAATTACTAACTAAGCAGGGCTCTTACTACAAGCTTCTTTCTTAACAGTTTAATGAATCCTCACTGCATTGTGGTGAGGATTCTTCTTTTCATTCTACACAATGAGCAAATTTGAGCTAAAAATCCCAATAGTTCCTGCATTTTGCCTGTTGAAACTCCCCCCTGCTGTTCTAGCAGGTATGGTGTACACTGCCTTATGTCCCAGGCTGCTGCTTGCTGATGAGGTAACCTGAGAATAGATGAGCAGGAATCTTGGCACATGGTTTGCAAAAACAACCCGATGGTATGGATCTGCACTATATTAATTTGCTGGTTTATTATTGTTTGAAAAGTAAGACATTTTCTGCAGTTAATTTCCTGCATTCAGGGAAAGGGTTGCCAGGGAACATACAGCTATCTGCAGAACTAGCTGTTACAAATTCTCCTCAGACAGTACTTTGGATAATTTCTTCAAAATTTATTTTTCTTGTGGTGATTAAATGCAGTGTACTTGTAAAGACATTTTTGAGTATGTTCCATCTTGCTAACTGATCCCTGTGCTCGGTCAGTGTTGTTATGGGACTGTCTGCCCTACAGCAGGAGGAAGGCTGATTCCCCAGGGATGAAAAGTTTGTGTCAGAATTCCAGTTCTGGGATCTGAGCGCAAAGAACCATCCAGAACATTAGATCTGGTCTAACTTACTGCTTTTATTACCAATTAGAGAAGTGAGTTCCTCTGTCAGAGCATTACTTTTGTTTAAGCCCCTTAAAGGGAGGATATAATTCCCTAAAATGAAGAGTATAATCTGAGCTATTCCCAACACTGCCCTACATCTTTGTGCAATGAATCCTTTTTCTATATAGGAATAGGGAATAAATAACCTCTACAGTTAAAGCAGGAGAAATTGTTTTGCGCCTGAACAAGGCCTTAGTTATTTAAAAAATAAAATGCAAAGGCCAAACCTTCACCCCTGTCCCAACCCTTAAAAGGTTTAGGATGCCTGAGGCAAACTAAGAAGTGTTTGCGCTGATCTTACACTCTCTGAAACCAGTGGCAAAACTTTTACTTTCCCTGGTTGTAAAAACGGGGAAGAGATCAACATCTTGAGCTGATGATAATGATGAGGAAACCAAATCACTCTGGATCATAGGACAAGCCCTGGAATTAATGTCAGGAGGCAGGCAGCCTGTCACACAGACCGCTGGAAGCCAATAGGTAGGGTGGTAAATACACTCTGTTTCCCGTAACAAGTCATTCTTGAAGCAGTGTGAGGTCCCTCCATCTGAACTGCTGTCCCCAACCTTTCACAGATGGCTGTAGCATTTCTAAGTTATATGGTCTTATGGGAAAGAATATGCTTAGTCCCAAACAAATATTTATTTTACAACTTTAGGCAGGGAGGTGAAGAAGGAACAAGCTGTTTTTCTTGTTGACTTTGAGGATTTTGCTGGTACCAGCCTCTTGCTTCCTCTTGCCCGTGAGTAGCCTGTGTGTTTTCCAAGTGTCAGGGTGGTAGCCCTCAAGCTGCCAAGTGCTAAGTGCATTTGATCAGTATCATTAGCAGCCCCAAGTAATTGATTATCGTCCATAGCTGAGTATTCAGAGCAAGCACACAGCCAATGGCAGTCACTTAATCTGTCATGCCTGCATGTTCTTGTCCTCCTGAGATCTATCAGCTATGCAGCCTCTGACCCCATCAGGAAAATCACTGATGGTTGCTTCGTATTTACTGTGTACCCATTATGTCACCTGTATTAACCAGCTGAACTGGCTGCAGTGTACATGGGAGAAGGATTTATAGTGGTGATAGCAGAGTTTTTTAGATCTCATTTTAGTCTCCCTTTTCATGCATATCTAAGCCTGGATTTTGTGGGAAGAGGAGATGGTCTTTGAATGTACAGTGTTCAATTATTTTTCTGGTGTTAGTATTAATTGCAAGACTCAAAATAGGTTGATTAGAATAAGACCTCACAGGGGTGTTTATAATTCAGATTTTAGAGATGTGACTAATGAATAACAACCACAGCTAATCAGTTCTCAAAACTGATGGTAATGAGCAGAAAAGGGGGAGGAAGCCAACCTGTATCTCTGCTAATGTATTTTTTTGAGCACTGCAGTGGAAGATGGCAAGGTCTCTTAAAAAGTATTTGACTCGGATGGAGTTCTTGATTTTTCACAAGAAAACCCATTTTTTAAAGCAATGCTTGAAGATTAATTTTAAATAATCAGATGCCAATTACAGCCTTTATTATTAGGGTAGTATTTAATTGTTAGAACGGTTTGGAAACTCAAGGCTTCTTATGGCTTCTTTGGGCTTTTTATTTATAAGTTGGGTTTTTCTGCATTCATAACTGCTACAATAATGACAGCACTGAACACTGAAGTCCTTTATTCACAGAACTGGCACCAGAGGGGCATTGGCAGTGGACTTTTCCTCTGTGTTTCCAATATTTTTGACCTCGACGAAGGTCATTTCTTAAAGATGAGATGATGTAGTAACTCTCTTGCTGTACTCTGGTCAGTCCTTTGCCTTTGTGCACGCGTTTGTTTAACCATGTAGTGAATTTGCTGTCCTGAATAGGAAAGAACTTGACATGTATTGGAACTGGAACTTCAGTCAGGGATCATCCTGATCCACACAGGAATGAAGATAGTATTAGCCTTGGAAAATGCCTTTCAAATCATAGGCAGACATCTTCATGTCAAATCTGTGTTTCTGCTGTGTGCCATGTCCTTGTAAGGAGAGAGTTTCCTACCAGCCCTTTCAGGTTGTGTGCATTTTAGCTGGGTTTGTTGTTTTTTGGGATTTTTTTTTTTTTTTTATACTAAAGGACACATTTGTTATCAAAGTGTGTTCCCTGCAGTTGAGCAAATAATTCCACTGACACCAGTGAGACTGCTTGTGAAAGGAAGGCAAGAGAAGAAATTGTCCCTGGCTGATGAGACACTTGTCCACATTTCAGTGCCCTCAGGGAGGCTCTGCAGATGCCTGCTGCCCTTAAGAAAAAAAACAACACCAAACATGATTTTGGGAACCCAGTTTTGTCATTTGATATACAGCTGAGCTGCCAGTTTGTGTATTTTGTCTTTAAATAATACTATATAACCCAACTCAGTGTGGGCATGAGGATCAGGTTCCTCTTTTGGCAGTGAGCAGTGTGGTTTCTAAATACAGCTAATGGTAGAAATCAGTTGTGTTTAATGCTTCAAGTACTGGGGGAAAGAGTACGCCAAGGTCAAGGTTATTCAGTTGCTTATGACCAGCATGAGGCTTTGGTGAAGTGAGACAGGAACCTCTACATGTCTCCTGCCCTTTGCTCCCTATTCCTCCTGTTTATTGTTCACAAGATGTGGCTGAGAAGCAGTTCAGCTGAAAATTTACCTGTTTTGAGGGACAGTGAGTTCAAATCGAGGAGCACCCTAGTGTGGACCATTGTGCAGCTGCATGAACATGACTGCTGACATGGGACAAAGACATGGAGAGCCAGGTAACCTTCACCTGTGAAACAGCTCTAGTAGGTTGATGTGTGGATGAACGGGTGTTTATGCTGGAGAGAGGCAGAGCAGTCAGCTTAGAACATTTCCTATCAGCAGTGAAGTTTTCTGCTTCAGAAGCATTTTAATGAATAATTCTGTTTCCTGCAGAAAGTTAAACCTTTTGTTGATCAAATAACGCTAAGCAATGTTGTGTCTTTTAAGCATTTTACATGCATAAGCATACATATATTATCAGTCAATGTATAATAGAAATAGAGAATATTCTGAAGTCATGAGCAGTTTTGCTGAAGCCTATAGTTTTTTTATGGTTCCCTGAACTTAGTTACAGCTCCTTTGGATGACACTAGCCACTGCAACATCTCCATTTTTGCCCAGTGTCAATGACCACTGAATGCTGCAGGGGTATTCACCTGATGAAAGTTGTGTCAGTCTTGTAAGACTTCTGGGTAACTTCTTCACAGTTCTGTCAATCTTATGCTTTATTAAACTTTCCTAGGGTTCAGAGGCCTTAGTACCAACTTATTCCACTGGTGCTAATTGCAGTATAACTTCCTTTGGGTGGGCCTGCATGTTCACAGCCCTTCCATAGCCTTGCCTTAGAGTTTGCAGTGGCAGCAGCAGGACCTATGCAAACATAGATCCAGCAGCATTGGCTTCCCTACTGGCTGAAATTTTTCATAAGGAAAACGCTCATCACTCAAAAGGCTCTTGTGTGTGCACAACACTTAAGTCCATATCAGTTCCTGGGGCAGTGCTTGGTACGAAGACATGTGTGAACTTTGCCACTGGAATGTGAACATCACATCTTAGGAACTGTAGAGAAAGGAAGGTAGGTGTTGGGAGATGGGGGGAAGAAGGGAGCCTTAAACAGTTTTTCTTCTTTAGATTCAGCTGCAGGCTCTGAGGAAGGAAGGCTTTTCTTCGTTCTTTCAACCTCTCCTTTAATTTATTTGCTGCCAGCCCTGGCAGAATAATCCTGCTGAACAGTTAAAAATCATATATTTTATATTGCAGCTGTGATCTTCATGAGAACAGAGATCTGAGGGACAGAGCAAACTCGTGCAGGAAGCACCCTTATAAATGCACAGTGCTTTCATTTCTCACCGTGGTGTGGATGTGTGAACACTGCCTAAAAGGGGGCGGTGCAGCCAGCATTACCCTCTATGCAGGAGGAGGAGGGAGGAGAGGTGAAGGTGCAGATCATTAGTCATTTATCTGCTCAACCAGCTTCTTCCTCTGCCAGGGCAAGCAACTACTACTGGCAGGGGCGAAGTCACAGAGCCCCATCATTCACAGAATCACAGGATGGTTTGGATTGGCAGGGACCTTAAAAATAATATCATTCCAACCCCTATGCTATGGGTAGGGACAACTTTCAGTAGAGCAGGTTGCTCAAAGCCCCATCCAACCTGGCCTTGAACACTTCCAGGGATTGGGCATCCACAGCTTTTCTGAGCAACCTCTTCCAGTGCCTCACCATCCTCATAAGTAAAGAATTTCTTCCTAATATGAAATCTAAAGCCACTCTCTTTCAATTTAAGATGTTTGCCTCAAAATTACTCTGCCGTTTAGGGACTAAGAACGTAAAAAAAATTAAGTCATTATTGGTCACGGTCCCATTGAGCCATGGAGAGCCCTCCCTCAGCCTTGCATACACTCAGCCATGAGTCCATCAAGTAAACCAGGGGTCTTCCAAGAAAAAAAACAGTTTGATACAGGTAAGAAAAAATACTGGGTGACTTTGTCCAAAGTAGCTACGGCTCAAACTGTAGGAAATTAAAGCAATGCAGAGTTTTGCACAGAAAATCTCAGCATGTACCTCAGATTTATGTGGGTACCGGCATGTGTTTTGAATCCTTGCAGTCACCACCTTCTTTTAAACCAAGAGAAGATGGGACAAGAAAGAGAAGAGCATTTTTAACATGCCTGAAGTTAAGGACTGAAATTTGTGTATCTTGGCACCCACTTAAGAGGCTGAATGTTCGTACAATACATGTAAATGAGCAATAAATGGTGACATTACAGACAGTATATGTCCATACAAATAGCTTTCGACTGGAGCCTAGTAACAAAATAGAGCTTCTTTTTTCTCAGGCTCATTCAGGGCTGTGTAGTAAAGCCATGTTGGCAAGGGTGTGTCAGTCTGCAACATTTACTTGGCCTGCTAGTATTGTGTGAGAGTGGCTAAAATGTGCCTGTATTGGCAGTAAAGTGTGATAATCAATTGAATTAAGGCAGTTCACTGGAAACAGCATTTTTTCCCTAGTCTGAACACTCCCCGGGGAGTTTTTCTAAAGTTCAGTGTCTGATACTATGTGCAGTGCTCTCGAAATGGAGGAAGGACAATCCTGTTGTCTAATCCTGTTGTCTTGGGTTTTTTACCCCTCCTTTTGCAAGCACGCAATGAAAGCAGGTTAAATTTGGGCACGCAGGCTGGCCAAGGGAAGTGGCTGCTCATAAAGCTGGGGTAGGGAGGGCTTCCTGGTGGCTGCAGACATCCTTGCCAGGCAGCACTGGGGTGGAAGGTGGCAGCAGGGCACTGGGAGGTTCATGACCAGCCGAAATGGTGCCCTCGGAGTGACTCATGCTGGGGGATGCTGTTAAAGCCGTGCCAGCCAGAAAGTCCTTTTCTGGAGTTTTTGTCTTGGTTTGAGGAAATGCTCCGTAAGCTGCACTTTTAAAATAGCCTTTGGCTGGTGGCTGCACTAGCTCTGCTGGCAGATGCCTTTGTGTGAGTGCACAGATCTGGTTATAGGGAATCTATTCCACACTGTATTTAGGCGGTGCCTTTGCTGTCTGCATTTTCTTTTCCTTGCCACTAGCAACAAAGAGACTACACTTGTTTTGTGCTTAAATCCTCTTTATATTCTTTATTCTCTGAAGAAGCTGGATTGAAAAAAAAATGTTTTGTTGGTAGTTAACCACTGAAGCAGATTTTTATTTTGTCTCATTCTGTTTAGGTAGCAGAATAGGTACTCAGATGACAGGAGTAGATAAAACCCTAAATTGAAAAGATGGATTTTCATTTTTAAGTGAAAAAACCTGTGTTTCAGATTCTAAAAGCATGTAGGCCTTTGGAATTTGCCTACACCTGGTTTTACAGTTGATATTAATGTGCATAACTGGGGGCAGAGGAAAGTCATGGTCTCTGAAGCAGTAATTTACTGTGCTTCAGCTCTGAAAGAGCCTTATCTGTCTATAAACAGGATAGCACAGAAAGCCGAAGAACCTTTCAGAAAAATATTTTGTTCTACAGCATGACCAAGAAAGAATTTCTGTCATTAGGACATATTTTTCTGGAAATGACAAATTCATTTATGTAAATTGTGAGCTCGCCTTTTAAAGTTCTTTGTGAACAGTGTTGTACAGTGATCCCCATGAATTCCAAATGCACACAGAAAACAGAGAAGTGAAAACATGGCCTCTTGTTTTTCTTTCATAGTGGTTCCTTTTTCTTTTGATTGTTTTATTTCCAGCAGAAAAGCAGATAAACTCAGGGTGTACTAAGAAATGTCAGTGGGCTTACTGATACTATCTCATTATGTGTCTTTGGAGTAGGCTTGTTCTTCCTAAATAGGAAACATCATTAGTTTTAGTTGGGATTTACACTAGTGTGGCTGAGACAAAAACTTGGACTTTGACTGGTATGCAAAAAGGCAATTCTATATGAATATGAACAAATGCATTTAAAGATCTGTTACATATTCCTGGCGTTGAGCACCAGAACTTCTATGGAAGATAACTGCACTGCAGGAAGATTTATTTGTTAGCCTTTCAGTAGGACACTTAAAATGAAAAATCTACTTCTTTCCCTTGTCCATCAAAATATGACTTACCTTGAGTGGATGAGTAAAATTTTGCAGCTCTTCATTAGAACAGGAACAGACTGATGCTGGGGCTGCCTTGGGAACTGCATTACTTTAATCTAACTTATGATGGGGGAGGTGTCTTGTTTATGCTTTGCTTTATTGCTTTTAGCTGGTGTGAGTAGCACAAAGACACACGCAAGATGATGATTTACACAGTATTGCTGGTGTTAATCCTATTACTTTGCCAGATATTTTTCATGCATCTCTTCACGTCCCACCCCTTGGACTGCAACTTTCTCTTTGCCTTTGTGAGTCAGAGTGGAGCCTGACATGATGAGCAGGTGTGGCTGGCACTGCAGATGTGCTCCCCAGCTCCCTGCAACCACCCAGGATAAATGGAGAGGAGGAGGGGATGGCTGCTCTGTGTGTGCACATGCAAGGGAGAGAGGGAGGCAGGCAAAGGGGGCACGTGATTTTCCAGCGTGTAAATCCTGGAGAACAGTGAGCAATATGGGCTGCTCTTATTCCCAGTACCAAATGGATACAAATACAGTGGCTGCATTCACATAGGGCAGGATATTGTCACCCTAAAGGAGTGGATCTTGTGCTTCATGCCACCACCTGTGCCCAGAGTAGCAGACACTTCTGTCCCCGCAGCATGGTCCCAGGCTTCAAAGAGAATTTGGGATGTGCTGGTCGGCAGCATCACCCCTCCTTTTTGTACCACTTGCAAAAATCCTTTCAGACTTCCTTGACTTCCTCGTGGACCATGGCTATAATATTGCTCTGCATACTTCTGAAATGCCCTAAGTGTGCACAGGGAGGGCTGTGCTCCGGGTAGCTTGGGTGCTCCTGTTGAGGCAAATGTCACACAAAGGGACAGGAGATGGGTTTGCCCTTGCTGGGACATGCTCAGGCACTGAGAGCAGAGAGCTCTAGTCTGCTATCCTTTTTACAGGGCTAGTTGCCTTTCTGTCCACTGGGGAGGATAAATTGGCTTCTTTCCACAGAGATTTGCATTTTGACTGCCATCTCTCTGGAATCCTTTATGAAATGAAAGGAAGGTGTTGGTTGGCTGTAAAACCCAAGCTAAGAGGACAGGCCTGCAGTGTGCTTGGCTTGACTTCCTCTGGCTGCTGGGGAACGATCACTCTGAACCCCAGAATGTGGCTGCGCAGGGCACTCTGCATAATGACTCTCCTGCATGTGTTATGATCAGCTCAGACCTGAAAGTGCTCAAGTGCATCCAAGAGGACCTGGCAGACTCTGTCAATGAGGAACTGGTCAAAGGATAGAAAGGATTTGTGGTGGAAAGCTATCAGTGGCATTAAAAGAAAACAAACAAGCAAACGTCATAGTGTTTGGGATTTCTTTGTGTTAGGAGAAATTCCTTAGTCCAAGCAGGTCCATTTATACATTCTTGTTGTAATTGTACAGGCCGTGAGACTGGTTTGTGCAATTTAATAAACAAAAACAAAACAAAAAGCCAGCAGGGATGTCCTTTACTTCTCTGGAAAGAGGAATCAATTCTAAACTTTTGTTCATTTGCAACAATACGTAGGGGCTCTGCAGTGACTGCCTGAATGTTAAATTATAGCGCTTGTTTTACTCTTTATGTCTGTGTCTCGTATGACGCAGTTTGTACGAGCAACATCTGAATGCTTTGGCTTACTTTGAAAGACTAGGAAAGTTAAGGGTCTTTTATGAAATAAAAGAAAATCCTGAAAATAGCCTTCTGTAATTTCTGAATTGTATTGTTAGCAGTATTAGCATATAGCTGGAGTTAATTCATTTGCATTAGCGAAAAAGTCAAAGTGAGAGCAGAATTGGGCCTTTTTGAAAATCAAAGCAGAGTCATATCTGATGCAGCTCCATCTTGGCTTTGAACAGGAAGCCTGTCACGTTGCTTATGAACCTGGAGACATGGATGCGTCACATTCATCCTCAACAGAAGCTGTGTGACATGCCAAAAGAGAGAGTTGGACTCAGAGTTGGACTGGGGCCTTTGGCTTTCCAACCACCCCAGCAGTGGCCAGAACCAGCACACAGGATTTGCTGAGGTGATCCAGCCAAGTCTGTTCTGTACAGTGGCTTGTTGCAGAGCCCCATCCCTCCTGCCCTGCTTTTCAGCATTGCTACCCACAAAGTCCACACTGAGCTGGGTTCTCAGAGTTTGTCTGCTCCCCCCGGACTCTGGTGTTGCTTGTCTCTTGCCCCTTGTAGGCATAGCTTTAGATATTTGGAAGATGCAGGTTTGTGTCTGGGGAGAATGAAGGGATGGTCAACAGCATTGTGGAATCTAGGCACATAAGTGCTATGGATTTCAGAAGGAACTCTGTGCTCAGCTTGCATAAATGCTTTGGAAGTCCTGAGACATGATATAGTGAGGTCTCCAAGGAGGAATTTTTTCCTCTTCCTGGTTATCACAGTTATTCTTTGGCTGAAGCAGGAGGGTTGATAACCCATGTAAACTTGTAGCAGTCCTTACTGTGAACATGTATTTTTAAAAATCTTTGAGACTTTGTCACAACAAGGCACTGAGCATTATTTTAATCATACTGCCCTTTAGATATATTTCCCATTAAATGTCAGGGTCTTCATTTATTTCTGCTTAAGAAGAAAAACAAGGGAAAGGGATATAGACCTTCTTTAAAGCAGGTATTATTGGATATACTTTTTATCATATCAGTCCTGACCTGAGTTCTCTTTAAACGTAATAGTTACAATCTCTAAAATCCTTCCTCAGGTGGAAACTTCTCTATGACTGTAATAACCTGTATTCTTTTTTGAAATGAGGTAGCAAGTACTTGAGCTTGAGTGTATATGGAGGCTTTACTTATTTCCTTGTATTAACACATTCTCCCATCCTGTTGTTTCTTTGCCAATTCTTTGTCCTTCTGTACAGAGCAGGTGTTTTCTCTCCACTGCCTATAGCAGCGCTGAAGAATTTTCCAGAGCAGCTGGAGTTAAGATAACATCCATCAGTGGGTATGAGGAAACTGCTGCTCTTTGTGTGCATTACCTTGCATTTGTCTACCCTGAGTGTCAGCTGATCAGGGAATATTTCCTCAACATCTCTGGAAATTATATAGTTATTGACAGAGGGGAAGAGAGAGGATAGAAATTAAATGGTCACAACATTTGCTGAATATTTGCTAGTAGAGAGGGAGGGCTCCTTTGAAATGAGACCAGTTCTCACAATCTCATTTCTCTGTGCTTCTCTCTCTCTTGCTCTCTTTCTTTCTCTCTCTCTCTATATATATATCAAGCGACAGGATTAGGGAAGGCATGCAAGAAATTTCCTGTAGTTCTCTTCATTTTGGGAAGACAGGGCAGTGTGTGAAGTTAGTGTTGCAGGAGTTGTGTGCACAGACTATTTCAGGACGTCCATTTGCTCCGGAGTGGGGTGGGGAAGGTGTAGGAAGCTGGTGGCACACACTTGCCCCGGAAACTCTAAGACCTGTAAGGGCAGAGCTGAGAGCAGACTTTCCAGCATGCGAGAAGGCTTCCAGGTTTAGGAGGCTGCCCTTGTGTTCCTCAGGCTTATGGATGGAATCTTCACCAAGACAAGATTTTGGAAAAACCTTTTCTTCCTTGAAAGAAAAGCAGATAAAAAGAATGCAGAAGTGTTTAGTTCCGATGCAGAACAAAGTTATTGTTATCTTTTTCAGACTTGTGCTTGTCTTATGTTAGGAGAGGCATTGCTCTGTCACTCAGGATAAAGCAGGTCAGTGCAGGGGCACCCAACTGGGCAAAGGCTGTGTTTGCTACCACAGTGGACTTTCTGAATCACATTACATAGAGAGAAGGGCAACTGCAACCCCCCTTGTGTTTTGTTGTCTTAACCTGATTTTTACAAAGCATTACCCAGAAAGTTCAATTCAATTTTCAGTTGTTCGAGCCAAAATTCAGATCTGCTTTCCATCCCAAGCATCAGGAGCTTCACCACTGGCACTACTGTTTCTTTTCTATATTATGGTACATTTTTTTGAAATATTGTCCAGGAAACTCTAGGGCACGTGAAAGTTCATTTTCTAAGCAGATTTATACAGAGTCTTGTTGAAACTTCACTGATATTGTGAATTGATGTCAGTACATATGTATTTAGATTATGTGTCTGTAAACTTTCTAGGCAGCCTGTGGCAAATGACAACAGAATGTTTCAAATGTGTTTCTATCTTTAAAGACCAAACACACCAGCTGAGCCATCTACAGTTCCCGTTGCCATCCAAGCCCCGAACTCTTCATGCTACAGCAGTCAGGGTGAACCAGCACCACCTGTAGCTGAAGATTTGGCATGTGAACAATAATTTATGTTGTGTGGACGACTTTTAAACAAAACGGATCATCCTTTGAATAAAGTTCCTCCTATTTCATGCTGGCTGTTCATGCGTTTGATATGACACCAAAAGGTAGCAAAGCACAGTTTTAAAAGCATCTTTCTTGAATGTGCATTTTTGTCCATGCCTGTGCTTCTCCCTGAGCACCCATCTGCTTTGGGCTTGTAAATGGCACACATCACTTCGCAGGCAAGTAGCAACCATGGAAAAGTGCCCGTGGCTGCTGGTGAGATCAGGATTACACATGCAGAAAGGATGATCTTGGCCTCTATCCATAGAGAGGACCAGCTTGTCAGAGACCCATGGATTTCAACTGTGGCCTCAGCTCTGATGCTGAGCTTCCAAGGAAGGGGGCAGCTTAAACACTGTTAATATCTTTGTGCTAGTTTGCCAAAGCACCTGCCACTGCACCACTTCACTATGGCATATACTGGGCTGAGTGAGTTTTGGAAAGCAGAGTAGGGATAGAAATGGTGCAATGCAATGTTTTCATTAGGTACTTGGTCTGCTTTTCCTTTTTCTCTTCTTCTGTTTATCACAGAACTATTAAGGTTGGAAAAGGCCTCTAAGGTCATTGGGTCCAGTCGTTAACATAGCACCACTGTGTTCATCACCAAGCCATGTCTCCAAGTGCTGTATCTACGTATCTTTTAAATACTTCCAGGGATGGTGATTCCACCACTTCCCTGAGCAGCCTGTTCCAATGCCTGACCACTCTTTCAGTGAAGACATTTTTTGTAATAGCCAATCTAAACCTCCCCTGGTGCAATTCTCATCTTGTCACTTGTTATCTGGGAGAAGAGACTGACCCCCCACCTCACAGCAGCCTTCTTTCCCCCCTTTTCTTCTCAAAGGGCACTCCCTCTCTTTCATGATTTAGTACTGTGTAGTCTTGTTATCTTCATAACGTGCTCTCTGATGATATATGTCCAGGGACCTCTATATATGGCATTAAAATAGTTTCCTGCTTATAAAGTTACACCATCAACCTTCCTGCCTATAGCCTGTTGCAAAGTGGGTGTTCAGAATGCAGTGTCTCTTCATCAGGGAAAGATGAAACATGTTCACTGCTAGATTACTATTTAAAGAGAAATCACTCAGATGTTATAATTGGAATGCCCGAATCGTGGGCTGAGTTCCTCCTCCTGGGGTCCTGTTGCAACTTTGATATACAGACTTTGTCTAAAGGTTTTGAAGGCAGAAAGCCTGCCAGGAAGAATAGTAGCTGAAAGAGGGGAAGATCAAGATATCAAAGTGAACTCTACCGATGGAGGAGAAGTCCGCAGTGATAAGGCTCCTATGGATCTTTTCCTTTCTCCTTCCCAGGATTCAATAGCTCTCTCCCCCAAGTGGAAATTTAAAGGGGAAGCAGTGGGCATTAATACTTCCTGCTCATCAAGGTGCAAGTGGCCCACCAGAGCCCAGGGAGGCAGGAAGAGAGAGAGAGTGCTGTAATTTACTTCTTTTCTTGCTGGCTTCAGTGAACTTGGCTCACCATGGGTCCCTCTCTTGTTCTTGTAAAATACATCTGAATTTGGTGGCAGTATAAATGTGATTAATTTCTGGTCTGTGTTGAAGGGCACAAAGTAGTGCTGTCTTGCTCCTGGGCTTGCTCAGATATACACTTCATGTATCACTTACCTACCATGCAGGGTGGTTATGAGGATTAATTAGTTAATGTTTGTACAGCACTTTGAAGATGTAATGCACTATTAGGCTTTAGTCTCTGCTTGATGCATGAATAGAACACCCATTAATGCTAATGGAGTTTGCATGCATTCTTCAAGAGGGGAATACATAAATGCTAAATATAATTCTAATTATTATTGTATTTCACAATATTACTTAATCAGGCTTTTGTAATTTAGCTTTTTTTTTTTTAATTTATAGCTTGCAGAAATAAAAAAAAAAAATCTTCATTTCGAATCCTGCTTTCAAGACCAAACTCCTTCAGCCTGAAATAGACAATCATCCTTTGTTCCTCATGTTTCATTGTTTTCTTCCCCTCTTTGTATCTTGTGTATAGTCTGACCAGAGGTAGGTTTCTGTGTTCTGCAATTGGCAGAGGTATCTTGCTAGCTAAGGAAGCAAACTCTCAACACCTAGCACAAATAGTATTTGATTACTGCTAATTACAGTGCTGTCACATAGACAGTAGGAAAGAGCGATGGCTGGCTTTGTCAAATAGCAATGAAATAACCCGCTGTCTGTCTACTGACTTAATGGCTTTAATTGCCAGCGCATAATCAAGATCTGGTGAATTTGTTTGAACATATCAGCAGGCACCAAATATTTCAATTAAGATCAAGTTGTATAACTAGTGTTGCTCTAGCTAGCCCAGAATTCTGGTAAATTCAGATTTTTGAGGCTCGTGAAAGGGTACCCGTTGGCAAGAGCCAGCAGGAAAACTGACAGCTGTATTGGTTTTTCTTCTTTTTTATCACACTTTGAGTATCCTTCCCCTCTGATGCTACTGGACCCTTGTAGGTGGTTCCCTTTTACTTTCTTTCAGTCTGGTTTCTTTCTCAGGATGATGTCTTCTGGAAGAGTTCATGCACTGCAGGCTTTCTCCTGTGAATCCTTCCCCCCAGTGCACCCCAGAACAAGTTATGAGTGAGGTTTGGGGTGCGACATGCCACCAAGAGAACTGCTTTGTCCCAGAGGACAGTCTGTCTGAAACTCTTGATGGAGGCTTGCTGTGGCAACGTGGAGAGCATGGTAGTCTAATTGTCCTTGCAGAAAAATCAGAGAATCGTAGAATATCCTGAGTTGGAAGGGACCACAAAGATCAAGTCCAATTCCTAGCCCTGGGGCAAAAGAATCATGTCATGTGCCTGAGAGTATTGTCTAAAAAGAAAATGAAAAAAGGAAAAACGGTGGCCTTGCACTCCAAAGGTGGTCTTTTTCTTCCATGTAGATGATAAGAGGTTTTTTCCCCCTTTTGTTCCTCATCCTCTTCCCAGAACAGTCTTTTTTAAGAAATCAGTCCCTTTCCTATAGCCAGTTGATGATATAAGACTTTGGGATAAATGCTTGAATTCCTTCAGCTCTGAGAGCTGAATTTGTCCCAAATTGTCAGAAAGCACTTTATTTACATCAAAGCCTCAATCAAAGATTTTTGCTCTATCTTTGAAGGATCCTTCCTTCAGGGATTCACACCCATTCAACCAGATCATTAGCAGCTTCTTAAACACAGAAGAACAGGTCCTTGTGATAAAATCTGCAAGGCCATGACCTGGACTTGCCTTTGCTCTTTCATTAAGGGCTGAAACAGGAATCTTGTACATCTCTGAGACTGCCTTGAGCACTGGATCCTGTAGACTACCCTTACCTGTCCTGTTCATATTTAATCACAACATTTGAAGACCCTCCTGTACCAAGGTATGCCTATTTACATCATGAGTTTTTATTTTGTTGCTTAGTTGAACTTTCTGGTTTATTTGTGTGGTTCCTATGGCTTATTGCGTGGAAGGCATTAGTTTGGATTGGTGGGTGGGTGTTCTTGACACACAGAATTCTCACTTGAATTGATCTTCTAAGCTTTGGTGGTTATAATTCTTGACTTGACACCAGGAGAAGTGACCTTGGCTTGTCTGTATATTATTATCTTATCTATGGTACTCTTTTACCTTCATCCACATACTACTCAGAGCAGCTTTGCTTGACCCCTAGACATAGCTATGACCTGGCTCATGAGCCCTGCCCTCATGAGCCCTGTAATTTTAGGGATCACGCTCAGTAGGCATGAGCTCAAAAGCTGGCATGGAGAAAATCGCAGGTTCTTTCTGTTTGTTCTGAAGGACCTTTAGAATGTTGTACCCACCCCCTGCTTAGTTCTGGCAAAGCTGGAGTCATTCGTGCATGTGTTTAGTGGGAGCTGTCAGAGCTCTACAACTCTCTAGATCAGACCTGGAGTTTGAGAGCTAAAAACAACCCCAAAATGTAGAGATGATGTATGACAGACAGATTTACATTTGCAGAAAGGCAGAAAATTAAGCCAGAGTTTTCTTCCTCCAATTTTTATATTTTTTTTTTAAGTTGAAGAGAAGAAACCTAGACCACGAAATACAGGCACCACTTTCATTTCTTTTGGATGTGCCTGCCCGCGTGCTTTAATGATTTTTCAATATCGTAATGGGTTCTATATATGGATATTTTAAAGGTGATATCGTAGCATTAATAGGGTGAGGCAGAGATGCTGAGCAAGGTCAGTGGGCTTGCATATTGACGAAGTCAAAGAGTGGGAGGAATGAGGAGGGCTTGCAAGAGTACATCCTTTATGCTTGCTACCCCTGAATCTAAGTTTAGCTGAATTTGGGAAACCTGAATCACAAAGAAACCTGCACTTCTTTAAAAAATCAGATTTTCTTTACATTTCTTTCCTTTTTTTTCCTTCCCAGATACACAATTTTATTGTGCAGCTGAAACAACTCAGGTATCAGCCATGCAGTTGCGTTACTTCCAGTGATATCACACAGAACTAAATTACATACTGTGGTCATGGATTTTGCCTCTCTACCAATGTAAAAGGTGCTGGGATAGCAGCTGCCAAACCATTGCATGGAAAAGCCACGACTCTGATGGACAAGGAACAGTCAGTGTTCCCTATTTCTGAAGGGGAAAAATTACAAAAGAAAACAGATGTTTTACTCTTTGTTCTTTTGCCAGTGTGCTCTCCATTTTCCGTATCTTACTAATACTGTCCCATATGGGTAGCCCAGTAAGAACTTCCATGCTATGAAGTTCATCTCCACTTTTCTGCTAGATAAACATCCACCCTTTGGAGGATGCTCTTTCTCTTGGTTTTCCATTTATCTATTCGTTTTCCAATTCACTGGTTGACTGTAGGCATTGGTGCTCTTAAAAGTACTGGCCAGGTGCTTGGAAAGGGTAAATCAGCATAGCATAGCAGCAGCTTCTACTTTTGTCACCTGAGAACCCCCTTTTCACCTTCTTTTTTTTCTTTTGATCTACCCTTTGTGCATTTTGTAGCTCCAAGCAAACTTTGCTAATATCGTTATTGGTGATTATATCTTCATTAGTTTCTGTCTTGCCTATAATTTCTCCAGTATTCCTGTCATCTTGTTTGCTTCTGTTCAAGAGCTGTAAGCTCTGGTAATTTTTCAAGTTGTCATCTCACACTTCCAAAATCACCAGATTTCTTTCATTTGCAAAAGTACTGTCTTTGAAGTGTCTTGTACTTCCTGGCGAAGAGGTTGCATCCAGCTTTTAAAAAAAAAAACTTAAAAGTCCTATTTCCTTCTAATTATTTGACCTAGTAAGAATTAATCTGCGCCGGTGCAAGATGTTTGTCTTTGAGAGCTCTGCTAGGTAGTGGTGTGGTTAGAAGTTCTGCTCTCAGTCTGTGTCCTCTTTAATATTAATGAGGTGTAGGGATTGTGGATAGCAGATGTGTGAAATCCTGAAGTTTTTTACATTGCCTTTTAAATTCAGTCAAAAATAGTACTCCTGAAATGCTCCTACCATGAAGAATTGTTGGGGATGCATGTGCATGGGTGGTGAGAGAGGTAGCAGAGAGCTTGCAACAAGTGAGGAGGAACAGAGCAGGGATAGGCACTACTAAGGTGAAATTCTTCCATGTTCACTCTCCTATTTTTTTTTCACTTTTATAATTCTCATTTTATTTTTGCTGATGAAATTTCTTGTTGGATGCCCTTCCACAGAAAACTTAGTAATTTTCCTACATAGTTAATATTCAGATATAAAAAAAACTATTACAGTTTAAATGATGAATAGATGCTAATTTATACATATATACATATACTCAGAATGCCTAATTAATGAACTTCTGTGTCAGTCACGGATATGCAAATTATTATATTTTGCGACTCTTATAATTGTGTTGCCCTGCTGGCTTCAGTTTGGGGGAATGTTTTTACTGCAGTTTAGGAAGGGATATGAAAGAGACTGAGCAACAAAGCAGTGAAGATGTAACTGCTGTGTTGATCAATTGAAACCAGGTAGACTTTGTTTGTTTTCACATGTGCCAGAGGCATTTTTGGAGCAAGAACTATGGTAGGGGGTCTGAGTAGCTCTCTGGAGAGGTCACCCATCCCTGTCCACTGTATAGGGAGCTATAGTCACTATACCTTACTGGACTAATGCCTAAAGTGAAGTGATATTGGGACCTCATTGTGAAGCCATCATTTCTCATTTTCCTTTTTCTTTGCTATGGATGCAGACATTTTTTAAAGTAAAATATTCCCAGTGTATTTTATTAGGGCTTGTGGGTACATTTCACTACATAAATAATTCTACTCTCCATAATTACAGAGGACATTAATAAAAATAATGATTTTCTGCTGTGATATGTACTTGCATTGAAGTTCATCCAAATTTGCAATTCTTGGGTCTTGGACAAAGGAAAATGGACAATGTCAGTAATTCTTATGGCTTTCTGGTATCTTGGACTGAAAACAGCCAGGAGGGGCAAAAGAATCTAAACCTGAAAAATTTCATACAATTACTGGCCTTGGAAAAGATATTAAAAAAAAATAAATTAATACAAGCTTGTTTCTAACCTTCCAGCAACTTGTATCAGGGTGCTGTATGTGCTGAGGGATTCCTGGGGCTGAGAGCAGCTATTTCATCAGGTCCCAAGTGCTTTTTGTAGGCCTTCCTTTGTCACCTTTATTTGTGGTGGAATTAGTGGGGTTTGCTTCACCTGAAGCTGTGTCTATGAACAGGCACTCAGAGTCTGTAAGCAGGTGGTGGTGGCTGTGCCACAGCCCAGGGGAAGACTTGGCCTGAATGTCACTTTGCAGAAACTCAGCTCTTGCCTCCAGCAGGGAGAGTTCATGGCTCTGCTCTTAGCACAGCTCTTGAACCACCACTGGGATTTGCAAGGAGTTCACAGCAGCATAACTATCAAATCATGCCTCGGAATGGATCCTGTGGGTAGGGACGTCAGACCCTGGCTGGGGAAGCTATTGATTCTCACCACCCAGCCTCACAGGACAGGGAGGCAGTGTGATCTCTGCTGTTGTGCTCTTTCCTCCCTCATTCAGGTTATGACTGTCAGGACACAGGTATCCAGTTCTTTCCCGTGATAGATGGGTTACCTCGGTCCTTACTGCTGCAGGAGTGCAAAGTTTTTGTCTGCGCCCCCTGACATTTCTACTTCTGTTTCTCCTCTTTGCCTGCTTGCATTGGCTTTGTGGTCACTTTTAGCCATGTCAGCACGTTGAAAATTGCTGACAGTAAACACTGAAGGCATGCATGCATGCTGCTGAAAAATAACAAACCACAAGGAAAACAGCTTTGGATAAATGGGGGACTTGCTCACTGTTAAAATGTTCACAGCTTCCACACACAGACTGGAGCCTTTCACTAAATACGGGCCGTGGAATTTTGTTTTAAAGGGAATTGATACAGGCTGCGATGCCACTCACCTTTCCATACAGCCTTTGGTATGTGCAGAAGGAGAGAGGTTCATTCTGCATCATCATGCTGTACAAAACAGGAGAGGTATTAAGACTTCTGAGCCGAGCAGCAGCCTTAGGCATGAGGGATCCTGGGGTTTGAGTCTGCTAATTCGGCTGTCCATTGTGAGACAGCCTAGGGATCAAAGAGGGACACACAGGTCCAGTGTTCCGTGTCATCATTGTCATGCCCACCTTTAGGAAGGTGAATGATGTAGAAACTGCACAGTGTGCAGACCAGCATTAAATGCTGTGTGCTGCAGCAGGCTTGCATTTTACACAGACTAAATGCTAGGAAAGTGAGAGCAGAAAAAGGCACATCCTAAGGCTCATCCAGGACAGTGTAGAGTGGGGAAACACGCTTCTCTTGTGAGTACCTGAGCACATCCGAATACTTGCTAGTGCCACCAGGGTATCCCCATGTTCCTGCTGCTCTCCAGTAGGTTCAGTGTGGCATGGTTAGGTAGCAGCTATGGAGCTGAGGAACTGGATTCTGCTCCTGCCAAACTTGCCTGGGTGCTGCACCAGGCCATGAAGTTGGCCACAATGCCCAGAGCTCAGCTTTGAGCTCTGTGTTGCCAGAGGCTGGGCTCAGTTTACAGAGTGCAGGGAGGGGCAGGCTGGACTCAATCAAAAATGGATTTTGCTGGGAGCATGTTGCTATTTTTGTAAGAGTCCATGCAGCTGCTTTGGAGCCAATATAGCTGTCCAAAGCAGTTATAGTGCACACCTTGTCGGAAACACTTATCCTGCCTGGTGTTGTCCAACCTCAGGGCCAAGTCCACCTTTTCAGAGGCTCTTGCCAGGAGCCAGGCCACTTGCTCACCCATGAGAAGTTCCTGCAACATGGGCACTACCATGGAGGGTGATTCCAGAGTTTCCTTCCCCGTTACTTCGCACCACAGAGGTGGTACAGGGTGCAGATGAGCAGACCTGCTACCTGAACCCGAAACATATAGGTAAAACACAGGCCAGAATCTCATTTCTCTGGAGCTAGAGGACAGTTTCTTTGTGGAAATTATTAATTATTCTGCCATCAATTGATGCAGTTAGGACCAGGATTTGGAGCTGATCTATATTAAGAATATCTATTTAGGAAGATGGTTTCCAGCCTTAGTTTAAATTTGGTGTGGTCTCATTCATACCAGCCAGCCCCACTGCATTTTAGTATAAGCTAGTCCAAGCTGGCTTAAAACTCTGCTTTAGACTGAACTACACAAAGACAACCCAAAGGCGATGACGTTCTCCCTGCCTTGCCAGCTCAACCTAAAATGCCATGAGAAACAGGTACTGGAAGCTGGATAAAGAGATCAATATTAGGGGAAAAGTCAAGGCATTTGTGTTCTGTGGGTGCTGTTGCTGCTTGAGCCGGCAGGCCTGGCAGAGGCTGCATCTTCCCTCCTGTGTGTAGTGGATGCCCTACTCTGAGCACTGTGCAGGCAAGGGAAAAACAAACCAAAATTATTTGACACTACTGACTGCATTGGTTCCCTGCTGTAAAGCTCCCTGCATTGGAACTTCAAATATTTCTTAAAGAATTCCTAGGAGGAGGCCAGCATATACCGACTAATTCTGTAAATCTTGCATTAAAAAGGGGGTTGTACATCGGAGAGCCTCCTGCTATATTTAGAATGAAACTCCATGCTCCCACTGTCAGGATGGGAGCTTAATTACAGCATGCTGCAAACTTTGCTTTCGTGAAGGATATTTTTCTGCACTGCTTGCTTCAAAAAGCACAGTTTTGCTGCTATTTTTATGATGCTTTTGTAACAGCAGCGGGAGTTGAAATGGGTTAGGTGAAACTTGAGAAGGATTCTCTGACAAAACCAGTGATAGTATCTGTGTGGTTCCCAGCGTGTAACTTCTCACCAGCTGAAATGAATCAATGTCAGAAGGAAGCTGTAGTTGGTTTCTGTTACTTTTTTTTCCCCCCTTCCTTTTTATTTTTTCCCCCTCCTGCATCTTACAATTCGCTTTTCTGTTACACCCCAAATTTTCCTGTTCAGACTTTTAATATGCATCCACTTTTGCCACTGTGTTTATGAGTGGGTAGCTGCTAAGAGGATTGCATCAGAAAAATAGAACTGATAAGTTTGGCAAGTTTTATATCCAAAAGCAACAAGAAAGTACACATGATCCAACCTCCCTGCCTCAAGAGGGAACTGCTGGTTAGTTACAAGAATTGCCAAGCTGTAAGAAGACTTGTCCTTATGGAATTGGGCTGTGCTGTGCAGAGGCTGAAGGGCTCTGCTCCAGGGAGTAGTGCTGTGTGGTGTGGTAGTGGTCGAGAGCTTGTGGGGGGTGTGTTGGACCTGAACAGCAAAGGATCTTAAGGCTGCAGAGGAAAATGTTTAGAAAACAGGAAACCAGGAAGATCTGGGGGAGTGGGGGCTGGATGGTACGTGTTTGTTTTTTCTTAAGGACTCTTTCCCTCATTCAGCAGAGTTATTATGGGTCTCCTTGTGCGTGCATACAACGTAATTCGTGGTGGGAATGACATGCAGGAAGAGAGTTTTACTTTAAGAAGCATAAAATCTTAACCTCTCCCCAAATAGTGCTGTGTGGAGGGATACATGTTCAGGTGGCACAACTTGCATATCCTGAATATTGCCGAGAGTGAGGACTACAATCTAAATTACGTTGACTCCTCTCAGAAAGTTCTCAAATGCAATGCAGGACTGAGTTCTCTTTAATGTTACTCTGAGAAAACAGCATTGCTGTTGGCACTTTGCTGCAGGAGAGGGTGTTTTTCACCAGCCAGGCGTTGGGTGCATCTCTTAGTCAAATAAGTCCTGAAGACCTGAGCCCTTGGTGTCTCTGAGTTAGCTGTGAAGCTCTCGAGCCTGGAGCACTGACAGAGATACACAAGATGGAAGCATTGCCTCGCTTGATTTCAGGGGTCATGTCATAGTCAAGCAGCAAGTCATGCAGAAGCCAAGCGCATGAACCTCATGGAAGCCCAGGTGTGAGGAGGCACGTGGCCATGCGTGGAAGGTCAGATTTCAGAGGGATTTCTTTCAAGAAGTGTGCACATTTCTCCTGCTGACACAGTTGAGGCACAGGAAGAGGGAAGTTCCGAGGATGGTGGGGGAACAGCCAGCCAGGAGCTGTTTGCTGTGCAAAGGTACAGTTGCGTGGGGAACTGGGAGAGGATCTGTGCTGGGGAAAGTGAAGCAGAGCCAAGGTATGCTGAGCTGTCTGGTCAAACAAAGGAATTTGAAAGTCCAAATTCACTCTGCACCTAGGAAAAAATTCCTTAAAGAAACAATTTAATTCAAAGTCAGCAGCATCTGCCTTTTTCTTTCTTCTTGTTTCTTTCCCTTTCCCTTTCCTTTCTTTTCCTTTCCTTTCCCCTCCCCTCCCTTTTCTTTCTTTCTCTCTCCCTTTCTCTCTCCCTTTTCATCTTCCTTCCTTTCTTTTCATTTTTTTTTCTTTCTTTCAATATTGGTTGGAGCTGTCACAAAGTGGGAAAATCCCCATTTTCTTAATGGGAGGAGGGATGTTTTCTAGAAAATATTTAATTTGTCAACAAGTTACACTAAAAAGTAAATATGACATAGCTTGCTGGAGGAAACATTTTTCTCACTTTCGCAAATAGTAACGGAAATGTTAAATTTGCTTTTATTTCCCCTCCTTGGTTTTTAAAAGGAAAATAAAATAATTGGCCAGATGTCTTTGAGATTTGATGATAGATTGCATAGTACAGAAGCTTGACACCTGGTAGAAAGTCTCCTTTCTGTAAAGCTTTTATAATGTAACAATATAAATTCAACTATCTAAGGTAAACTGCTTTCCATCCCCACAAGACTCTCACAAATTTCTCCTATTAGCATGGTGTAAGGATTCCACTGAGACTGCTCACCTGATGAGCAGAAAAGGTACACAAGTGGCATTTGTGAAATCTCAAAAGAGAGAGACTCTACCTAGAAAAAATAATAACAATTGAAACCCTTTTTTAATTTAGCCAGGACCATGCTCAAAGATATTCCAGCATCTCACTAGAAAATTACTGTTATAATACTAAACAACTCCAATGGCTGAGTGTGGGTTGGAGAATTCAGGATCATGAGGTGGTATTTGGCCTGTGTGCTCTGTTCCTTGCCTTTATTTTAAGAGTATCACAGCTGGCCTCCTGTGAGAAGGCTGCTCAGTCCCTATATATGGGATGAAAAACTCCCCCATCTTCTGAAACACTGCAGGTCCCTCTGTTTCCAGAAACTTGCCTGAGTAGTATTGCTATCTGAGTCGAACAAATAAACCTTACTTGTCCCTGCTTTGCCTGGGATTTTGGACTCTTGGCTCAAACAATTCTTCTCACAGTGAAGGAAAGACTTTGTTGAGCTGAATTTATTAATTATGGGCCAAATTTTGACATTCCAATTCTGTGCTTATCTATTCTAAGACAATGTAAAAACAAAGCCAAGACCCTTATAATTCTGGTTTTATTTATTGCCAGTGTGCCAGAACAAAAATGGCATCATCTGGGAAAGTAGAATGAATATTTTGCCTAGAATGACTTTGTGTGTTTATGTTTCTTTAAACATAATCTAAGATATTAAGAAAAACCTTTCTGTCAGTGAGATCTAAGCATTAGTCTTTAGACAATTCTTGCTGCAGTTAAGAATTACATAACAATCTGATTGTTATGAGTAAAAATAATAAACTAGTAAGGATTAATAGAATATTTGACTAGAAAAAAAAGGAGACTGACTGTCTTTCTGTGGTCTGCATAGAGAAAAGCTGTTCCAAAAGGACCAGTGCTTTTGGGAGAGAAAGCATTGCAATGGATGATGTAGTATAGCTTCATAGAATAAATGTTTTGACTAATACCTTCCCCAGTACATTAAGTAAATGGTAAAGCAGAGTTTCTTTGCTAAATGCTGTTCTATTTGCATGAAGGTACTTCCATGAATCTGACTGGTTGATGTTAAGAAATACTGACTTACTGAAGCAGACTGAGCAAAGGGTTTCATACACAGAACATTTTTACCTACTGTTTGTCTCTCTCCATCCCTTCTCTTCTCTTTAAAGGTTTCTATAGCATCTCTGCTTAAGAAGTAGTTTTAAGTGAGGATGCTGTGATATTTTTTTTTTCTCTGAAAGAAATAAAACCTCCTTATTCCTAATCTGGGTATCACCATGCTGTTCATTCTCTCTTTAATGTTTTGCTACTTCATTGCAAGGTTACTGCTGGCAGCTCAGAGCCTGGCCTAGCAGGAATGGCCAACTGGAAAAGAGACACGTGGAGACTTTCTGCTCTCCAGCTCCCTGGAGAAGTGCAGCTGGGTGAAAAGGAGGAGCAGGGAAACGCTGGAGAGAATGTTGTTCTATCTGCCTCCTTCCTCCTACAAATTATAGGGCTGGAAACTTCAGTCTGTTTAGGGCATAAGTCTTTCCACCAGAGACCAAAATTACGGCAAGTCTGAGTTGAAAGTAGCTTCTATCACCTTCTCTTCCCAGACTCCAGTGTAGTAGCAGCCAGCCTCTGGTTTCACAACACACCCATAGTGGACCTCGGGAAGCAGAGAGGCATGAAGGCTCAAGAGCTGCCTGTTACTATAATAAGTTCACCAGACCCAAAGTTTGATTGGGTACATTAGATCAGGTGAATATATAGCAGGCACAGGCAGTCCAGCCTGTAAACATCATGGAGTGTATAATATATGATGGGATAAACCACTGATAGCTGGGCAAAGGCCCAGCAATGCAAGGACAACCGTGCAGGGTATTCACTCCCCTGAGCCAGGGCACGGCCACTTGGCAGAGCTCCAACCAAAGAGCTGGGCTGGTGAGGGACTGGCCTTGGGAGCTAAATGGGGGAGAGAAGAAAAAGACATTCTCCTTTCTCTCCCTTCTTAAAATCAGTGCTTGCTGGTGTTCCTGTTATTACTGACATGTTTCAGGAATAAACATCAACAGGAGCTGGAGAAGCATGCTCTTTGTGTACTTTTGCCCCATGAGGTTTCATCTCCCCTCCTGTCCCTTATTCTTCTGAAGAGACTTTTCTGAATAAAACAATATTAGGCAGCTTTGCTACTGGCTGTCTTTTTGTCAGTCCACCAGCAGGAGATGCTTTGTAAGCTGGAATGAAGATAAAGTCTCGGAAGTCCAAGTAATCAAAATTGGGGGGGGGGCTACCCAAAAAATACAACTCAAGTGTTCTCTAACTTTGTGGCATTCACAGCTGGGTTGTGGTCAGGCTGACACAAGGCAACTGGTTCCTAGTGGATCTGAGTCTTCACCACTGCATGTTACTTGCAAAATCTGCTAGCTTTTTGTCCTGAGGTTGTCCTGGCCACCAAGGAACGGGTAGGCAGAAGCTGCCGCAGGTATTAGTTGCCAAAATCAGGCAGCCCAAGGGGCTGCCCACTTGGCCTTTCCATGATGTCTGTCGTGGTTTTGATTTGCAGCTGTTACTCAGGTCAGGGATTTATGTGAAGCGTGGATCAGATTTTGGAATTATATTCATGATTGGAATATTTCAGTTCTGGGGGTTCTGGTACAGAGCAATCACTTGTTCAACTTGCAAAAAAATAATTCCTCAGCTTTTATTGGAAAAGCTTCCAGGGAAGGCCTTGAACAGATTTATATTGTTTGTTTCAATCTCTACAAAATTGCTGCTGATAGAGTCTCTGTGCTTGCTTCTGAAGGAGAAATGCAGGCAAAACAATGCAAACCTTGTCACTTCTATAGGCAGAACTATCAGCCTGGCCACTAATACAGAACTGCCAAGAGAACCATTATATTTGCCTAGATTTTTTTTTCCTTTTTTTTTTTTTTTTCTTTTGAAGCTTTCTACAAGATTTTCTTGTGTAAAGGAGATGCAAGGCAAAAGTACAGCTGAACACTTGCAAATTGTATAACTAGCAGAGAGCTGAAACATGCTTCCCTGTGCACTGATAGAGAGGACAGAGGCTGTTATAGGCAAGGAGGTATGTGATGGTGTTTCCTATATAAGAGCACTCTGACACATGTCCAAGGAAGCATAAACTGGAGTTCTCTGGGCCAGAGTGACTCGGAGGGGGTTGGGTGCCTCTCCTATATCTGGGTGAGGTTTCCTGTAGCCATCAGTGTTAGCTGTCTGTGAAAGACAACTTTTTCAGAGGTGTGGCCTCTGCAAAATGGCTTTGAGGTCTGAGTTCCAGATTGGTATCTGAGTTTTGAACCCTAAGAAGTTATCCTTACCAATTACTAGAATTTCATTACTCTGATTTATTGATCTGTTTTATTTATACCATATTCAACATCAATAACCACTCCTCTGGAATATATCTAAATATGCAATACAGAAAACAGAAAGCATGTGCTACTAGATGACCTTAAATCTACACTGTAGGATTTATAAGTCCTGGTGTCTCAGGCCAAAGAGGGCAGTTCCATTTAGTTGGTAGAAAAATGCCTGGTGCCCCGATCAATCACAATCCTTCTCATGACTGCCAATCCTTTCAATCAGCTGGTAGCGCTGGAGACACAAGGACCACACCAAAAATGGTAGTTTGTTTGCCCTGCTGACATGGGCACCAAGAAAAGCCCCCTTGCAAGCCAGATCCAGTCCTTACAGCATGGACTGGCCATCCCCAGTCCTCAGCACCACTGTGAGTGAAACACTTCGGCTCCATCACACACTTTATTTGGGGAAGTACCAGAATCCTTTTGGGAAAGTATTGCAGTGAGGCATTTTAAGGTGAGCCTGGCACTGTTTTCAGTTTGTTTTAAATGGTATACTATGAGTTTCAGGCATCTTAGGAGATGGGTGAAGTACAACACCAAAGGTTCCAGCATGGGACATGGCACGTGACCAGCAGTGGGGATACCTTCAAGTGTTTGAAACCCCACCAGACTCCCTTGTGTGTCAGTCTCACGAAGCCCATCACCTCTTAGCATGCTTTCCAAATTCTACCCCCTGGGCCACTGTCAGGGTGTTCTCCAAAGTACTTTCCAATAGCATCCAGTTTGCCTCCATTCTTCAGGATTCTCAGAGAGCCCAACCAAAACCACAGGTAGTCAGCAGCCTCGGATGTAAACTTATTAATGTTTGAGCATATAATAACATTCCCATTAGGTACCTTCAGTAAAGCACAACTGATGACTTGCCATTTTTGTGCACTGTTATGTGGCAGATTTTGTGCGGTGAGAGACAGTGAATGCCAGTCTAATATTGTTGATTTCAAAGCAGTGATTATTGATGCAAAGTGACAGGAACAGAAAATATTACCAGAAATATCTGTCGATTTGTGGGTGCCTGTGCAAAGGGACTTATGTGCAAAGGTCTGATGTTCAGAGATCTGATACTTCAAACTTTTCAAAACCTGGCTTCTTTCTATGTGTAACTCAGACATCCTTAATATGTGAACTGTTCTGGAAATGAAAGCATAGGTGGTTGCTTTTGGGGTTTTGGGTTCCTCCCCCCCACCCCTTCTTCTATTTCTGTAATTGATAGCCTGAAATTTCTCTACCCAGGCAAATAACCTTGTCTTCTGTAGCGGAGCTTGTACTTTCCCTATTTAGTACCTAGAAACCAAGACTGGAGGTGACAACGTCCATTCCTTACTCTTCACATCCCCACTTTTTCTTGCTCCCCTTCCACTTCACAGAGGCAGAGCTAATCCTCCTTGTAATGGGGTGCTTCCATGGAGGCCTGGGACGGCAAACAAAACATTTAGTCTACATGTGGTGGTTTGGCTCTGTAATCTGATGAAACCTTGCTCCAGATTCTCCCTGGAGGAAATGAAGCAGGAAATAGCATTTTCTCCATTTCCTTTACCTCAGCGTCACCCTGTGCATCTTCTGATGAGATGATACTATGGTTGAGGAACACTCTGGGGAATTTTTTTTCCCTGGGTTTTTCTCCTGACAAATGTAGTCTCTGTCAATCCTTCCACTTATTTCCCTTAAAAGTGTGAATTATAAGAATGTTCAGTTTTTTTTATCTAAGCAGATTACAGACCTTGGATATATGGCAATTTATTACACTTTTCTTCTACAATATTGATTAATAGGAACCTATCTCCATTGTGTAGACCTAAGTTCTGGGAAAAGCTGTTTTATTCTCAAGAATAACTATGCTGTCATGGTGCATTTTATTCAAAGGGAATGGGAAGGAGGAAATTCTTGTTGGTTTAAACCTTATTGTGTTCTTTGTTTTTCCTTGAGCCATATCACAAAGATGGAAACCAATCAGTCCCTTCAAATCAAGTGCTTTAAACAATGCAATGAACCCCTTCAAGTAACTAAATCTTAAAAAAAATCAGTAGCAATCTCATCCTGAAATGGGTATCTCCATGGGGATTCATCTGCAATACTCCTGTCTACGCATCTGTTTGTCACTTGTGCTGATCCATGTCAGACAATATGTGTGGTGTGGTCCAGGGCCAGCTCAGTGCCCAAGGAGATTCTAAGCTGAAGGGAACAAGCAAAAACTGGGAGTCAATGAAATGAGAGGAGAGCTTGTGGGAGACAGACCTTGAAGAAGCTGAAGGGACCACAGGGTTCTTTCTTTAAGTCTCAAAGTATCTCCTTAGTGGTTCTCTACCAGCATAAGGGATGATAATGGGTGGCAGACCCTGTAGTTGCAGTGCCAGAGTTGAGAGAGTGAAAATAACCTCCAGTACACCTTGTGTTATTAAACAGCCTAGTCTGCCTTTCATGGTGTAGCTCCTTGTGCATCTCAAAGCTAAGGTTATGGGTTGTGTCAGGAAAAGAAGCTTATCAAGTCACCAGCATGGTGGGTTCAGGAGGCAGGAAAGCCTGTTGTGGAGTTCAAGGATAAGCAGAATACCAGGATGCAAAAGAAGACAGAAAAGTGCCTTATCCCGTGTTGTAGTGGGATGACACGCATGTATATGTGATTGTGAGAGTGCAAAGCCCTTCTCTGACTGGAGCAAATGCTGATATTCCTTGTGGGATGCTGTGGCTGGACCTTCCCACAGGACTTCATCTGCAACTTCCTCTCACTGCTGAATGTAAGCAAGCGGGAAATCTACCCTTCCTGTCAATCAGAGCTTCCCCAGGAACAGCAGAAGGACAAAACTGGCAGGATTCTTGGCAGTTTTGCTGCTGCCCATAGGGTACTGATTATCATTAATGAGTCTTATTGATTTCACAGTACAGCTTCTTGGGAACAACAGGAGAAGCCTGTTTGCAGACTGAGAAATGTAGCACATCAGTGGAGCATATTTGGGAAGTTATCTGTGCAATCACAAGGGCTGGATTTCTTTTTGTTGTTGTGTTGTTTTCATCAAATAAAAAGCTAGGTTCGGCATCAGTCTGTGATTTTGAGAGCCACATCCTTCCCTAGTCTCATCAGGAAATCATTCCACTTACCACTGGTGAGTAGGTGAATGGGGTTCTCAAGTCCTCACATAAAGTGTATTCTCAGCTTCAAGAGAGCGAAGGAGTTGTAATGTGACAAGCGTCTCTCAGGGATCTCTGGGTCTGATGCTTTCAAGGCAGCCTGGGTTTTGTTTGCTTTGGTGTTGGTTCGGCTCTGGCTGCTGCGTTGCTCCACCCAGGAGGATGGTGCTCTTTGCCCTGTCTTCTTAGTAGCAATCATTGTTCTAGGGTGTGGAAATTAAATCTCCAGATTCCAAGCATTGCCCTAACTGAAGGGCAGTGTGTGGAAGGATTCCCCCTTTACCTAGACATTGTGTCTCCAGCTCATCCTCCCCCCGCCCCAGCTCTAGCAAGGAATGCCAGCAAAAACAAGTGCTGTTTGTTTGTTTGTGTTTTACTGTAAAACTGAAAATAGGAAGGTTACTGTGGTGTGGGTTTTTTCGTTGGTTTTTTTGGTTTTTTTTTTTAACAAAACAGATGTTTTCCAACGCTTTTACCCTCTTGGTTTAAAGCTCCTAATTTCTGTCAAAACACCCATCAGGCAGTCACTCTATAACTAGCTGTACTCAGGCTACCAGTGGCATCCTGTTGCCTGCTCCGAGTTTGGAGTCCGCAGGGGGTTTGCAGTTCCCAGAGTAATTCCAGAGCAGGAAAGGTGAGATTTGGGGATTAACTCCATCCTCTCCCCACAAGCTGTTCTCTTAAATTATAAAAAAAATCAAGAAGCAACCTCTCCGTGCAGATCACTCTTTCAAAAACTAGACAATGCTTCCTCTCCCTGCCCTCCTTCTTGCAGTGTGGCGAATGACAGTGTCTCCCAGTGGCAGGTGATGGGGGGCCAGTGATCTTCATCCTTCAGTAATCAGTTAATTAGCACAGCCCTCTACCTTTCAGCCTGCACTTCTTAGCATCACACCAGATTTCTGACCTGTGAGGACTTGGCTTTGAAGGGACAGCTTCATCCTTAAGCCTATTAGCCACATGCCAGCCCTGGCTGGGGCAATGGTCAAGAGCTCTGGGCAGGTGCCAGTTGTGCTCTGCCAGCCACATCCTTCCATAGGATAAACACGGCCCACAGTACTGGGGACTCATCTCTGAGGAGGACAGGTTAACCCTCAAAGATATCTGTGCGCAGAACTCCGTCCCTGCCACGTAGAGGGGAGAGGAAAGTTTTAGCCCCCTCAGCAGCTGGAGGTGTGGAACACAGCTAGGGGCAGGATGCCAAGCCTGCTGGCTCACTGGCCTGACTGGTGTGGCAAATCCCCTTTTCCCAGGTTCCTGAGGGTAGTTGTGGCCACGAAAAGTGCTTGGAAAAGTTTCCACATCATTTGCAAAGCCACCCTCAGAGTGAGGCCATCTTATAGAGTCTGTTTAAAATGAAAGAAAGAAAAAGAAGGTATAAAATGAAAACATTCCCTTATTCCCTCATCTCCTGATCTTTCACTTAAAAGTAAAGGAAGTAAAACATTTTAAAGCAGCTTTGCTTCTATGGATTAAATGAATTGAAATGCATCTTCTTTCTCTCTTGAATTTCTGCCCTCAGCCAGGTAAAAAGCTGGTCCACTGGAATACTGACTTATCATTAGTCCAAGATTTGGATTTTTTTCATCTGTCTATGAAGCACAGATCTTTTTTTTGATTACCATCAGCCCTCTATCATAGCTGTTCCAGTGTAACACTTCCCCTTTGATATGACAATGACTTTGTACGGGAGAAAGGACCTTTGCCAGAAGAATTGTTTCAAGAATTGATGGAGGGTGAAACCAAATTGGCAGCATAAAATTTAAAATTAAAAAAAAAAAAAAGAGAAAAAAGAAGAAAAAAAAGGGGGTGGGGGAAGGAAAAAGAGCACACCTTGGAGTATAGATGAAGGGGGAGGGAGGCAGCTCTGTGGAGACAGGAGAGAGCATCGCTAACAGACCAGCTTAAAGCCCTCTTAACAATGTGCAGTTGCTCTCCCCAGCTCGCCCATTGATTTCCTCCTGCCCTCCATAGGCCTGGCTGCAGTGAAACCATGTGTCTTCCAAGCCATGCTGAACCGAATCAGATTTTGCTTTTAGTTGTTCAATCAAATTTTCCTTCCTTGAGCTTAGAAGGCACACTTGGGACTTCATAGTAATTGCCTCCCCACGCTGAACTGCTGATACCTTTATTGGATTGGCATAGGGTTTCAGAGGACTGTGTTTAACATGCAGTGAGCCGCAGCAATGCAAACAGCTCCAGTGTTTAAACAAGCATCCGCTAGGCCAGGAAACAAGACAGTGCCAGCCCATTTGGTGCTCTTTAGAGCTGGCAGCTTAAGTGGAAGGGTGCAGCAGGGTTTGCTAGGGGGAGGGGGCAGGATGGGGGAGTCACAAATGCAGTGTCAGGAAAACAAGCGAAGCATCTCTGTAGGTTTGTGAGGAATGAGCCGGGGAGGGGGGGGGAACACTTGCGACTGGGGACATGTGCAAAGCTCATTAATATCTCATTATGTTCGAATTGCAGTCTCCCAGCAGATTGGCATTAATGTGTGATGTGCTGGAGGAAGGGGCTGCAGGAGAGCAGCAGGGATATTTTAAGCAAGTTATTTTTTTTTTCCTTTACATTGAAGAAGTGGAAAAAACCAGTGCATGCCAGAAAAACCACAATGTTTTGTGCATCAGCCCAATACAGTACACTTCATCAAACAAGAACAGTGCTCAGTTGGGCTTATCATAGTACCTACTAGCATCTTTCAGTATTTCCAATAAACCTCTTTTATTTTCAGGAGTGCTGAAGCCTGTTGTAAAATTTGGCTCTGTGTGAAGCTTCCAACATTCAGCATCTCAGCACGGGATGAATTCTCCCTACCCCCAACCGGAGGGATTGGGGAGTGCGGGGCAGGGGGGTGGTACTTTGACATTTTGCTCCCTTCTCTAAGTTTGTAAGTAGAATGATGTCTGAAATACTACTTCTCCTGCTTCTATACTGAAATAGCTTTTGTTTTATCCTTAACTGGAGCATTGCAGTCATTAGCTTATCAGTTGATAAGCTGCAGTCATTAGCTTATCAGCTGACATCAGTGCCCGTACTTGCTTCTGTAGGACCACATACATTTTTCTGATAAAATCTTGGCTGCCATGTTACTGGGAAAAGATCCATTAGTTTTAGGGCCAGTTATTCCTTGACTTTCTATACCTGAACACATAAGTCCTCTTAGAAAATAAGAGGCAATTCCCAGCGGTGGCTTAGCCAAAGATGAGCAAACAATCAAGGACTTTATGTAGCAGGATCTCTCCTCCCTGTGCTCCCAGTTGCTGAGTTGCATGATTTATCTCCGTAAACTTTCCCTGGGAAGACTGGAGTCCCAAGAGGCACTGAGAATCTATTTCTTTTGTACTCTGCAGCACTGGGCTTTCATGCAGAAGTGTTTCACTAACAGGTACCAAGGAAACCTATGGTTTTTGCTTTCCTACAGACACCTAGTTATTCTGCTATTGCATACAAAAATCATTTTAATAGGTGCTGTTTTGGAGGAGACATTTATAGCCAAACTGTAAGAAAATCATTCTTCTTCAACTCCTTTTGTGCTACAAGAGCAAAACAATGGTTAAATTAGTCCTGACTCTTACAAAATGCTTGCAAGCCCATAGATCTTGGTTCAGACTGAGCATTATGTTTGAACTTTATTGCCCAAGCTATTTGTTATGTGTTTATCCTTCCTAGTAAACTTTCTTTTGCTTTTATGGAACAATATTGGAGCCCTCCAGTGGCCAAACTAATCATTCTGGGGAATGGAGTTCAAGTTCTGCCAAGGAGGTTGATTTTTTTTTTCCTTCTCTATTAAAAAATTAATTTGGTGATCTTTTTATATTCAGAATTTATGTGGAGTTAATTTGAGACACAGCATCATATGTGAAAAGTGAGGAAAGCTAGGAAAAAGGAAAAATGGTATTTTTGCCTGTCTAGGATCTCCACATATTCATTCTTCTATATTTTCAAGAATTTAATGAGTTTGTTGTTTAAATAAATTAAATTAGATTACATTTTCTGAGAGGATCCATGTTCACATACAAAGCAGAGAAAATACATTTCAAGTATCATGACAATTCACATTTCCTTAAGTGACTCTTATCAGTTCTGTGGCTTTTAATCTATGACATGGCTGCTCTGTTCTCTAGCAAAACCTAATTTTTGGACATGACATTGCCATTTGCATCAGGGGCCTTGACAGGTTGAAGATTTTGGCCTCAAGGCTTCCTTGTCTGCAGCTTCTACTGGTGTTTTTCCCTTTCCATGGCCTTTTACTGTGGTACCCACTCTCTGTGTGGAGAAAAAAGGTTTTGTTTGTATTGTATGCCCTGAATATTAGTAAGAAGAGTTCTCTTTATAAAGGATGTTGAGATCCTTTAGAAAAACTAACAGATAAAATTGCTTACTTATGCCTCCTCATGTTTGATAGTTATCACAGTTCTTCCTCCTTCCGAACATCAATAACAGTCTTTGGAAACCCAAAATCAGATAGGTAGGTCATGATTATGTTGGAGCTGGGAGTTTTGGGGGGAGATGGGGGATGAATGGGGGAAGAGGAGAAAGTACGGTCATTTGTTTATCTTTTAATAGGATGACCACAGTCTGGCATTCAGTCCATGTTCAAAAATCAGCAAAGCGAGTAATTAAGGTTGTTATTTTGCTCCAACTCCTCTTTATTTAAGGGTTACTGGAAATAACTCTGTACCACCTTGCATTGTGTAGCTACTTCTTTATAAAATCATGTATTATCATTGAAATACTTCACAACTAGAACATTTGAAGTCTGGTAGAGGGAGGGGAGGGTTCTGTTTGTTTTGTTTTAGTACAAAGCTTCCAAGTAGTTTTTCTTCTGCAAGCACTGTGGGTATACGAACCATTGTACTGGGTCATTTCAAAGGAACATTTAGCCCAGTGTCCTCTCATCAGTAAGCAGAGTGTAAGAAACAGAGCAGGCACACCATTAGCCTTTCCTGGCACGTGTTCCCATTTTCCAGCTATCCCAGGTCTAAGAACCTCTTGCTGAGCCCATCTGTACACAGTTTGCTTTTGCAGCCCCCTTCATACATGAAGGTTTCTTCTTATTCCTGAAGGGTGCGGTGAAAATGAGGAAAGCCATGAAAGAACAGTTGTAGCAGAAGCTTCTTGCTTGCACTGCATATGGGGGCACGTTATGCAAATTCCTTTCATCCTCAGTAGCTGGAATTCCTGGAGCAACCGTAGGCATTGTGTCCTTTCATGCTTTTCATGTGAGTTGGAGAATTGCTGGAGGAGATGAATGCCCAGCTTCAATTGTCTTTTTGAGGAAACTACTAATGAGGTCAGTTGTTCTCATGGTTTTATCCAAGACCTACAAACACCAGCAAAGCAGGGAAGAAAGCAGTCGGAAAGATGGGGAGAGGCTGATCACGGCATGTGAGCGTGCACGAGCAAGAAGAGGCCCTTTGGCTCTCAGAAGGAAGGCTCATGCTCCAAAGCCACTTTGCCTTCTGCTGCCACAGAACTTACGTGTGAGGCTGAGAGATCTGAACAGTGAAAATACGGGGAACAGGGACAGCAGAGCAGAAAAGATGGGACTGTGCAAGGGTGGAGCAAATGTTTCACACCTGCCTGATGCACATTTCATACCCAGCTCCCTGAAGCCTCGTGTCACTACACGGAGCTGCTACGGCTGTGGTAGTTTGCCACTTGTTTGTCACAGCCACCTCTGATGGCTGCTGGCACCCAGGTGGGAGCTTCAGGAGGAGGCAGGGACCAGTTGTAGCTCTTAGGCAGCAGCAAAGAGCGGCTTTATCCCCAGGGAGGGTACTCCTGCCTCTACTTAGAGAGGCTGGGGCGTAAGCCAGGAATGCCAGAGCACACAGGCTGTCTGCAGCCCAAGAGGCGAAGCTGTTGGGTTCTGTGGTTTAGTCTGAGTCCTTGTGGTTTGAACCTCTGCTCGACAGTGGCTGCGTGGGGAGACGGCATTCCCAAGAAGGGCACTGTGCCCTGCTGTGTTCCCCCACAGCTCCTGAGGGAGTCTTTTACCCAGTACCCACTTGGTAGCTCTTTGTTTGGTAACATCCCCAGGCTCTGCATGGAGAGAATGTCATTGGGTAGTTTATGTTGCTGTACAGAGACACAGGGAACACTCCATGGGAAATGTATCTGCTTTAGTTTCAGGCATTGCAGTCCTTTCTCGTTAGCAGGGAGAGGAGAAGTCTGCCACTACTTTACTGATGAGTCAGTAAGATCCTCTGTGTTTACAGTGTTCAGTGTTTCTAATATGATTATTGAGGTCTGAAGCTGGAGTTTGGCAATACCAGAAAGCTTTTGGTTTGGGGGAAAAAAAAAAAAAGAAAAAAGAAAAAACAACCAAAAAAATTAGTGACTTCTGTCCCCAGACATAGTAAGACCACGGTCTCCTGCAAATCCTACAGATATCAGGACTCACAAGGTTTGTTCTTGGCCTCACGTCTTCCACCTGGCATTGAAAAAAAGTCAGTCTCAGGCAGCTGTGCATTTTAAAGCTGGGCCCTTAATGTAATTCTGAAATATGCTAATTGCCAGGCTTTTGTTTTCATTTGACTGTTTTGAAAAGCTTAGAAGAAAGGAGGAAAAATAAAGGAATATTGTAAATACCCCTAGGAAAAACCTCAACCTGCTGCCCATGTAATTTCCTTTAAAAACAAACTTTTGTACTGTAGGAAGCTTTATCACACAGCAGATTTGCACACAATTCTATATGCGTGATATCTACATGATTTTATATCATTTCTTAAGCATGTTTGCTCATTGTTAAAGTTGTTACTAAGGTTACTAAACTGTTCTTAAAGAAGGAAGAAGTGCTTGCTTACCCAAAGCTCGTCTGTGATTCCCTGATATCTGTGTGTCTAATTAAAAATACTTTTGTTCTCTCTCTACAGACTTTGCTTAGACCATCGTGGTTATAGCACTACTATTTGTCTGGCATTCAAACTCACAGCCCCTCCTGCTCGATCTTCCCTTATCCTTGCTTCTTTTCAATCACTCAGAAGTGATTGAGCATGTAAGTTAGTTACTAAGCAAAAACTTGGAGCTGCACAACCCTCTTTCCCTTGGCACTGCAAGGACCTAAGACTCTTTCCAAGAGCAAATGTAATATCATAATTATAGGCCAAACGATGAAGATTTCAAGCTTATTTTCTTAGAGTTTAGTGTGACAAAACTGAAGCCTCTGGAAATGAAACCAGGGGAAAGACCCAACCCATGCAGACAGAAATCTTTATTAAACACAGATGTCAACAGCAGTAGCATGTAATTAGTGCCCTAATTGTGACTGGGCAAATAATGTTGGTGGCTTGGGGAGAGTCCAGATGAAGGCATCTGACTGCGGATATGCCTCTTTTTCAGCTAGTTACTAAGGCTCCCTTTAAGGTCAGTGAAAAGAAAAAGACACTTCTGGAGCATGATTCCTATCTCGGTCTGGTGTAGGAGATAGGAATTGCATCCCTAAGGCTGGAATGAAACGGCTTGTTCTTGCCTGCAGCTTTCTTATGGTGCCTAAAGGAGTTTCCAGATTCTTTCTGTTCTGTTCACAGCTCTCCCTACACACCCCGTCTTCCCCCCCCCCCGAATAAGAAAAAAGAGGTGTAAACGCACCTATTGAACTGAGAAGATAGCAGATATTTTGTATTCCCATTGGCTGGGGACAGGATTTGGGAGATTTGAGTCCAGTTCCAGCCCTGCCACTGGCTTCATATACAGCTTTAGGCAGCTTCCTGCTCTGTTTTCTTAAGTGAAATTCAGAGATTTACTATATGTTTGCATCTGAATGATAGCATTTAAATGCTAAATGATGGGTGAGGGAGGGGTGGAGGGGGTTGACACACAATTAGGTTTACTTTTCTTTTTAAATTCAGCCCATCTCTGTTTTTCTCTGAGACCAAAATCCACATAATCCTGGTAGCAGCCCAAGAGTACTTTGTCTTCAGATTAACAATTAAAAGTCTTAGTGCTAGGTGGCTCATCACTCCTAAAACAGGAGAAAAAGGTAGGAATGAGAAGTCTTTTAAAAAGGAAAATAAGATTAGTGGAAGACCATTATATGAATTCACACTGGCTAATAATGCATTTCTATGATTTATCTAACGGAAAATTGATGTCTGGTGCTTCATACCTTCAAGATGTTTAGGAAAGACCTGTAGTGTTCTAAGTCACTTGGTCTTACCTACAGCAAATGCTTTTTTGTATTCTTGCATTTACCTGACACTGTTAAAGGCACAAACTCTCACTGGTGAATGGGACTTGAAGTCTAAATTTAATTTTAATTAGCTGCTAATATATGCTTAGTATGCATAGATTGCTGGGATTAAAACCCATGTGAGTATCACGGACAGTTACTGCCTCTGCATGTGTGCACGTATTTGGAAAACTCAGGGAAATTTTTCTTTGACAGCAAAAGGGAAAAAGCAAAAAACCCTGTGTTGTGTACGCCGGGCATGTATAGACATCTACAGCATTCTCAGTTGCAGTTCCTTCCCTTGGAGGGCAGTTTTCAAATTACACAAATAGAAAAAAAGTGCCTGATAGTAATCTGGCATGAATCCACAACTGGGAATTTGAGCTTTTTGGCTGCTCAAGCTGTTTGGCAGAACACTGCCTACCTTTCTTCTGGTCATCTTTTTGGTTTGTGTGGAGAGATCTCAAAGCCTTACACTCCTTTGGGATTTTTGCAAACTTCCTGCCATTGCTACAGTGAATTGAACCCCTCAAAAGCAGCAGCTTGGGGAATTTGCCTGCAGACAGGCTGCTGCTGCTGTATTCTGGGGCACTGTTGCTTTAGTTAAGCTCTGAGTAGAACAGAGCACCTTTATGAGTAGAGTGCTTAAGAAGGTAGGGATGTGATCTCCCCCCAGTAGTAGCTGACACTTCCTAAAGCATTCAATGATAATTCATTCAATGAAGAGCATTCAATGGTGTTCTGGTGATGAGGTATCTGCAAACTTCATTTAACAGCTTTAGGAGGGCAGAGAAGGCAGTGGGACATCTCCTGACAAGACTGGTCACTGCTGAGGTGGGTCCTTCCCAGCCTGTCAGTGTAGTTCACCTAGACCAAGCATGGGCATCTGCCACTGTGCATTCACACTGCTGAGGAAGGTACTGGGGACACTGACAGAAATGATCCAGGCTGGCCCTTCCCCGCTGGAAGGCCATGAAAGCCGGGAATAAAGAATATGATTGCTTGGGCAGGGATTCACCAGATTGCAACAAAGTGCATCCTTTTTAGGATCTGCTCTTTGGGGAAGGTGAAGCCAAGTGCACACAGGCAAATCAACTGCAATGTGTATGTATATTGAGGCTAATGAGGTGAAAGAGGAAGAGGTTTATCCTGGGTTGGAGGCAGCTTCCGTAGATGAAATAAGGAAGGTAAAACCTGAGCAAAGGTCTTGGTCTGACGTTGTTGTTCACTGCACAAACCATTCTTTGTAATTTAGGTTGCTTAGGGTGCTCAAGGTGAAGCTTGTACTAAATATTGTGCTGAATCAAGGCCTTCATTTGCTTAAACTCCATCTTTTTCTTTACACTTCATCAGTAGACTTAAATAGTACATCTGTAGTTCTCCCCACACAGCAGATTCAGCCTTGAGACTCTGACTCTAATAATTGCTGGGATCTGGGAGACCAGACATGTGCTTTTCCATTAGTTGTGCTGTGTGCCTTTGTGGGGCTTGAGATCACCTTGAGGTGAAGGTACTGAGGCCACAAAGAACTGAAGTTTGTATGGTTTACTTGGCCACATTTAGGGCAAATCTGCTATTGAGTGCTGTCTGGCCTTTAGCCTATGGCAAATAGATCTCAAACTGTGCTCTGAATAATTCAGAACACATCTAGGGCACCCTGTACAGTCCTTTGATTCCTTGAATTTTCACAGATCTTCAGTGATCCTGCATTTTTTTTTTTCCTCCAGTGCTGGCAATAACTTGTATTGAAGCCAAAAAATGAAGGTAAAGAAGAGTTGTTCCATCAGACGTAGTGTCCATCTCTGAAGAAATTTTGATGCAGAAGAAATTGTCATATCAATGGATCCCTAATTCCTAGTGAACTTAATGGGACCCATTCCTGGAAGTGTTCAAAGCCAGGCTGGATGGGGCTCTGAACAACCTGGTCTAGTGGATGGCATCCCACCCATGAAAGGGGTTTGGAACTGGATGATCTTTAATGTCCCTTCCAACTGAGATTATTCTGTGCTCCTGTGACCTGAGGGCTTCAGCGCCTCTCAGGACTGGGCTATGGGTTTTGTTCAGAAGTCTTTCAAAACTGCTGCTGTGTGCATTCTTTGAAAGAGATATGCAAAATCAAGGCAAACAAGCAGTTCCTGCATTGTTCTTCTTTCCTAGAGATGGAACAAGGGATTTTGTTCATCAGGGAATTGTTTGGCTGAAGGAAAAAGCCTCTTCGGGTGTCTCTGACATAATTTTTCTTTTAGAATTTTCAGGTTTTGATTTTATTATTTATTTTTAAATGGTCTATACCTTAGCACAAATTTATTTCCAAACTCATCTGTCCCATGTTTATTTTCTTCCTTTCCCCAAAAGACATGTCTCAGTAGCATAATGACAATTAGAATTTCGAAAAAATACAGGTACTTTCATTCATTACTATTCAAAGAATTCATTTCCCTCCCCTTCTCCCCATGCTTGGATCTCCTTTTCAATGCTTACTGTACTGCTAATTGTTTAACCTGTGCTTGGATAACCTACACTCATTTAAAAGTATTTGTCCTTGCAAGGAACTCTTCAGGTCACCTGTGTCCTCAGACAAGGTGCCCAGTCAGGCACAGGGGACAGCTGGGGAAGAGCAGGGTAAAATCACCATTTTGTTTGCAGCACAATATAAGTTGATTCACAAGACTTTTTTTTTTTTTTCTTATGTGTTAGTTGTGGAAATCTGTTAATCTGATATTTAAATTATTTTTAAGTGAAAGTTTCATTTATGATGTTTCCCTGAGAGGGTGACCAAAATGAGTGGGCTTGAACAGGTACAGTGTATAGACTATTAGGCTCTCTTTTCCTTCTTTTTCTGATTGTATCTAACACTTTGCTTCCAAAAGCATGAACTTGAAATTAGTCGTATGGAATAATTCCTGAAATTACTCAGCCCACATTGATTTGAGGAACTGGAAGATGGTGTTCCATGCAGCTGTGGAATGAGTGGCCGTGTTGCTGTGAGGTGGTGAGTGCTGGCAGTCAACGCCAGTGAAGCGAGTGGGGGACAACCATGCCATTTCTGAGTTCAGACTTCTGTCAGCTTCCTGTTGGTTTTGTAGAGATCATGCACTCGACAGGTTCTGGCAATAAAAGCGGTTGAATAGAACCTCACAGTCCATGGAAAACCGATGGTGTCGTTGGGGGAGTATGGTCACACCTTCGGTCTTTCTTTGGAGTTTCTCCAAGGACATTCCGGTGTGTTATATTATGCACATAGACTGTGCCATGGCAGTATTTTGTGAGCAGCTGGATAGTCATTTGCTTGCTCTAAGCATAGGAAGGGCTTTTCCCTTGCAGTTTAGATTAGACGAGATTTTAGTCTGTCAGTCCTGAAATCAGAAACAGAGCTCATATTCTACCACTGCCTTAATGATGAGGAAAGCAGAGGCTGTGTCAGAGAGCTGCTCTCCCTTTGTAGAGCACAAGAACTCTTTCCTGTCCTAAATGCCCCCTTGCTAGGCAGGCAGAGTGCCACCAGCACACTTCACTAGCCTACTATGGCTTGTGCCCATCCAAGAATGAACTGGGACAAGATTGTCCCCAGGAAACCATTTCTAGTGTCACATACACAGTTTAAAGAGCTAGTGAGTAGTGAATGAGTAGCCATGGTGCATGTGCAATAACACCGGGTGTGCTGCTTTGCTGCTTCTTAGTTTAAAACTCCAGAGGTTCCCACATCTCTTTTCTACCCTAATTTGCAGAACTTCTTTGGGAGGTACAGCTTTAATCATTTGCAGTGCCCGCTTTTTATCATTAGCCTCCCTCCTGTCCAGATACAAAGCAGATGGGGAATGTTTTCAAAGGGTGAAGACTTATCAGCACAACTCCCAGACAAGTCAATTAGGGGCTGCCTGACTAAATCCTCATAACATGCTTTGAAAATGTAGCTCCTGCCGTCTGTGAGGACAGAGCGTGGAGCTTGGCTGTTGGGTGCGAGAGGCAGGACTAGGCACTGCCAGCTCAGTAGTTCAGCTCTCAGGCTCTTAGCACCTTCATTAAGACTTTTGCACAAACAGAGGAGTGCTGGCACTCCTGAAGTGATGAGGTTACTGCTTTGCCAGTGTTTACCTTATTGGGCTGAAATGGGACTGAATTGGATGGATCTGACGAGAAGGAAGCCATGTAGATCATACACTTGACCAGGAATGCTGTTTGACCGTGATGGCAGCATTTCATTCATGAAATAATTTGTGCTCTAAAGTTCAGTTAAACTTGCCATGCAATGTCCTTGCATTCAGGTTTTCCTGAGCTCTTTTAGCACACATCAGCATCCCTACCTGGCTGATTGAGGGCAGGTGGAGTCACAGCATTTACCTGATTTGACTTCAGTGCTGTTGCTATTTTGCTGTCATCCAGAGCCTTTGTTGTTACCTTTATCCCGGTTTTCTGCTTGATCTCCCTGTGTGATCCACTTCCCAACTGGTGGCTGGGAGCCTGACAGCTGGCTGGGGCAGACAGCTCTGGTGAGGGTCTTGCACTGCTGGCTTTGCATCCAAGCAACCTGGGACTCTCCTCTCACTGCTTTTGAGAGCAACTCTTCCAGTCTGACCAGCCCAGCTAAAATGCAAGGAAGCAGACTGTTTTTCTCCATGTTAGCTCTTTCAGGTTTAACTGGTGCCGTGATCATCGTGATGATTATTACCAGGAGTAATTTTGCTCTTCTGGTGACCTGATGACAAAAACAAGGATGATGACAAAAGTCCCCAGCAGCCCTTCACACCGTGGGTAAAAGGTGAAGGTTTGACCCCTTTCCTGAGGCAAAGGTTACTCTGTGAGCCTGCAGAGTTAACAGTTTACTGACTAGGTTGGCAGGATGAGGTTTTACCAACTTCAAACAGGTTTCACAACATGAATTTCCTGCATATTTGAAACATTGCCCTGGCCAGAAAGAGCTGGGCAGTGAGGCCCAGCATGGAAGAGCACAGCATGTGCTTTAAATGAGCAATTGTGCTCCAAAATCAATTTGCTACGTCAGGCTTCATCCTGTGAGTTAGCAGGCATCAGTGCACGTTTCATCAGCGTGAGGAAATTCAGGTAGTAGGAGAGTGGTTTGGTGCATGAAATACTTTCATTTGTTGGAAGTGGTGATATGTAACCCACTCCACTTCACTTGGCCACTTCTTTGAGTTCAGCTCCAACAGGGTTTTTGAAAGGCTGTCCTGCACTTCCCACCATCTCTGTGGGGCACCTGCAGCAAATGACATTAGGAGGCTGCTGTGGAGCTGATGGACTTCAAACACTGGTGACAAGATGTGGCTGTACCTCAGGCAGAGGTGCTCTTTGGCACTGACTTTTGAATGGCAGTCTCAGAGGTGATGCAGCAAGGAAGGATGTGGAAAAAATGAGGAATCTTTTGAAAGGTTGAATTGCTGGCATGCAAATGGCAATGCTGATTATTCCTTACTAATCTCAGATGTGGTGGTTATGGTCATTATGTCCTCACTTAGAGAAACTGTCATGTCAAATCCACTTGCTTAGTGTCATTTCGCAGCCACCCCTGGGATACTTCCTAACTTGTTGATAGGATTTGAGTGCAGCACAAGAAGTTAAGGAGGAAACTTGACTCAATTTTCAGGGTGCAGGCTGGAGACTGCTGAATCGAGGTGGTCTTCAGTGGAGCGTGTGGTAGGCACTCCTGTTGGAGGTGGAGGATATCAAGATCTGTCTGGAGAAGCTCTGGGAGAAAGGTGGGACAAGCTTAGAAACATCTGGAAGAAGAGGTGCTAAGCCAAACAGACTGATGGAGGGGAGAGTCAAAGCCCTGGAGAAAGGGCCAAGACTGAGTTATTGCCATGGAAGGGAACTGAAGGCCATTTGAGCAAGGAGGGATGACTGGTGAGCCAGACTGATTCAACATGAAGAGTGAAAAAGATCAACTTTTAACAAAAAGACTCACAGAAGAGCATGTGGAGAAGATGATAACCCTCGTTTTTTGTAAACATGCATATTCTCTGAGGAAGATGGACTTGAGCTTTGGCTAGTTCCTCTGCTTTTCCACAGGGAGCAAAGACAGCTACAGGGCAGGGCATGTTCTATCAGAGCTGGGGAACGAGTGCACCAGACATCTCGCAGTTGTTGCTCTTGCCTTGTATTGAAGTGGCTGGAGCTGCCTTCGAGGAAATTCAGAGGCAATGTCCACTCTGTAGCTGGTACACAAAAGCATCCTTAAAAGTGGCCCTAAGCCTCCTTGTCTGTGGGCTTACTGAGTAGAAGTGGACCTGCGTTAGACCCTGTGAATAGTGCTCAGCCTCTACTGGCAAAGAGAGAATTTAGCCTCTTGGCTTCCCCGCGGGGGGGGGGGGGGGGGGGGGGGGGGGGGGGGGGGGGGGGGGGGGGGGGGGGGG
>JAWWEW010000131.1:10252653-10381319 GCA_035583185.1 Anabacerthia variegaticeps | reverse complement strand
ATTTCCAGCCCCCCCTTTTTTTTTTTCTCTTTAAGGAGCAATGAAAGGACTAGTCTGCTGCCACAGCCCTAGTCACTCCCCACGGATGAGTGGAACAGCCGCCCACCAAAGGCAGCTCAGCGGTGGAGGATGGGCCGGCAAGTGGCTCTGCTGTTGCTATAACAACAGTACCTCTGTCTCATTTCTTTTGAAAAATGAATTGCTGCTGGTGAGATGAAGCGGAGCAGATTCTCCTCACAGGTGAAAGCCCTGCCGACAGCCTCAACACACTCTTGTTTATCTATTGGGTCTGTCGTGGCATGTCCGAGAGCGGCTCTGCCGAGAATTTCAGGTTGGGTTGGATCAGACCATTTGGGTCCGCACGTGCCTGTGTGGTTGCGTGCACAGCCTCTGTCCCCCTGACTCTCCTCCAATCGAGAGTCATTTAAAAAGTCAACCTGCCAAAGTTTGACCTTTTCTTGCTCTGCAACTGGAGTTTCTCCAAAGGCATATAAAGAATAGCAAGTCCTGCTTCACTGTCTTCTGCTTTGGAGTAGGAAAGTGCTGTGAAATGCAGGTCCGTCAGCCAAATATTTTGTGTGAATAAAGCTAAGGGCTTATGAAGCTGTGAGGGGTTTACTTTGTTTTAGTATTTTCCTTTTATTTTGATATTTTCCTTTTATTTTATGCATCAACAGTCTTCAGCTCCTAGACATAAAGCTCTCAGCTCCTGCTAATATCTCTGTGATGCATACTGTAAAATACACACAAACTATATTGTAGCACTAAGAAGGAGAGAGAGGGTACTGTACAGGAGAATATCTTGCTTCAGGGATTTCTTTCGTAGTGGGAAGGGGAAGTGTGGTGTTTTAGTCTGACGCTGTGGAGTCCTGGTGGTGGCAAACTCTTTGCCAGTATATGGTCAGTGCATGATATTCAAACCATTCAAGAGTTAGCATGGTGATTGGGAATAAAATCAAGATACAAAAATGAGGGCCTTGAAATAATTTGATAAGGATATTTCTGTGTTGCACCCCAAAAGAGGAGATGCATGGTTCCCAACACCCTCAAAATGCTGGAGCCAAGGTGCTTCCCCACCTGCAAAGGCCATACCCAGTATGCTGCCTTCAAATAAACCTTTCATGTTCAGATTCTGTCTACCTACAGTTTTCCAATGAGCAAGCAAATTAGTGCCTGTTAAGCCCCCAAATCCTAAAAACTCTGAAGGAAAATGTGAAGCTACACACTTAGAATAGGCTTAATTTATTTTGTTTTGCAACAAGGCAGAGCTTCTGTATGTTTCATCTTTGATGGAAAATAGTTGCTCTGTCAAGCTGTTGTAATTCATGATAAACATGATCCTACCTTTACTTTGGGTAAAGTTGTATATTTGTACAGAGGGACATCCCAGTTCCAGCACATGATGAAACTTTAGGGACTAATATTTTTAGGGCTGGTTATTTGCCACTAGATAGTTTTGCTTGTTTTGGTACAAATTATTCATGTACAAATAAGATGATGGATTCAGGATATATTAGTAAATTATGTGAAACTCAAAAGCGTGAAACCATGTGAAAGTGTATTCGCTTTCCAATATTTTGTAAAGGATTTCTTCAAACTGTTGCAAAATGTATGGAGTCAGCTCACTTGTATTCTTCAGGAGTTAATCACTCTCACTAATCCCTGCCTTGTCATTGAGACAAATTTTTTTCACATCTTTTTCTTCTATGAACTTTGCTTCAGGACCAGAAGCCTGCCACCAGGTCCTGTTCTTACTTTAGTTCAACATTTGGTCAACATGAACTTGGTGCAAAGGGCCATGGCAAATTTTGAACATTTCTACAAATCCTGATTTTGTGTTTCTGTGCCCATTGAACTTGGTCTTGAGTCACTTGCCATTTGGTTAATATTTTTCTGATGTGGAAGGCAAAGAAGGATAGTGTGGTGAGGTGGCTTAGGAGCCCAAATGGGCGATTTCAGTGGTAAGCTGTGTGAGTGGCCCATTAGGGGCAACATTTAAATATGCCACTTTAACCCATTATATCAACTGTGTTACTGACCACCTGCCCTTGAGGCCAGCTCGTGCTCTCTCTTCTCTTGCCCTGGAGTTGTGCTGCTGTCCTTGTGAAGCAGTGCCATTCTGCATCATCCATCCCTCGTCTCCAGAGCTGCATAAAACAACCTCAGCTGCAGTGTTCTGCTGCATGCCAGTTACACTGGTCAAAAAGCAGCGGGGAGCTGGGATGCCATACACTGGTGTTCAGCTTAACATAGGTTTTTGGGGGAGGGAAGCAGCAGAGGTAAGAGCTGGTATTGTAAGTTCCCTTGTGGGATCTAATTTTGATCCTTCACGCTAGTCCTGGGTGTTGGCTTACTTTCCACATGGCTGCTAACTGGCACAGATCCAGGCAATTACCACCCCTGGGCAAGAACCTCTTGCTAGTAGAGCTCTCTGCTGCAGTGGCACTGGGACATGAGTTCTACTGTGGGACTTCATGCTCTGCAGCCTGGGGGGTTCCTGCAGACCATGGCAAATAAACTTGACTACGCCAGGCCTTAATCAAGGGAGCACTGGTGCAGTGTGCATTCCTGCCTGCATCTGCTGCCACACTCAGGACCCCGTGCCTGGGCATCTGCAGAGCTCATGGAGGCAAGAGTTGGGAGAGGAATGGGAACCCAGTGATGGGGACTCCACACAGGTGATGGAGAGGCCCAGAATAAGCTCACAGCCTTCCTGACCTCCACATTGCTGCAGGCTGGTTCCCCATCACAGTCTGAAGCACAGGGGAGAGGAGCTTCTTGATGCAAACCACTGGCTGTGCTGTTCCCATACCCCCAGAAACCAGGGGTGGGGAGAGACTCTCAGGGTATGGACAGTTCCTATGGAACTGCACAGGCATAAAATCACAGGTTGGGTTGGGTTGGAAGAGACCTTAAAGATCGTCTCATTTCAATCCTTCTGCCATGGACAGGGGCATCTTCCACTAGACCAGGTTGCTCAAAGCCCCATCCAGCCTGGCCTTGAAAACTTCCATGGGTGGGACATCCACAGCTTTTCTGGGCAACATGTTCCTGTACCTTACCATCCTCACAGGGAAGAATTTCTTCCTAATATCTAATCTAAACCAACGCTCATTCAGTTTAAAGCCATTCCCCCTTATCCCATCACTGCATACCCTTGTGGAAAGTCCCTCTCCAGCTTTCTTGTAGCCCCTTAGGTACTGTAAAGTGCTCTAAGGTCTCCCCACAACCCTCTTTTCTTAAGGATAAACACCCCAACTCTCCAAATTCAGAGTTTTAAGACCAGACATACCAGAGGAGGAGCCCAGCTACAGGGCAGAGGCTGTGGTCAAGAGCAGCTGGTCTGTGTGGCACCACAAAAGCCAAGAAGCAAAGGAATTTCAGCCTGTGGGAGGCTTGGCACATGCTGGCTTTGTGCAAGGCGGAACAGGCAGCAAAGTCTTGGTCACATATGCCAACAGGGGAACCACTGGGGACTCTTAGTCGCATGTTAATTGTTTCCGCATATAAAAAAAGCTCTTCTGCTCCAGTAGCAATCAAGGAATTGATGGTCTGCTTAGACTCATAGTTTTGCCTTTCTGCTTTGTTGTAAAGATCATACCTCTGCTGAGCACCAGCTACGTCAGTAGCTCGGTGTCCTATGCAGGTTCAGCTGTAGCTGCAGCAAATGTGTGTGTCGATCGTGTCCCTCTACATTGTGTAGGGAGAGAGAAGGGCATAGCCTTCTCAGAACCACTCCCTCTGAAATCAGGACGAGATATGAATTTGCTTGCCTGTCTTACACATAGAAAGGGGAACCAGCCCTCTTGGGATGGGAGAAATAAATGGGATCTGGATTGTGAGAAGAAAGAAGGTTGAGGACCTCTAGGTTAGGGAAGGGGTGGGAGCTGCATGACTGGGACTTTCATACCAGTAAAAATACTTCAAATATTGATAAAATCTTTCAGTATTTTGTATCCCATTGTTCTAGTATCAAGGATGCAAGTGTGTCCTGAAGGCGTTTGCTAGAGCTGTGACCTCTTTGCTTCCTCCCCTCCCCACTATTGTTTTTTGCCTTAGCTGAAGAGGGATGCTTTTTTTAGCCTGGTATGTAAGTGAAGGACTTCACTTTGGTGTGATAGGGGAGGACTATAGCTTGTTATAGTTCTTTGCTATGCTTCTTCTAACCTGAATTAAAGCTTGTGTTAATACACTATTTTTAAAATAAAATTCTTATGTTCTAATTTATTTGCTTTCTTGGAGACTTGTCTTGCTATCATTTCTGTTGGCTATTTATGTTTCACATTAGCTCCTAACGCACAGTTAATTTCCTTTTTTTCATTATTTGATGGAGTTAACATCATGCAAAAGGCTTTCTATTTTCTAGGGTGGATATATTTTTTCCTCTCTGAAAACTGATTCTCAATATGTTTTGTATCCAAGAACAGAGGACTAATCAAATGAAACTATGATAATGAATTTTTTAAAAGAAATTCAGTGTCAACAACACATGTTTCAATATAAGTAGTCAATCAACTGTATTGCAGGTATTTTTCAAGAAGCTTCTAGAAACTTCCAACACAAAAAAATTCAGAGTAAATAATAAAGTTTAGTGCTTCTGTTTTTGTGGGTTTTTTCCATTGGTCCAGTTTAAGACTCCTCACTGTGTTAGGCACTGTATAAATCCCATCACTGTGTGTCACTTGCTCTCTAAAATTCTGGTAGCTTAGAAAGCACAGACATATTTTACAATTCTGCTCTCCTGTTCAGGGAAAGGTTGGGGGGAGTGAGGGCTGGGGAGGTGTTTGGCCGTTTCTTTTTTCTGTCTTTTCAAATTAATCAAGGCATAATAATGAAATAAGAGAAACTTCCCAATCAGAGTTTTTACTGGTAGACTTGATGAGGAATATCTGTCATGACACTCCTGAGCACCTTTTTTGCCATGCAAATGGTTAATTCTTTCTTTCCTCTTGTTTTTTTTTTCAGCTTCAAGAGACAGTCAAAAGGAAGTTGGAAGGTGCACGTTCACCACTCAATGGAGAACAGCAAAATGGAGTTTGTGATGGGAGCTTTTCTCCAACCAGCAAGCGGACACGGAAGGATGTGCCAGGCATCGAGGCAATCAACAGCTTGCCCAATAATTTGCCTTTGCCTGCTGTTTCTCCTCTCCACCAGCTTGACATGAAAGCTCCCCTGCCCCTGCAGAACAGTGGAACTCACGGTAGTGGTCTAGAAGAGTTGGGTGAAAATGGTGGGCTTTCTGAGATAAAGCTCCCTGTTAATGGCTGCAATGAGCTAGATGATAGTTTTAACATCCTGCAGAACAAGGAGCTAAAGCAAGAGCCTTTGGATGACTCCAACTGCATAGACACTTCTGAAACATCTCTTTCAAATCAGAACAAGCTCTTCTCGGACATTAACCTGAACGATCAGGAGTGGCAGGAGCTAATAGATGAACTGGCGAACACCGTTCCAGAAGATGACATACAAGATCTGTTCAATGAAGACTTTGAAGAGAAGAAGGAGCCAGAATTCCCCAGGCCTGCCACAGAGACTCAAGAGAGCGCAAGCGTGAAAAGCGACCCATCTCACTCTCCATTTGCTCATGTCCCCTTAGGGTCTCCCCAGGTGAGGCCGTCTTCTTCCGGCCCTCCGTTTTCCAACGTCTCCACAGCCTCCAGCATAGCTTCTGTGTCCAGCGCCCCTCCAGCCCCGGTCCCTGCTGGCTCACCAGCAAACTGTGTTGTGCAGTCCCCTCAGACTCCCAGCCAGGCTCACACTCCGGGCCAGACGCAGCCGCGCTCTGGGAATGGCTATCTCATGAACGCGGCAGCGGCGGCGACCGCGGCAGGATCGGCGCCTGGGCCGGTGAACATGCCGAGCGCTGACTTGTCTCCAGCCGAGCAGCTCAAGCAGATGGCAGCCCAGCAGCAGCAAAGAGCCAAGCTCATGCAGCAGAAGCAGCAGCAGCAGCAGCATCCAAATCAGCCCTCAAGCTGGTCACCTGTGGGGCCTCCATCTAGTCCCTACGGAGGACCTTTCAGTGCAGACAAACCAAATAGTCCAATGATGTATCCTCAAGCCTTTAACAACCAAAACCCAATAGTGCCTCCTATGGCAAACAATCCCCAGAAGACCACGATTAATAACTACCTCCCTCAAAATCACATGAATATGATCAGTCAGCAGCCAAATAACCTGGTCACAAACTCCTTGAGCAAACAGCCCAATATGCTTTCTTATGGGAACACCAAACCTCTGACCCATTTCAATGCTGAGCTGAGTCAGAGGATGACCCCACCGATGGCAAATCCCAGCAAGAACCCTATGATGCCATACATCCAGCAGCAGCAGTCCCAGCAGCCACAGATGCAGGCTCAGATGGCGCACCTGAGCGAGGAACAGAAACGCATGCTCATCATGAAGCAGAAAGGAATGATGAATCAGCCCATGGCATATGCAGCACTTCCTGCCCTTGGTCAGGTAAGCGTGAGTGCACAATGTGTGGGCAACCAACAAGAGGCTGATGTGAAGGCTTAGTATCTCTTTGTACAGTCTCCTCCACCCTCCTCCTCTTTCTTCTGGAAAATGTGGAATGTCATTGCGGATGCTTCCCGGGCTTTTCTTGTGGTATTGGAGCTTCATGATTTTAAGAAACAAATGATGTTGCATTATGCTTTAGACCTGTTGTTAATTCACTATTTTTTTCTGAACTAGCGCTCTGTCCCTGTGTTTCTACTGATGAGTGCTTAGGGCCACTTCGGGAAGTTTTGGGTCAGAAGCTGCTCTTCCTTGGAGGCTTTGTTTCTTTTTTTTCATAATGTAAGGCTTGATGGTTGTTGATCCCAAACCACATGGCTTAGTTGCCACAGTGGAGTTAGCATTGTAATAAAAGGACAGAGTGGCTGGTCCCTTCTTCCCGGGGGAGAAATGAAGCCAGCTTTACATAGGGGATTTGGCATTTTGGCTTCAGGAACAAAGGAAGGACATTTTGGGTGCTGAGTGCCTTTGGTTTCCACTGGAAGAAGTAAGGACAACTGAATGCTTTTAGTGGCCCTCAAACCATGGTGATGAGATAGTTTGTTCAGGGACTTTCAAGCAGTCTTTAGCAACATCAAGTGTTTTATTGTTGTGGATCTGTAGTGTCCTTCAGCGAGAGGCTAAAGCCATGTTGGCTTGAGTGGCTTGGCATCACTGTCTCACATGTATTCCATGCTAACCTCTGGAGCAGCAGTTGCCAGGCTTGGGGAATGCTTTGTAATGAGTTAAAAACCAACTTGAATAATGGTTACAGTAATACCCTGTCACCTCCTGGGTCAGTAGAGTATTCTTAGTTGTGCAGCCCCTGCAAAGATCTTCCCACTGGTGTCATGGAAAGGATTGAGAATAAATTTTCTGAACGTTGTTTTGAGAGCTTTAAAGTGAATTAAACTTAATAATCAATTCCTAAAGTAGGTGATGCCTTCACAGAAGTTATGTGCCACCTAAACATGTCAGGAATTCTGATATAATAGTACAATAATAAAATTATTGGTTGATGGTCTTAGCATAACAGCTTTTCATCAAATTAGCTGTTTCCACACCACCTACAAGGAATATTTCTTTCTGAGCATGGTCTAACTGTGAGTCACACTGTAATGCATGTAGAAATACAGCAAAATTTGTCATTGCTTCAGCTTGTGGAGTTTGGGGATCTACCACTAAGGAGGAGTAAGAGTTTTACCAGGTCAGAGCCCATCACATATTATTTTAAATTAATTGCAAAGCAAAAAGAAATGTTCATCTGCCTCCTGGTTTTGATTCAGGATGTATGGTGACAGCTCAAAGGTTTGTATTTTTATATTAATTCTGCTTACCTCTTGCATTAGATGTAGCTGGTCTAAAGCCTCTTCTTTTTGGGAAGGCTTATCTAGAGAAATATTGCAATAATGACATGGAACTGAGACTGTAATCGGAGATACAGATTTGTCAGATTGCAACAGAGGTAGAGAATGTTTGGTCATGCTGTGTAATGCTTTATTGTCTTCTGTTGTTGTTAAATTTGTTGAACTCAAAGGCACGGCAAACAGTTGAAAGGATGAACTGTCTGTGTGAAAGTGTTAATGTCATCTCCTTCTTTTCATAGGTCGAGAAATTCATGTTGATATCTCTCTGCAATTCCCCAGTATGAATGGGAAGCTGAGGTTTCACATATCTAATCTCACTCAGTTCCTTTTTTTTTATGTAGGAAAAACTAGATATTTGGATACAACTAGACATTCTTCCATAAACAAGTCCAGATATTAAGTAATTTCTGTGTCATATAAAGAAGAAACTTAAGGCAGAGCCATACTTTGTTATGTATTATGTGCAATTCACATTTATTGATCCAGTTGGGATGAGGGACTTCTTGCTTTTGTGTAGGCGTAGAAAGGTCTCTTTAGTACTTGTGGAACCCACTTGCCAACACTGAAGGGATTTTGTTTGGTGAGGAAAGTTGAAATAATAGATTTCTAACTGTGATATATTTCTTCCTTCTTTCTCTCCCTGATTCCCAGAAAAGCATTTTTCCCTGGAAAACTTGAAAACTTATTATTTTAAGATGTGCTTGATGGAACAGATTGTTTTTGCAGAAGTGGTAAAAACGATATGTTGATATTGTTGAGTTAAATCCAGGCTAATGCAGATTATCTGATTCTACTGCTTACTGCAGGATGCTGATGGTCACATATGAAAAATAAGGAGATTGCAGTCTTTAGTTTGAAATACATTTCCGAATGTAAAATGGATGTATCTTTCTATCAGGTTATAGTTTCTTCTTTCTTTGCAGTTTTGGGGTTTGATACAGAATTGTAAAGGTGTGTTTTTGTGTTAAATTATCATGATGTTTTAACAAATGACATTTAAGGGGAAAAAGAATCTACCTATTGCATCTCATGGTTAGCAGTGACCATATATTTCTGTCAAGTTACTCTTACAAGGGCATATTTGAGAACCAAAAGCTGATTTAGGGAGCATGAGATGTGTACATAAGCACCTTGTCTTATTTTCTGTGTTACTGCTATAAAATTTGGATATGGCTTAGTTTTGTGCATATGTGCAGACACTAATTAAACCCATTCTCATTTGTGCCTGAGGTTGTAATAAGCAGCATTTTGACATGAACTCATTGCTTCAGTTATTGAGCTTATTTTTAGTGAGACACACGATTTTTTCAGTGCAGCTGGGACCTTGCAAATGCTCTGTGGAGGTCAGCTGGCCGTGACTGTCCTATTAACGTGTCAGTGCTGGTACCCTGGGTTTGTGTCTTGGGCATGCTGAGCATCACTATGTACTCCTGTAAAGAGAGGTGAGCAGCCAGAGAGGAAGCCTTTCAGCTCAACATATCTGTGAGGGGTTGGACAGGCAGAGTGCTAAATTAGCAGCTTAGCTAGCAGAACCAGTATCCAACAGAAGTAGGACTTCTCTAAAGGCTGTGCACTGTCGGTATTGAAACTCTTCCTGTCAGATGTGTTAGTCCTTTGCTTTTCTGTGCGGATCCAGGGCTGGTACTAGCACTGGAGTTGTAGCCCTCAACACGTTATTGCTGAACAATCCATATACCCTGAACCATTATGTCCCATATCTTATGCTATAGCTTGTTTCTCTTCAAAGGAGCACTGGATGGGGTGTTTTTCCACAAAGCAGATACTGGTTTGGATTTTTGAGTCAGGGTTTTTTCCCAGGGGTGGCAGCTGAAAGCAATTCTGCTGGTTTTTTTGTGGAACTGAGTGTTAAAATTCTTACCCATCCACATCCAGCAAAACCCTTGGTGGATCCTGATCCACTTTTCTTCTGCATGGGTCTGTCCTCCTTAGAGTGTTTCCTCATGCGTGACTGTTCTCTGCTTGGTCAGGTTTGTATTTAGAAATCCCTGCTTTTGCTTTGTCCCACATACCATGATCTGCCCTAAACCCAATTGTTTGTGAGTACTTGGTATGTGTTGCCCTTTAGCCTCTTGCTTTTTCTGGGTGTTTCTTTCATTCTTGCTTAGCTGTGGCTTATAGGCTCAACCAGCAAGTAGATTTTCACAGGGCTGGTAACTTGTTAGGTATTTGAAGGATGGAAGTCTTCTGCTCTTCTGGTTCTCATGTCATAATAAAAGAAATCAGTTTCACACCAAGATGCAACAGGGACTTTGTGATGTGATTTAAGAAATAAAAGCAAGCAAGCTTGAACCAACCTCCTTCTCTCAAAAATTAGAGCCTTGTTTAACCTAAAATGTTTCATTAAGTTTTTGAGGTGTATGTAAGGTTTTGTGGGATGCACTTCTTTCTTTTTTTCCTTAAACCAAAAAGTAACTCCAAATTGAGGAAAAGTGAAAACATTTTCTTTGGGAAATTTCAGAATAATTAATCATGCCTTTTCTAGGTTCCAGCTGTTCAATATGTATGCATAATGGTAAGAGAAAAAAGCAGCCCAATGGAATAGATATTGAATGGCTGAGACAATTTGATATTTGGAGCCAAGTGTGTGAGGGAAAGTAATGAGAGGTTGAAACAAAACAGAATTCTCTGTGGGTGTAAGAAAAATAAAACTAGACTGCAGCTCTTTGCCTGCATGGGACTGTGAGGATGCTGCAATTATAGTTCCTATCGAAACCACTAGTTATGTTGTTTGAAATTGGAGGGATGTGAATGAAGGGGAGAAATGACACTATCCTGCAAGAATACCCTCACATTTTCTTTTCTGTCTTTTGTTTTAATCATACAAATTCAAGATGTATCATCTGCTCAGACTGGTTTTGTATGCCTAAGATAAAGAAAGATGTATGTCCAGAGAACATTTCCAAAACATAATCGTCATTGTCCTTTCAAAGTGGAAAGGTGTGTTTCTCTCTGGAATTGTAAAAGAGATTTTACAATTTTTTGAAGGTTATCTTTGGGATAGTGAGAAAAAGAGATTGTTGATGTTCTGGGATTTGGCCTTTTTTAAAAGCCTAACTGAAAGTAGAGAAGAAAGGCTACAGATTTGTATTCACTGCGTGAAACTGTGGCAGAGTCACAACTGTCTTTCCAGATTTTAGGGGGGACAGGCTGGAGTGGAAATAATGATGGAGACAGTGAGGATCACTTGCTGGACAGCCCATAGATCCATAGTGAATGCCTGTCTATGCTGTGTTTGACATGCAGACACTGTTTTCCACAAGATGCAATCCCTGCCTTTTACAAATGTCAGAATTTGCTCCCTGGAAATCAGTCTCCCATAGATTTTTAAGGACAAGTGGGTTAACAAAATGTGTTTGCATGGATTCTGACCATCTCACCAGGAAATCTGTAAACAGTAGCCTGGCCTTCTTACCATTTCTGTGGTCATCTGCCCATGGTGCAGACTGAATCGTAGCTTGCACTTGGATAATATTTCAGAGTTTTAAATTTGTCCCTGTGTAAATTCTGTATGTCCATTACTGTTCTTAACGTTACCTTTTTCTGGAGTGGAGACATTTAGAGTACTTCTGGCCCCTGTATTCATTTTCCTTCCATATTTCCCAAGTTTGCCGGTTTGCTTCTTAACATATCAAAAATATTAATCTGACCTTAACTTTGCAGGAATCTATATTCCTGTGTTTAAATTCATGAATATATAAGTCTGAATGTCTTAAATGTCAACTCATGCCCCATAACACTGGTGGTCGGAAATACTCAGAAATTCTAAAATTGCTTTAAAATCAGGAGCTCATAAAACTAATCCATCTCGGGGATGGTGGTGGTAGTTATCTTCCTGTTTTCTGAACTGCTGGGATTCTTGATTTCCAACTATTCTTTATCCATCTGGGACAGGAGTTTACTTTTTAAAGTAAAGCTTTGATTCTCCCTTATCCCCTTTGACTCTAGAATATGAAAGTGAAGGGAAAAGCTGTCAAATTATAAATCTTACAATGTCATTATAAATTAATGTAATACTGGGATTTTTTTTACCCCCATTTCAGTCCCATTCTGTTCATGTGGTACCCAGCTGCACCATTAAGGTTATGATGCAACTCCAAACCTCTTACTTGGAAGCTTCCCTTTGGTTGTGCTTGTATTTCTAAGGTGTCACGTAGTCCTTTTAGAAAAGACACATCAGAAAAACAAATAACACTTTTCCCAAGTTGCTGTCTGTACTGAATACACAGGTGAAGTAATTGCTCTGTGTGGACCAAAATTCCTTCATTTGCCACCACCAAGGAGGCTGTGTGTGCACTGGATTTACTACACATTGCAGTTCATGGCAGGGATAAAATCAGCAGCAGCTCCTGACCAGATTTAACAGTACAGATCCAGTGCTAAGGAGGTCTCTCTTCCAGAGACACAAGGAAGATCTCATCTTCCTTCTCTGCCCAGTCTTCCAGGTCTCACGCTGATCACACTGAGGTTGGTAATCAGCTTTCCCTTGCTGGTAATGGGAGTCAAGCAAGCCTAGAAACTAATTTTGGAAGAGAAGAGGCTTTGCTGGAAATGTTGGGGAAGGCTTTGCAGCTGTCAATCCAGTTTCTGTGGCATGGGTAGTTCTGCAGAGGACACCTTCTGAGGCAGCTGACTGCAAGAAACAGCCAGACACGTGTTGTGCACATCTGCTGTGAGCAAGGAGGGGGCATTTCACAGCAGCCTTCTGCTTGTGCTTACTGTGTGGTTTGGATCTGAACACACTCAGACTTAGCACATTTCCACAGAATAACCATTTGAAGTGGGGGGTTTTCCTTATAATTTTTGAAGAGCGGAATATAAATAAATAAACTATTATACTTCATCAGGCATACAACAATGCACTTTTGATTATTGGGAGTTGGATCCTTACTGCTCACTGTACTGATTGTGAGAGATGAACCAAACTGCCTCCTTTCAGGCTGCATTTCCACCCTCAGCAGCGTTTCTAAGCCTCAGTGTCATTTCATGTATCTGTGCTGACATTAGATTTAAAATTGCCTTTTGACTATTCTGTTCTGCAGGGAACAAACTGTTAGCAAATCCTTTTGCTAGGAAAGCCTCTTCTGGGTAGTCAGGGAGTTTATTCTCCAATTTAAGAGTAGTCTCATTGTCTTTCCTACCCTTTGTAAAGAGAACAGGAGATGGATTAAAAATTAACCCTTTCTCTTTTTTCCATCTCCCTTCCAAAGTAGGGGCTTATACAAGCTGAGATTCAATTCCAAGCAAACCTGTAAGGTGGGGTTTTTTGTGTATTTCAGGCAGAGCTTCATTTTACATATAGAAATATTCTTGCATCAAGAATTATTCTTGAATAAGCAGTACCCTCCCCATGTTGTCTTTACTGTGGAAAGGATGGAATATCTTTGCTGCTTAACTTGGTTAAATAGGTTTCATGCAGTTTCTGCTCCACGGTGATCACCCAGCCTGTTCAGCCATGGACCTGCTTTCCTTCCCCTGCCTTCTTCCTCTGCTTTAATTTCCCTTTGTTAAGGAGCTTGCAGCAAGAAAACTGCCTATCAAATAATCAATCAATAAGGGTAAAGTTTATCCTTTAATTAAAAATACTATTTTGAACTATTAGTAGATTGTGATTATCTTAAAAGTAAACTCCATCCCGTTCTTCACTTTCTTTTTCTGTGACATGTAGATGACTCCTTCCCTGCCCATACTCAGGTAAACAGAAGAAGAGACACCATCAGGGGGGGTAAATTATTAAAAGTCAGCATGGGGTTCTCCTTCCAACAGAGGGCTTTTTGCTGACTCCCCATGCTGTACACATCCTCCTTTGCTGTCTCCTGCATCCCTCCTCTTTCCTGGGAATGGCACTGGCTTTTGGTGAGGGGCAGGCCAGAAGGGCTGCCACATTTCCAAGGCTGAGCTTCAGTGCATTTAGAGAGCCAGCGTGGGGAGCAGGGCAAACTGCCCTTTGCAAGTGGGGAATCCATGGCAGTCCTTTCCAGCTGCTCCTGAAGGCCAGTCCTGTACATCTGATCAAGTTGATTAAAAAAAAACACGTTGTGAGGGAAGAAGATCTGAGTCTTTCTGCTGTGGTGGGGCTTTGTACGGGGTATCAGAGCCACATGTCAGAAGAGGTTGTGCCCACCCCAGAGGCCTTGCAGCTAATTAAAAATTGCACATAGCGACAGCTTCATTGTGGGGAGCACTGTGAAGAGCTCAATGAAATCAGAAATGCCACGGCTGAAGATGTCCACATCTGTGCTACTCTGCAAGGTGCAAGAAACTGCAGAAGAGAAGGAAGAACACGGAAAGAAGCTGAAGCATATAAACATCTTGTGGGAGACTGGGCACTGCCAGAGGGAGAAAATCCCCTGCTCTGTTGTAATCCCTGTGTTCTTTAAATGTCTTCCCTCCCTCCACCCTCCCCCAGCAGCATTTCGGTGGCACTGAAAGAGGCTGCTTGTTTATCTCGAGAGCATGAATACAGCTCAGCTCTTTTGCTTGAGAACATTGTTAAGTACTGACTGATGTTCCAACTAGGAACTTAGGATGAAGTAAGGCTCATATTTTCAGAGGAAAAGTAATAGTCCTATTTTTAGGGGCTCATTTTCACTCACCTTTGTTTACTGCAGTCCATGGCTGTAGCTCAGGAGTGTTCTGAACTTGTTAGCAGGAAAACATCACTGTGTTTTGTGAAGTTACGTGTGGAGCCCCACAGCCCTTTTTAAACTTGTGTGTACATACGCCTTTGTGGCTAGTATAACTTCTTGGATGTATATTACCGGGAGCTTTTCTGTCCCTTCTCTAAAGCAGTGTGACTTACAGCCTGCTTCTGATCCAAGAACAGCACTGTGATGTCAGGGCCAGTGTCAGCATGTTCTAAGCCTTGAGCCCAACTTCTGCTTTCTGTGTCTCTGCCTAACTTTTGTCTGTGTGAAGGAGTGCTCTCTGATGATCAGTCTATGCTCCCTGGATGGCTGGGATGTTTCAGCTCAACATGGAGGTGTACCTTCCACTTCTGAATGCCTATTTTGTCTCTTATTTTATCTACGTGGATTCTAATTCCAGTGCTTTCGAAGGTGTTTCTGAATATTCAAGGCTAGTGCTACCTAGAAGCGTTCTGTTATTGGCATTTATGTTCCCTGTAGAAAGATTTCCTAGTGTCTATGATGTGCATGTGTCCATGGTAGGAACACTTAATACTTCTTGAAAGACTGTCCCAGTAAGTGGTTAAGTGCAGACTTGGAGTCCTGCATTCAGGAGGTTCTGCCAAATCCCAGCTGATGCATCTAATTTGCTAAAGAATGTGGCTTCTGCTCTCTCAGCAAAGATTTCATTCCTCATGGGCAGTGGGAAACTTGCCCTCTTTGTATTAATGTTCACCAGCTTAGTGTTGTCTGAGACAGCCAAGTTTGTTACTAAGGAGAGAAACCAGCCTGTTGGTGCCTGTGTTCTTTGTTCTCACATAGTGCGTGTGCACATGTATTGTGGAGTCCTCCCACCCACTATTTTGCCCCTTTTTCATGTGTGTGAGGCACATTTTGCATGCATTAGCCTGCAAGCATATCTTACACATTGGGACTGAAACACCCATTCTGTGTCAACACGTCTTGCAAACAGGTGGCTTCCTCATTTACACCCAGTGGGAGCTTGTTATCAGCTCTTCCTCTGTAGTAAGAGCAGGAGCTGCCTAGAGAGGGTCAAGTGGCTCCTAAGAAAGCAAGCCCAAGTCCAGCAGCACTGTCACAAAATCATGTTTTAGTGTTTTCTCTGTCTCCTTTTCACTTCTGTTTCACACTTGTGCAATAGTAAAGTCAATTCCTCACTCCAGAAGCTCTGCCTTTGGCTGCTCGTGCTAGCACCCTTCTGTAGAATCTGTTCTGCTGGGTCCCTCACTGTAAGCTAAAATCTCCCATTTTGAAAAACAGATAAACCTTTAAGATGTCTTCGGTTTCCTTATGGTATTGCAGAAACTGATGGAAAGACAATGTCTTAAAAAAGGGGAAAGAAAAATAATTTGAATGTGTCTACCTAGACAGTTTAAGGTCTGTCCTGAGAAGATGACTCCTCCTTTTGTGACGTGATGTTCCTTGTAGGCTTGAGACTTAACATTCTCAAAAGAATCTGCATTTTAAATTAATTTTTGTATTTGGTATTGCCCAGAGAAAGCAAGATTCCTGAGATTGCCCAACATGCACTTTCCAGAGAATTGTTTTTCAGTGTGTACTTCTTTCCCTCTGAATCCAGCAGCTTAGGGTGGAGAGGATTTTTTTTTGTGGGGTTTTTTTGGTGGTTCTTGTTTGGTTGGTTGTTTTGGTTTTCTTGACTCCAGGAGCCATTTTTCTTTCTTTCCCTGTAGGTTCTCTGCTCAAGTTTACCCTCTGTTTCCCCTCCTTCTCCATTTAATAGCACAGGACTTTTTTATTTTTTTTGTATTGTTGCAGTGCACAGGAAATCACTGTAGACACCACAGATTTCTGTGGTTTTATACTTCTAGCAGATGGAAATAGTATGAAATATCTGTCATCATAATAAATGTTTTTTTTAACCAACCATGGGACCAATGAAGGACTGGAGGATCTTAGCTATAATCTCACTAATGTGGTGGCACCATCCCTGTGATAAATTAGGCCTCTCCACCTGCAAGTCTGCCCACTAATCCATCTCAACCAGGACTTGAATGTTCCAAACTATGGAACAACATCACTGGATCAAGATTGTTTGTAGTGTGCCCTTACCACAGATGGCTAAAACAAAACTAAGAACAGAGGAATTTTCTATTGTTAGGTGCTCCGTGACACGTAGTTTCATATACCTTGAGGATTTGTCTCTGGCAAGAGAAGGCAGTAAATTAAGGTTACAAAACCTTGCAGTCTTACAGATGGAAAAGGAATTTTAAGTGATTTTTTGGGAGAGTGACTTTTAAGTTTTTGTTGCCCTTCGTGCCATGTGAAACTGGTCTCATCTCTTGGAGACAGCTTCACTGTTCCTGCAGAGACACCTATAGAACAGAAATATTTAAAGCCTTTTGAAAAATTGCTGGAATAGTTACTATGTACATCACAAACTACACAATGGATATGGAGTAATAGTAAAATTTAATGTATGTGCTCACTCTGAGGCAGTGTTTACCTCATTCATCTCACTACATGGGGCTGCTAGTCCAGTACCAAGGAGAAGCTTTCCTGTGGTTTTGAGAGGTACCAGTGGTTCATCACACACTTGCTCACATCCCCCAACCTTACTCTACACAGTAAAAGAGAACATGGTGGGGAAACTGTATGGGACAGTACCAAAAATCTTGTGTATCTGAAGCAGGTGAAGCTCTGCGTGTCAGCTGGAGATGTCAGGCATTTCACACCATGACACAAGAGAAGTCACCTGCTGTGCCGCTGTAGAAATTTCCCCTTGCATTTGCCCAGTTCCTGCACCTGGTTTGCAAACAGTGCAGAGATTACATTTTCAGTCCTTCCCAAAACAGGGATAGGAGCAAAAACCACCAGCAGAAAAAATAATCCTTGACTCTGGTTACATAAAGGGTGGGCTGTTTTCCAAGGGCCCTGCTGAAAGGGACACAGGTGTCACCTGTAGGCGCACTTGCAGGCAGCCTGCTTTGGCTGGGGAAGGCCAGCCTGTCAGATGCACTGCATGCCTAGGATTTTTGTGCTAATGGAGCAGTGAAAAAGGCTCCAGTTTGGCATCTGGGAGGGGGAAAAGCACGGGTACCAGTGTAGTCCTTGAGGAGAAAGCAGCTTGTGGAAGGAGCAGAGCCCTTAAGCTCTTCCTGCCTTGGAGTAAAAGCTGTACTGCTCACACCATGCACATGTGTGTGCTGTGCTGTGAGCAGGATGTTTTCCACTGCAGATGGGCAGGGAAAGCTGAATAAAGACCAGCAGAACCCAGACCTCTTATGGCTTGTTATCCACTCACCTATCTGGAGCATCCTGCTTGCCTGCTCTGCTTCCCAGCCACTTCACAAGCTTTGTGCCAGAGAGGCTGTGTGTGCTTTGGCTTCTGGGCAACGTAGGTCAGAGTAGAGTGGAAATGTCGGGGCTGTAACCTAAGCAGAGCTCCCAGCATTGTGATTCCTGTAGCAAACAGCAGCTGTGAAGTTGCCAGCATAGATTGGGAGCTCCCCTGGGTGCACTCCAGCATTGCTGCTTCACCAAAGACTTATGTGTCTGCTTTCCTCTGCCTCTGCTCAGGTTCTCTGGTCTAGGTACAGTGTACTGGGTCAAAACCCCCAAAACATTAATGTCAGTAAATAAGTTGGTTTATTAAGGCTTGTGAGGAGCACATTCCTCTAGAAAAAAACATGGACTTCTGAAAATCATTGTGGCCAAGTCTGAAACCCACATAGTGCAGAGGACACTGAACGGCAGGGCACTGTTTTGTTTTTAAGGTGGTCTTTTTTCACCTATTGGATTTCTCAAAGAAAAGAATGTGGGTTATTGTGATCGGTTTTCAATTAATTGAGAATTATGTGGTCTCCCTCTGTCCTCTATTTTTCTTACATATTCCATCACTTTTATTTTCCTCTTGATAGACTGTGCTTTGCCTTTTCAACTTGGTGAGAGCTTTCTCACCTACACAGCCCTAGTCAATGGGAGCACTTACATAAGGGCTGCACAGTCTGCCTCTGTGGGTCTTAATGAAATTGGAGAAATGGTGGGGGTTTTTTCCTAGTTCCTTGGGATTACATTCTTCTTTCTCAAAGAGTTTTTTTTTTTTTTTGCCCCACAAAATTAGATCACCACTATGCAAAAAAACGACCCACTGTGATCACAGCTTCATTGCACAATGCCTGTGCTTTCTTGAATGTTGTTCCCATCTCTTCAAGATTAAGTAAGATCCAGTGGGTTGGACCTTTGATCTGCATAATAAAGGGCAAGGAAGCAGTTTGTAAATCCTGCCTTTCCATCTTTATTCTTTGCAGTTTGGGACCTGAAGGCTTGAAATAATTTTTGCTTGCTAAGAGGAAACTTTATGTAATATATGTGGAGATACTATTATGTTAATTAGTGTTGTTAGGAAAAATCAATGTGTGTAAGTCATCCAACAGCAAGCAATGATCTTCTCACAATCAGCAATTTATCATGCGTTGCCAATGCAGGAGGGCTAGGACTATTTTATTCAGATAAATTTCTCATTCATTTAGTCAGTAAATCATGGTGCACTTCATGATAGTAATTTTTAATGCGACTGCATTTTGTTAAGTTTTAATCATGCATAATGGATTTTATCTGACAATGAGGTCAACCTATAGTCTCTTCCTCTGTCATTTGTATCTTACCATCCCATCATGGACAAGATCACAGTCGTACCCAGACGCCCCACATGCGAGGGGGTAGGGAAATACAGGAAGCACAGGAAGATGAGCAGTTGAGGCTTAGGTGAAGATTTACCCTGGGTGGAACAACAACAGATTATACTTGCTTTGTTTTTGCATCTGAGTGTAATTGAATTTGTTTGAAAACTGTTTGCACAAGCTCTCCAATGATGCTTTTGAGCTGACCAGTTTAAGTCAGGGCTGTGGGAGCACCTTTAATCAACTGGATACCCTGGTAGGGATGCAGCTGAGGCTATTTTTTTATGCATTCTATGGTGAACTTTTTCACTGGAAAAGCAGTAGAAGATGAGACGTGGAAGTGAGGCAGGGGACCTCTGTGGTTTTCAATGAGAGATAAGCTCATCTTTTCAGTGTCTTCATATTGAGTTCAGCTCTGCTGTGACTTGCTCATTTTTAAGCTAGTAGAAAAAGCCCTGTTGTCTTCATCTACAAGAGGAACGTGCCCTGGATCTGCCTTGCGGCTTCAATACAACCCTGCTGTTCTTGCTTATGTTTCTGAATGGCTGTGGAGTGTTTCCATTTGCTTCTTATATAAGAAGTATGATTTGATGTTCTTCCCCTCTGAAGCAAACTATAGCTGTCTTTCCTCTTTCCTTTTCTGGTGGCTTCCCTATGTTTTGCTCATCTCCTTTCTCCCTACCTCCCCTTGAAATCTTTGTTTGTTTTCCTTTCACTCTTGTCTTCTTTTTTTTTTTTTCTTTTTTCCTTTTCATCAACCAAAAAGACTCTCACTCTTCATTCACCTCTATAAACATAGTAAGCTCTTGTCCACTGAAAGGGGGGAGTGTAACAGAGTACCAGAGATGCTGTTCTGTTTCAGGTTCTGGTGCTGTCCCATTGATGTGGGGGTTGAGCAGTCTCTGATGAGCTGCTTGGGCTGGATTGCTTGTTCCAGGCATGGGGAGGAATGCTGTCAGTCCTCACTGACTGCTACAGCAGTCCCACTGCGGCAGAGATGACGCTGCATCTCTCTGCTCCTGAGAGTCACAAGTCTGTGGTTACACAGTCTGGTCCAGGCTTATTAAGCCCCTGCCCCTGGGGCAGAGACCTGCATCTCCTGTAGGTTGTCCTGCGCTCTTCTGGCACTGGGGCTGCCTCTCGCTGTCACATGGTCACCTGCATGGACATGGCTTTGTCTGCTTCCTTTCAATGGATGTAGCCTTCACATGAGATGAGGAGATCATTTAGAGAGGTGCTTGAGTTCCTTTGGGATGAAAGGCACTATATGAGTATAAAATCCTCTTAATGCCCCAGAAGGCTGGCCATGGATCTTGGAAGAGCTGTTTCAATTCTCCCTCCAGATCCCCTGATTTCTTTCTTTTGTTGTTCCTCTGAGGGAGTGACAATCTGAAGACTGATGACCCTTTCTCTTACCGCAGAGAGGGGGGAGAGAAATATAATTGTCCACAATTTTTGTGGGAGGTTTTTTCTCCTGTATCAAATGATGAGGATAAACTTGTGTGTTCTGATGCTGTGACTCATCACCTTGTGATGGCTTCCACGTGGAGCCTGACCTGCTCTTTCTAGGTTGGACTCTCTGCAGTTACACTGGTAAAAGTCAGGAATAATCATTGAAGATAATGAGTTTACACAGAAACCATTTTAGGAGAAAAAAAAAAAAAAAGGTTGTTTGTTTGGTAAATGGAAATTGACTAAACCTCCTCTGTTTTAGGGTTTTTTATTGGTTAGTTAGTTTGTTTTAGCTTATTTTTTTAATATTGAGGAGAAGAGCAACCTAAAAGCATTTAGTGTCTTAGGAGGTTTTTAGTATCTCTCTGTGTCTTTGTCTCTCTAATGCAACTTTGCCTACAGCCTCATGCATTAGCAATGCAAAGCAGATTTTGAAAGCCAAGGGAATCCAGGCTCTTCCAGATGAACACTGATTTTAAAAAAGATAAAAATCTAGAAAGAATAAAGGTTGTCCAAGTGGCATATGGTATGACAGTGACCCTACTGTAAGGACAGATGTACAGAGCTAATGGTAATCCTATACTGGAGCCAGATAACATTCTGAGGTTAGGAAATCAAAGCCCCATGCTTTGGCTTAGCAGAGAATTAGCATGTGGAGCCTGAGTTAGTTCTGGAAAAAGGGCAATTCAGTTCTTAGTCATGTTGCATTTTGGGCTTTCAGCTTCGGTAGCAGCAAGATCCTACCCCATCCTGTGCAGGAAAATCAGACCCATGCAGTTTGACCAGGGAACAGAGTGTGTTTAGTAAAGCTTCAGTGTTTAGATGGGTTTGTGGAGAAGGTGTATACTGTTTCTGATAATTAGTTCAGAGCAGTTCATGTCTGTTACTGCAAAAACAGGTCATATGGTGCTTAAGAGCTGTGTTAAGTTGGGGAGTCAGTGCTGATATTCAAAGCAGAGGCTGCTGCAGTTGGTACTCAAGGGATGCTTTGGGGGCTTTTTTGCATGGGGACCCTAGAAAGTATCCTGCAGCAAACTAATCCTCAGGCTTGTACAAGAGCCACCTCTCCACATGGAAGTTTAATGTCCTTTAATGACACAACCGAGTCCCAGAGCTTGTTATTGCAGCCATGGTTCCCTGGAGTCCCAGCACAGGCAACCCTTCGGCCGCCAGGTTTTTGGAGCAGCTTCAGGTGGTCAAGCACTGTGCAAAGGCATGTTCTTCTCCCAGAGAGAGAGAGGAGCACAGGGATGTAATTATTTCATTTTCTGGTAGTACCTGGCTTGGCGTTGAGTCAGTGAATTACATAAATTCTGCGCCTTTGTTAAAAATAGTCATAGTCAGTAATGAAAACCAAGAATTTTTTGCATTCTCTAGCAAACTGTGCCTGTCTCACCCAAGCCCACTTCTTTCTGCCCTGCTACTTGTGATGTCCCCCTCTTTCTTCTTATTTTCAAATATATTTAGCAATGACAGTTTCCTTATGTATATTTTCTGATAGCTAGTAGGTCATATTTTCTAACACATATCAGTAGCAATCCTTGGAAAACAGAAATTAATAGGGGTAGGACCATCATTTTTGGTGTAGTTTTGGATGCCTTAACAACCTTCATTTAGACTTGATTTTTAAAATGGCAAAATGATCCCAGTGTCAATGAAAAAGATGATCATCACTGAGACATTTTGACCATACTCATTACCTTTCCTTTTGTATTTACTTTTACTTTCCCACAAAGGGAGACTTTGGGTACAGGAGAAAACACAAATCTAAAATGTCTAAAGGCAACATGTGATTAAAAAGAAGACATAGTGTTTTCAGGCTTATTTTGAAAGGAAATCTCTTGGCTCAGTTGCAGAAGATAGAAAAGGATTTAAAGAATTTGTTGTTGTTAAAAGCCTATGTACATGCTTTGTATTGGATCATTATTGGTCAGGAATTGGGACCTGTCACATTTTTTCCTATATCCTATCAGATGTTTTCTACTGAGCTTGTCATAGGATCTGGATCCAAGTACAAAAATAATGTTATGACTGAGTCATTGTATCTCAATCACTCCAAAGTTGAACTGCTTTGTCTCTTTAAAAGACGCACGTCAGATTTTTTTTAATACGATCTTTTTGATGGATTTTTGGGCTTATTCATTCCTTCAGAAGCAAGCCTGGGTGTTTATTGTCATTTCTGTTTGCGTTTTGCATTCAAATGGTGGTGTTATTAAAAAAATATATTTTTTTAATTGGCCTCAGCGCGTATCTGTCTTTGCTTTCCTGTCGCATCATCTGCTGCTTGTTTCCCCCCTGCAAGCAGAGTTACATTGTCTTGCTTGGAATAATGCATGATGGGGGAAAAGAGGAAACTCATTAAAATACTTAAACCAGGAAATAGTCCACTTACACAATCCCCTCTTGTTTTTGATGGTGTCCCTGGAAGCCCAAGCACGGTTAGTCATTTCTGCACGCACAGGCAAACAGCCATAGTGAATATTTAAAATGCAGTCTGTTAACAGAGTATCTATACTGGGTTTTGTTGCAAGTGATGGATCACTAATAGTTTCAAACTCAGAGGCTGGGAACTTCTTTTGTAAATTGAAGAGGATTATTTCATGCTGTTGGGCATCCCTGTCAGAATATAAAAGTCTATTAGCAGAGATGGGATTGTGCACCCAGGAGTTGCTTGAAACAAAATATGTAATTTACTAAAAACATACATGTGTAGCAAAAATTGTACCCAACAGCCAAGATTTCAGCTCTGTGCTGCTACTCTCAGATCAAGCCCGTGTACAGACTAGACAAGAATGCCCAAACACCTTCCAGAGTTGGTAAATTTGATCAGAAACAGTGACAGATAAATGTAATCCCTGTTACCATACCTATATTCCCGGTTTCACAGGCATTGGCTGTTAACCTTTCAGATTATCAGACCCAAATTCAGAATATGCAAAGAAAATGTAATAAGTATTTAATTTCCCCTGTTTATCACCCTGTATCTATCAGAGTTGTGCTAAAGGGGCTTTTGGTCCCCGTACCACCTCTCCATAGCTGAGTCAGGGCTTGATGTGGCACTGGAATTTTGGGAAATCCCTATAGTTCTGGGGACTTAAGGACTGTGCCTAGGAATCATAGCCCCTTTACTTAAGTCAGTAATCTTTCTAGAGGAACGTAGATACTCTTGGAAAGAAGGTTGTAATTTTTTTAGAGAAAGATGGGCAGCCAGCTGCAGGACATATCTTTTCCCTAGAACAGATGAGCATTTATTGCTCATCAGAGTAGACCAAGAAGGCTCCAGAGTGGCAATGTTGTCTTGGCCAGAGCTGAACTGCTCAGGGTCCCTCCAAAACAGATAAAGTGTTTGTTAGCAACTCAGTCTTTGACATACTCAAATCTTGTCCTACTTCTGTGTATATACACTCCTCTTCCTTTAAATATCCCACTGCTTCTTTGAAACCTTGAAAGGGTAAAGGAATCTAGTGGTAATTGTTTCTTTCTGCTGAATGATGCCCTTAAGTGTCTTGAGAGAGAGAGGGAGACAACATTTCTCAGATTTATCACCTTTTAGTTTTGGAAGACCCTTTTGTTCCCCACTCAGTTAGTCAGGGAGGTATAAAGGTCCTTGTGTGTGTTGCATGGCAGCCCTGGATAAGCCTTTGCCCTCTTCTTCTGACAAAAGCGTGGTGAATGGAGGGAGACTGGGGCATTCACAGCTGGCATAGAAACCTTCTGAAATATTGAAGCTTCCTTGAGTATGGAGTAATTGGGACCTCCAGAGTTCTCAGGTGGATGTAGAGTGGAGATCAGTTCCCCTCTTGTTGAGCAGACAGATTATTACTGGGAAGTGTGCTTTGCTACAGCTCTCCTTGGGTTCCTCAGCCCTCACTCCCAATATAGCTGCTAAGGACCATTCTTAAACCAAAGAGGGATTTCTTCCCCTCCATACACTAAGGTCAGTTTTGCAAAGAATTAAGCAGAAGTGAGATAGATAAAGGAGCTGAGGACCAGACATCATCTTCCAAGGTGGAAAATATTGGAGTACTCATCAAACCCCAGGAGAGAAAGAAGGTGCCTTTTCCTGCCCTGTCTCTGAATGTGCAAGTTCTGGTATCTTCAATCTCCTTGACCTTACCTATGATGAGTCCACATCTTTCTAATTTCCAGAACTGTCTCACTTAAGGAAAGGGAGATTTGATCCTGACTAGCTGAGAGGCTGAAAAACAGCAGAGAGCATGTAAGGGCTATGGACACAGGCAACTATTTCTTAGTTTTCTTATTTGTGAGCTAGGATAGTGTGTAGCAATACTGACAACTTCATATCAAAATGTATTAAAATACAGAGATTCCTACTGGGCTAGCTTTGAGCCACATCTCCCCAGAATTCAGCCACCCACAAATGAGGCCTCGACACCTTCAGCCAGACGCTTTTAAACTTAGTGAGAAGATTTGAGAAAACTTTCTTGAAGAGTGTATATTTTTTTGTACATATGGATTCCTTTTTCTCTGTAAGGAGAAGAGGCTGTTCTGTGCAGCATGAACAAGAGAGTGAAGCAGCAACAGGAATTAGACTGAATTTTCCCCCATCAGTGGAGAGATCACTTTAGAGTTCCACCTTGTTAAATGGCTGGCTGAAATCATGCATGATTAATGGACAAAATGAAAATTAGATTATGTGTCTTTACTCTTCCTGTGACCTCTACTTTCTCCTATATCAATTGAAAGCAGTCTGTAGGGGGAAAAAAATAAAATTAAAATACTGCATAAATATCCAGAGGAGAAGGGGCAGGGGAGAGGAAAGGTGCCTGTAAATTGTATGCTGTCCCCAGAAATCATGGCTTCCGAGGTATGAATCCTGCAGTGCTGAAGCCTGGGGAATTAAAATGTGGAACAAATGCCAAAGTTTCAGGCTGCCTGTCAGTAATCAGCACGTATGTCAATCACCCATGTGGAACTGCATCTTATGGGGAATTTTGTTTCCCTGCTGCAGCTGCACACAGGAGGTGACCTGTGGTTCAGACACAGTCAAGTTATTGGAACAAATGTTTTCCCCCTCCCAGAAAGAAGTTTTAGTGTGTTGCCCATCTTTGGACTCCTGTTTGGGCTATAAATTTGAAGATATGAGTCTTAAGGCAGAGGGAAATCACTTCTTGCCTGCAGGCATGGGGTTCTTTGGCAGTTTTGACATCCTTCAGTGCTGCCTTGTGATCAGAGCATGGATCTCTGCATCCACTCAGGGGCACCTGCATGTATGGAGGCACCAGGAGCCTGTCCTCCTTTCATGCCTCAGCCTGTAATATCAGGAAGCAAAGGTTTTCCGTTCCAGTTACAGACTGCTTTGACAGAACAAAATGTGTCTTGCTGTGCCCTCTACAACTTCATTCTTTGAGGGGAAAAATGCACATATAAATCCTATGTTCACTTAAAATAACCAAAACTCAATGTGTTACATGAATTGCTACCCCAATAACCTCAACAGGAAAGGTTAATACAGTGAAATTAAGAGCAGGAGTATAATACCAGACTGCATGAAATTGCTAATTCGCCCATTTTTTTTCCATGTGTGGCCACTGGTCTTGGGAATCCAAGGAATGTGGTTTCATTTGAAGAGAACAAAACCCACATGTGACTTCTACCTATTCCTGACTCTCAGAAGGGTTGATGAGTGAGAAATGTGCTTTCAGCTACAGGGGACAATCCATATTTTCCAGCTTACATTTTAGCATGGAGCTGTTATCTGGTGTCTTCTTTGAAAGGCCTCAGATCCTGCAAGAGTCTTAGTTTTTGTGTGTTTTGAAAAAGGCATCATCTAGGAAAGGAAAGCTTGAACATGGTACCTGCAAAAATGGGCAAATGGAGAAAAACACAAAGCTCGATGAACTAAGAAGAAATATTAGGGCCTGATCTCCTCTCTGGTGGCCAGTGGCAGGACCCGAGAGAATGGCATGAAGCTGTGTCAGGGGAGGTTTAGGCTGCATATCAGGAAAAGGTTGTTCACTCAGAGGGTGGTTGAGTGCTGGGATGGGCTCCCCAGGGCAGTGGTCACAGCACCAAACCTGTCTGAGCTCAAGCATTTGGACAATGCTCTCAGGCACGTGATGTGATTCTTGGGGCTGTCCTCTGCAGAGTCAGGAGCTGGGCTTTGATAACTCTTGCAGAGATGACTCATTCCACCTCAGGATATTCTATGATTTTAGGGATTGGCTTCCTGATTTTTAAAAATTCGGGGTCGGTTGCCCTGCAATGGTCTTTTAGTCTCCCCAGCATATGAGTAACAAAAACACTTTAAGAGACCTCAAGATTTCCCTTGGGAATCGGTAACTAGGTCATGGGTATTGTTGCTGTGAAGGTACCTGTAGTTTCCTTTAAATTGATCTGAAAATCAGAGACTTAAAGGAAGAAAAGATGGTTCTGAGCAGAAACTCTTTTTCAGGATCAGTATGTTTTTCCATCCTCTAATCAGCTTGTCCAGACTCCATGTTGTTGTCACTTGAGTTATCAGAGTTGGGCAGTCCAAAATCAAGGTGGGTAACGACACCTGTAATGATGGCCTCACATGACCCTCTTGTGCCTACCATTACACGATTCTCAACAGGTTGGTTTGGCCAGTTTCTGCCTAAAGGTTTCTGCTCTTCCGCTGTGCTACAGAAGGAGATCCCTTCTCCGTGGCATTGCTCCACAGGGGCATGCTGAGGAACCCAGGACATGGTGCACCCTTGTTCTTTGTCTCGTTCATGCCATTTTTCGTTTTGACTTTCATGTCAGTTTTCTGAGCGTATCTTATCATCTTCTAATGGTTCCTTTAGTAAAGAGGGAGCCCTCTGAGGGTATGTCTCTGCTAGAGCTGTCTGTTGCTACAGGAAGTGAGCAACATAAGTGAAGTGACCTCTGAAAATCATAGTGGGAGACCAAGTACTGTTGAGTCCAAGAAATTTTATTTTGAAGTTACTCCTCACGGTCAGTCTGGTCCCTGAGAAATCTGTCTCTATTCCTGCTGCTGTTCTACAGCGAGTGTGTGATCTGTAGTTCAGCTTGCTTCCTGTAAAAATCATCCTCTGGTTTGAGGGGGAAGTTAATGCTTCAGAGAACTGCAGAAAACAGTGGCCCATATCTTAGATGAGACTTGTAAAGGCTATCACTTTCTTTTGAAGCCCATTAACTCAAATGCCTTAAACAGCAAGCTCAGGACCATATTCTTTGCAGAGGTGTAGGTAGTCCTGATACGTGGCTGAGAGTTGAATACATGTATAATTGAACATACATTTCCACACAGGTATTTTGACCAGACAGTCAGCTAATAGCTCTGAATAAGATCCTCTGCCCTCTTACATGAGTTCATCTGCCACTCAGACTTGCTTAGTGAGATATATGCTGCTTTTTATGCATATAACTCTTGTTAATGCTAAGGATCATTATGAGTGTGGTTTGAGAGGTGTCCTTGCTTCATCCTTTCAGCATATAGTCCCTGAGGAGAAGGAGTTAATGTTTGTATGACATGGCTGTCCAGAAATGCTTGCAAATCAAATGCTTTCATTTGCTGTTTATGCAGGGAGAGGGGAAGACGGGGGCTGCACACCTGAAAAAATTCTCTCACCCAGCAACTCGCTTTAAAGAACAAAAAGTTTTGAGGTTTGCAGAAGCTCAAAAAGGCACTCAGTCACATCCACTTTGAATAATTTGATATGAACCTGTCTTGTCAGTTAGATATATGTCTGCAAAGTCTATTTTTAAAAAATTAGTTTTGGTTTGGTGCTATCTCCTGTCTAAACAGGGACGGGGTGTCAGGAAACCCTAAGTTTGTTTTCAGCATCTAACACAGCTGGCCACATGACATACAGTGAGTCACTTAACTTCTCTTTTTCTTCTTCTCTTACTGGTAGAACAGTTTCCCAATGTATCTTTTCTTTCATGTTGCCCATCTGTTCAGTTCTTCAGTGCCTTCTTTTTTTTTGTTTTTTGGACCAGGATTTGCATTATTCCTCCAGCAATGCATGTAGTTGGGGCATAAGGCATAGCAAGTGGTGATTGCCTGTTCAACATACAGCAAATGGGAGTGAAGAAAAGCAGAGCTTTATTTACACAACAGTTCCAGTCTGTGCCATGGCACTACAGTAAGTGCGCAGGAGGCTCGCAGCGACGCAGCTACACATGTTCTGGAATATGGGGACTCCATGTGTTGTTTTTCAGCCTCCTGGGAGAGCTTGCCTGCTAAAGTTCTGCAATCTGGATCTGCTGTGTATTCAGTGTTATTTTTGTACCAGCTGATAGAATAAAGGCTGAATAAATTTACTTCATGTTAGACGTGGCCCTCTGCAAATAAACGTACATGTTAAGAAACCCCTCCATGACATAATTAGTTGCCTGTAAGCCACAGTATCATTGTGTGGAGTAATTAGTTCTGTTTATTTAAAGGAACCCTGGAAAGCTATTAGCAGTTGCCAGTGGACCAAAAAGGAGAAAAAGGAAAGATAGAAACCCATGTGTGGTGGTTATTAGTCTCTTCATCATACTAATGGACAGCTTGTAAGAAATTGGACTTGCTATCGGTGGCCCCGAGTACCAGCAATCATGCAGGGGCATTGTTTCTCCTCATTGCTGATAAGGGCGACTTGTGGCAGCTTTGATAGGATGCTCATTTTTATCTGCTAAGTGCACGATGCTTGTAAAAACAGCAGTGGCCTTGTTACCACTTGACATGACACTAGTTTTAGCTGTTTATGCTGACACGCCACTATACTCTTTTAGAGCTTCAGCCTGGGGTCTGATTCATTAGAGAACTTCAGAAATGATACTGATACAGCATCTGGGCTTATTTCTTTATGCTCCCCACTCCAAACTAGAAGGAGAGAGTCAGTGTAGCCCAGTGGATAGTCTTCTCTTGCTTGTCACATTTACTCTCTGTGGTGAAGTAGTAGCTCTTGGAAAAGCAAATTAGGTACTTCAGTTATCTGTAGGTTGACTTACACAAAGGAGAGGGAAGGGAACTCTGTCTGTAACCCCTGAGGGATGGAAAGGAAACAGGCTCCAGCATGGATTGTGTGCAGCTGACTGGTGGCCCCAGCTCCCAGCACGGATGTTTCTGAGAGATGCTGTTGTGGCTGAGCTCAAATAGATCTTGTGTAGTTCTAGGCTTTCTGAACTCAATTGGCTCAAAAAGAGTGGCAACTACAGCATTTACTTCTGAAACCTGTGGCATTTAATATATTGGAGTTTTTTCCTACAAGATTTCTAAACGGCCTTCTATGGGCTATTAGTGAATTATTTCCCTGTTCTGTAATTGGCTTATAAATTTTACAAAGGGGTTATTAGCTCTAAAGGGTTGTGACAAATGACCTGGGAGAAGGAGGAAAACTTAGTTAAACTTTTCTTCCCTGCCTCCACTCCTAGATTTAGCAGCTGTGCTAAGTCTAGGCATGCTCTTGGTCTTTGCAAAAAAGGGTACCTGTGAGGAGATCAGTTAGTGATCCCAGGCACCAAGGAAAGGGCACCTCCTGCAAAGGGCAGGAAACCTTCTGGAGTTCCCCACTGAGACTGCAGTAGCTATTAGCTGCCCCAGTCATCTGAAACAGACACTATAGGTATAGGTAGGAGCCCTGATCTGAGCCTCTGTGCTGAGAACGGGCCCATTTGCTACCCGAAGTCCACGTGCAAGCTGGAAAGGTTCTGGTGGAAGCAAAGCTTCATGTCCCAGCTTCTGTCATCTCAGGAAAGAGGATGTTACTGCCTGCAAAAGGAGACAGTCTTTAGAAAGTGCTAGGAAACCTCTGGCAGTGGTGTGTGACTATAATCCATCTAATATCTGTCAGGGCTCCTTTGTCTGAGCTTCTGCAGAAGCTCGTTTTCAGATCTCTGCTTTTCAAGGTGTTCTGGGTAATTTCTGTGTATAAACCAAACCATTAAATAAATAAGTAAATCCTGTCTTCTCAGTACCCTCAGGTCACATTTTGCATTAGGGGCTGTTCCTTAGATTTCTTTTATTTCTGAATGCTCTCACTTCTACACACCATGTGATATAAATAATACTGCTGGGAATCTGAAAGCTGCAGCTTTTTTATGGCCACATTGCGATATTATGCTCTGAATTCACATTGCTAATTTTGCTGCTTGTGGCTCGCATCTTGCCCACCTTTACGTGTGGCCATCCTGTCCTGTTCCACCATCAGCTGCTCTGGGATTGCTGCATGTGTAATGCACCTGTAATCACTCAACCTGAAAGTGTGGGGGAAGGCAGCCAGCAAAACATATGAGTAAGATTTTTGCAAGCATATTTGAGTCATTTGTCAGGAGTTGCTTGTTTCCATGGGAATTAGTGAGTGAGAGAAAACATAGGTGAATCTTATTCCTTGCTTTAGCCTCAAGTCTGGCTGCATCAACCTGCAGGACCTATAATTTAGACCCAGGGGTGCCTGAGAGAGCTCATTTTCCTTTTTAATTATTATTGCAGTGAGTAGCTGGTGACCTATCATGGGAGGAGAGGAACTGCGTGCCTACTGGTTAGAATAGCCCGACACTGCAGCCCAAACTTCCTTGCGTGGCTGTAAATATGCCAGGCCTGCCTTTGTGGCAAACTACAAATGCTCTCAGACTTTTGAGAAGCCTGGGGAGAAGATTCCAGATCCTAAGGAAGAACAATTCATCTCTTTTCCCATCCCCCTGTACACACATACACCATCCCCTTGTCTCTTTTTAGGTCATTTATAATCAGCAGTCATGGAGCACTGGCCTCATTAGTGATATAGCCATTCCTTCAGTGCTTCAGAAATAATCATTTAGAAAAAATGCACGGTTTTCTTCCCTTGAGAGCCCGTGAGTGATGAATTTATTTCAGTCTGGCTGCCTTGGCTGTCTTCCTCAGCCTTATCTCCATATTTATTTCAACAAATAACGTACTATGGGAACAACAAAACAGAGTCTGCGACATAGACAGGGTAGCCTGGACAGAGAGGGGTTAACCAGGGAGATGGCATTGGAAAGCTGGGGCTCGGGGGGACAGGTTTTTATTCAGAACCATATTTTAATGTATATATACTTTCTGAGTGTTTGTGTTTGTAGAGGTTTAGAAGCCCTGGGATTTGGACATTGATTTATTCATATGACACCATTTAGAGAACAGACATTGTCCCCTGAGTGGTCCCAGCCACCGACCTTCCTTCTGAAGGGACCATCCCTTTTGTAACTGCGGACAGGTGATTAAGTTTCTGTGCTAGCTAATGACTCGGGTCTCTCACTACCAAGCACCAGTAATTGTGACTGGCCTGGAGGGCCCGTGTACTGGGAGCAGTGTCCTCACCCAACAGGCGGTCAGCAGCCCCACTGCACTGAGTGTCCAGCTGCATATTCCTCCCTCTCCAGGAATCAGCACTTGCAGCTACTGTAAGCCAAGGTTACGAAGGGCTTAAACTCATGATTTTTATTCTGCCAGTGACCATTTCAGTAATTGAGTGTTCCGCTCTGGAAGCTGAAGCTCCAAGGTCAGTGGCGAAGGACTGGGAGGCAGAACTCCCATCCCTTCCTCTCAGTGCTTCTTCAGACATCCTGAGCAGGCCAGCTGTGCTGCCACTTCCCAGCGTTCACATCACAATTAAACACAGCCCTTTCCTCCAAGCTACCACAGTCGCACTGGGTGTATTTGAATAAGACTGAACACTCTGAATTCCTTGAAATTATGTTTTCTAAGGATTGACTTTCCCAATGGGTAAGCTCTTCTCATTAGACCACTTAGCACCCCTGCTCTGCCCTGGTGCTGGGCAAATAAATCTAAGTACGTGGCATTGCTTCATACCATGAGGTTGCAGGCACAAGTCAGCTCTGTGTGCTGTGTGTTATATTTGAAGTTTGGCTTTATGGGTTCTTATGAAAAGGAACGCTGACCTATCCTCTGCCAAAATATAGCCCCTCTCCCCCTTCCTTGGGGCATGCTGGCTCACATGAGAAGTGGGTTTTCTGCTCAGGCTTGTGTCTGTGTTTCATTTGTTCCCTGGGATGGCTTTTCTGAAGCATCTGGAAGTTGTCACTTTTGTGTGCAGCTGTAAAGTACTTGTAATTTGCCTTGCTTTGTTTTCAAAAGCTGTTCCTATTCAGATTTACTTACAGGTAGCATTTGTGCACAGAAGACCCAGCATTTGATTGCAGACATCCAAGCAGTTATGCACGTAGCAGCCTTGTTGTATAGTTTGTGTACGTGCACACATATTTTTAATGCCTTTTCCATATTTTGTTTTCCTTAGTGAACATGGCATTCATTTGCCTAAAACTCATCCCCTGTTGGCTTGTTAATTAATAGCTATTCCCAAAGTTTTCTTTCTTCCTCTGTGCCTTTTCTACTGAGCTTTCAAATACCCAAGCTAACCACTTCTCTACTAGGGTAAGGATGAGAGGTGAGGGACTAATATGTTACAGCCAGTTCAAATGCTGCTTGTGTCAACCTTTAAAATTTAGAGACAAATATCTCCCTCCAGCCTTTTCCATTAAGGCAAAATGATTGTTTAGTTCTTTTCAGCTGGTTTCTCTATGCATTGCTGTCTAATCACCTTGGTAGCAGGAGCATAAGCAGGTAATGGGGGAATAAGCAGCAGTTGGCTTGCTGTCTTCTTCCCTAAGAAAAATCAGTGCATACATCTGCCCTACTTTAGGGATAAGCATCAACAGCTGAGGAAACCTGGGGGGGGGGGGTGGTATAACCAGGAAGGCTCGTAACAGTGCCATCTCTCTGTGAACAGGGAGAATTCTCAGGGGAGGAATTTAGCACTTTGTTCTTTCCAGCTGCTGGTTGGGAATGCTTTCAGCTTTTGCAAAGTCATACCTCCCTTGCCTTAGAAGAATTTACCTAAGAGGGAGCACAGAGCCATATCTTTGAAATACTGTGCTGGTCACCTTCATTTTACAGGTGGGGAAAACTCTTTAAAAGACTTTCACATCAGGCAGCAGTTGGGGGAGAAGAGACAGATTCTGAAAGAGAGCAGGTAGCTTTCACTTTGCTATACAGGCCTCAAGGATATCTCTGCTTTCTGACAGAGAAACTCCTGAAAGTCTCAAAGATTTATTTTTTTTTTCATCTTTATTGAAGAGCTGGAAGCTTTGCATTTACAGAACAGATGTCCTTTGTTACAAATTTTTCATTCCTTATTGAAATAGATATGAGGAAGAATTTGTACCACACAAACTCAGGGGGAAGCAGCATTTTAAATGGAATGATTAAAAACCTTGCCTTATCCCATTGCTTCATTTTTCACTTGTGACTCTTGTGATGTCACCCATTTGCTCTACTCCAGTTGCCATAGTTTTTGCTGGAGAAGAGAAACTCACCTTGGGTGTCCATATTCACTGTGAAAGGTAAGTGAAAAAGAAAATAGAGGGGGAATATCTCTTTTAATCTTTTCAGATCAGAATGAACTCAGGATCAATCCTGGGCCTGCACCTGATATGCTTTCTTGATGCTCATTAAGTTGAACTTGTGATAACCTACTGTAAAAGATTTAGGCTTCAGACACAAGAGCAGGCTAAGACTCTGTGCAGACCATCACTCCCAGATGAATGATCAGAAGTGATGGGTCAATACATACAACAAAACCATGGCTGAAACCAAGTTCATCATTGAGGAGGTCCCTCTGTGCAGGCAGGGAATGAAGAGCGTAATTGAGGTTGCTGGATCTTACACCTAACGTGTTAGCCAACTAAAGCACAGTTTACACCAAAAAGCATCAGTGAACTATGTGGTTGCTCGTGATATTAATTTACTTCAAATCCTTCCTGTAAGCTCTTTGTAGAGTTACACCACTGTGAGCTTCTTTTTCTGTTAATCTTTTCTTCTGTGAGGCTGAATTTACTGCTGGTGAGGAAAGGCAGCCTGATGTCCATGGAAAATGAAATCCTGTATTTATCCATAGACTAAGAGCCAGCTGTTCCAGCAGTGGAACCCACTGCAAGATTGAATTCAGCTCACTCAGCCCTCTCCTTCCCCTTGGTTTGCCTTCTCTGATTGCCTGTTGTGCAGTGAAATTGGTAAAATGGATGTATCATCCATTCTAAATTAGACTGACACCACTCAGTTGGCCAGACGCCTTTCAAGAGCTTTTCAGGTTTTTGTCAAGTACAGTGAGGCTGAGCTGCTTGCTTTAAACCTGTCAGTCAAAGCAGGTGTTTTGGAAGAGCTGTGCTTCACCTCTGAGATTCACAAACTATGGTATATGCTAACCACTAGCAGACCTCAAAGATGTAGGGCTTTCTGCACCTACCCGTAGAGAAACCCTTCCAAACCCTGACCAGTCACCCTGTCCATTACCAAAAAGCTCTGTACAGATCTAAGGTGCTGCTGCTGCCTTCGTGCAGGAGAGGTATGTTGTTCTGGAGAAACCACTCTTCCTCATGTCCCAGGAGAAGGCCCCCAGCTGGAGCTGCCCACACAGGGCACAGGGCTCTCTGCAAGGCTGTAGGATCCCTGCTTGACCCCAACCAGATGTTACAAGCTTCGAGCATAGGTTGCTGCCACAGTCTGTGACCTGTGTGTCATGAACAAGGTGACTGTAAATGTGCATTCTGGCCTTAAGAAGTGTTGAAGCTTTTGTCAGAAAAGGAGAATTAAAGCAGAATCACTGAATGCAGACCAAAAGCTGAGGAAGTGGTGAATGTTTTAATGAAAAATCCATTACACTTTCCAGTTACTTTTGCTCTCAGCACTAGGTCCTGATCCTTTTTTATCCTGGTTATATTGGTTTGTCAACAGCTACTGAGGCCAGTTTTAAAGCTGGGGCAAAAACATCAAGCTAGCACTGCTTTTCCTGGTGCTTCAGCCTCAGGTGGTTTTGCTTTAGGCTGTCAACACAAACCAGTCCCCTACAGTGCTTCCCTTTTTTTTTTGCACCTGTTCATGTATCATGTAAGTAAACTTAGATTAATTGTATTTTTCTTCCCCTTTAGATTTGACCATCTTGAATGGCCGTAACACCTGCAGGATATGGTTCAGTCAATGATTCGGGTGGATTAATATCTTCCTTTAGCCCACAGCCAAATGCATGAAGAAATCCCATCCCAAAGCATTCTAGCTTTCTTTAGTTTGGCTGTTGCAGTATTGGTTTTAGACATCAGATTTCCACAGCTTGTGGATGATACCAGCAATCCTCCTTCCTTGTACACTTAGTTTTGCTGATATTTTGTGAGTGAGCAGTTCTTCACACTGAGCAAATTCTGCCCAAATCCACAAGGTGTGACTGCTTTAATGGGAAGGTGATTTCCACCAGAAACCATGGAACAAAAGCAGCGTTTCCCAGTTATCGAGCTGCTCAGCTGGCATTGAGCAACCAGGTTCTTCTTTCAGTCTGTGCCCCACTCTTAATCCCACAGCCATTTTTTAACTGCATCTCTAACAGTTTGACTGGCCACTTTCTCCACCCTGGAGCCACCAAAACATGGAATTTTACAGAAGTCTGTGCAGTGGGATTGTGGCTGGACACAGGATCAAAAGTCACCAACTGATAGCTGCTGGTGGGGTTGCTACCATGAGAGCTCTGCCAAGCCACTGTTCCCCTGACAAAAGTTACTGTCAAATCTTTGCAGCTTTTGGCTCATCTGATGTTTAAACCAGGTTTACTGAAAAGTTTGCATGTTTCCTGACTGACTTACTAGGATCAGGATTTAACCCTTGTTAGCTGGTACGGTGCAGAATGCCATACCTTGACTTATATACTCTAGGTATGGGAATATGATTTACCTTGTGTTACATGACTTGGGAGCTGGAGCTGGCAGTCACGCTTGAATGCAAGGTGCATTTTGTTACATGTAGAAAAGTTGAGGTGACATTCATTTTATTGCAGTGCCTTTCAGTTTTCTAAAAATCTATGGGAGGCAGTGGCAGATAAGTCCTTGGGTTTAATTCCTCTAGGTCTAAAATTAAATTTATATCTAGGAGAATAGCCTCTTGCAAAGCAGTGGGACCAGCAGGTAGGGATGATGTAAACAGCAGTGTCTCAAATGCTGTAGAAATGCACACAGGGATGCAGGTCCCATGTCATTCCTGCTGCTGGCACCATCTCGCTCCCTCTGCACGTGCAAAGATGGGAAGTGAGGAGCTTCGGGTTAGAGCAGGGACTGCAGCCCTGCATCAAAATGGCAGTGCTTTGTTAGGGTCTTCCTTCCACAGTGCCCTTTCCCAGATGACACCAAAGGGGCAGGAGAGATGCAGTACGTTTTCTCGGTGCTTCGCCTGTGCCGCCTTCCCAGTCTCCCCTCTCCATCCTCCCCCCTCCCCTACTCCCCTGCACTCCTCTTACTCCCCACTGCCCACATCGAACATGTACAGATTTTACGGTTCACTGGAGAATAAGTGGCTGTCATTTCACAGATGGGCCAGGATGTAATTAGCCACAATGCATCGAAGTAATGGAACAGATGTCTCTTTGTAAACTGAGTTTGCTGTTGCACACTCTGTGTGTGTGACCTGCCGACTGCTCCGGGCGATTCCTCCTGGCCCCCTCGCCCCCTCCCCTCTCTCTGTTGCCGAGCCAAGGGCTTAGCTCACATCAAGTGTTTGTGTGTTTGCCGGTTTGTTGTTCTCTCTTTCTCATGCACTTGTCTCTCCTACTGTAAGGCCACTGATTATGTGGCGGATTGTTAGCAAGCAGAACCTGCATTTATCGATGGAGTCATTCAAAATAGAAAAGGTGATACCCCTCTTATGAGATAATTGGCAGTTTCAAGTTGCTCTTATTACCCGATGATAATACACCAGTAAAATCATAAATTACTGTTATGATGCCCAGCCTTCTCCTTTCTCTTTTTCCTTCTTTCTTTAACTGAAAATAAAATAGCTGTTCTCCCTGAGCCCTCAAATTAGTATTTATATTTTAGATAAGAGAGGGGACTGTTGGACTGATTACAATGTGATAATGCTTACAAGCTGAAAACAAACAGCACTCTCAGAAAGGTGCCTGTCTAGCTCAGCTAGGAACTGCAGTCTAACCACCAATCCAAACATAAAAGGGGCAAAACCAGAACCTGACTTCCATATTCTCATTTTGTAGAGCAAGCTTGTCTCTGTCAGGTACAGAAAATGGATAACTTTAATTTAATCTAGTGGAAGGTGTCCCTGCCCACAGTGGGTTGGAACGAGATAATATTTAAGGTCTCTTTCTACCCCTACCATTCTATGACTCCACAATTCATAGAATTTTCTCCTTTAATATTCTTGAGACATATTTGCAGGCTTTCCATTCCTTTAGTTCATCGTGTCCATGCAGCTGCTGAACCCTGTGCATCTTAAGGCTGGCAGCTCTCCTGCTGCGCTGCTTTAGCTGCTGGTGCCGAGGGTTTCCTGCCAGTGTTCCACACCATGCCAGGGGGCAAAGGGACCAACTGGAGCAGGCTGGCTCTGGGCCTCCAGTGCTGAATTTGGCTATGCTTACAGCTCAGGCAGCCCATGGAGATGCTAAACACCATGACCAGCCACCAGCTACTGCTGACAGAAACCTAATGGTGACACAAACAGGAAGGACATTTAAAGAAAATACATGATTGTGTTCTTGTTGCTCCGGGGTGTTTTCATTGTTTGTGTGTCAGAATGCTCGCAGTCAAATCACGTAGGCAGTCCCTCTGTGTGTGTATGTGTATGCTTACGTGCATATAGCATTTATTTTCCCACAAATTTCCTGAAGAGCCACATTGTTTTGAAGACAAGATTCCCATTAGTTCCCCTGGTTTTGACCCAGAAAAATTAACTTCAGATTGCACATTTTCTAGTGTTCACAGTGGTGGGATGCATTCATTAATGATGGCAAAAAGCAGGTCTTTTTTGTAGGGAGGAGCAAGTTTTTACCTCGAGCTAAAATGATAGAGAGCCTAAGCAGCATGATGGTGGAGTGCAGAGTGTGAGTACACTGGATATGTTAAACCTAGAGAACAGTATCATAACCCAGAACAATCCCCTGTGACTGTGGACCAGGCATTGGCCTGCTGCCATCTTCAGCTCATGGAGTGGTTGATTGAAGATTTTAAAGGACGCAAGCATTTTGGGGGTGGTCTGCAGCTTCACGAGTATGTCTTAGAAGAGCCATAGTGAAACATGAGAGAGAAAGAGTAACCCAGTTGGTGGCAGCCTTCAAAAGCAGTGGATTTCTCTATCCTATCACGTGCTCATAAAGCCATTTTCACTTGTGTAGACAGGTGAACTGAGCGATTCCCCTGCTGGCTTGAAAGTCACAGAATCACAGAATATTCTGAGTTGGACGGGACCCAAAAGGATCACTGAGTCCAACTCATAAGTGAATGGCCACTACAACCACAAACTGGGAAACAGAGAACCTACCAGCCCTTCAAACACCCATTGTGGGGGACACCAGAGCTTTTCAGTAGTCTTTCAGGTCAGCTCAATTTCAGAATCAACACTGTTGGAGAAGTCTTCTGAGGCATATCAGACTGGCAGGAAATCTTACAAACACGATAGTGTGGATTTCTTTGGGTCAAAGACCACATTATGATGCATGAGAAGTAGCCTGTAGTGCAAAAATGTGCATTTCCACAGGAAAAAAAATAAAGCAAGTTATGCTTTGGAATTGATAGTGTGGCTTTTAGTTTCCTCTGACGGTTTAAGCAGCAGGTATTTTGTGGGACAAAGAATATGGGGTTTTGACACTGTTTATAGTCTTCATCTCTCAGTCAAAATGGTGGTTGAAAGTGGCATCAGAAAGAGAAGTGGTAATTGAGACTCTTTATTAAATATGGGTTCTCCATGGAAAAGACCCAGTGATTCCCAAGAATTCCTAATACTTACAATGCAGCACATTTTATAGTCTGTAGTGACATTGTAAAATTCCACAGACCCATTTAACATATTCCCATTCTTGTATACAGGGCTTAGGAAAGTGAGAGACAAGGACAGCTCTGGGCAGCTAAAATGAAAGCCACTGCTTCATCTCCTTCCCTCTGGCTCTGGGATCCCAGCAAACTTGGGGGACCAGCAGGAGATACCTGCGACTGCTTTTGGTCTGAGGCTGCTGGAAGGATGCCAGTCCCAGCAGGGATTACTTCCGAGGTCTTTTGGACAAAACCAAAATAAGGCATTTGCTTCAATTTCACTTGTGGCACTGCCCACATTGAAGCTGGTCTCCACAGGTGACTTGCTGACTGTCAACACGTAGGTTTTGTTGTGCTGCTATTTCTGGTCGTGGCTTATTCCTGCATAGCAATTAGACAGTGGAGGGAGGAAGGCACCAGAGTGCAGCCCAGGCCTGCGACCTCACTAAACTGGCTGACCCAAAGCTCTGCAAACAGGATTGAGCGTGTGAGTGTCACTCCCCAGCTGAGCCCTTCATGTCTGCAGGCACATTTCTGCTAAGTGGTGTTGGGGCTGCTTCCCTGCAAACCTCATGTCCCCCTGAGCCATCCACTTCCAGCTTCTCCTTTTGGGTGTTGATTTTTTTTTTTCCCTTTTGACACTCAAGTCCACACGTTTATCTCACCTGCATTGATGGAAATTAGTCTAACCCATGCTAATGGGAGAACAAATTTTAATTTGTTATGATTTTTCAAACTTGTTTTTAAAAAATGATCCTGTGGGTTCCTTGGGTTTCAACCAACATTGTAGTCTGCATGACTAGTTTGTGATAAAGTTGATACATGCATGGTATTTTTGGCTGGTTTCATCTGGTCCCTGCCTTTCAAGAGACAGAACCAAGGGTTTTTTAAGTCTTTCCAATACAGTAAAATTGCAAAGCGGGTACAATGGATTGATTGAGCTTTTCCTTTGCCTTGTGTCAGAAGAACTGAGCATAGTGCTGCAAATGCAGGATGGTGTCAGGGAGAAAGAGGGAGTTTCTCATTGGGTCTAAATGAAGGCAGTCTCTGGCACCTTAAATTCAGTGGCTTTTCAGTCCCTCAGTAGCAGCAATTGCACAATGCTTGGGAATATACTGTACAGCAGCAAGTGCTTATGACAATGAACTATCTCTACCAAACTTTTAAACAGAATATACAGTGTATTTGACAAGAATTACTTTTTTACTGTGTAAATAATAGCTTTCTTGCTCCCAAAGCCCTTTCTCCAGACAAGGTTTCCCCTGATCCAAGACTGAGTTGAAACCTTGACAACAGCTACCACAGAATCACAGAATGGTTTGCGTTGGAAGGAAACTTAAAAATCATCTAATTCCAATCCCCCTGCAATGAACAGGGACACTTTCCACTAGACCACGTTGCTCAGGGCCTGGCCTTGAACACTTCCAGGGAATGGGGCATCCACAGCTTCTCTGAGCAACCTGTTCCAGTGCCTCACCACCCTCACAGAAAAGATTTTATTCCGAATATTTAACCTAAACTTACTCTCTGTCAGTTTGAGTCTGATCTCTGTAGGCTTTATTCCAAAGCAAAGGCCCTGCTTGTGGTGCTGTGCTGCAGGACCAGAAGGGTGAGGGTGCCAGGAGGAGGCAGCCCAGGAGCCAGCCCAGCATGCAGGCAGACATGGAGGAAGTCGGTGTCAGCAGGGCAGATGAATGCTGGGCACAGGATAATGGTCCATCAGGACAATCATTCAAGAACATGCATTTCTTTCTCTCTCTCTTCACATCTGACTGGTTATCTATTGCTCCTCTTTACTGCAGTCTGCTTGTAGGGCTTCATAGCTTTTGAAGGTATAAGAATAGGGCTTTTTTTTTTCTTCCCTTTTTTTTTTTTTTCCCCACTTGCCTTGAAGTAATCATCTATATTTAGGTCAGTGACATGATGAAAGATGTTTATGTGTTTTTACCTAAAGCTGGAAATTGCCTTTCCGGATATCACTGAATGGAAAAAAGCTAATGGAGCCTTGTTGTGCTTTCATTGCTTTTGCAGTGGTGTTCTTGTTTTAGTACTATGGCACGCAAAGCATCCTTCCCCACCGCATGGCTCTCGGCTTTCAGCTCCCTCTGCATCCTCCACTGGCTCCCCTGCACAGAGTGGACTTGGAGAAGGGCGAGGGGAAGGTCACTCCAAGTTGTTTTATTCTCCAGCTACCCGGAGCAGGCATCGCCAGCTCTGCCCTATCAAGTAGAAAATGTGGCACTGATAAATCCTGTCCGCTAAGGAGCTGAGCCTTTTTAATATGCAAGTGCTCAGTCAAAGAAAGTAAACAGACATCTCCTTCTGCTGGGAATTACTAGACAAATGTCTCCCTCCCCTTACCCTCCTTCCTTCCTCCTCCCTTCCATTTAAGTGTAGGAAATTCTGCTTGCTTTATTTGATAAAGAGGAGGAGGGGAAAGGACATGTACTGAATCATGGTTAAGCTGCTGTCTTCTACCTCAAGACCTTTCAGTCTAGATGTGCTTCATTAGTTTGATAAGCAGACACCAAAAAGGGGGAGGGGTGTGGGGTTTGCATGAGGGGATCTGCCTAGGGGCTGCCCGGAGGTTTAAGAAGATGAACTGCTAATGATGTTGAAGCTGTACCTTTTTGGGACCTTGGCTCCTGGAGGAAAAATGGGCCCTTTTCACTAATTGTGTTGTGCTCAGTGGTGTGATGGAAAGGATCTCACAGGGGAGTGAAACTGAATGAGTATCTGCTGGGCTCTTCCCCTGAGCAGCCCCCACTGCACTCCTCCCCCAGCCCAACTCTCCTCTCTTCAGTGAGGTATCTGGCATGAAGTAATACTAAATAATAGGAGATAACATTAAGAAAAGAGATTAATTCAGCGGGTCATTTATTTGGACAGTCTGGTGTGCGACTTGTGAACTCAACATAGATTTTTAACAAATGTTGTCCAAATTGGCAATGCAAATGTTTTGATGAATAGCTACCAGAAAGACTGTGAACCTTGGATCTGGCCCCGTGCATGTGCAAACACAGGATCTGAGGACTTTTGAATGTTGCTTGCTCTAATCCCGTGCCAGCCCCTTTCCTCTCTGACAGACTCATGTCTCAGAAGCGGATAACTGTATCTCCCCCGTGCTGTGGGCTGTGCAGGTTTTCACCTGAGGTGCTGTTGCATGTTCCCAGGTGCTCCTATTTTCCTTTCAGCAGCTGGATGCCGACCCAGCTGAGAAGATAAAGTGCAATTCCCAAGTGTGCTTGTGGAGTACCCAGGCATTTCCTTTCTCCTGCACCAGTGTTACCCCATCTCAGTGAAGTCTGGTGCTAAACTGAGTTCTCTGTGAGTTTTGGGGTGGTGGTGGACAGGCTGTGCCACCCTGTGCCTGGGAGCCTGTTTCCAGATGCCTGCCAAATGCCACCTCAATGAACCTCACGTTAGCTGAGCACCTCCTCCCCTGGGAAAGAAGCCAAAGGCAGCTGGAGATTCTGCTTGGAACTTTGCTTTCTCAAGCACCAGCGGGCACAACAAGCCAGAACCATGCAGATTAATGGGCCTCTAGGTTCAGAAGGGACTTTTTAAAACTAAGCATAGCGTCATCTTAAAATTGTATATCCCTGCCACAATTAATGGCTAGCTAGTCAGTGACAGACAGATGGGAATCACTTGAAAAGTCATTCAGCAAAGGAGACATGGGTGGAACTTCAGGACACAGGTGCGTACCCAGGAAACTGCCCCAAACGTGAGATCTCCCCACTGTCAAGGAAGAAGAGCATGATAATATAGTGTCTCTGGAGCACTTCAGCAGCACAGGAGTGGACAGTAGGTTTAAAGCAAAAGAATGTTTTGGGGTTATTTGGTTTGCTCGTTTTCCTGCACAACTTAATGTCTGAATTCCCTGCTGCATGCTATTGCAGAGATTGTGTCTAAAAGGAATTGTATAAAGGCACAAAAGAGAGGTTTGCAGTTGAGAATGCGAGTGTTAGATCGACACAGTCACCAGCACAGGATGCTCTTAATCCCCTGATTGCTGGATGCCGGGAGAGATGCCAGTGACAGGCTCACTGCACATCCGTCCTTCCTTTTACGCTTTCCCTAAGTATTTGTGGCTGGCTGCTGTCAGAGATGGGATACTGGGCTAACAAAAGCTTTAAGTTATGCTGACAGGACAAGGGTGGAATGAACACCTGGACTGGGATGTGGTGGGATAACCTGGGCAGCCCAGGCTGCAGAGCAGAGCTTTATGGAACTGCTGCTGGTTATAAGCAGTTCTATACGTGACTTCCTCAGCATCCCTTTGATGGCGATGGTCAAAGGAGGAGCGCTGGCAGACAGTGCAATAAATGCTGATGTTATATGTGTTGTAAACCACTTCACAGAGAGAGGTGAACATTTCCCAGGGATTGGTGTGGTAAGGCCGAGAGACAGACTGTTTGAAGTTATGACCAACTGCATCTCTTCCTTTCTTTTCAGAGATTACTTTACGTAGTGGGTGACACCGAAAACCACAACCAAAGCTTATTTGAGAGTTTTTGCCTGCCTGCCACCCCATTGTCTTCTGCCTCAGGTCCTTGCCTGTCCTCTGACACTGAGAGAGGGACCCAAGCATGGTGCCCTCCCATGGAAACCTCATTCTGTAGTGCTACTGGTCCTCCCTCTCACTTAGCATATGTTGTGTTTGCACCTCTGCCTTGACCAAAATCCCTGTTTTGTCAGCTCACAAGAACAGAGATGGGGAGAGTGAGGGAGTAGGATCACCCCCGCTCACGGGGGGATGAAGGCAGTCTATTCCTGTAGAGAAAATGTGCATCACACAGGGTGGCAGAGTGGGGACTGTGCTGTGGTCCCTGTAATTATACCCATCTGTTACTTCCCTGTCTCTGCCGCCACTGCTGAAACACACAAAGAATCACAAGTGTGATTTAAGCCCCTGGAGAATACAGTGGTTACATCTGAACAAGCCGAGCTGGCCTCCAGTGCCCTGCTTTTACTGGTCCAGTGCTGCATGCTGGGCTGGGCAGGGCCGCTCTGGTACCAAGCCATCGGCTCTCGTGCTCAGTCATTATTAATTCACCCCTCTTTTGTTGTTTTTGCTGCTGTTATCAGACTGGTGTGGAGGGGACAATGTCAGAGCTCTTCCTCCTTTCCCTATCAAAGTGACTGTTTCTGGAGTTCAGTGCCTTCCACATTAATGGGACTGGTAAACTGGTTTTGCATTGCAGTTGCTCTTGTTTTCCGTGCCCTCTTGTCATTGCTGTTGACTCATCAGGCTGAAGTGTCTGAGCTTAATTGAAGCAGTAACAATGCAATCAACATTTCTCTCTATTTTTATCTGCATCTCCTCCTCCCCTCTGGTTTTTCTGCTCCTTGACATGCTATTTCTGGGGCTGAGAGCTTGGCAGCCTTTCCAAGGGTTGCACTAGGAGGGAACTGAGCCACAAAGGCAGTAAACCCGCCGAAAGTAACAGGGTTTTTATCTTTCTCTGAGTGTTGCTGGACTCCCCACATTACACTCATCCTCACTGTGCCTTGTCACCTCCCCCTGTCGTCCCTTCTGCAGCGTGAAGAAGGCCTGAACCGAGGGAAGCAATTCTACAGCAGGGCTGTACGGATGCACCTAATTAGCATAAAATTAACATAACTCTCTTTGTTTAACAGAGTACCCGGCTCTCCTTTATCCAAGTGATGTGACCAGAGGCAGGGAGGAGTGACTGATCTTGATGCAGTCTTTATAAGAGATTGGTGGTGAAGATGCCAGGTTGGTGTTTGAACACCAAAGCATTCTCCCTGACTTCAGGAGGAGAAGAGAGCATTCTGCCAGCTGCAGGCTTAAGTGGCAACTGTTCTGCAGCAGATGACTGACACGGTTTCAAACACAGGTCCCTGGTGTTAGATAGTTGTCTGTCTATAAGTAGCCTGATTTGTCAAGGATGCGAGTCCTGGGAGCAGCAATATCTTTATCAGTCAGAGACACTGCTAAGACCTAGGAAAAATCCTCCACTTTTCCTCAGGTGCTTAATTACAGGCTCTGAGATGTGACCACTCCTGTGTTAGTTTTGAGGGCTGGGATTTGGGCGCCACTGCTGAGTGTGCTGCTTGGATCAGGATAACAGTGCTCCCAGCATCTCCCACGGCCAACCAAAGGGCCTGATGTGGCAAGTGTATTTACTGAGAGTGCCATAAGGGACAGATCCACAGCAGTGAACTTGCACTGGCTCCTTACATTGATTTTACTCTGCTCTTCCCTCTTCAAGTGCAAAGAACGTCCTGCCTGTGTCAGCCTTTATTTCTCCCCAGCAACAGCCAAAGAAGATGCATCTGCGTGTCATCCGGTGTGCCATACAGCTGTGGCTGCACTGTCCCTTACTGTACCACTGGGAAGCCTAGAGAAGCCAGCACAGCTGAGTCAGGGACTTGACAAAGGCATGTTGCCTCTTTGCAGAGAGGCTGCGTTCCCTTCTGCTTTCTCCGTTCTTTTTCCATGCCGCTTCTCCAGTGCCGGGGTTGCCCGGGGACAGGCAGGAAGCCTTTAGCTGGGAGAAAGAAGCTAGGGTACGGGAGCTGGAAGCTATTAAGTCCCTGTAAATATACCCACTTAGGGGAAAATTAGTGATGGGAGGCAGGAAGAAGTAAGTAAGGAAATGTGGCCATTTTGTAGTAAATGAAGTGGCATCTTTTGAATGCAGCTTTGCGTGGGCAGAGTAGCAAGAAACACATGTAGCTTAAAGGTTTTGCATTCAAAAGTATGCCAGCTGGCATTGAAATGTTTCTTCTTCTGTAATCAGTTAGGGTTACTATTGTTGATGGCAAAACCTAAAATGTCAAGAGGAGAAAGTATGAGGAAAACCAGTGTTTTTAATTTTAATCCTCTCTAGTGTCTTGGTGCACGAAGGAGCACGCGCCTGTTGTTGGTGTCTGAGTTTTTCCACATAGTTTTTCATCTCCCCAAATGCGTGTTTAGTTCTTCTGTGGAACTGATGGCAGGCAGAGAATCATCTAAAAGGCTGAAAATGTAAATAGAAAAAAGAAGTGAGGGCAGAGCATCTGGGTAGGTGAATGTATTGAAAATACTTCATCTTGTGTCTGGGAAATGCCTGGATTTCAGGTTGACAGAGCCCTTTGCCGTGAGACACGCCTCTCCTTTGTGTGAACCATACCACCCTGCATCCTCTTTCTGTCACCTTTTTAGCGTTGTTATTGGACTGCTCATCTCTATTTTGTAATCCTATTCCCTTTTTTTTAATGCAAAATTAACATACTGTTCTTCTCCCCACTCCCACCCTGCGGTACAGAGAAAGACTGCTGCTTTGTATGAGCCCAGAATTGTTTTTAAGGCAATACATGCAGATCTAGACCTCTCAGCACCGATGCTGTAATCTCTGCTGGCACCTTCAATAATTTTATGTCCTTGTGTTAGACTTTGCCTCAGAAATATATATATATACAAAGCCCAAATTGTGTTATCTAGAGAACAAATGCTTTCAAATCTGTTCAAAGGGTGTGCGAGAACCAGCCACTGAAGCGAAGCAAGGCAAGAGGCAGCTGACTTTGTTAACTGCTTGTTAATACCTCTAGCTGTTGGCAGTGCCTGAAGTTGCAATCAGCTCTGTCTGTGTGTCTGTCTCTGCCTTCTGCTTTTGCATGTGCCTTTGTCGGCACATTTTCGGGCCGTGCGAGCTGTCTGTAGCTGCATGCCTGCTGGCGTGTCTCTCGCGTGTGCGCCGCCCTTCGCCGTGTGCTCGCCTGCGTGCTCCATACGGAATCCGCGCCGGTGTGTCCCAGCATGTCTGCCTGTGTGGGGTCTCTCCCACTCAGCCGACGTGCCAGCAGCCGCCCCCCTCGCCGTGCGCTCCCGGCTGTGATGTGCGGATCTCCCCGCGGGTCCGCCCGTCTGCCTGCGCGCATCTCCCTCCCCTGCATCCCTGTGCCTCGGTGTGTGTGCGCGCCCGGGCACGGGGAGGGACGGGGGAGGCTTTGTCTGTGGTGGGGATGGGAAGATTTTTAAGATGAATTCGGTGGCTGTGCTCTTGTTGAGATGGAGGCTCTGTCGTTTGCCTCTGACAGACACTTGTACCAGGGAGGAAAAGCTGTTGCCTTGGTGGCTTCAGTGAAGTGAAATAAAATGCTGTTTCGAGTCGGTGGGAGTGGGGATCATTCGCAGATGTCAGCTCCTTAAAAACGGCCTCACTTAGAATGTATATGGAGGGAAGAAATTGGATTTTTCTCTCACAGGAGGGGCTTGTACCCTTGCTTGGTGTTGGATTTCACCCCCCGCTCCCGCCCCCAGATCCGAGGAGAATGCTGTGCTCTGAAGGGAAGGTCTTTAAAAACAAAACAAAAAGCAGCTGTCAATTTAATCCAAGCTCCCTGATAAAATTCCAGCAGAGTTCCTTTTTTCAGAGATGAAATAAGAACCCTGGCAGGCCCTCTTGACTGGCCACATAAATCATTTGTGGTAATTGCTCTGAGAAGGACGGGAGCTTCTTAGGTGCAGGGAGTGGGGAAGGTCCCCACAGCCACTGCACAGCACCCCAGGTACTCCAGCTTGTGGGGACCACCTGCCCCGAGCCTGGGGGCACCTACCTGCAGCAGGGCTGGGTGCTGTGAGCCCAAGGGGAGAATGTGCTGCAGAGGATGAATAATAGCGTTTCCTGTCACCTTCCCTTTGTTGTTGGTCCTGCTTTTAATTGCCCTAGAGGGATTAGAAGTCAGACGGTGGGGAGGGGGAATCTGGGGAGGGGGGAATTTGGGAAAGCGGGGGCTGACAAGGGGGAGAGGGGGAGGGAAGGGGGAGGGAATGAGATGGAGGTGAGATGAAGAAGGAAGAGATTGATTTAAGTGACTAGCATTTAGTGCAGTGGCGGCACAATTTCAATTAGCTAATATCTCCTTGGGTTGGTGCATGACTCTGCATGCTCCTTGTCGCTGCGATTAGAAGTGGAATGGCCATAAAAAGCAGAGTGCTGGGCTCCTGGTGTCAGCTTGCTGGCTGCAGCAGTGCAGGAGGACAACTGCTCCGGGAAGCCGCAAAGCTGCAATTGCGCTTTCCCTGAGCAGTCATAAAAGATGGTGATAATAAAATAACAGGGATCTGAAGCAGTGCTACAGGAGCAGCCCCCAGCCACAAACTCCATGGAGAGGGTGTCACTTAATTGACCCCTTCACTTTCAGGGTAGAAGCAGTGGGGTGTAGTTGTTATTGGATTTAGGATAAATCTGTAACTGCTGCTTCAAAATGAGCTTTCCTTAACTGTTTATCAAAGCCCAGTGGCCTGAGTGATTTTGGGGGCATAGCTGCAACTAAGAATAAATACGTAAATTATATATCAAACAAAATCAATACATATAAACAAGGGAACTGAAGATGAGGTGCACAAGGAGCAGAGGGGGAGCCTGGTGGGCTGGCCTGTGTTCCTGCTCTGCCACTTGGGCCGCGCTGGACCAGGCTCCTCTCCCCTGAACCCACCACCCCTTGGAAAGTGGCTGGAGCAGCCTCTGCAGCCTGGGTTATGTGGGGGATACGTGAGCTGGGCACCAGAGCTCCGTGGTGGCATGAGAGTCACTGTGGTGGGACCAGCAACACACTGGCTCTCAGCATCTCGCAGGTGTGCTGATGGCTCTCTGTATTTGCCTGTTCCTGCTGCCTTGCTGCTCAGCAGCGACAGCTATTAGTTTTGAAATACAACGTGTGCCCTTTCATTCTGTGGCACCCACTTATTTCACTGGTCTCCCCAGGGGAAGCCCACTTCCATTTCCAGTGGGGAGCCAGAGCTGATATGACTTCTTTTCCTAGCTGCAAACAAGCTGCTCTGCCAGTGTATCAGACATCTCCTTCCCTTCCTTCTTTGTGGGCATGGAGCCCAGCTCCTGAGCATGTTTCAGCCTCTCTCTGAGCAGGGCCCTGAGAGAAAGACTGAGGAACAAAGGAGTGCAGCCAGCGTGGCTGACTGGCAGCTGGAGTCAGCCTCCCGGACAAGTTGCTTGTACCCTTTCCAGCACAGGCTCTGGGTTGAGAGGAGGGGACAAATAATGTGCCCACCATGCACTCTCCTGCTGCTGGCTCCCAGGTTCCAAAAGTGCCTGGCACTCAGAGCCAGCAGCATCCTTCCCTTGTCATGTTGCCACTCCCATGCTCTACAGGCACTCTTCTTTCTCTTTAAGAAGACACAAGCATTGGTAACAGTGAGGGAAAAAGGTCAGGCTTGTCTGTGGGTTAGGGTGTATGAGAGAACAACTGCAAAGAGATGCCATGTGGCCTAAAACATGTATGTGCCACACACATGTACGTACCTGGCAGGGTCTGTATGTGACCTGTGGAGTCCCTCAGTGACCCTCCCTTCCTTCTCAGGGCCCTGGTGCGTAGATGTGTGTGAGTTAACAACATGCAGCAGTGGAGGAGGTTGCTGTGCCTGGCTGTCATCCGTCCCTGATCCCGAAGTAGCTGCCCTTGGAGCGAGAGCCGCTTAATCATTTTTGAATCAGCTCCTGAACTGCCATAGCTCACAGCCCAGCACATTAAGGTGAACTGGCACAGACTGCAGTTTGCCTTAATGGACTGCAGCCGTGCAGGAGAGGCTTTTCCAGCAGCGAAGCTCTCCCTACCACACAGGTAGCCTGCTGTGGAAGTGCAATGGGATGGACACAGCCCCAGCTTCATTCATCAGTGGTTGAGAGCTGACTGACAGATGGAAGAGGAGGGAGTTTGCGTGCTGCAGGGGAACCCAAGGATTTCAGCCTGCTTCCCACACACGCTGGGCTGAGCTCAGGGGCCCTCCTGGCCCAGTCCCCCTCTGCGGTCAGTGGTACGTGTGGCAACAGCACCAGTTAGTGACAGGAGGGAGTTGTCCTCCTAATTATTAGAAAGGAAGCACTTGATTTCCCTATTAGGAAAACTGGCACTCAAAGAGGTAAAGGGCCAAGGGTGAGGAAGAAGGTAGGGATAAAGACCTCTGTGTCAGCAATGGCTTCCTGCCCTCTCTCTAGTACCACACTTCTTGCTTTCTTAAACCCTCTGGTTAATGCTAATCAGCTCTGCATGAAAAGTACGTACTGTCTTGCAGATACAATATTCAGTTTCCTGTTCCATTTATTCTCCCACTTGCCTATGTTTTTCCCTTTTTGTTATTGCCACTTTTGAGAAACATACTAAACTACATTTCCTACTGTTTAAAAATGAACCAGAAGTAAAAAGCACCTTGCCTTTGAGGGGAAGCTGTTAAGAATCATAAAATGGTATTAAAATATCTGCATCTGCACCCTATTTCACCACGGGTCTCAGTTCTAAGGAACCTGCTGACTTGGTGGAAAAAATGGCAGTTCCCTTCTGAAGTGATAGGGGAGGGATGATTTCCTGCACTGAAGCACTTGTGATGGAAGTGATGAAGCCCTTGTGTCGCTCAGTGAGGACTGTCATCTCGAGAGACTCACTCCCACACTGCAGAGTGGTTCACTGATCTTGCAGGCTGGCATGGGCACGCAGCACCCATGCAGAAAGGGGAAGGCGAGCTGTCCCTGCTCCCTGACACCGCCCATTGGATAGCCTCACTGAGGGCCACACTGTGCCATTTGGTCACTGGCATCCCTCACCAGCTCTGAGTGATTGTGCGGGAGTGTTTCCAGTTTCACTGGGGAGAGAGATGGAGGGTGAGGGACCGTGGCAGTCCCCAGTTGGAGGGGAAAGGAGAATGGCCTGGAGAAAGGGCCCAGGTCTCTCTCCTGGCAGTTCCAAACAGCAACCCTAGGGCCAGCTGACAGGTGTTTCCATTGTTACGTTGGCTGAATGCAGGGATGCTGCTTCATAGGATGGCTGTCCAGAAAATTGGACTAGACTCCCCCATGAGACCTGGGTTGCTGAAACTGGAGTGTTCCAGGTACCTCCCAGAGGGCAAAGTGAGTAGTCCTTTGTGAGCAGCTCTGGGAAGCCTTGTCTGAAAGTACAGAAGAGTCTGTATCTCTTTTACAGTCAAATATGTGGTTATCTCCATTAACTGCTTGATTGTGGCCCCTTGAAGCTCTTCTGAAAAGTTTTTCATTACTTGCTTGATTTTAAAATAATCTTCTTTGTATCTTCCTGTGGAGTTTACTAGGACTTCAGCTGGCACATGGTTCAGCTGGAGCTGTTTTGAGGAACACATTTAGTCCTACTTAGGCAGCTAAAACGTTTACCTCACTGCCATCTTTTCAGGTGAATCATTCAGAGATTCTCTCTAAACCTGAGACCTAAAAGACTCACAAGGGCTGGTAGGATCCCACAGATACCTTGTATGGATATTAATAGCAGCTGTCAACATGCAAGTCAATGTAGTGATACAAAGCTAAGCAAGCCTATGCTCCCAGGCCAAAGCTGGAAACTGCCCACAGAGAATAGGATAGGATTTTTAACAGTAAAAGCTGTCTCCTTTTGTGTCTACAAGCTGTGCAGGTGAGTCCCAGTTGCAGCGAGAGCCCTCCCTTAGTTTTCCTAGACATCACAGAAGGTGGAACTGAGGGGAGGTATAACTACAGGCAACCTCCTGTGTGCTGGAGGTCACACAGAAACACTGTACTGGCATTAACCCAAGCCACAGTCCTGTCTTTAACCTCTGCAGTGTGAAATGCATAATCCAGGGTTATCTTTTACTTAAATGTGAGCAATTGCTAAGCTAAGTTTCCAGCTGTGAATACAGCTTACCCTGTGACTGCAGCACTTGGATGCTGACAGATGTGTGTGTTACCAGCTGACACTTGGAGAGCCAGATTGACTGGTTCAAATAGAAATTCAGAGATTTATTTGAAGGGTTGTGTAGGATCCTCGGAGCATCTCCTCCGTTCAGGCTGTCAGTTCTGTCTTATAAGCACATCTGAACGGTGGCTGTACAGGTTCTGTTTAGCTGCAACATTGCAGAATTGCAGTTTGTTCTAATTTTTTTTCTTTTTACAGATACAGTAAAATAAAGTGTAAGGTTTGTTTCAGTTCATTGTATATCCGTAAGCTACAGATCTGAGAACTGCTGGGTTGGTTCAGGATAATATGTTAGCACATCTAGCCCCTCCTCTGAGGCTGTGTGAGGAATTAAAGCAGAAAGCCTCTGAATCTAAATGGTATTTTAGCATTATATATTTCATTCTGTTTTCACTGAAATGTCTTTTTAATGACAGTACAGAAATCTCTGCAAGGTGTACTTCCACCTATATCTCCATACTCAGGTCTCATACATTTGTACTCAGGAGGTATATCCGCTTTGTTCTTCCTAACTTGGATCAAGCAGATTTCATTTGAGCACATCTCTGGCTGTGTTATGCCTTATACCTGAATGATCACGAATTGAATTCCCAATTAGCTTGCCTTTTGCAACTAAAATCCTGTTGATTGCAACAGTATAGCCTGGTTTAAAATACACAGTGAAAGTGCTCTCCCAGTACATCCCAGAGGAACATTGTAATCTTATTAGATGCACCTGCTGCCATTTTATTTTAACCTCTCAGTTTTTCCCTGAAGCATAATGAATTCAATATTCGTCTGCCACAGAAAGCCTTCCCAAATGTGCTTTGCCATCACTTTGAGGAGGAACAGCCCTGCCTCCAAAGAGCTGCCGGCAGTGCCTCCACCCTCCGCTGCCCAGCCTGGAGCATCTGGGGCTCACCTCCACCTTCTGCAGGTGCCAGCAGACCTTCCCAGATCCCGTGGGTGCTCACGTGAGCATCCCTGGTGTGTGCCCCAGCCCCAGAGGGGCACTGCAGGTGCTTATGCAGAGCTGCATGGCCCTCACAGTCTGCAGAAACTTGGCTCTAAATCTTTCCTGTGGCTGTTAAATCAGTAATGAAGCAGGATAGAAAGTGCTTTTGTAGCTTCTGGGATATCAGGCCTCTTCACTGCTGGCTTCACAGCTGTTACTTCTAATCAGCTGGGCAGGCACCATAGAAATGTCAATTCTAATAAACAGTCTTTCATTTCAAATTTGGTTTAGGTTTTACTAGTGAAGAGGGGGGACTGCTGACCTTGCGATGTCCCATGTCAGAGCTGCTCACGGAACACATGTAGCTTCCTTCCTCGCTGCCCTGCCATGTGTGTGCTGCTGGAGGTGGTGCAGGGGGGACATTTAAGGACCTGACAGTGACCAGCCTGACCCCATGGGCCTGGCATCCCATCCTGGAGGTGGGTGTGAGCCTTGGTAGCAATGTGAGAGCATGAGAGGACTGTGGAGCTTTCCCCAGGAGTCTCTCTGAGCTTTCAGTGGTCTGCGTCTCAGGGACTTCGAGAACCACCAGCCATGTCTCTGTGTTTAATTAGAGGTGTTTAATTAGCAGCGGCTCCATTTGGATCACACACTGCTCTGAGCCTGGACTGTGCCAAACTTGATAAGTACTGCAGAGCAGCCACTTAAAAGTCTGGGAATAAATAAATGGCAGAGTTAGCATCTTGGCCTGAATCCCTGCTAGGAGCCTGACATGGTGGGACTGAGGTGGGTTGAGACCTGGGGTCTTGCCGTCAGGGCTCAGGTTCCTTTCTGCATCTCCCCATCTGTGCTGGGCCATGAGCTCTCAAAGGAGAAGACCTGTCCCTCGCACTGCTCTCCTGCCATGAGGCTTCATGCCCACCTCTCTCCCCCCTGCCCCTTCTCCCTGCCATCCCTGGCACCGATGTCCCCCACCGTCGCTGTCTCTAGCCAGGTCATGTCCATCCTCTTCCACCCCCTCACTCTGTTAGCAAGAAAACCACGGGCATCCCTGTAACATTTTTATTGCCCTTTGCTGGCCTTCCTTAGGACTAGGAAAACTCCTAGATGTTACCAGAGGCTTTGGGACAGCAGCTTCTTGCAGGTGCCATTTTTTCAAAGCTGTGTGAGTTAAGGGAAGAAAAAGAAGAGGAAGACCACTGATTTTTACATCCTTCACTCACTGCTGTGGAGCTACAGGCATGGGCATGAATCCATTCCCAGGAAGCCACCAGCGGAATTTGTTAAAGGGCATGAGATGAAGTATTTGCAGCAAGTGGAAGTAAATCACGCTGGAAAGGAGATGGAAAGAGTGGGAAGGCTGCCCTGACCCCCTCTGCAGATGCTGCCCACTCAGCTCAGCAGCAGCCGGCAGCATCCTGGGGCAAACACTGATGTGGTTTGGCTTGCAGGACTCCCAGCACCGTTCCAGACCCAGGAAAAGCGTGCCCCTCTCACTGTGCTGTCAGAAGCTGTTGGCAAGAGGCTCTGCATGTCCATGTGCTGTTCCTGCGCGCGCACCTCCGCACGGAAGGAGAGCAGGCAAGGTTTCATGCTGAGCCTGGGGAATTTGGCTTCCTTTTAACTGAGGATCTCTGCTCGAATGCATCCCTCTTTGTCAGGACTTCAATATTTTCTGGAAACATGTAATATGTCTGGCCATTTCTGTCTGTTGAGGAGAATCGACGTGTGGGTTGTAATATATATTAATTCCCCGGAGGGACATTGAACTGTTTCCTCTGCCCAGGTGGAAAGGGATAAACACAGCCACTGACATGCTGTTTAGTCTGAAAATAGCCCACTGAATGCATAATGAAGAGCCTCCTGAGGAGTTACTCTGCATGTTAAAATGGTGTTCAGCAGCCTGTGCTGTCACACAACATAATTTGACAATGAATGTGCATCTAATCAGCCTACCAATAGCTGACTGTCACCGTCTGGCCATTAGTATTACCTGTCTGTTCAATGGCAGCTGCGTCTCCGGGAAACAAGAAGTTCGTCGGTCCCAAAATATGTCTTATGTGTGAACGAGACAAATGAGGAACTCTGTGTCTTGGCTTTGTGCTCAGCGCCCATTTCATGCTGAACAGCCACTTGGCTTTAGCTGGTGAGGGACAAAGGAAAATGAACATTTTTCTTCGGTGGGAGGATTTCTGAATGATCAGGGGAAAGAGCACCCCATATCCTTTGTGAGCCTAATGAAGGCAGAGTGGCTGAGGGTCCTTCAGTGAATGATTCTGCATCTTCTGGTGCACGCCGTCCCTGCCTGCACTGAAATAAAAATCGTCAACCTTGATCCTTTAAAACATGAGCCAGCGTTTGAGCAAAATGGCTTAGGTTGGAGTCAATTGACAAGTGGCTTCTGCTGTTTAATTCACACCCTGGTAACAACACTTGCATGAATGATATGTAGACAACCACTTTTGTCTCTGAACATTTGACAGCAATTAGGGCTTCACTCCAGGGGCAGAACATCATACTAACACTGGAGTGCTGGAGGAGGAGGTTAGGGTAAAGAAATTAGCCATCTGTCTGGTGGAGACTGTATCCTCCAGGAGGCAGTTGCATGTCAACAACAGGCAAAATGTTTCCATTCTCATTGTCCTGCACTTCAGTTGTACACAATGGCATGAAAGGCACACAGAAGCCCCATTCACTTCCAGTTATAGAGGGGTCTGCCACCAGCCACCCTGACAAACACTGCCTGGCAGTCGTAGCGAGTGGCAGCTGAGAGCTGCTCCCCTCCGCGCCTGCTTCCAGGGAAGCCTGTCAGTTTTGGATGTCCCACCGTGGAAAGCCTGGAGGCAGGGACGTAGGTGTTTAGCAGGGGGAAGCAGAGCCTGACTGCAAATGAGGAGGCAAAGTGGTTTTTACAGCCCTTCGCTTCAGGCAGGAGGAAGCCGGTGCCGGCACAGGCTTCCTCTCCGCAGCATTTTCCTGCGCTGGGAGCCGGGAATGCGACACTGCCCCCGCGGAGGGAGCGGAGCAGGCAGATCTAATCAGCACCGGGTGGCTGTTTATCAGCCTGCCCAGCGTGGCCGTGCTCCACACCGCTTAGAGCAGCGCATCCATCACGCTGCTGCCTGCATCTTTGATTTAAGAAACTCTTCTTCGTCTCCGAGGACAGTTCCCGCTAGATTAGTCTGGTGGAGGGTTTAGGGAGCATGTGTTGACATTTGGTCGTGTTAGTCACACTGAGCTACACAGCCAGAGAGAACTGCCAGGTCTCTCGCTGTCTGCTCTGAAGGACAGTCTTTATAATTTCTACTGCACAGGCATGTTACTTATTTCTCTCTCTCTCTTTTAATAGAAAGCAGGCAGCTACAGCATTTTCGTGTCAGGAATCCAGATCTGATAAACACGGTGCCCTTCAATAAGTCTCCTAGCTCGACCACTAAAAGAATTCAAATCTAGGAGCAATTTTGTTGCTTTAGTTTTACATGCTTCTGTGTGTCTATAGAGAAAAGCATTTGTGGGAGAGCAAGGGGCAGCATAACATGTTTTTTCATTGTCTGCTGGTTGGCTTCAAAGGGTAAATTATCAATATCATAACCTGATTCCAGACTACTGTCATGGTAAAAAATGCAGCTCACAAGTATCTAGAAAAGGAACCTAACATGCAAAAAAAGCCACATGTGATGGCCAAGTTAGGGCTCTGGTCCCCTGATGTGCCCCTGATGACAGCTGGTGTCTCCCTTCCTCCAAGTCCTTCAAACTAATTCTGTACATATATTAAGTGGAAGACTGTAATGAAATTTAACTCTTTGAAGCTTCCAAATCTCAAGTGAGACTTGCAACAGTGACAGAGCTAGAAATTCCTCTGTTCCCTTCCTGGACTCTCTCAAGTATGCCTTCCAAGGCTTGAGCATCAAGCTGTTTTACCTCCCAGGACTCATGTCTGACACCCTCCTACTCTTCTGAACTTCCTTAGTTTTTGTTCTTGTTCTCACCCAATTTGTGTGGAGTCCTTCCCACACCATTTGTTAGCTGGCTAGAGGCAGGCTGTCAGACCTTCAGTGCTAATAGGGCACATTTTGTGTCTCAGCATAATTGCTATCACTAACGGGTGGTTTGTCAGGGCTACTTGTTTCCTTCTTGGTAGCCTTTAATGAAATGAAATCATTACATTTATCAAATAAGCATTACACTAATGGTCAACTTATAGTACTGATAAATTTTTACAGAACAGATGCACTTCTGTCACCAAATTAATCAGATTTTGCTGTACCTTCTAGAAGTGGTCAGCACATGCTTGACCACAGGCTTGTTTGTGCAAGGGTATTTTGTTTGCTTGGGTCTGTATATAGGGATCTATCAAGTTAAATGCTGAGCCATCAACAAAGCCATCCCTCTGACTCTGATTAGGGAGTGTCACTGGACAAAAATTGGCATCAAGTGCCACTGGATAGAGTTTAAATTTTTTCATCTCTCAAAACTACTGACACTTCTTGAAAAATGCAGAAGTGTTTTGTTGAAAATTTAAAGATTTGTCTGAAGTGTTCTGTTTTCTTTGCACTTTTCTCCCCCAGTATTTATTAAAACTTATTAATCTTTCCCCCTGAAAACAGGAACCTGTTGTGATGCAGTTGAAATGGTAATTTTCCAGAGAAAAGAAGTCTCGATAAAATCTTTTTACCCACTCCCAGTGTCTAAGTAAATCTCTGTGTTTAAGCTCTGCCCATTTGTGAAAGAGGACTTTTTGAGGCCACAGTTTGCAAATAATGTCACTGTTTCCTCAGCCCACAAGATTGCACATTGCCTTTTTAGTGCCACGAGTGGTGTCCATTCAGTGGGCAGAGGAGGTCAGAGTGAATCACTCATTTTCCTCCAAGATGTGAGCTTTGTAGCTCCCCTTACTATGGCTGTTTTAGGGAACAAATATCTAGTAATCAGCCTGGCACACAGATTGCACAGGACTGTTCCTGCCTCATATGAAAGTCACAGATCTAGTATTTCAGTCACTAAAAGCCCCTGCTGAGTCATTCTCTTGAAACTCACTTTTAAAGTCAAATTTGGAGAGGGCCAAACAGATAGATCGCTATTTTCCAGGGCTGGAGCAGTCTCTGGTCACAGACAGATTCATCTTTCTTGCACTTTGCTTTTTCACCAGCATTTTCAGACCTATTAAGTATTTTGTCTCGCCTCCACAAGCTGTAATTCTCTCTTGGAGCTCTAACATGCATGTACACAGGGTTTTATGGGCTTAGTAGGAGCCATTGGGTCCTGTCGTGGTGTGAGGGATAAGTCAGCCAGAAGAGACCACAATGCAACCTTGGTAGTTTTCTGTGTGACTAGCCAAGGAAAAGCATCTCATCAGCAGACCAGGAGCTTTAGAGAGCAGACCCAGCACTCATGGAAGGAGGAATACGATGGCATCATGTTTATTCATCCTTCAGGCACTGTTTAACTCGTGCTTTCCAGTTGAGCAGCATCCGAGGTGATAGAGGGAAGAATAATAAAGTGGTGTCCAGTGGGGTAGGTCTGCTGACTAACGTTTACCTGAATAGACATTTATCATCCCAATACAGGATGGGCCCAAAAGGCATAAGATCTATTGAAAAGTAAAAGCAAAGGTTGGTAGGGACACCTTCTTCTTACCCAGTTGTTAGGATTTAATTACCTAGTCCAGGAACAACCAGTACCTAAAATAAGTGGAGGGCTGATGTGAAATCCTCTCATCTCTTACAGATCTCCACACTCCTTGGTAGAAAGAAGCAGGGGAAGCAAAAGATAAAGTGGGCAATAATGACAGCAGAATCCATGGTAAAAAATGGGAAAAGAGAATAAAGGAGAAGGAGAGAAATTATATGACTTGTTTCCTTTTTGGTATTGATTGGGTTTGGATGACTCCCTGCATCTGTCTCTATTGCTGCCATTGCCACCAGTATTTATTATTCATTATTTTAGCACAGTTAAGGAGCAATAGTTGAAATAAACTCAAGAGCATGACAGTTTGTAACAAATGATTTTGAATTCTGTCCCCCAACTGAAAGTTTCAGATTCATATTTCAAAGGCTATATAGATGGAAGATCACACTGTGGATGAAAATAAAATCAAACTGGTGGCTATGTGGATCTTTAAATAGATGCAGATGTTTGTTTTTCATAACCAATCTGTCTGATGAACCTTTCAGAAGCCTTGGCCTGACCACATGCACAAATCTGTCTTCTGACACAGGTACTTATTTTACGGCTTAGCACTGTACCCAGTGATTAAGGGTGTTTGCAAACATGAGTTATGAGTGAGACTATTATTTCAAAACAGGCAGGTCACAGATGACCCCAGTACTGCAACAGGACTTCAAACTGTCCTGCCCCTTCTAGCACCCCGAATTCTGAAATGGCCTCATCTGAGAAACCCCATTTTCTACAGAGAAAGGTGTTAGTCAGTGGTATAGAAGATGTAAATATGTTGGGCATCAGAAACCTACTTAAGCAGTGTACACAGTGAATTAAAATGACATGGGTAGAGATTCTCTGAGAGGCACTTTCACAAAAAGTGAAGGCTTTTTGGTGACAGCAATAGTTGGGCCACGCACTAAAACAGGGAGCTGTTGAGGGTGGGTGGAAAGTAGTCAGCACAAAGATGTACCGTATAGAAGATTTGAACAGAAGGTTACTGTGGCTTTGCTGCTCTAGAAGGTAAAAATTTATTCTTCTCCCGTCCCTCAGCCAGCTGACCCTTCACTTTCTTTGTGCTGAAAGTGGACACAGCAGTAAAATTCCTCACAAGCATTATTTCTTCATGAAGGGTTACTGCTTATTGCCCCATCTCCTATGGTGAGAAGTCTGGGATTTGCTTCATGAAATGAGGTAATCATGTGAACCTCACAAGCAGAGAGATACATGTGGACAACAGTTTAAGCTAAAGCTGTACAATGGGTGCTGTGGCCTGGAGGAGAGGCAGATCATTTAAAAATGAGAAACGTGAGAAAAAGAAACAAGCCCTGCCTCCCAGACCTTGGTGCAGTCCCTCCCTGCTCTCCCAAGTCAATCCTCTTAACTTTCCAAAGAGCACATTTGTGGTTGAGGGAAACTCTTGTAATTTGTTGTTTTGCAGAAGGGTGGTTCCCTCTGCCCTTGGAAAGAGGCTTCTGCTGGAAACCAAACAACAACAAAAACTTTCCCTTTGGCAAGCCAAAGCCTGGTGTTTGAAAGTGTACTGGCACGTCCATTGTTTTTGGCATGGTCTTTGTGAAAGCGTCCAAGGACCAATTTTACTCTGAAAGCAGTGATATATAGTAATACTATGCACATGTGTGTCAACATGCTGGAAATGTCATCCCCATTGTATAGATATGTTCAGGATCTCATAGTGCATTCTGGGCAAGTGAAGGGCTGCATCTTGGATTTCTTGTAATGCTTTGGATAACTGCTTAGACACTGGGGGGGGAGGGGAAGTCTTAAGAAATGGTATTAAACAAGAAGCAAAACATATCTTCCATTTATAAACATTACTAAATGCCATCATAACATTTAGCTACATTGGCAATACTAGAAGTAAATTTAATAACTTTCCACATGATTTTGCTCTAAGTTTCTGCCTTCCCAGACTTTGTAATGGAAAACGGTGTCTCTTCTGTTTATCCCTTTTGGAATCTGGCCATTTAGAAGCAGAGTGGTAATGTTGCCACACCTTGGGATTTTATCTGTTGTTTTTTGACCCAAGACTTTGGTTCCTGCAGTCAGGTGACCGAGCGTCTCACTACAGCTCTTGTATTTTTTTAAGGAAAGCTCTGTATTCTACAGATATAAAGTGTTACATCAGGAGCAGAACCAACTGCAGGTGTATTTTCTGTCCTTAACTGCCTGGTGGAGGAAAGAGAGACCAGCTCCTGATTTTGACGCATGAGAGAGCTGCAGCACTGGGATTTGCAGCACTCCAGAAACGAGGAGCATCCTGTCCTTTTGAGAGTTTCTTGCAGAAGCAGTGGTTTCTGGGGAGCCGTATCTTCCAGTGGTACTCACAGCTTGATGTTGGTTGGTATGTTACAGGTCAATGGAAGCCTGACCACCTTCTTATGCCCTTCAGGAGTATGATAAGGGCATTTCTCTCCCAGTCTGCAGAAGCTTGCAGAACACTTTCTTACCTATCTCTCTCCTCACTGAGAGGTGTTTGCCAAGCCTCAACAGCACTTTGGAGCTGAATAAAACTCGGAGGCATCTTGTGTCTGTGTGTGGGCACCTTTGGATAAAGGCAAACTCCCGGGTCCCCTCTCTCAGTGCCAAGTGGCAGCTTCAGGGAGTGCATCCAGGGAGGGCGGTCAAGCAGCACCTCGCTGCACATGCAGGGATGTGATTTCAATTTCAGGCATGTGTGGTCCTTGGTCAGGGAGCTGGGAGGTTTGTCGGTGGCATTTGGATGGCTCTGATGGAAACTTGCTTGGGAAGCTTCCGATGGAGCTCATCAGGAGGAGTCTCGTAGGGAAGGCACCATTCCCCTTTTGTGAAATGGTAAGGCAGTTTTACCTCAGAGAGCCTCCGAGTAGGCTCCTCTTCCAGCAGCCACACAAATGAAAGACCACAGGTAAAGGCTACTGTGGAAAACACCCACCACATTTTTCCTTTGTACTGTCTTTGATTTGGTTCTTTCAGATATGAAAGAAAGAGCTCGCAGAGGATGCCTTTCCTTCTCGTAAATGAGATTTCAATACCCGAAGAAGTTGGCAGTGTCCTTCTCTATCTTATATTCTGACACCACGGAAGGCTTCAACTTAACCCTGGTAGTTAAGCTGTAATTGTCTGAACTGAGCCAGGGGGAAGCCGTGGGAAAATGACACACGCATCCTTTTTTTTTTTCAAATGTCACTCATCCAATTGGCTTTTAACAAGAACACTCTCTGGGCCGTCTCTAGAAGGACCTGTCTGCTAACGGGCATATATCACAAAGTTCTTGATCACCTCTTCTTCCCAGGCTTTTCATTGTTTGTTAAAAGAGCATTGATGTGCTGCAAGTTTTTCTCCTTACAGTAATTCCTGTGTGTTGGACTAAAAGGTCCTCATGGGAGCTGAGAGATGGGCTAGGTGATCTTCTCCATCAGTGCCTTCTGTGATTCTGTCGTTCGTACATGACACTTCTCTAAACAGTGCCCTCAGAGAGCACTCCTGGCGATAAAGCTCTAAAACGCTGGGATTATCCAAGGAGAGCCTTTTCAGCTCAAGGTACATCACATAAGAGAAAGCATAGACAGCTTAACCAAGGCAGCGGTTTTGCAGTCAAAGCATCTGGTGTGTACGCAGGGGACTGTGGCTTGACTCCCATCATCTGCCAATCAGGTCATGACTGGGCATGGCAAGTTTTTGGGAACACAGCACACTGCTCTGCGGAGCTGTCACCATCCTGAAGAGCCACCCCAGGAGAGCTGGCTGCAGAGGAGTGTGCTCTGGCAGCTGGACCAGAGCCTTAGTGCAGAAGGGCTCCACACCTTCCTCAGTCCTTCCAGTCATGGGAAATCTGCAGGATTACTCCCTGCTGGCGGGTGTGTGTGTGTGTGGGGGGGTGTCTCCTGTTTACTGCTGAACTTTTCCTTCCTGTAGTGGATCCAGCAATAAGCTGGTACTGGTGATGTAACACACCCAAGAGGCACCACACCTCCAGCCGGCAGCGCTGCCGAGGGAGCAGCTGAAAGCGGCCAGCCCCGGCCCCCAGCTCAGCAGCATCCCTTAAATCTTCCGACAGCCACCAAGCCTTGGCCGGCACCGCAGAGATGCCTGCGAGGAGGGGCCGAGTGTGTGTCTGCTGGTGTGTGGCACTCAAATGACACCTGACAAAGGGGAAGCAGTTTGCTGAAGGGGGAACACATAGCTGTCAGCTCCCAGCAGCCGTGATAGATTCATGGGGCTCTGCCACTCCATCTCACCCAGGCGGAAATAAGGAGACGTGTGTCTCAGCATCCAGAAAAGCTGGCACTGCCTGGGCCGCAGCAAATCCCTCATTTTCAGCCAAGAATCCTGCCATTGTCTCTCCTTCCTGCTCCTTAAACTATGTTTTTAGTGGCATTTCTCAAAGGAATTGAGAGTCAAATAGGACAGAGATATTTATTTTCTTTCTTCTGTTCTGAGAAAGATTTTTTTTTGCCCGTTGGTTTATGCAGACAAGAAATATAATTCTGGGCTTTTTTTGGAGGAAATGTCTTATCTGAGGATAACTAGATAACTAGGTAACTAGAGCATGCTGGCACTGTAGCTCCCTGGATCCTGTTGTCTTGCTGGGGTTGGGGCAGTTTGGTGGAATCAGAGGAACTGTAATGGCTGTAGGGGTGGGGATGCTGAGGCATCAGGCAGGGGAGAGAGTCGTTCAAAATCTGGATTGTGAATGCATCAGGCAGTCAAACCCAGCCTTACAATAGTCTTCTCTTTTGTAGGGTTAATAAAAACAAATCCGGCACACTTCCTAGGGCTACATACCCTTACCTACCCCCTTTCCACCAATTAATGACCTGTCTGGAGGCAAAGAAATTTGTCTCTTCTTGTAAGACCAGTCAGCTATAGGCAGGGTGGCACCCCAGGCTTTTTGCCTGAAAGAAAACAAGTTGATCTAAATAAGACTCTGAAATAAGTTCCTTTTTTTGATATCAACAGCATGCAGGACCCTAAGGCCGCAGTACTTCCTTACACTGCTATTGACAGAACACTCTGTATCCGGAGGAGCTCTTCAAAAGAGGGACAGCTTGTTTACATTTATTCCTTTTTGATTTTGCTTCATAAACATACAGAGCTGTACTGTCACTGAGCAAAGAGAGGTGTGCTCTGGCTGACTCAAATTACTTGGACGGTACAAAGCATTCCCAAAGCTGAGATGAAATGCAAACAGTCAGCTAGCCATCACTTGAGAGAAAACGATAAGATAGAGTAAGAAAGCACTTACTAACAGAAAACAGGAGCTGGTTTTGCATCCTGCCTTTTCATTATCTCAGTAGAGAAAGGTCCTGGGTCATGTTCCTGCCTTAACTGTGGTGAAGTGGAGGGGCATGATCCTTCAGTGTGCCACAGAGCTTTGCTGAGTGAATACACTCCAGTGCTTTACAAAACACCATACGAAGCACACAAATGAGACACTGCAGAACATCTCCCCACCAGTCACAGTTTGCTCCAAGGCCCTGTCTTCCCTGGTAATTTCATGGTGGTGACTGAACAAAACAAGGCGGCATGACTTGTTTGGGCACAGGGCTGGCACCAACTTACAGTACCATGGACTCTTCAAGGTGCTCACCTGGTACACTGGCACCATGGGACATCCACCAGGACATCACCACTGATTTTGTGAGAGAGACCTTAGAGAGGTGTGAGTTTCCATACTTGGGTTAATTTTTAACCATTTCAACTTTTAGCATTAAATCAGTATCAGTTCAGTATTATCCTCAGTAAATTGTTTCCCTGAGTAATGTAATTCTCCAAAACTGAGGCACTAGGTGAGACTGTGGCTGAGGTGCCCCATGGTTTCCCAGCACTGGAAAGGCTGTTCAGGAGCCATGAGAGCACTGGGCAAAATGGCACTTAAAAACATCAGGCACAGGCAAGATAGGATTCTCTGTCCATTCACTTGCCCTGGAATTGGTGCTACAACACATGTGTAGATTTTTTTGTAATGGAAAAGAAAGCCTGTGTTAGATGAGTGATCTCTTTTGTGATTTATCTCTCTTGAAACAGATCTGACAACTGTTAAAATTTCTGGAAGCTTCAGAGGAGTAGGAGGAGATCTCTGTGTGCTCCTCCAGCACTAGTTCCCAGTTCCCCCTCCTCAGATTTCCCCCCCCCCCGCTCCCATCTACTCGTGAGCACGAGCTTGGGAATGGGAACGGGCTGTATCAATTCAGTATTATCCCAGCAAGAGAAGAACCTCCTCTATTGCTATTTTTAGCTCCACGGGTGCACCCTGCCTGCCATGAACTCGGAACAGTGAAGTGTTTAATTCAGCCTCCTCGCTCATTTAAAAGAAGGCTGTTGAGCTCTCTGACCACCGCAGCCCCACTTTTACAGCTGGCCGTAAATTTCTGAGTGTGCAGTGATATCTTTAGCTCTGACTCCAGAGATTTCCTGTTGAGCTGCGAGATGCAATCCTGCAAGCGCGCTAAAGCTAAATATACCTCCCTGGGCTGACACGCAGCCAGACAAACAAGGGCAGTGTCAACACCAGCCTTTTCCAGTGCTGAACAGGTCGGGTTATTCTGGAGGAGGTGAAGCCTAGTTCAATTAATTAGGCAATTAAGTTTGTTTTGGTATTTAAATAATCTTTGGACCTCTCTGTGCTAATCTTGCTCGTATTCCCCTCAAAAAGGCTGTGTGGCCCACGTTGCAGCACTGCACTCGGCCTTGGCTACTGAGGCTGCTGTGGATGAAGGTTTTCATCCTGTAGGCAATGACTTTGGCTGCAGAAGAAAGCTGTAGGTTTTCACTTGTACTAGTCAGCATGGCCACCATGGCCAACACCTTTAAGAAAGATGAGAAAATAAATTTTGAAGCAGTCCAAGATTTGTGAGGGATAATAACAGTAAAAACCTGTGAATGAGACACACAGCACTGGTTTGTTTCACATATGATCACTAGTGCCAAACTGGTGCCACACAGAGTGATCCTTCCGAGTACAAGCTTGGGAATGGGAATACCTTTGCTGCTTGAATTGTTAGAGGTGATATTATTATGATAGGGCTGTAACAGTCAATGTGCATCCTCTTCCATTTCATGTAAGATATAGGATGTATTTTTAGGCCATAGTAAAATATTTTGAGGGGACGGGAAACAGCTAATTAGTCCTTTAGGTTGTACACCTTGATTTTGCTATTGTAAAGCTTCGGTAATTTCCTCTTGTAAGCAGCTGTATCCATGCCCAGCACCCACTGAAAATGCAGCAGCTTTCCTCATCTTTGGGTTGTTGATTTGTGTGAGCATGGAGCTGTTTGGCTTTCCAGAGGAAGGGTGCTTCCAGGTGAGCTTTAACTAATGCTGTTGCTGCACTTGCAGTCACTGTGGAGAGCTACAGGACAGAGGTTCCCAGTCCAGTGCTGGGACAGCAGGAAGACAGGGCCGCTCCAGGACCGCCCTGTGCCACTTCCCCCAGCAGCTTTTGAAGGCTTGTGGCTCTGCCTTGGCTCGTATCTTTGCTGATTTTAGTGGCAAGCCAATGTAGCTGGAATTTGCTGTAGGATTGTTTCTGAAAAGTCAGGGAGGGGAAGAATGGGGTTTATTTATGATTGTCCTTTTTTTATGATTGTCCTTTTTTTTTCCTGTGCATTGTCTCTATGCCATTTTTGGGTGGTGGCGTGTTTATGTCTTCCAAGAGAGAAATGTCTCATCATAAGCAGTGAAAACACATACTACTACCTCAGCTCAGAGTAACAGATGAGTTTGGAAGGAAGCCAGCAAAGAAAACATGCCACTTACAGTTAAATAAAAATAATAATGCTAGTTGATGAATATAGGGCAACAATGCACATTGCTAATGTGTTGTGCTTGTTTAGGAGCTGATGTTTTTGCAGTGACAAACTGAATGCTGAAGTCTGATGACTCTGCTACAACTTGGAGTTTTCTGACAAAGTTAGATCCATGTCACCATGCTAGCTAAGAATCCCAAACCTTTTTATGCAGCTGAACCGCCTTACTAGGGGGCACAGTTACCCTGAGAGCAGAACATGGAAGTGTGAGCACTGTGGTTAAGTTGCTGGAGATGTCCAGAGGTGTAAACAGCACAGCACTTGAGAGTCCCATCGTTTCTGTCAGTGGTGTGGCCTTCCTGCCTGGCTGATGGGTTTCTCACAGAGGAAATGCCCCGAAACACACCCTGATCATTGGCCATCTCTGGCAGTCCCTAATATGTTTTGGAGATGAGGCCTGATAACTTTGGAAAGAACTGGAGTCAGCCTGCTGAAAGCACAGTAATTCAGTGATATTACCTTGGCATTTTTCTAAAGGCAAACCCCCCAGTACATTTCATTGACAGCCAGATGGGTGAAGTCTTTCTGCCTTTGTGCCTGTCTGCGGTAACATTTCCTTAACAGCATCTTCAGCTACTTCTTTCCCACAACTTGTTGGTAACTGGTCCCTTTTGGTGAGGCTCAGGAAGATGGCAACACCGGGAGGGATGGTGATTCTGGTGGACACCACAGGTACCAGTCTGTGTGTCAGGGATATCTCAGTGTTACATGTATATGTTTCCATTCATAGTATCTAGAACTATCCAGTCGGTCTGTCTGTCTGTCTATCTATCTATCTATCTATCTATCTATCTATCTATCTATCTATCTATCTATCCAGTCTGGGGTCATTAGGTTGAAATTCAGTGAAAATTCAACAAAAGGTTTCCACCCAAAGGATACAGCTCACATTCTCAGTGGGCTGCCATGGAGGTGCCTGAATGCTTTGATTTTTGGACACTGAGAAGCAGATGTGAGTCCACAGATAGAAAAATTGTGACACTCTTATTAGCCATGAATGCATCTTTTATATGAAACATTATGAACCAGCTTACCCAGCTGGGATATGGCACAGGAATTTCACCTCACATGGTTTTTAGGGGAATATTTGATTGCCGAGTTTGCTAATGAAGCAACAGTGTTGCTGAAAAGTGACCCAGACCTGTTAAACCTGTCTGAAGTAAGAATTGTGATTCATTTATGTGCTTCCTACTATGTTCCCAGCCTATTGCAGTGTTGTAGGTAGTTTTGGAGGAAAAGATTTTTAAGATGCTAATGACAGAGTTACAGCTACAACCTTAGGGGAGGGGGAGCTAAACAAAAGAAGGATTCATTAGAGAACAAAAGAAACACTGGAGGCTTTGAACCTAGGAGTCTCCCACACATTAACTAGGTGTACTGCCAATGTGCTACAGATGTGCCTTACATGAACACATAAGGTAATGATATGTCTACAAAGGGCTGAATGCATATGTTTGATGTTTTGTAGTTAATTATATTTAAGCAGGTGAGAAGCTGCAAACTCCCCAGTCCCTCCATATATCAGAAATAAGATACTAAGAGGTCCAAAGATACCTTCTGCAGTTTTTGTAGAACCACAGCTGACGGCCACACCATGTGTTGGTAAATTGGAGCCCTGCTCTGTTATTGGGAAGTACAGCCCGTGGTTTCACAAAGCCACTGTTTGCTTTTCTTTGTGAAGGGTTCAAGGTATCAGCTCTCCAGACAAAGCCTTTTGAATACAGACAAAGGATAAAATAGCTGGGAGGAAGGAGGCAACCCATATACCCCATACTGGGGATTTCAGGGGGCTCCTTTTTCTCATGGCTCACCTGGTGGGATGCTCAGACAGGGACCTGCATTTGGGACAGGGCACAGACAGAGCTCCCAGCCAGTCCCTGCTTCCCCAAATACCAACTGATTCAGCCTGGGGAGCACGGGGTATGCATAGCACCAAATCCCAAGAAGAAGACTGGGTAGTCAGACTCAAAATAACTGGGCCTGCAAATCAGGATTTAGCCACTGGGAAGTGACTGCTGTGCCTGTAACCCAGGGTTTGGCAGAAGGAAGCCCAAGTGGAGTTACTTATGCCAGAAAGATGTGCTCCAGGGGCTTGCCCAACAGCCTGCTTTGTGCTTCACTGCAGAAAATAAAATTACATCCATGTCCAGGACTCAGACCCCTCCTGATCAGGACTGGGAGTTGCACTGGCTTAGCTGTAGCTTCTCTTACTCTTTTCAAGGAGGGCACAGCTGGGAGACATGGATAAGATGTGGCTTTTGCTAGTGACTTCTACAATAGTGAAGCTGGACCATTAGAATGGGGCCAAGAAGGAGATCTCAAGGGAAGCAGGAAAGGGGATGGGATTCTTGCAACTGCAGAAAGATCAGGGTCAGAATGAAAGTACGTTACAGACACTTATTCATCTGTAGAGATGCAACCAAAATACCCCATTAACATCAAGTTCTTCAGAATTAGATTGATTTAGCTCTAGGTGAATCTATACAGTTCTTCTTGTGCTGTTCAATTTTTTCCTATTGCACACTAGTTTCTCATTGAGCATTTGAATATAAAAGGCGTCGAGGCTGGTTTGGAAGATCTTTAATTGTAGGTTGTTCCCTTTTTCGCATTATGGAAAAAAATGTAGTAAGGAAATGTGAATGCTCAGCTAGAGGAGGTCACTGATAATCTATGCACCTGCCAATCCCATTAGCTCCTTTGGGTTTTGCACTGTAGGGGCCTAAAGGAAATGTTGCCTAAAAATAGCCATCTAACTTAGGAAAAGGAGTCAGCCAAACCTTCCTTCAGCTGAGCCGCAGCTGCCTGAGCATTCCGAGCAGCGGTAATAGAAAACTGCAGTATGGATGCTCTTTCCTTTTCACAGGAGACTCGACTTTACAAAGGATAAAGAATGATGGATGGGAGATCTGCCCTGTTTTCAGTTAAATAAGTTCTAATACCACCTAAGAGGGAGCAGAGAGATTCTGTCATCCCATCAGCAGAGCACAGCCTTGGTTTGGTTGCTGGGATTTTCAGTCACCAGTGCTCTGCCACTTACTGTTATTTTTTCAGATCCACATGTAGCTTTGTATTGGCACTCTTGAGACAAGGTCAAATTCACAGTGATGGCAGGGCTAACGGGTATATTAATGAAGGGCATCATTCTTTGCAAACAGTGGTGGTTTTTTTAATTAATAATTTCAATAGGAGCTTTCTGAGGTTTGCATTTTTCTATTCCATGTTCTTTTTAAGTTATTGAGATAATGAAATTACAAGGATGAAAGTGGGGGCAGGAGGAACCCAACTCAAAGCCTGCAAAATAATTGCTGCATTTTTTTCAAAAAAAGCCTGTAGTCTTCATTCACGTTACTGATAGCTCAAACAAGGCACTGCAGTTGAGTGGCAACTGCACCAATTAGCAGTGCTGCTGTTGGTTTGTGAATTGCATGTGAAATGTAGAATTTGTCCAGAAGTGCTAATGCAAATTGCTCAACAAAAATGTGCCCTCTGTGTCAAGTCTTTTCACTTGTTCTGACACACTGATGTCTTCCCAGATTTCTCTGATCGGCAGATCCCTCTCTCAGTTGACAGCTACCAGAGCTCATAAAGTAATGGAAATATTTCTTGTTGCCATTAGCTGTGTCTCTAGAAAGAAGGCTACAAGCTACTGCTGGCACCAGTTACTCCCTATACAGTGCAATTCTGAATTTTATTTATAGGGTGTCGTACTTCACATTTCTAGAATTAAATGCTAAAAGCCCAGTAAATGCCTAAGATTTTTACCTGCACAGAAGTTCAAAGACCTGGTTATCTGCCATGACAGTAATTTGGTCACTTTGCATGTGTTCAGCATCCTCTGTTATTGTACATGGTGATAACCTTTGTGCCGTGCCGTCTGGGGCTGAGTTACAATTGCCGTGGGAACCATAACTTAGCATTTCCTGAGTTTTTCAGCATACGATATCTCAACCTTATATTACGCCCTTTAAAAGGAGAAAAAGTGGAGCAAGGACACAGTGAGATGCTGGTGTTTTTGCACCTAGAGAATATAAAATAGCACATTTAGCTGTATGCAAATGGAAGTTGTATTTGTAACTGCTTGCGCTATGGTGGGTGGCAGCTCAGAGATGAAGTCCCAGTTTAGGAGTCTCATTGTGCTGGGCTCCCTGCAGATGCAGGATGTAAATATATTTCCTTCCCCACAAATACTTCCAGCCTAACTGTAAGATGAGAGATAACGCAGGCAGACAAACACACCAGGGAGTACAAGGAAACAGAAGACTGCTGGACATCATGGAGACAGAAACTTCTGCAAACTTCTGCAAATGTAACTATACTGGGGGCAGAGTTCATGGTCAGATTTGTATGATTTGAAGAATCTCCTCCCAAGAATAAAATCCAGCAGGGAGGAAAGTGTGAAGGCACTTCTAGCTAAAATGTAACATGTGGAAAAGAGTGGGTTGTGATGGGGTGATGGAAAGTCTCAGCAGTGAAAGAGAGATGATGTGTGAGGTGGCATATGCTGCAGCTGAATTCAAGAGCAGAGGATGGTGTGGAAATCCAGAGGAAGGGGAATCCAAGAGAGGTCTGCAAAGACAGACATGACACAGGCAAGATGACAGGCAAAGAAAATGACCTGGACAGCTGCACTCAGGCTGTCTACAAGCAGGGTAAGATTGCAGCCGTCAGGGTGTGAGGCGACAAGAGCCTGGCTGTGGGACTGCACGGAGTGTGGAGGCAGAGATAACAACCAGGTTATGGGCTGAGTGACAGCCGGGCGATGGTGTTGCCCACAGGGACTGAGGAAACAGGAAAGATAGGGGACCTAGGGAGCTGGATGAGAGCCTACTTTGAGCTTGAGCTGACAGTTATCCACAAGATGATCCCAGAGGCAGGGCATGAATTTAGTCGGAACAGACGGGAAGTGGCCGGGGACAGAGTTAGGTTGGTGAGTCACTGGTGCTGAGTAGGTCCTTGAAAGTATGCAAAGGGTGAGCTCTGAGTTATGAGTGAGAGGGAAAGGAGATGAGGGATGGGGACGCAGACCCCTGGCATGGCAGCAGGTGGTAGGGTGAGTAGTGATGAACTAGACTGAGTAACACTGAGTAAGCAAATGGAGGTGTTGGAGTCAAGTAGGAGCACTGAGAAAGGAGGACCAGATTTCCGGAAGGAACTGACAGGCTGTAAGACTCACACAGGCTATGACAGCAAGCCTGGCATTGTAGTGCAGAGCTGCAGCCAGACAAAGGATATTAGAAACTCTGCGATCCTGGTTCTGCGACAGGCGAGAAGTGAAAGCCTGTTTGGAAAAGAATCTGTGTTGGAGATGGAGACTAAATTCAGTCTAAATCATATAAATCATCAGCAGCATATGCAATAAGCTTAGAGATGACAGCAAGAAGAGAGAGAGGGTGAGAGCTGGAGAGGCACTAGGAGTCAAGAGTTGTTTGGATTTTATTTTCTTTTTTAAAAGCATGAAAATAAAGCATGCTTGTGCTGCAAGGGGAAAGAGCAAGAGGAGAGTGAGATACAAAGGAGGAAAAGGCAGATGGGGGCAATAGAGATGAGAAGAGAGGACACAGCAAAGCTGCCAGGACAAGCAGAAGAGCTGGGGACAACTGATGAGGCCACCACCTCTGTGGCCAGGAGCAGAGACCAAGGCAGGATGTGAAGGAAAGCAAGCTGGGGCAAAAGAAGATCATGTCTTGCTTTAAGTCTCTCACAAGAGTTATCAACACAATCCTGTGCACAGACCTGTCTCCAGCAAAGGCAGGAGAAGTCAGGGTTTGAGAAGTGAACTAAAGGCTGCAAAAGGTCTGGGATTGCAGCTGGGAGGGCTAGTTAAGCTGGCTAACATGAGTATGCATTAGGAAGATGGCAGAACAGAAGGAGGCAAAACAGCATCAGAAAAAAGAGAGAGAGAGAGAGAGAGAGAGGAGGTTTAAAGCTTAAGAGAAAAGTCATTGTCTCAGGAGAGGTATCGAGGCTATCCAGAAAGCCTCAGATGGCATAATAAGGGCTTGATCAGCAAAGCAAGCTAGGCCTTAGAGACCTAAGGGATAAAGTCAGTTCTGCCAAAAGCTGAACTGAGTTAGGCCTTGCAAAAGAAGCTAATTCAATTGTGAGGTTTTCCTTAGTCATATAAATAAAGGGGGAACCATACAGCAAGGGGCATGTCGAGGTTGAAGACCTTAAAGACAATCTCGGCATAGCCCAAATCAAAATACCTTGTCTCAGCTTTCAGTAGGACCAAGATGATTGTGTGTCAAAGTAAAGGCCAGGTCATTAATGGAAACACAAAGACCACATCCAAGGTGGAAGAAAAATCAAAAGAGTTTCAAGTGCTGGAACTAGGTGATCAGTGTTGCTTGGATTCAAGGATGTTAAAAGAACTAGCTGATGAAATCATACACCTGTTGTGCCATCCCAACCAACTTAGTTTATCAGCAGCTAGTTATGTGAAGCCACAGCAAAGACAATGTGGCTTTGCCAGGCAGCTGCAATGGAGGACCACTTCCCTTGGCTCTGCCAGCTACCTTATGGAAATATTTGGCTCTTGATTTGAGCCGGAAATCCCACCTGCAGAGAGGCTGCACAGACAAGCACCTGCAAACAAAGACAAGGGAGCTATTCCAGCTCTTTGAAGTCACTGTCAGACAGAGGAAGATCATGGAATTTATGCATGAATATGTACAGATGACCATTCCTCATAAGCACCAAAGCTTTTGTCAGCCACACTCATTAACTGCAGGAGCCCGGAGGTACCACATGTATGTGTCACACTCTCCCTCTGTGTCTCCTACGGGCGCAGAACAGCGAGAAGTCCTCAGTTCACCCTTTCCTTCTGCTGCGTGATCTTCCTCTCATGAGGGCACGGTGTGAATGAGCGAGAAGAGAGCGGTGTTAAAGGAGCAGTTGTGTGCCACAGATCGCACAGCCAGGAAACACCCTTAGAGACAGTGCAGCTTTACTGTGAGCACCAGGGACGTGCCTTACACACTCCTCAACCCCTCACCGCGTTTCTGCCAGGCCAGAGGCCAGCCACGAGGTCAGGGACAGTGCAGGGTAGGTCCCCAGAGCCATGCAGAAAGAGGGCTACTTTGTCAGAGCCCAGAACCTTTGCTGTAAATTTTCCTAAGGATATTTATTTTACTTTTTTTTGGCCTTGGCAAAAGCAATGCCACGGGGGCGATTACAGCCTCATCCCAATTTTTGAGGTAAGGTGCCTTCTGTATATGGGAAGGAGAGCATATGGCCCACTGTGTTTATTTCTCAGCCAGGATTCTTTCAGGCTTGGCAAATTACATGCTGCTTGCTGAGGAGCAATGCAAGTGCCAAGTTGGAATTTCTAAAAGTGAAGGAGATTTCATTTATCACAGCGCAGAGAAAAGGATCTGAAAAACGCCCTTAAGTGTGAAAAAAATACCTTTTGTTTATGCTCAAACAAAGCAACCGAGAGGAAATTTAACAAAATTTCACCTAGAGTAAAAAAATATCTCTGCAGTCATCCACAGGAGACTTCAGGCAGCTTCTGCCAGGCGTGAGCTGGAGCCAGGCTCTGAAATACCTCAACAACCAGCAAACTCCATGGGGTACAAGGTGATAATGTGGTACAGGCTCGGGCCATTAGAAGGAAAGGGGCTGCCTGGTAATGGTGAGTGTTAGCTGCTAGAGAGCTCCATTAGAGCATCTATTTCTTATACTTTTGCTTTTTCCAAGCCCCACATTTTTCCTTGTGTGTGCTTAGAAGCTTTTCTTTCTCTTACAGCATTTATTTTTATTGTGTCATTTTCCCTCTGTTCCCCCTTTTCATTGGCCCTGTGTGACTGTTTGTTTAAACCATTTGCCTGCTTTCATCTTCCATTTTTCTTCTCGCCTTCTTCCCGGGGGCTCTCTAGCCGTGATTATCCTTACGCTTCACATTAGCTTTCCTTGCTCCTGCTTCAGGATGGGCTTGAAGGGGGCATTGATTAAAGCTAAAACCTTTAGCAGGACGATTTCTATCTGGCTTCAGGGTATAGTGGCCTCTGTGAGCTCAGCTCTCTTTGCTCCAGGACCAGCTTCTGAAGCCTCAGGAAATTTGCCAAGGCAGAGTTGAGCTGGCACCGAGGGGGCAAGTCACAGCTCCTCTGGAGTGGCTGATTTTGTAGCTTTGAAAGCCCTCAGCTATGGTAGAAGGCAGCAGGGATGTGGTATGGAAAAGCTACGGCGTGGGCTGGTTTTTCAGCTCCCTCCTCCTGCCTTTTGCTCCCCAAAGGTTGCCTCTTCTTTCAGAGTGGTAGGGCACGCTGTGGAATGGCACGATGGCACAGCTTCACGCAGCAGTCTCTAAGGGGAGGAATTACAGCCTTCATAATACGCCTCAAATACAAAGTTGGGCACTTTAGTGTTTCTTTGAGTCCTCATCCTCCTTCCTTCCCTGCTGTGAGCCCTGCCTGAAAGCCTGTGCCATGGCCGTGGGCTGGTCTGGGAGAGCTTGGATGCAGAGATGGTGCCAAGGGGCCAGTTAGGGGCTGGCTTTGCTGCCCATTGACAGCCCCCCAGACCTCTTGCCACAAAACACAAATGCCAGGTGGCTGTTCCATACTCCTGCAGGAGGGGAGCTGCTCCTGGGAGTAACCTCTGAGGAACCAACACGCTGTAAATCCGCACCTCACAGAAACTTGTCTGTGAAGTCATTCCCTCTGCAGGTCAAATTAATGGCTTGATTAACCCCATCAGCTTACTCCTGCAAGAAAATGATGTCAAATACCACTTTGTTTTCACTGGCCCATGGACACTGGTGCAAAAGGCTCAAGAGGAGGTGAGAGTGCAGAGCGTGAGGATTCATTCCTGTTGCAGGGACTGTGTGGAAGTGCCAGGAGCTGCCTCACAGACGTGCCAGAGTCACAGAGCCTCTGTGCCTGCTCAGGTCTCAGCTCCTCTAGGCTGGCTGGTAGCCCAGTCACTAGTCACCTTCACACACAGCATGCATAGGGAACATCCATGGGGTCTGGCCAAGGAGCACGAGCTGCACATCCCATAGGTGATGGCGCAGGTACTGGGTGATAATCATAGCCTTGCAAGAGGCTCTGCTTGAGCCATTAAAGCAAATGAGAATAGCTCATCTTCATTTTACACTTCACAAATATTTTTGTATTTGTATAGTCATTTCCCCCCATCTTTTTTTTTTAAAGATACGGATGTAAAGAGGCTATTTTTGTTTGAATTTGGGCTGATCTGCTTTTGTTTTCTCCTAAAAATAATAAGACCAATAAAAATTGCAATTACAAGGAAACTAGTTATTTGAGATAAATGAACACTTCTCCCTCAGTGCACAAACCCAACGACTATATCATTATGCTCCATATCGTGGACCTAGCTGGTGAAACTGAGGATAAACAAAACTGAAAAGCAGGAGTGATTTTCCCTGCAAAGGTTTCTTTCTTGGGGAAAGGGAGAAAACGCCACAGCTGTTATTTGTGAAAGAGGAAATGAGCCTGTTTAATTGGGCTAGTTGAAGTTCAGTGGTGTTCTGTTGAAATGCTGCGTTCCGAATCCCACTGCCAATGCTCAGGGTTTGTGGAGTTAAACCCCTGTGCTGGAGTAAAAGTGGGTCCGTGGGGAGGCAGCAGGTAGAAGGACAGACCCTTCTGCCTGGCAGGCTTTGAGATGCACTTCTGCCAGCCTTTGGCTCTTAAATAGTTTTGGAAAAACAGTTGCCCATTTTAGAGCCCTTTGTTGCCTGTTTCATCACCAGAAATTAAGACATTAGAAAATTTCTGAAAGAAAACAAAAATGCACAGAAGTAACAGTCTGACAGATCCTGTTTGTTCTGTGGACAGAATAAACTGTATTGAAAACACTGGGAGGGGAGATGCAGGCGAAGGGAGGTGAAAGGAAAACAAATTGGCTGCATGCAGAGGTCTGGTGTCAAACATCAGAGGGATCTTGTTTGCTCAGATACTGTATGAAAGACCATGGCAACCGAGGCTTGGGGAGAGCGGAGAGATTTGCAGCCCCTCCCTGAGGCTGGGTGACAGAGGAAATAGGTGAAGCAATCTGCTCTGCAGAGCCTGCTGCTGGACTTGTGAACCGGCATATTCTGTCCCTTCATCCTGTGCGCTGGCTCTTTCGAGGTAAAAAACCCAAACAAGCCAGAAGTCTGAAATGAATGGATTTGTAATTCCCTTAGCCTGTTGGATGGTACCATTCTGTAAAAGGTGGCTTTGCTGTGGGCAGTCTGATTTAGAGAGAGGATTAAGATCCCTGCCAGACACAATAAGTAACAACATTACAAGGCATTTAATAGAAATATTTGTGGGGGAGTATAGGAATGTGCTTTTGGACTGCCATGAAAACACTGGGTAGAGATGATGTTTTACTGTGACATAGCGTATGGAAATGGAGGAATATTTTTGTTCACACTAATAGATTGGAGACCTCTCCCATCTTAACATACAGACATACACACGCAGACACACATGCAGTGCCTAAGAGCAGAAGTGGTGCCTCTCTGCACAGCAGCAGTGTGGTGTGCAAGCAGGAGAGTGGCCTCTGCAGCAGCTCAGAGCTGTGCAGAGGTGAGGGCAGACAGTACTGTTCTGTCTTCTGTATCACAGGCCATTCCACTGCACCACTGTGTTGTCTTTCTCCAGAAAGGTTGTCGTCCTTGAAGGCATCAAAATGTGGACATCTGCCATTTTTGATGGGTAATGGAATCATAGTGTAAAAATGCAATTCTTCTTTCTGATTTGAATCTCTTTTCAGCTTCCAGCCCTTCTATCTGGTTTTGCCTTCTTCACTGGATAAAAGAGCTCTTTAAGGGATTTCTTCCCTCATGAAGGTATTTTTATACACCATGGTCAAAGCGTCTCTCAGTTCTCTTTGTGGTAAGCTAAATGGATTGAGCTCTTTAAGTCACTCACTGGCAGACACTTTCTGCCTCAAATCATTTCTGTGTCTTCTTTTCTGCTCTGACTCTAAAATGTAGATGTCTGAGTGTATACATTTTTCTAGTATCACTCTTCTAATGCAGTATGCAGGATAAGTCACCTCCTCGCTTCTATTTGCTCTTTTGCTCTTTGTATATTCAAGGATCCCATTCATTCACACACTGAGAAATGGTACAGGGAATTATGTCTGTTTGCCTCTTTTGCACATTTAGACCTTGCTTTCCAATCTGTGTTTCCCTCAGATTTTTGGGAAATGCATTGTTCCCAGATGTGGAATACCCATCCTCTGTGGATTTCTGCCAGTCGTTGTCGGCAACAGCCCCCTTTTCCCTGGGGTGCCACTTTGCCTCCCTGGCCTTCAACAGGAGCAGAGGTGGCTCCTCCAGATCCAAGGGCTCTGATTATGAGGCACAGAGGGCCCATGAGTAGGCTTGGCTGTTCCTGCCTGCTCTTACCCACACCTACCTGCCCAGCTCCTGGAGCATCAGCTCGTGGTCCTTTTGCTTGTTCTGAAAGAAAATTTTTTGATTACTTTTAGCTGTAGTTGGGAGATTGAATGACATGCAGAAGGAATAAATTGCTGCATGATAAGGAAGAGGCATGTAAGATTTGAGACAAAGAGGAAAAGATCTTTTCTGCTCCCCTTTGTTCTCTTTCCTAAAGTCACTTATGTTTACTGTGCATAACTGTACATATATATGCACACATATCATTCTGAACTCCTGCAGAGTATCCTGTCACAGCACAGAGCCCTGGAAGTGCACTGGGAGGTCACAGGATTTATCCTCCTGTTGCTTAACTAAGGATCAGATTATCCACAGGAGCAAGTCCCATGTAGGCGCTAAGTAAGCAGCCAGATTCCTACAAAAGTTCATCTTACCGGTGCTCTGTAGCTGTACAAACCAGAGATGTCATGCTGACTGTTTGGAAACGGTGGCCTGGTTTTGGCCCTGCAAACAGCAGGTTGGCTCTTTCAATACTCAGTTTTGCTCCCAGGGGCTGAGCACTCGATTCTGTCCCTGGGCTGCCTTAAAAGTGGGCAGCTGAGGCTACAGGGGCAGGAGGGCACCCCAGGAGCCTTAGCCAGGGCCAGCCCATGTGCTTGAACTCCCTGTGGCACAGATGAGGGGTCTTGGCACCATCCCCCTTTCGTGTAACCAGCCTCTCAGCTTGGCTTTGCTTGCCCCTTGGTGAGGACCTGGCAGCGGAGCTGCAGCTTCTCTGTTCCCAACTGGAGTGCCTGTAACTCTGCACAAACCACTGTTCTCAGGAGGGAGCTGTTTGCAGCCTGCAAGTAGCATGCAGTGGCTTTGGGTGGTGTTTAAAAAGAGCCAGAGTGAAAAATCAGAAGTCACACTGTACCATCTTCCCAGATAGCACAGGCTGAGAATTCAGCCTGCGTTTCCCATTCCAGGACATCTTGTCACTCTTTGCAAGGACTACCTGCCTCTGCCCCCACAGGGCACCCGTGTACACATGTGCCCACGCACACCCAAGCACAGGGCCCTGGGGGAATGAGCTGGGCTGTCCCCTTGCTGCTGTGGATCCCTGTGAGTCGCAGGGTGAGTCAGGCTGTGGGCATGGGCCACTGGGGACCAGCACAGGCAGCTGCAGGGGTGATGTGCAGCCAGAGCCTGGGGAGCCAGGTGCTGGTGGAGGTGTCTGGAGAGGGAAGGAAGAAGCAGCAGTGCCAGTTGAAGGAGAAAAGAAAATGCAGAGGTTGGACAGAGGGTGTAGGAAAGAGAAAAGAATGTCAGGGAATGAGGAGGAGGAGCAGGAAGTCTAGAGGCCGGAAGGCTCGGGGTGCAGTAGGAGGATGAAGGAGCTGGCAGGCAGAGCAGGAGCAAAGAGCGTTGTCAGTGAGGCTTGGATTAGTTAGGGTTTGAAGCTCAGTAGCTGTGTAAGTGCTGCACTTAGCTCGAGTTTCTTGACTTAGTGCTTGGCTCCTGTGGTGAGACTGCATCTCAGCCACGTCTTGCAAGAGGCAGCCGTGTAGATCACCAGTTTCCCGCCACACTGCCAGGCTTCATCTCCATACACTCCCCTCAGAGGTTAACAGTGCCAGGCTGCAGAGATAAAGCTTTTGAGAAAGAGCTCTGCTCCCAGGTGCTAGGTAGTGTTTTCCTGCCTACCAAGACCTCTTGCCTGGGCTGTGCTCTTTTTTTCAGATCATACAACCCAGGGCTGCTCCCAGCGATGTCATCAGGGCCTTTCATCATCAGTTGGGAAGAGCTTTTGCCAAAAAAAAAAAAAAAAAAAAGGCAAGAAGAAGAAATATTCCATGTGGGAGGGTGATCTAGATGAAGAAGGCTTGGCTTTAAACCTGTTATTAAAACCAAAAACGTGAAGTTTTCATGATGAGTAGGTAAACTCTTGTACCCTGGCATGACTAAACACACAACACTGGAAGTAACACCTTTGTGCTGATCTTTGTATTTCCTTCAGCTGCTGCACAGAGTACGGGGCTCACATCAGCTGGTGGGGCTCCTTTCAAAGTCCTTTCTTCCTTTTTAAACTCCAGAATTAATTTGTAACATAATCCAATAGAGAATGGAGTGCTTTTTGCAGCAGTACTGTGGGGTGAGTGTGTCCCTAAGCCTTACCCATGCGTGCATTAAGAGCCAGGATAGTAGCTCTGTAAGAAGATTTTTTTTGAAGGCATTTCAAAGAGGACTTGGGCTGCAGCCCCAAAGGCAGCTGTGCACTGAGGCTCGCAGAGGAAGCTCTGAGGGATGTCACTTCACAGCATGCCCTTTGGCTCCCAGGTTTTTTCCCCCTTCCTTTTTTCCCCCCTCATAGTGGCTGCAGCAAAGGCTCCATTATTTGGCAGCATGGCATTGCTTTTGTCTATAAATGGAAGCGGTTGGCCCGTCTCCCAGTATAACACAAGATAGTCCTGTGTATCAGTTATGCAATCGGTAGCTTGATGACTTCATCAGAAGTCGGGGGAGGGCCAGGGGGTGGTAGGAAAAAGCCTTTGCCATCAGCTCTGCTGGAGACAGCTGATGTCTGTGTGTGTCCCCCCAAAGCAAAGCAAGCAGGAGCTCAGCGACAGGGGTGGGTGAAAGGGCTCAGTGCAGGAGGAGCTGAGGGATCCTTAGCAGCTGTGATTCCCTGACCCCAGCTTGGGGGAGCCCCAGCAGCTGCCACAGCCCTTGCCCTTAGGATGCTGCAGAGACCATGCTTGACCAGGTTGTGAAGTGCAAAGTGCAGAGCGAGGTGGGACTGGAGGAGAAGTGGGAAGAAGAGCGGGAAGCAAACCAGGGCATATGTTAAAAAGGGAAAGAACCTAAATATTGGAGAGCTGCCTTTCTGCAGAGAGCCCTTCAGGGAATATCTGTACAAAGCAAAGATGTGGACAAATTGTATTTTGTTATTTCCTCAGAAGGGTCCTTGAAAAACTGACCTTCATGCAGAAAGGCTGATCCTAATTTCCCAAGCAAGCATTGATTTTAACCCTTTAACTGGGGCCGGGGTAGGAGCCACAGGAGCACCTTTCTGTATGTTCCAAACCACGCAATAATTGACATCACTCAAACCCGCCCATGAAGCAGGTGAATCTAAACCTCACTCCGGCAGGTTTGCAGAAAGGATGCTAAAGCGATACAGGTCAAGTTGGCGTTTCTAAATGAGTCCCCATCTCCGTTGATCAATTAAATAGGTTCTAAGGGCTCCTAAAGCCCAGGAACACCCGAGACGGGGCCTGGGGAAAGCAGCGCTGTTTCCTTATCAAACCCCCCGCGCCAGATCGCTGGTTTTAAAGACGGGGTGGTTTGTAAGACCGCAAGCTCTGGGCAGCGCGGGTTGTCCCCGGTCCCGGTTGTCCCCAGTCCCGGTCCCGATCCCAGTTGTCCATGTTCCCCGGAGCGCTCCCGGTTGTCCCTGGTCCCGGTTGTCCCCGCTCCCCGGAGCGCTCCCGGTTGTCCCTGGTCCCGGTTGTCCCCAATCCCGGTCCCGACCCCGGTTGTCCCCAGTCCCCCTCTCGACCCCGGTTGTCCCCAGTCCCGCTCCCCGGAGCGCTCCCGGTTGTCCCCGCTCCCGGTCCCGGTTGTCCCCGCTCCCGGTCCCGGTTGTCCCCGCGGGCGGGCAGCGACACCTGCCGGCGTTCCGGGGCTCGAATGAGCCGGTCCCTGCGCCGGGATTTCCCCCCGGCCGGCCGTCGGTGCCTAAAAGGCAGCAAATTGGATTAGGAAGGCGAAGAGAAAGCGGGGTGGGTGTAGGGGAGGGATCCTGTCCTGCCGGCCGCGCAATGGAAGTGCCGAATAAACACATGGTGTGGTTAAACCCGGGGGTTCTGGGGCAACGTAAGGCAATGCCAGCTCCCACTGTTCATTGTGTGCACCTAACACTTTAGCTTCTCAATCCAGAGGACTGTTTTAAAATGTTGTTGTGTTGTTATGAAGAGAGGGAAGGGATGAGAAGGGAGACAAATTTTAGAAAACCATGACTTGGAAGTTACATATCCTGCATGAAAAGAAAACCTAGCACACAGCTCCATTATTTCATTATTAATGAATTATAAAGTGCTCCTGCTTTACCTGAGGGGGTTTAAACTCCAGGAGCAGAGAGGAACCTGCTCCAGGTGGGGAGTGGCCCGTGGTCACAAGCCATGAGCATCTTTCCAAGGACTCCCTTTCTCCAAGCTCCACACTTCACCTACAGACAGACTCAATGCCTCCTCAGCTTCATGAGCTGCCACTTCTGTTGCCTGTGGAGCACCCCGAGTAACAAGGTCTTTCTCCCTCTCTTTGCACAGGAGCACCAAGTGGGATTGTCGCGCACCACAGGGCCCATGCAGCCCTCTGTGCCACCAGGCTCCAGCAGCGTGGGCACGGGCACGAGCTCTGGGGGTCCCTTCCTAGGGAACCAGCCGCAGGCAGCCATCATGAAGCAGATGCTGATAGAGCAGAGAGCCCAGCTCCACGTAATCGAGCAGCAGAAACAGCAGTTCCTCAGAGAGCAGAGGCAGCAGCAGCAGCAGATCCTCGCAGAGCAGGTACAGTATCCGTCTGTCTCAAACACTTCAGTGCATGGCAGTATGAGGGCATGAGCACTGCAGACAGCACCAGCCTTTCCTTCTGGATTTGGTGATTCTCCCCCTGTGGCTCCTATCGTGGTATTTTGGCAGTGGTTGTCAAAGAAAAGGCATCTGTCTCAGTCCTACCATGAGCTTGGAAAACACTACCCATGTTCCCAGTGGTGGACTTTGACAGTCACGTGGGATTTTAGGTACTGGAGAAGTTAGCTCTTAACCTGGCATCTCATGGTGAGCTTCCTTCAGCAGAAGCAGACACAGCTACAGTTCCAGTTGCAGGTCCTCTCCCCTAGCTCTGAGTATGGTCTTGCACTGGGAAAATCTCTGTACAGCCACACAGTGATCTGGGACAAAGAGTGGATGTGGGTTAAAAGTAACCTTAGCAAAGGTAAAGTATTTACCCAGATCAGTTCCTTAATCTGGTTTATTGTTTGCCAGTATGAGCACTTTGGTTAGCACTAGGTTAGCACTAGGGAGAGATGGCAGCAAGGGGAGAGCCAGAGACTGGAGTGGGAGAACCATAAAACCACCTCTCACAGTGGCAATGTGGAAGATCTGAATTGGAGCCTATCACCTGACTTTCTGAGCTCTTGAGCCTTGCAATATGGATGTTAAATTACCCAGTATGAATGGTGATGCTTGCTTAATTCAGCTGTAGTTTTAAAGCACCTCAGGAGAAAGTCAGTGGAAAGTCACACCCATAATCCTGCCAAAGGTCATACCCAAATTTAAAGTTGCAGTCCCCTAACACCTAGATAGTGTTCTGATAGGTCAGCAGTTGCTTTAAGCTTGGCTCCTCCTCTCTTGCTGGGGAAACATGGCTTAAGACCTGGGATCAGCTTTAATTCATGTTGGAACTTGTGCATGCTGTGTAACCACAGAGAAACTGATCGCCTTCCCCTCTTTTGTGTTGCTCCTGAGAAACAGAAAAATTTACTCTCAGTGAACAAGAAGGATGCTCCTAAAAATATTTAGATGCATGAATTAAGTATGAGCAAGTGCACAAAAGTGAGAATACAGTAATGTGTCATGGATTGAGCCCATTCACGTGCATAAAGCTGAGAGCCAGTCACTTGGCTGCTGAAGGCAAGCCTGAAAGTGTTAAAAAACCACAAGGCTGATGCTGTCAAGTGTGCTGGCAGAGATGAAAAGTGGTGAAGTCACAGTCCTCAGGCTTCTAGCTTTTGGATAGTGTGTGCTTAACAAGATTCCCTTTTTCTTTTTGACAGTTTGTAACACATATATGAACTCAGGGATTAGTACTTCCCTCTTTTCCACCTTTTACCTTTTGCCATTCTTTTACCTTTGTTAAACATCCTTGGTTCTGGACACAGTATTTGTACAGCTGCAGATGATGCTCCAAGACATGTCCTTTTAATAAGTGCTTAGTTGAGCATGCCTTACCATCTGAAAACTCTGGTAAACACTCTCTGCTTTTATAATCAGCCCTTGATTCTGTTTTGCAGTATTCGTGAGTATTCATAGAAAACAACCCCAGAGGAGCACTGTGGTCTGAACCGAGTGAGGGATGCATTTTGCAGTCACCTGCTTCCCAAATACCATTCACTGAAGCACAAGAGGAAATGTGCTTTAGTAGCCATTTCTGTTTTGGCTCAGGAATGGTCCTAAGCTGAACTGCTTGGGTCAGGGTGCAATACTGCTTGCAGCTGACTGTTTTGAGTGCAGAGGTGGAGGAAAGGCTTTCACCAGGAACACAAAGCTCTAGACCTTGGCAGGACTGAGGGAAGGAAAGTGTGTGTGGCTACATCTGCCCTTAGAACTAGGCGAGCCAAGGTAGTTCATATCTCTCCCTCTGCCTTCTGCCTGATGACAGTGAAGTTTATGCTGTAGAGGCCAGGATGAAGTGGCTGTAAGTAAGGAGAGATGGTGTTAGCCTCAGTGCTTGTTCCTTTTTGAACCAAAAGGGGTCCACGTGCCAAGTAGCCCAAGTGCTCTCAGGAGGACTCTTCAGATGACTGTCTCTCCAGAATAGCTTGCCAGATAAAAACCACTGCAGTTCTGCTGCAGTACTTTTGCCACCAGTTCTCAGCTCACTAATTAATTTATCATCTCTTTTTCTTCTGCTTTCTTTCCCTCCTTTGTTTTCAGCAGTTGCAGCAGCAGTCCCATTTGCCTCGGCAGCATCTGCAGCAACAGCGAAGTCCCTATCCAGTGCAACAGGTCAATCAGTTCCAAGGTAAAAGTCAAATTATTTTTCCTATTTTGGAGTCAAGGTATGCCCCTGTAGCAGGGGTGTGAAAGCAGGTGTGTTTTGTGAAAACCAAAGTTTAAGCAGTGTACCAGAAGAAGAAGACAGGCTGTTGCACACACCACATATTTCACCAAAGGGGAATGCCCAGGTTTGTGTATTCAGTTAGGTTTATAATTTCCTTTCTGCTCCCTTCAGTGAAAGCTGCACTTTTAGTTGACACTTCCTTTGTCATCTGGACATCATAGATTCATTCATGGATTTATCTTGTTTGCCTCCACTCTTATGATGTTATAGGGTTTTTTTCAGCTAGCATTTCTCACTATATCTTGTTTTTAACCTTCTTCATTCCCCACTTTATCTCATTTGATGAGCAGAGGATTTCAGAGAGATCTTCCTTATCTGGAGAAATGACTGATCAATGTCAGGTGTGGAAAACACAGTGAGATATCTGAGATGCAAATAGAGATTTTTTAAGTATCTCAAAAAACCCCAAGTATTAAATTTATGTGCTTCTAGGTAGCTGAAGAATGTAAGTACAATAATTTTGGCATAGGAAAAAGAAGTTAATTCTGAGCTTTTTAGGTGCAAAGTGTCGTCTGAATTTCTTCACTCACCATGATTTCTAAAAAGACATGAAATGAACACACACTTGCACTATATTTTCAGGATAGTGTCATATAACTGCAACACTTCTGGTTCCCAGGACATGAACAGGCAGCCACATCTTCCGCTGGTATATATCAGGGTGGCTGCTTCTAACCGTCTTCTCATTTTTATCTTTGGCAGCATAAGTTCTGTATGAAATGATTTTTTCCCCCAATAATTCATTTGCAAAATGAGAAGGGGTGTGTGTGCTGCCATACACTGAGATGCACACGTACAAGCTTTCTGCGTTAATGCTTCTTTGAAACCTTTCTTTCAAATGTATTATTTAAAGAAACAGAGAAGGGAGTTTAGGCTAATCTGACAGAGCAAGGAATTAATTTTCATAAATGAGCTAATTTAAATAGTTCACCATTTTTTTCCTATTTAGTCACATGAATGTAATCCAGTGCAGTAGGTTATGTGTAAATGAGACCAGAAGGTGGCCCAAAATCTTAAAATCTGTTGCGTCCCTCTCTTAACCACTCCTTGTCTGATCTCCTGTCTCTAACACCAAGCACAGTAGTTAACAAAAGTAATATGTGAACCACTTGCTGTTAGTGACTCCTTAGGAGCTTTTCAACTGCCATTTTCAATTAAAACCTAGCTAAAGATGCATTAAGATTTTAAGATGATCTGTGTCTTAAGTACTTGCTGGAGTCATCATAAAAAGAGAATATTTCTAATCATCGAAGGAGATGATCTAAATTAAGAAAAATCAAGGGGACCCCAGTGCCAATCATTAAGAAAGTGGTTTGATAGCAAGGACAAAGTAAAAGCTGCTGCTGCATGTGCCCTGTTCAAGTGAGATCCAGATGGTCTCTCTTCATGTTACAAAATGTTTCATTTATCTGTATGCTGGAGCTAAAAGCATCCTCCAGAAGCTTATTGTGCTGCAGCAAAAGGGAGAGGTAGCCATCCTCTGCATTATGTGCAAAACTATAGAAATGGCACTTCCTTTATCCAGGCCCATTTCTCATGGAAACCAAGCCAACATAAATAACAGGGACCACTATTCTCCACTCTCCACAGATGTACACGTATGTTGTCTGCCACTGAGGGACAGCAAATAGGGGCTGATTCAAGAACATTCACATTCTATTCTACAGTTCTGAGCTCCTAAAGCAAGCATTTTATATTTACACCTTGTGTTTAATAACATTTGAGCCAGGAGCAACTGTGTGCCTCATACACTTCAAGCTTCACCTGCAGGGTATTGTATTCAGTTCAGTATGGTAGTGACTCAAACCTACAATGAACCCATGGCATAATCTGAGCTCCAGGTAATTGTTTTCAAATAAAGATAGTAAATACAGAAGCATAGTGGCTTCCCAGAAATCGATAGCTCCCCACTGCCCATGAAAGGAAGATGCAAGCATGGTTCAGTTATCGGCCATGGTGTGGAATTTAACAAGGTTAGGATTTTCTGGTTTCCCATCACTGGCCTAAGGTGAAGTAAAATGTGCTTATAGTATTGATTCACTAATACACTGTCCCTGCCTTAAATGTCCACAAGCCCCCAATTTTTCTTCTTTCCATAGACTTAATCAGTAGCAATGTATAGAAAATCCATTCATTTATGCCTCCTGAGCTATTAAAAAATTGATTTGCCTTCCGAGCCTGACATTTCCATTTTCAAGGCTTTTGAGAGACAATGGAGATATTTAAAGGAGAGCTTTAAATGATAAACTGAAATTCAGCTGCTTTGCTGCCATGGAAGAAGGCCGGTGGTAGCTTTCCCATTTGCTTGCTAGAAGCTGAATTAGGCATAGCTGAAGAGGATAAGTGCTACTGAATCACAGGGCATATGCAACTTTGAAGTCTTAGGGACTCTTTCTTCTTTATTCATGGAGAAGGGTGCACATTGTAGCTAGTCCTGGGGAGAAAAAATGCACACAGGAAAGAAAGGCTCACATTCACTCTTAACAGGGGACTTTGACTCTCAAATCACTTTTTAAAAATTTAATCTCTGGTCCTAACAAAGTAAGAGAAAAGCCTATTTTAGCCGTGCAGTCCCTGCGGCCATCAAGCTTAGGTACTTGATTAGGTTACTAGCAGGGAGGCAACCCTGGCTATAATCATGCATTACACATGCGATTGTGTTGCCTCCATTCTTCAACAATCTGAAGTCATGAATCCCTTTGGGTATACATCCCAAAATTGTCCTAATTGAGAATTGCTTAGTGAGAAAATCATTGGCCTTTTAACCTTGCCAGCTTCATTTTAGGCCTTAAGGGAATTTAGGTTTCTCACCTGCGTCAGTGGAATCCCCTGCTAAGCAGTGTCCTGCTTCACCAACTGAATGCACAACACAATCAGCCATTCCTGCTTAGGAACAACGCTGGAGCTGTGTTGGCTCACACCTTCCAGGAGAGGGAATCTGGCAGGTCAGGACAGGGGCTGCCGTCAAGGTGAGGTGGGGAACACGTTGTCTCTCAAAGGCAGCAAGCATTAGGGAGCAAGCACATCTCCCAAGGAAGGGTAACCTTCTGTCTCTCTGCTAACCTTCACATGAAAGGTTGTGTTATTTGCTCAGAAAGAACAGCAATCTGAAGTCCTACTGCAATGCAGAAGGCTCCTACAGATTCTCCCTTATGCAAAGATGTGTTAATTAAGTTTTACAGGGTTGTGGGTTTTTTCTTACCCTCCTCCCTTTTTGGTGTAGGTTCACCCCAGGATATAGCAGCTGCGAGAAACCAAGCGGCACTCCAGAACATGAGGACATCCCGAATGATGGCCCAGAACGCCAGCATGATGGCAATGGCTTCCTCCCAGAACCCGAGCACGCTGCCCACGACTGCGGGCCAGTCGGATATGGGCATGGCTCCTTACAGCAACGCCTCTTCCAGCCAGCCGGGAATGTACAGCATGAGCACGGGGATGAGCCAAATGCTGCAGCACCCAAACCAAAGTGGCATCACCATGGCACATAATGCAGGCCAGGGAACAAGGCAGCCTGCCTCTGGACAAGCGGTGGGAATGGTTGGCAGTTTTGGTCAGAACATGCTGGTAAACTCTGCTCTTCCCCAGCATCAGCAGCAGATGAAAGGACCTGTGGGCCAGGTCTTACCAAGACCACAGGCACCACGACTTCAAAACCTGATGGGGACTGTCCCTCAAGGAACACAAAACTGGCAACAGCGAGGCTTACAAGGCATCCCTGGAAGGACTAGCAGTGAAATGGGGCCCTTCAATAATGGCACTACGTACGCGATGCAGTCTGGGCAGCCGCGGCTGTCCAAGCAGCATTTCCCACAGGGGCTTAACCAGACAGTTGTGGACACAAGTGGAACAGTACGAGCCCTGAACCCAGCGCTAGGGAGACAGCTGCTGCAACCACTACCTGGGCAGCAGGCAGCCAGCCAGGCCAGGCCCATGGTAATGCCAGCAATAAGCCAAGGGGTGCCCACCATGTCAGGCTTCAGCCAGCCCCCGACGCAGCAAATGCCAGGTGGTAACTTTGCTCAGAGCAGCCAAGGCCAAGCATATGAGAGGAATCCCACTCAGGACATGTCTTACAACTACAGTAATGAAGGAGCAGGGGGGTCATTCTCCAGTTTAGCAGAAGGTGCAGACCTTGTGGACTCCATCATTAAGAGCGGACCAGGGGATGAGTGGATACAAGAACTTGATGAGTTGTTTGGAAATCCCCAGTGAATGGGCTTGTATAGTCTGGAGCTTTGGTTGTTACATTTGAAAAAGAAAAGAGAGAGCTGGATGTTCTCCCCATCCCTGGATGGTTGTTTTTTTGTTTGAATTGGTTTGGTTTGGGCTTATTTTGTTTTTGTTTTTTTTTTAACCATGCAAACCGAGCTGATCTGTAGCCAACTTTGGAAGATTCAGGGGACAATGAAAACATCGGCATCTCAAGGCATGCTACCAGGCTGTCTTTGTTGTGTGGCAGTGCCTACTTGGTGTCTGTGTGAGGCAGAATGGGGAAACTGGAAAAGCCAGCTGGTGCCTCTGGTTGGGAAAATTTGTTCTTTCCCTCTTAACACGAGGATTCATTGCACAGTGGTATGGGGTGGTCCCAGTGTTTCCCATCTCATATAACACATGACACAAATGACCATGGGCAATTGCACAAGCCCTGGTCAGAAACAGGCTTAACCCCAGGGGTTGGCAGGTCATAGTGAGCCATGGCCAGGCCCATGGGACCAGGTCTGGGCTGTCGTAAGGGAACATGATGACTAACCTAAACAAATCACAGGGAGGTCACCATTTTCACTGCAGAGTGATAAAATTCCAATACAAGTATAGGAGAACATAAATCTGACAGTGTTGTGAGGACAGTTTGATGGTGAGACTGCTGCTGGAGATGGCCTAGGTGGGTGGGTTAACTTAATGAGCTGCTTAGTCCCCTTGGGACTTGCAGTAGTGCTTCCCTGGCGGAGCACTTTGGCTGCCTGGGGGTGTTGAAGGGCTAAGAGGTATCAGGAGACATCAGCATAGGTCCCACGCAGGTCCCTCCCTCTCTTTTCTCCCCGGTATGTTCTCAGTTCACTTCCCCTCCTGTCCTTCAATGTAAAGCAAGGTGAGCTGGCTGCACTTTTTTCCAGGTGAGCCACAAAGAGGCAGGAAGGGGAGGAGAAAACAGGCATCAGGACACTGTACAGTGAGGGTTTGGCACACAGCATGAGTTTCTCCTCCCCTCCTGCAAGTGCAAGTTTGGCAGGTACTATTACCCCAAGATCTTGATGGGATATGTTCAGTTTTAAACAGATGTTTGGTGTAGTCTCTCTGGTTGGCTGAAATAAAATTCACTGCAGTATTTGAAGAACAGGAGCCAGGGAAGGACTGATGTAAAGACCGTTCCTGACGGGGTAAGATAATTGATATTACAAACGTGGGGTCTGCCCAGTTGAAGTTTTACATAATAGCAATGTATCACTATCTCCACTGTGTGGACCAGTGCTAACCAGCACTGTAATGAAGTTGTGATATATCTCGCACAATATTGAGTCACCAGCCATTCTGAATGTGTAAAGCAGCAGTTCCCAAGCTGCAGCCAGAGGCTGAGGCAAGCTGTTCTCCTAAACCTCTAATCTTTTTTGTGTTTTCAGCCAAGAACTGCTTATCAGGTTATATAGTGGTGCGTAAAAAATGTTAACATGATCCACAGTGTCCAGAACTTTGGGCACCCTCTGACCTAGTGCTGGCCTCTGTGAGCCATAAGTTGTGCTCTGCAGCAGAAGTGTGCAACTACAAGTACCACCTCTCCAGCTACTGATTACCTCCTTGTGTGCTGCTCTCCTTGGGCCTGGCAATGTGAAGTGCTGAGCCCCTGAAATCCACGGGGACCTTGGGCACTTAGAGTTTCACATCCTGCCTTTCCCTGTGGAGCATAGATATGCATCACATTAAAGAGTGGGAGCAAATGGGCCTGGAACCATCTCAGCGCCCCATTGCAGTTCCTTTTGCACAGTATCCCCTTGCAGGGCTTACCTAGAGAAGGGGAATTACCTGTTTTAAATGCTATGATTTAGGCAGGACAAGCTGTATTTTCAATGTGCTCAAGGTGAACTGCTAATCCAGCTTGCCCTGTCTGCTAAATTTTTAAAAACAGCTTTAGTTGCATCTCTTTTAGCTAAACCCTTTTTAAAATACGAGGACCAATTCCAGTTCCTGTTGAAGACGATTCTGGTTTGCCTGTGGGCTGTTTCAGCAAGGAGCCAGCTTAGGCCCTAATTCAGTGAAAGGGAGCACCAGCCAAAGTTTTTGGTCTGTCTTGAGTGTAGGCACCTCTTAGTTGGAATGGAAGGGATAGGAAAGCACCGAGAGAAAGAGCACCCTGAGGGGACAAGGGTGCTGTGGCTTCATGTGTGTCAGGCACACACCTGTCCAGCCCTGTACGATGGAGTTGTGAAAGGATGGGAAGGCAGCCAGCCTGGGAATGGCACAGCATTCCTTCCTCGGGGAAAGGAGGGTTTAGAAACACACAACCACCACGTGGCAGCCAAATGCAAGTCCGTGTGCATCAGGGAGATACAGGCTTTGGTGAATAAATGGTCATGAAGATGAGTCTCTGTTGTCCTTGTAAAGCTTCCTCCAAATACTCCATACTGGGATCAAGTACTAGAGAGTAGATTTTATTCAATTTGGGGTTGGTTTTTTTTTCTTCTTTCTTCCTATGGTGCTGATGTATATGTAATGTTAAAAAAAAAAAGTTATTTGTAAATATGTTTTTACAATTCTACAGATATCACTGGGTCTACTATCTGTAAAATATATACATATAAATATATATATATATACTGTTTGTTTAAAATAGAGTATTTTTATTTCATTCCTTAACTCATCCTTACTGCAGTGGTATTGCACTTCAGATGACGTCTAATTACTAATTTGTACTGTATTCCTGACAGCAACTTGCTCCATTTTATTCAGATTTTTCTAGTTTTCTGGTTTTACTTTGTACATTAAGCATTGCTTATTTCCTTTTAAGACCTGTACAGAGCTCTGAAAATGTAGAGAAAGACCTGATGTTAACATACCACTTTTAAAGAAAAAGAAACAAAACAGGAAAAAAAAAAAAAAACCAACAAAAAAAAGAAACCCAAATAAAAGATGGTTATCTGACTCATATACCTGGTGTATATGGATCATCTCTTGCCCCACTCCTGTGCCTCCATGAATGGTCTTCCAAGGAGGGTGGGGGAAGCTGCATGCTCAGGCAGATGCTATGGAGGAGTTGGTCCATAACTGGGCTCATAAGATGTGGCAATTCCAAACTTTTGTGTTTATTCTGTGTATGGAAGAAAAGTGGGGAGTAGGGAAGTGCTTTCAGGGGAGAAGACAAGATGGAGATTCCAGGATTTAGGAGTCCTGTGTTTGAAATCTGAGGAGAGGAGGTGGGGTGGAAGAAGGGAGATGCTGGGTTGGACTTAGAAGTTGGAGAAAAGAGACGGGAAAACTGGGGAAGCACGAAGACACATACTTAGAGTAGGTCTCTATCATCTACTGTACTGCAGTGTGAGAAATGTGCTGTCAGAAGCCTTTTGGAACATGGATGTTGAGCTGTTAAATGTACATGACCTGTTCAAGGTAAGCATGCCATGCAGCCTTCAAGGCTTGACACCACTTTCCACATGCTCCCAGCCTACCAGGGAGTTGGGAGGGATCAGACACTGCACCTCTGTTCACACAGCTTGCTGTTCAGGATGTCACTGTGGCTCCATGGACAGCCTTTAAGGTGAGATTCCCCTTCTCCCAATGTCAGTCCAAGACATTTATCATTCTGAATATGGATAAGGAAGGACAAAAGAGACTGGCCCAGATCAGAGCAGCTTGCTGGAGTTACCCCTCAGCATGTGCTGACTGAGAGAGTGACTGCTGAGAAAAGGTGCTTGTAGCAAGAGGCCCCTGGGTACTGATGGGCTTTGAGGCTGCAGTGGGGACCATCATCATTTCTGATTGTGACCGACAGATGAACATTTGCAACAGGAACATTTGCATCAGCTCGCAGTGTATGCTGAATGTGCACCCTGGTACTGACTCCTCAATCAGCAGGCAGGAAATGGTGTGCTTCTCACTAGAGCCATACTAAATACTGATATTGCCAGCACCCATCTGTTAGAGGTGTGCTTTGTTTTTAATTATAGATGAGTCAGTCTTTAACACTTTTCCATCATAGCCATTCTGCCCTGGCGTGCTGGAGACAAAGCTGTGACTCAGAAGACAGGTGGCATCCTCAATTCCAGGCCTAATTCTGCACTCGTGTTAGCTGGTGGAGCTCCTAAAATATTAGGGTCATGTTTATTCCCTTGCCCTCTGGCTTTGTGTTGCTGGATGATGCTTTGCAGCCCCACACCTGCCTTTTTTGACATGTGAAATTGTCTCTGTGTGTGACAGCAGTTTCTCTCTTTCTGTGGAGGAGAAGAGAAGGAGAAGGGAGGGGAGGGGAGGGGAGGGGAAGGGAGGGGAGGGGTGACTGATTGAAGGCATCACTGGCAGGTGGGCAGGTGGATTTTCCATATTTCAGCCCATAAGAGAAAAGTTACTGGAAGAATTCCTGATGATTTCTGTGGTTGTTAAATCCAGCCCTGTTGTACTTTCTCCCTGGAGGTAAGTAATGGAGAGCTGCCCTTTCCACAGCTGTGTCAGCTCCAGTGCCTGTTCAGCATCATGATCTGTCCTTTTTCCCTTTGCAGCATTTTTGGACCCAAGTTTTTCACCTTTGTACTTGTTTAATTTCATTGTACCAAATACCATTTCAGCCTTTGCTACTTGCAGACACTAAGTTGTATCTTTTATCATGAGCTAACTTTGTAGAATCAGAACAGTTTGGGTTGGAAGAAACCTTAAATACAATCTCATTCCAAACTTCCCCTCTAATGTGTCCACCTTTTTCATATGAAAGGTTGTTATGTACCTGGTCCACCTCTCAAGTATTTTGTGGTTACATTTTCAACCTCAGTACACTGTTAGAAACCTTCTGGCTCTCCCCTTCACAAGTGTCAGGTTGTGGCTACAGCCTATCTTCAGGAGGCTTTCTGTGAGGACTGGGAGGGCTCCATTTCTACAAGAAGAGTGTTTGGGTATGTGTTGAATTGTAAACATATATAAAACCAAAAGTCCTTTGCAGAAACACAGGGCCAAGTGCAGCTTTAAGTGTTTTCCTGAGAAAGAAGTGTTTCCATACATGCTTACACAGCAGTGGGATTGGATATACTTGGAAAACAGGGACCTCGCCGCAGCATTTTTCATGGAAGCGTGTCTGTACATTTGACACTGCTGGGGGAAATGAAGAGGCATGGAGGGAGACTACAGAAGCAATGGCAGAGCTGTAGGATGTTGGGTTAGATGGACTGATGCTTGTAGTGCCAGTTGCAACTAAATTACTTAGGGAATGAATGAGTTTAGTGCTATGTAATTTGTTTAGTGGTTACAGTACCATACCAGGAAAAGAGAACATTTAATTGCACATGTATATGTGACAAGACATTCTGTCTTACTGACTTTTTCAAGAGTGTAGGGAAAGGAGAAAGTGTAAACAGCTCAGGAAAAACATGCATTTTACATTGCAATGGGCTGTTAGTAAAGAGCTCTGATGCTTTATTCCCATGCAGCTCATCATCTTTTTGGTGTTCAGGGAAGACATCCATGTTATTTATTTATTTGCTTATTTTAAAAAAAGACAACCTTCAGAGCAATTTACGGACTTTCTTCATAATGCTAAAGTCCAGGTATTCATGCAGAAAGCTGTTAACAATCCCAGCTGCACCCAGGATTATCAGGCAATCTAGAATTATCAAACTCAAGTAAAAACCTGTTAACCTAGAAGTGGAAAGCAGAAAACCACTGTTACAAGATGTACATGGTATGTTACAGTGAAACTGCTTGTCCGCGAGAGTTAGGGAAAGGTGTGTGAAATCAGAAGGGACCACTGCTTCAATACTACCTTGGGGTGTTTTAGGAATAAACACCCCATGTGACTTTTTACATGACTCACATGACTTTTGCTAGAGAGAAGAGAGATTCTTAATATCCTCTCTATCCAAAAACTTCCCCCCCCCCCCCCCCAGTGTTTCTAAATATTCGTGAGGTTTGAAGACCTGCAAGTAAAAAGCACACAGAAAAGCCTGAGCACCTCACTGCAATTCCAGGTACAGGAGTATGGGAGAGAAGTCTTAGGGACTGAGGGAGAGGTATGCATGTCTCTCATATCCACTTCTATTGGGCAGGTACCCCTGCTGAGCTGAGAAATCTGCTACTGGTTATCACTTTGACTTGGAGGTGGATTTTTGGACCAGAAAGGAAGACCCTGAGAATCTCACTGGTGGTTAAAAACTTGATATAAGTAACCTTTTGGGGCATGCGATGTCTAGACGCAGATTTGAAAATGGTGAATATGGGATTTTCTCAGGATTTTCTAGCTTAGCCCTAGCTGTAGCCACTTCTTTGAGCATGCAGACTAGGTTTGTCTTTGTAACTAGCAGGCCTGTAGTCAGTGACTGGGACTGAGATTCAATGTGAAGGCTAGTTACTTTATTGCTACTAAGCCCACTGGAGGCTTGTTGTATGTTTTGGGGCTGAGTTCTGCATGCCTGAGTTGTGCTGACCTGTTGCTGGTTGAAGATTCTGGTGGAGAGTAGCACCAGGCACGCCTTGGGAGCAAAGCCATTTCCCAGGGCTGCCAGGCTGGCTCTTGGCACCCTCTGTTCAATGCAAAGAAATCAGTCTCACCAATGTGTGAACCTCTATCTAACAGTGAAGCCAGCCACTGTTCTGTGGCTTCCCTGGGAGGCTGAATCTATTGGTTTAAGAGTACTGAAGTAAAACATGGGGAAAAAAAATTTAAACAAAGTTCCTTTTTGTTTGTTGATTTTAAAAAATCCATTATACTCTCCTTTTTCATTTATTTATACTTCCTTAGCAGTTGGAACTCTTCTGGCTGATGTTCATTGCACCATTCGAATTACTGTATCTCTTACTGAGAAATATAAAACTATCTCCATATATTACTCTGGAAAACATAGTCTCCCCCTCCTCTCGAGCAACAGCTCTTTCAAAGTGGGTAAAGGATTGTTGGAGCTGTAGTGAAGAAGAATGGTAACTCTGGTACACAAGCCATGGAAAATAGCCCTGTAGGACAATATTTTGCTACTGCAGGATTATTCACTACAAAACAGTCTGATTGTTTTCTGTCTTCCTTTAGAGGACATTGCAAGTCTTTTAATTTTATGACATGCTAGATCTTGCTAATTTTTTCTTATGACTGATAATGAGTAGTGGAAGAGAGCCTTAGGTCAGGACACAGAAGATAGTGCAGTGCCTTCAGTAAAACAAGAAATAAACCATGTATTTCAGTGTTTACAGTGGAGAATGTTTTGCCAGTGTTTGCTGAAGCAGAATTCATATCAGGAGATGCAGTGCACTTAACAATCATTAACGCACTCTTATCTGAAGCAGTGTTCTCTTATCTGTTTGGTGAAGGTTCATCAGCCTACAAGGCCAGATTGTTTGCTTCTCTTAGTGCAAGCTGCATGACTAGAGAAAAGGTCTTAATGTGACAAACTGAGGAAAAATGCAAATAGCAGACAGGCAGGCATGGTGCTAGCCCTGCACGAGCAGTCTCCCATCCCAGTGAGATGCAATACTGTGCTTCTGTTTTGAGAGCTCTTCAGGTCTGGTTGTCAATTGTGGCCAGTACAAAGCAGGTGCCCAAAGGGTGAGCATCAAACCTTTTTTCTCTTCTGACCTGTAGCACATGCTCATCCTAACCTAGGCTTCTGCTGTAACACCCATCCCTGTTCCCCGAAGGTTTCTGCTTCAGACCTATTGCTGACACTTTACACATGTTGCATTCAATTATAATCACTTCTCACTGCCAGTCCTTGGCTCTCAGCCCAGCTTCAGCCCAGTGCCTGGAGCTGTTGACCTGCACTCAGCTGGTAACTCCTTACCTTCCTTTCACAGACTGGACGTAACCATAGAAGTACTTGTAGCGGGCAAACACGTACAACACACCCAGAAAGGAAGATAATTCTAAGAAGGAAAAGATTAATAGGGTGGGGAAAAGAGTTAGAAAGCTAAAAAATGAGGATTGCAGACAGTTAACCACTTTAGTTATATTTTGTAGTTATGTAGCTCTGGGCATTTTCATAGCTACTCATACTCTGGGAAGTTATCTTGGGAAAGAATCATTCCAAGGAGACATTCTGAAATGCTCACTGCAGGAGGCTCTTGATATGGGTTTACAGATAGGAATGGATATAGGACTGTCCAAAAACATCTGAAAGAATTCCCTGGAAAGGAGAACTCAGGAACTGACAGGAATCTGTATCCCCCCTGGTTTGGTGGTTATCCCAGAGACAGGATAGTGGGTTGGAGCACTGTGTCTTGACCAGGCACTGTCATTTCATATTGCTATGGCAGTTCACACTAAAGGGGAATGTTTGCTGTGGAAAAAGAATCTTATTTGTGTTCTTAATAACATGCTTTGCATTTATATAGCAGCTTTTATCCAAGGACATAAGAGAAAGCTGTAGGGAAGTTAGCTTTCTGACCTCCCTGAGGGAAGAGTATAAAGCCACGTCCATTTGAGAGATGGAGTAGGTTATGGAGGTCAGTTGTATTATCCAGGACTAAGCAGTGCTTGTTAATTTTGTGTTTTCAAACTGTGCGTGTGGGTATTCCAGAACTTTGACTGTGTTCAGAACTAACTCATGCAAACATACCTGTGGGAGATAGCTGAAAAATTACTTAAGAGGGGAGTTTATCATCATCCTTCATTTCTTACATGTGACAGCACCTGTGTTGCTGGTTAGCAACTGTAATGTTCCTTCATTCAAGTGTCTGTGTATGAACAGATGTATTATTTCATATCCAATTTGTTGACTTAAGTGGTGCTACTTTGGATTTACAGCGGATTTATTATGGAGATAGGAATTCTGTCTGTAAGGTACCTCCAAACCAAAATTACTGTTTTGGAGCAAACGTAGAAAAAGGGAGTTGTTCAGGAAGGAGAATGATGGGCACAAGCTAGTTATCATTTCATCAGCCCACAGACTTCATGCTTCTAAAACATTAATTGGGAAAGGGTTAATAAAGAGGAATGCAAAAGTTAGGCTCTGTCACAAGTTCTAGCTCTATGAGAGACCACCCTATCATTGTCAGGAGATATCATGGACCAACCTTGCAAAGTCCAACAGAGTGAGAGGTATGAAAGTTCTGTGGTGTCTCGTTTCAGAACATTTGGCAAAGCATACCCCTGTTCTAGGTGCCTGAGAAAACATAATAGGTTTTCATGAGTCCCCACTGCACACCTGAAGATGCTGCTGTTTCAGTGCTCAGTGCTGTGTGCCATAGCAAGGAAATGAGTCACAGCCCAGTGGTGGTGTCTCTCACTGGGGATGTAAAACCATAGAGGTTTGTTGGCTTGAGCTCTGTCTCCATCAGACAGGCACAGAGTGCTCTGACCTGAGGGTTTTCAGGCTGCCTCCTCCCAAGGGATGGCAGCTCTGCTTGATGTTCTGTGAGAACTGCCCCACAATGTGCCAGTAATTGCTAGTGGGAAGCATCTGGAAGCTGCCTTTCTGAATGATGTACCCTGAAAATCCACTGAATATATGATAAATGTGTCATGCTCCTTGGTTTGCAGAGGGAAGTGAAAGCTGGTGGGGCTATACCAAATGCCACAACTAAGTGGGGATTTCAGTGCCACTGAGCGTTCTTCCAGGAAGGCTGTGCTATGGTAATGCAATTAAAACCAGGGGGAAAAGATGCCTACTTCCTGATAAAACTAAAGTGTTTTTAAAAGTTATGTAAAACTACTCAGGCCAAGATAAAAGCAGAAAGTGTTTACCTTGATTAAAAAACCACCCTGCAGTCCAGAGTCCAACCAGAAATACTGGGTAAAACTCCACACAGTTTTGTCTGCAGAATGAATTTGAAAGAACATTAGTTTGGGAGGGAAAAGGACTATAGGTGAGATTTTCGAGGAGAATCAGCTTTGGCCTCATTTTGTTGCCACTAAATTTAATGCAATCAAACCCAGTGGAAGCACAGTCAAGGCAGGTGCTCTTAAAATCCTTTACTTTGTAATCTCCAGCACAAACTATTTAAAACGTTTTCCTCGCATTTAAACTTAGGCAAAAATCTGGATCCCAACAGCATGGAAATAAATAGCACAAATAATCCTAAATCAAGTGCTTGTGCAGCAGAGAGAGGCAGGAATTCCAGCACATGGGTGTGATGTTAATTACTTATCTTGGTACAAGGTATGCAAGTGTTGTGGGTCAGCATTCCCAGACTGGCAGAGGAAGCACGGAGCTGTGCATGGGCTGCTTGGACTGCTCTGCTGAGGCCAGCTGCCCTTATGAAGTGCTCTCAGGCACAGGCAGCACACATTACATGTACTTATGGTGAGAACCTTTATTTGTGGACATCATCGTCACTAATATTTTGTTGGGGTATCTTTTCTTGGTTGTTCTGAATTAATTCCTTCTTAAGGAATTAAGCTAACATCTATATCTAACCTATCATGTTATCTAATAAGTTATCTAATGTATTCTGTGTCTTGTTATGCACTGCAGTAACTACAGTTACAGGAGAGGGGCTTGTTTTAAATAAATATAAATAATTTTGCACAGGGTCATTAGTTAATCACACACTGAATCTATTTAGAAAAACAGTCATCCCAGTTTGCCTATTCCACCATTATCCACTGTGATGGTAAGAGAGTTTTTCTTTGCTCTTCTTCCACATGTTTGATGTTAGTCACAGTCAGATCCTACTTGAGTTTGGGTAATCTGATTGCCTGGTTTGATCAGAATTTGAGCAGTGAGTGTGAAATGAGCTGGACTAACCCCATTACTATTAAAATAATAGCTGAACCATTTGAAAAGCCATCCGTTCATTTTTCCTTTTTCTTTGGAGCAAAAGATGAAAAGGTGACTTTTTAAGATAAAGTTTTTGCTTCTCTTCTGGACTGAATTGTTATTCACTGCCACCATCTTAATGACTCTCTAGACTTACTGTGCACGAAATGTTCTGTCAAATTCTGGAGCTCCAGTGACAGCTGGGGGTGTGACCTTGTGCTCCATTCTTGATTTCCCCACCAGCCAAGCAAAATGACCTGCAAGCCAGAATAAGAGTTCACAAATGACACAGTTCCTCAGTTCAGTTGCATCTCTAACACACAAATTTTATTTTTTTTTTAATGGAGATAATTTTTCTTCAACTTTTTCCATTTCATTTGAAATAAAGAGACCAATATTAGATAAACTAGTTTTTCCTTACAAAAATTTAGATCTTATCTTCAAGTGCAGCACTCATGAGGACAGGGAAAAATTGTTATTTCAGAAATATATACATTCTCTTTTGCATTTGCTACACTAGCTAAGACTTAAATATCCTTACACCCCATCTGAATCCTAGAACCACATCACCCAGGAGCAGTGGTAGTGCCCTGCCCTAGCAGTGTCTCACACCAAACTGCACTGATGGAGGTCACTTCCCCACTAGTTTGGACATATATGATTATTTGTTTTAGAGACACGAAGAGCTATGAGGCTCTGAAGTACAGGGCAACATTACAATGTTTTCAAACAAAAATCTGGTAGCTACCTTTTAAAAGTTATTTATCCATATCCTTTTCCATCTGTCTTGGACACTCAAAAATACAGTCTATTGGAAAGAGCAGAGAGTTGCCACTCTGGTGAGGCTGTATCTTTTTCCCTGCTCTCCACCTGATCTACTGGAGAGCTTGGAGCCATCCATTGGAGGAACTTACGCTGTTTCTCCTCTACTTACTGGATCTGATAGTACTTACCTGTCTTGTAAAAAGTCATTTTTTAGAACTGATGCCATGCCATGAAAAAGATTACTTACTGTACAGTGACTAAACATCAAATAATTACCAATAGCCCAAACCAACCAAACACTATGTCTACACTTCTGACCACTATTCTGGGATAACTTCCCACATGTATATGCACACCTCATTTTTCTGATGTCCTCATTGCAGGAGTCTCCCCCTGAAAGCTGAACAGAGGCTGTCACAGGGTCAAAAGGCAACTCACAGAGAGCAATTCACTGTATCCAGCAGAGCTACTGGCCAACAGCCTTTTTGCCTTAAAACTTTTTGTGTATGTGGATGTATTATTATTATTATCTCCAGGGTCTTTTCCTGGCCATGTCATAGCCACCCCGAGAGGCTCACTGCCTACCTTGCACCTAAACAAACTATCTGGATCCAGAAATCAGGCACCCACCTGAGTCTGCTAAAAGGACTCACCTAAGGTGGGAGACTAGAACGTACCTTCTATTGTCCCTTCTGGGAGCAGTGGTACTAAAACACAGCTGGAGATATTAGTGGTGCTGCCCCACACATCTCTTATGTCTTAGCCTTGTGGCCAAAGCCCTCAACCCAAAACATTTTCCCATCTGTCTTGTCCCCATATAAGTAACTATAGGCTATGCTCAAGTGATCTCTTAACCTTTCTCTCCAGAAACTGGTCAGAGCAGCTCAGCTATCTATAAGGCATGTTTATGGGACCTTTCATTGTATTTGCATCCAGCAAGGTCTGCTCTGCCCCCACAGAGCCTGGTGATTATGCCTGATGTTTCCTGTTATTTGCCACCTTGCAGCACTTCCAGACGGAAAGAATAGCAGCAGAGAGGGTTTAGGGAATATGCTTCATGTAGGCTGAAACTTACAGAGGCACAAGAATTACCTCTGAGAAATGTTTTCCTTGAAAACAACTGAAAAGTCACTTTCTAACTTCTGTCATCCTCAAAATGACCTGGCTTTTTGACAAATGCTACATGCTGGCAAATCCTGCCTGGTTTATTGGTCAAAGGGGCAGGTGACCTGTAGTGTTATGTGCAATGCATTTTTAGCCAGCAACTTGCACCTCATTTTCTGCCTGCAATGAGCCATTCAAGGAATACAATCAGTCTGGGACCCGGTTTTTTTCTGCTGAGGGACTAAGGCAAGCCAAGGTAGCTCATTGCATCCAAATCAGTTTAAAAAAAATCCCAAAACCTTGAATGGATGCTGGACAAAATAAACTTACTGGGTGAAATGAAGAAGATTAAGGCACTGTAGGGGCCAAATCATCCCTGTTTGTTCATACAATTGACCAAAGTGAATCATCGAGGCTGTGGTACAACCCTGGCAGAAACAGGTTGTGCTTGTGTGACAGTACAGCCACCCATCATAAAATCCACTTATTTAGTGCCTTCCGCTGTGATTGATGGGAACTTGGCTTCGAACAGGCACTAGTGGGCTTTTGTACACCAGGGAAAGCCAAGCTGTGGCACTGTGTAACAGGAGAACAAAAGTAATGTCTGTCATCTAATAAGAAGAGGTGAGCCCAGTGTGCAGAACAAGACAGATGCCAACCAGGGATGCAAAAAGAGCTCAGGAGAGGAATAATGAGTGTGGTTTTTTGTTTACTGCTTAGGACTTGCCTTTTAGTTCCCCCCTGGTGAATGAAAAGTAGCTATGTAACCCCAAACTTACATTTTGTGATGATGGTTTAACAAGGGCTAGAGTAAATAACAAAGCAATGGGTGAGCTCTTCTGCCCCTCTCAAAGGAGGTGCTGCTGTGAGGACACCAGAGAGTAGTGCAGCAGGAGTAACTAAAGATTTTCATAGCCTTTTCTTCCCCAGTATCAAGCTGTTCAATTCTAACAGGCTAAATTACATGACTGAGGTAGTTACAAACTATGCTTGCCTTGCTTTTATTTGCCTTTTTTTATTATTTTCTTTCATGTTCAGGTGGCATTTATGGTCATTGAATCAATACCTTCACTCTGAAAACATGGAACAAAGCAGGCTTTCAAGGAATGTCACTCTCAAACATTTTATATGTGCAAAAAGCCTGCAGAGAAGCTGCTACTTGTATCACAGTGTATGATAGTGCATATTAATTTGCATGGTCTGGCATAACAATCTGTAAAAAACTCAGTCAAATACGTTTTAATAATGTCTTGTAGGCCCTGGAACTACTAAAACTGATTTTAAAAGTTGCTAGCTCAGAGAGATGATTCAAAATGGAAGAGTGGGACTCCTGTGTCCCTGGTCTTTTCTGTATCAGTGACTGGGATTCATTCTGCCCTTTCATTGAATTCCCTTGTATTCCCATCAGTCTACAAAACACTAATCTCTCAAGCAAATCTCAACTGCTTAAAACTGGATTCATGACTGGAAACCACCTCCTGCATTGTTTCTGCTCCTTTTTACCCTGGGGCATTTCTTGCACCACTTAATCTTCGACTGACCTGATTCTTTGAATAACTCATGATTCTGAGACACTAAATCTTGTACCTCTGTTGGCTGCTAAGTGAAACTTGACTTCCATCACTGCTTCAGGGAGGTGGTATCACCCATTAGCACCTTCCTAAGTAAGGACCGGAGGCTCAGCAGAATAAACAGAAGAGCAAACAGAGCACCGAGTGCTGTGTATGTTGCATTTAGTTCACAGCAAACAGTCACACGCTGGGCTGCTCCCTTTGCAGGAACTGGTTATAACACATGCTGGTTTCACAACATTCGTTTGAACTTCCAGAAATTAATTTGTGTTGAGCTACCCATGATAGAAAGCATGCTGAAAATATACCACGCTGTGATAGTTTAAATCAGGTCAGATGATCAGATTCTTACATGAATTTCTCTTTGGGCTTGATGTAAGACTGCTAGTTTAAATTAAACTCCAAGTTATATAATCTTTTCCTGTGATTTTAACTAAGATTTAATAACGTGGATTATCCATCATGAGGAAGAATGTGAGTATTTTCCAGCTCCTTTTACAGTTTCAGTATCTGTACAACTTCTTGAGTTTTCAAGCTGCGAGTTTTTTTCTGAACAAAGTCGGGGTTCTTGTTTGGTTGGTTTTAATCCTTCACACTTTTATATTAAAAATCAAGGCAGGCAAGCTTAACTTTGCTGAAAGTCAATGATGAATATTGCCCCCAGAAAAAAACAGGTATATAGAGATAGAAACAGATCCCAGGGTATATTGTAGCTGATCTGCTGACAGAGAAAGACAGTGTTAATTTTCAGTGGTTTTTATTTGCCTTCTGTTCTGTTGGGTGTTTTTTTAAACTGGAAGGGTCGGATTGGAAAGTTCTTTCTTTCTGCTCTGTTATTTCAGTAGCTGAGGCTTTGAGAACGAATAAACAATCCAGCCACACCAATAGGTTGCTAGGTAAGTTGGCAGTGCTATAGATATTTTGAAAAAAAGGCAGAGTAATTATTTTTAACTTGCTTTAAATCTCATTGCACAAATGCCTTCCAAATGTATCTTGTTCCCTAGTGTAAACACAACTATATGAACTGACATGTTACGAAGAAAATAATGACAGGCATTAAAAATCATGCTGCAGTTTTAAATTGATACACAGCAAAAACAGCATCTCAGACTCGCCCACTTCTAGTCACAGAACGGAACCATTAAGGTAGGAAAAGACCTCCAAGATCATCGAGTCCAAGTGTTAACACAGCACTTCCCCGCTCACAACTAAGCCATGTCTCCAAGAGCCACATCCACATGCCTCTTTAACACTTCCAGGGATGGTGATTCCACTACTTCCCTGAGCAGCCTATTCCTTGATTCTCAGAGGCATATCTGCAGGGCATAAAATAAATTCATTTAGATCTTAAAGAAATGAACTGATGAGAACATAATATGGAATATCTCATATTCTTTTTGCTCGGTTTAAAGGCTTGCTTTCTTATTTCATTTCCGGTACTAGGTATACATCTCTATTTCTGGAAACCTTTTTTTTTCCCCCCACTGCTTTCAGTCCAGCATTGGTGTATTCGATTTCATAAATTTACTTCCATATTTGAGGCTTTCAGTTGTATAGGTGCTTAAATAAGAATCAGAACCGAGACACGGTGTGGCTTTGAGGTAACCACAGCCAGTTACATGCTCTGATAATAATATGATTCCAAAAAGTCAACAAGCAAAAGAGAATTGAAAACAAATGAGTTTCTCCCCACAGGGCAAAGCAATCTGTCCCACTGAGCCAAGTGCCTCTCAGACTACAGAGAGGGTAAACAACGCTCCTGTGAAAAAAACCTTAGCAGGTCTCAGAAATTAAAGTTACAGAGCAACCGATTTAGCATAACATGACTTCCAGTACTTCACAAGCGCTGGAAACCTCCCCAAACCCCAGCCATGCAACTCACAGCTCTTCCTTACATTGCTGGAAGGCGGAAAGAAGAGAGACAGCCGCAAGCCAAATTAAATCACCAGCCATGTTCCCAGCAGTGTCCGTGTGCCAACAGGATGTATGTATAGGAGAACTTGAGTGAGCAATAAGGAAAAAACAACAGGTGGGACAATTCTAGTTCCTTTCAGCATTGCCAACAAAGGGCTGCCCTGCAAACAAAACAGACTAGTTTGTAAAACAAGACTGCAAAATTACGGCCATTTCTTGTCCCTGAAAAAGTTCAGCCCTGCCTCCTCCTTGCCTGTGTGAAAGCGCAGCGAGAACAAACCCAGCCTTTCCTGCCTCTGTGGATTCAGCTGTTTCTCTGTGTCCTGGATTGCAGTGGCGATGTCTTTGGAGGCGAAGGCTTTTTGTTCTGTGTTTGTGGAGGCTCCGCGCCCCTCGCAAGCGGCAGGTGCGGGAGAGGCGAGGGAGGAGCGGAGCTTTGTGCTCTCCCTGCGCTGCATTTACTGCTCTTGCCCAGCGTGTCCGGCACGGGCTCTGCTGGCAACAACTTCCCAAGCAGCCAGCATGCAGAAAGGAATTGTTCAGGATAGTTCAAAGGGTAAAACAACTGGGAAAGAGAGAGGGAAATGTCGCCCCTGGTTTTACTGCCTGGAACACGCTTCCTATAGATTATGCCTCGTCTTAAACTGGGAGAGATTGTCTCCAGGAATATTTTTGCATCACCTAGTGCTAACTAACAGGAAACTTAATGCCATCAGACTTTGGGGTCCCGTGAGGCCACTGGAACAAAACCAGTGTAATGTTCGTAGTGGCTCCAGTATTATCTACCCACTTTGCCTCCAGCTGATGTTAAAGTGGGATATTTTATTGCCTTTTTTCAAACTTGCTAATTTTAAGGGTAACTCACACACACAAAAAAAGACTTTAGTTATTTTACCTTGCCAAATTTGACAAGGTTATTTCTTGGGTATTAATTCAGTATAGAGTTCTTTCTAAAGGTTAGGAGAGCAGATACTGTAATAACAGTGGTTGGATGTTTGCACTTAGTAACTGTTTAATTGTTGATTTATGCCCTTTACTTGCAGTTTTTGGCGTAGCATGGGTTTGACTTTTTCACCACACAGTCTCTCTGTGTTTTTCAGCAGCTGCCTCAGAAGCGTTCAAAGCATTGTCACCCTGCTGATAGAGGGATATGATGGAAAACTGACAGAGAAGTTAATGCCACAAGGGTCTAAACCCAAAACTTTTTAAGACCAGATGGCATTGAAGTTATCGGGTTTTTTCTAACTTTATTCAAAAGATGTGACTTTCAAAATGGAAATGAATATGCAAAATCCAGGAAAGACTGACTTAAAAGTAGTCAGGAATACTATTTAGGGCACAGCGTTACATCCACGGAAATGTTCTAAGTTATATGTCCACTATGGCTGAGCTAGAGTCTGCTTAACACCGTTCATCTTCCACTGGTAGCAGAAAGTTTGTAGTTGCCTGTAGATTTAAAATGCTTTTAGTCATATGCAGTCCACAGCCAATGTTATGCTTCCCCTTCCTGTAACCTAGAATAGCAAGTAGGATCCCATACAAAACAAGCTTGGGTTTATATATGATTTTGGAAACACAGGTAGTGTCTCAGATGCCCAAAATTTTATGATGTGTATATAAACAGATGACACGATTGACCAAGCTATTTATTAATTCTGGACATTTTGACACCTTGTCTGTGTCTGATTTCTGAGCTCGCTCCTGGTTGAATTCAATCTGATTTTGCATTTCCTTCACTTGCATGTATTTCATACATGCTTTGCCTAGCTCTGCTGCTGTAAATGCATGTGTTTTCTGCAGCTGTTCAAAACTCTCTCCAGAGCAAGAGGAGAGGTTTAGAGAAGGACTCTTAGAAGAAAAGTCAGTGATGCTGGTGACATCTTACCAGATGTCTTTCCTATTTTGAAAGAGAGGTATTCTATGCACCATACTTTGTATGTGTGCTCTACAGGGAAAACAAGCTTCTCTATCTGTATTTCATTGCACTAGAAACCAAGGCATTGGAAAGGATTTGCTAGTTTCACACAGCAGCTGCGTGTCAGAGCTGGGCATCTGCGCAGTCCTGGGATTTAAGACAAACTGGTAGTCCTGCCTCTTGCTGACCTGCGAGTCCCCGGCAGAGCTCCCCAAAGGGGCTGGCTCTTCTCTCTGTAGAGAAGCTACTGCTGACCAGCAGCTAAGACAGATCCCCGCAGGGTGGCAGAACTGCTGTCATGAGAGAGCAGATGGTTGGGGCAGCGACACCGAAAGCACTTTAAGCATGGAACAAGAGTGCTCAAATAAGCACTTTTAATGCAGTTACTCTGTCAAAGCTGCTCAGTTTTTGTCTCTGGAAGTGCTGAAAAGAGCTTTGCAATGTTGAGTCTGTGAAGAGGCGTGTCTTCTTAAAGACCAGTCACAAGTGGAGGTGCAGCATCTTTTATTCCTGAATACCTCCTAGAAGACAGGCTCTGCAGAATAGAGAGGCTCCTCTGGCTGGAAGGAAAAACATATCTGAACTCTGATATATTTCCCTGGAAACATTTATAGGGTAAATCAATGCTATTACAATGTATGAGGCTGGCTCATGTATCAAAAGCAGTTTAGCTACAGCAGTAACAGTAGCGGGTTCTGCAGTTTATTAATTCACTCTGTTTTTCAACAATGTATTACAAAGAACATGGGCCTGTGTGGCATTGGGTCATACTAAGGCTTTAGATTTATCAGAAATATGAGACAGATGAAAGAGGAAGAAAATACACTTATTTTTTCAATCGTTCCCCTTTCTGCCTCCTAAATGCCAGTTGTGACCCATAACTGGGGTTGTTTCATGCATATTTTGTGTGGGGTCTCAGAGGAAGGATGAATAGCACATTTTATCCAAGTCCAGTTCAGAGTCCTTGGCTTGTGGCAGTGTTACCACAACAGATCCTCCTTTTCCATCCCCATTCTCTGGATACTGGTGGCATGAGATCAGACTATTTTTGATGGTGGTGTCAGAGCAGAGTCAAAAAGATTGAATAGAGCAGCAGCCAGAGATTTGGATTCTTCCCTGAACTGCACCTTCCACAGCCTTATGTCACTGTCACCAATATCAGACATAAGTCAGGAAAGAACTGGTTCATAGTGTTCTCATCTGGTGTACCAAAGATTGATGTGCTTGAAGCACATAAATTCCCACATGCCCACAAGCCTCTTGGATCTCTATATAGCTTTTGGGGATCACTACATATTTTCACTTTGGTCATTGCAAGAACATATTTGGGATGAAATTCTGAACTGCAATAGAGAATAAAGTGTTTTTGCATATGTACATAAAACAGAAACTGTGCCAATCTTACATAATATCCCATTGTAATCATAGTAGGCTTTCAAAGGAACAGCAAAACCAGAAATGTAGATTATTATAAAAAGTACCTTTATGTAATTACAGCGTGGGGTTGTCTTTTGCTAAAACAGTGCTTTTCTGTTTAAAAAAACATGGTTACTTTTTAAAAAAATCTTCACCTGTTCTCAGTCCTGAGGAGCTCAGAAGTGCAATGACTTGGGAGAACCTGTTTAGGAAAATGATGCACACACAGGCACACCTGCACTGCTGTACAAAAGCTGTGTGTTTGTGGTGATCAGGAAATACCTGGGGCATTCCACTGGGTAGAGGCCACATATTCCTCACCTCCCATGTCTCAGACCTTCTCCTCCTCCTAACCTTAATGCTTCTGGAACAAGCAGTAAACCTCCAGAGAAGAGGTACAGCCTAATGCAAAAAGTGAATTCTGCAAACCCTGCTTCTTCCATTTAGGAGCAGAGGAGGAAATGCACAACACAGAGCTACTCTTTCCTTTGACTTGCCTTGCAAGAGATTTAATGTGTGCTGCAAAACCTACAAGCCTGGAGACAGCATGTTCATGGGCCTTGCAGTTAGATGTCTGAGGAGAGAGCTAGGCAAAGTCACATTTCATCAGTGCATGGCATTATTCCTGGGTTAGAAGCCACTCTCCCAGATCCTTCTCCCTGTGGAAATCACTGTGGCTTACGCACCACAGCTCACAGGCTAAAAATGCTGAGGACCAATATGGTCATCTTGCCTGACTGCAGGTATACTACAAATTTCAGCAATGAGTAACTACTCATTAATAAGTGATGGGAGCTGGAAGGCAGTGATGCTTCCAGATGTCAGAATGCTTCCTGCATCACACAGTCTTGCTGGCTCTGTGTATGGTCTCTCCAGTTTGCAGCAGGTAGTCTTGGGAGAACCAAGGGCTGGTCTGTGAGTTGTGAGCCTGCACGACTTATCTCTGGATCAAAAGGAGTTTTAAAGATTTTCCTGTTGGTATTGACCAACTGGAAGCAGATCCCCAGGCCAACATAACTGCTCTGATATGTGAAATGCAGGGGATTAATGGAGATTCAGCAAGAGATTTGAAGATTTGAAGACGTGTTGGCAGTACATCTCTTGTCTCCTTTCACAACACCTGTAGATTTCTGATAATGTAACACTTGCTGTTTTTTGACTTCCTCACCTTGGACAAACAGCTATTTCAATTAGTGAACCACTTCCACTCAAAGGCAGGCTTTTCATCCATACAGAGGTTTTATTTCATCATTGTGGAAATCAACTGTGCCTAGGAAGCAGGAGGTAAATTGTGCTCATGTTCAACCTTATCTGATGCCTTTAAGCAATGAGGCAGATCTCAGCATTTGCTCAGCAAGCTGGTAAGCCAGGCCCTCCAGCCTGGTCAGCTCTTCAGCATGGCTTCTGTTAGAGACAGTGACAACTGTGCCATGATTTATTGCCTGCATCTTTAACTTTTCTGAAATTGGTAAATCTTGGCTTTTGGTGTCAGAGTGATGGTTGCTGGACCGCAACTACTGGGAGAATGTAGCAGCAGCAGTCATTGTCATAAGTGAAAACCCGACAGTCTTCTAAGGTGCCTGCTGTAGTTACACATTCAGCTGCTCCCACATTTCTATCAGGTGGGCTGCCTCATATTCACATGAAAGTCTTGTGTGACTTGGGGGTGCTAAGAGAGGAGGTTACTGGTAGAGAGAGTGATCAGACCAGGTTCCTGGCTGCCACCCTTGAGCTTTGAATTCCAGACTCATCTGGCAGGTTCTGGAGCATGCAGGGCTGAGATGTCAGCTCCCTCGAGAAAAATAACATAAGTAACCAATGTTATGAGTGCCATATTTACACAGGCATGTTTTAAATAGAAAAAACCTCTCCAGAGTATCTTTCTTCTCTGCTCCTTCATCTCTCCCTCCAGCTGAGACAGTCCCACTCAGATCCAGCCCTTCCACACTGGAGCTGGATTTGATCCAAGGGCTATCAGATCCGCCACGCTCCCAGGTCAGCCTCTCCATCCTGGCTTGGCTTCTGACTATCCCCTCAGCTCCTTTCTGCATCCCTTATTGGCACAACTGCCATTTCTTCTCCTGGTCTCTGCAGCCTCTCCTCACCAGTTAGGGGTTCTGCTCTCATCCCCTCCTGCTCGCTCACTCCCCAACACGTCCACTCTCCCCTGATGGATGCCAGCTTAGCTTTCAGAGCAGTTGTAGCAGGAAGCTTTGTCTGCTCCTGGGTAGGGGAGGGGGTCCCCTGGCCGGGGTCTCGTGTTGCTTGGCAACATACTTCTCTCTCCTCCGACAGTCATTTTCCCTCACAGTGCCTGCTGATGCAGGCACAACAAATGACAGCAATATTACAGCAGTAGTTGCTCCTGTCACTGTTTACTTGTTATTTATTACTATTGTCGTGAAAGGGTTTGTAAACATTTCTTTACATCCTTCCTTGGTCAAAATAGATATTATTTTATGCTTCTGTGGCACGCCTGCATAATTAATGAATGGTCACTGCATTTCTGCACATGTGACATACAATATTATTGGTGGGTTTTAAAGTGGTTGCTGGCTCTGGATGTTTCTATTTTTCAGCCCCAAATTGAGGCATCCAAGATTTTATACTTAGCAGAGCAAAAATCCCGTGTAAGAGAGTCCAGCTCTGACAGCCTCAAATTGTGGCTCTTGTGTTTAGGTACATGTATATCCAATAAAGTGTGCTCTGGATCGCTTTCTGTCCATTTCAGGAGGACCTTAAGGCTAACACTGAGATTTCAAAATGGAAACGCTTCCATGAACAGAGATAAAGCAGCCAGGGGTTTTCCTGATGTCTGAGTCTCCACCTTATCTGTTTGCCATTTCCTCCTCCACACTAACCACTTCCAACTCAGGCTTTCTGGTTTGCATTTGTGGATGTGCCAAAGAAGACATACAGCTTCACTTATTTGCCTTCTCTAAAACAGCACAGCAAGAAAGCCAGAGTACATGTGGGTTTTGATCTTATGATAAAAATCCTGCTGAAGCCTCTCTTTACTTAACAAACTATTGTCACTCAGGACAGATCTAGATAGTTCTGTCCGTGCTGCTGGCTAGTTACATGCTGCCATATCTTTTACTGGGCCTTGATTCAACTCTAGGTAGGATTTATTCCATTTGTTAGCACCAACTGATTCCCAAGATCTGATAGGCAGGGGAGAACTTAGTTTTCCATTGTAGGTGTGCTTTGCAGTGCCAGATTCATATGTACATCTGCCATTGCCCTCTGCTGGGCTATGCTAGTACTACGGCTGTGTGCCTTCTGCTGGCTCAGCCACAGAAACCCTTGGAATTTCCTGAGTAGAAGCCTCTCCTTTAAGAAATTACCTCTTTGAGAGCTAAGGCTGCCTGAGTGTATCTCGCTAGCAAGCGAGATCTGTGGTTTTGTTCAGCAGGTGACTGTCACACAGAGTGAATTTGTTATTATATTATACTGTTTAGACTATCTAGTTATTGCTTGTAAATTTGTGATCAGTTGGAATTGAACACAGAGGTGGTTTCTGACCACAGCTCTAAGGCATATTGCCTGCATGGCATCTGCTCACTTATCTTCCTGCTGAGACAGATGAAAATCTTGGTCTAAAAGCAGTCAGAAGGATATTCTGAATCCACTGTAAAATCCAGCTTTCCCACAGCAAGGATTGTTAAGGAGAACCTTTTAGAAATGGCTTTTTAGAATGAAGACCTTTGAAAGGCCTTGAAATGAAGACCTTTATAGAAAAGAAGGCCCAGTTCTAAGGCACTGCACCAGAGAGGTACACTTGCAAGGAGGGCACAGCTTGCATTTCTGTGGGATTGCACCAGTAGAGAAGGAACAGGAGACTATGGACCAGCTGTTCCTCAGAGAAAGAAAACAAGTTCCAAATCAGGCTTGCTTAGCTTAGGCAGGTTGGTTGCTTAGGAAATCAAAGCAGGACAGAAGTGATCTGCAGCAGTGACCCACTGTCAGCCATTTCTGTCCTGAATCTACAGCAACCATACTCCTCCTATTCACAGACTGTTCTGTAGCCAAACAGAGATGTGAGAGGGTTTCCCAGCTCTACCTACTCAGCAGTGGCTGTGGACACCCTGGTTGGGTTCAGTAGCTTACAAATGAGGAGTTTTGTGAAACTGTGCAAAGTCATGTGGAGAGTGCTTTGAATTCTTGAATGAGATAGCCTGGTCAAGGCTAATTTGCAGCCTTATTCAGCTTGAAAATCCCTCTGTGTTTTCTGGTGGAAACAGGAGTGGAGCAGTGTCAGCTCACACATAACCTAGTAATGCTCACAGGGAGGCTCAAAGGAGTTAAACAAATATGGGAGTGCAATTACCATGTACTGTCATCAGTCACCTTACCCCCCCCATTGTCTGGATCAGCTAACATCCTTGTGCTGACTGATTTGCCTTTCTCAGCTCTGAGACGATCTTGCAGAGTACAGAAAACAGCTGATAAATTAGCAGATTTTAGAGGAAAAGCCATTCCAATTTCCGAAAGGCCTTATCACTCTTTTAACAACCCAAATGTTTCTTGATATAGTTTATTCAGCCATCTCTGAAACAGGGAATTTAGAAATAGGTGGCATTGACTTGGGACATTTATTTTTAGTTAATGCTTTTGGTTCTCTTTCTCAGCATAAGAACTACTTTCATCTTTTTCAGAGTTATAAATATCTTCCATTGTGATTGCAGGCCTCTGAGATGAGTGTGTAGCACTTCTCCCTGATGCCCATGGCAATCGTATTTCCTTCCATTCCACAGCACTCTCTCACTCCTCTGACAGAAAAAGCCCTCATCTCCTACAGTAAGTTAGTTATTTTCCTGAGGAAGAGGATGCTTGTGCAAAACTGCACATTGCATGTTGTATCCATATGAAATGTAGTATTTCCCATTTCTGCCTATTCCTAACCAGTCTTAAACTCTTCACTTCCTTGGATTTCAGTGGGCTGGTTCTTCTTTGTGCAATCAATAGCATGTGCAAACTGCTCCTGTCCTTGCTCTCCTCTGCTTAGTGGTGCTTATGCTTTGCAGTCCTTAGCCCATGACACAGGCACTGCTACACCTTCAGACATGACAACACCGTATTTGTCAAGATGTGTTAGAGAAATGACCAAGCAAGAAAGAACCTAATGTCTGTCAGTGGCAAATTTACTTCCTGCTCTCAAAATTTGTGATAAACCCCACATAGACCCATTGTTGCCCCAGAGGAGATCCAAAACTTGCCTTTCAGTCCATTTCCTCTGGCTGGTACTGCTCCTTTAGGAAGCTTTGCTCAGGTAATCTAAAAGAAAAATGACTGGAGAAAATAAATAAAGCAATAAATAAAATGATGGGGGAATGCCTACCTGACAAAATCTGGAGTTGCAGGGAGGGAAGTAGCGTTGCAACTATCTTAACTTTCAAGTGCATCAACATATAAATTGTGCTTAGTTTCCCTGGTGGATAGAGCTACGGGTGCATTACCATATGTGGCCGTGATTGTATGAGCAGCAATCTAAAATCCTTGAAACCTGAAAGAAGCACAGCATGGCCATGGACAGAGAATATTGGAATGTACTCCAAGTTGTGTGTAGTTTCAGCATTGCTCATGATTTGTGCTAGTTCAAAAGGAAACAAAACATTACAGGTAATTTTGGAAATGCATCCGGTTTTATTTCCTATGGGTATTATTGTGTTATTTCTTAACCAAAATTTCATTTTGGCTTTTGTTAGCTTAGTATTATTTGAAGATTTTTACCTGTCACTTAAAATCCCACATTTCCCTGAAGGAGAGCAGAAAGAGGTTAGCTCTTTAATGGGCAAAAAAAGATTAATATTCCAAACATTTATCTATTTTGAAATTAAAACACTACTTCTACAATGAGAAAAAAATATTGTATTGTGCTTTAAAATACAAAAATTTAGTTTAAAAATAACTTAATATTTGGTCTTTCTTGAAATAGTTTTCCTGCTAAAAGCACACTAGTGAAAGTATTAAGATCAATGCAAAACCCAGGCTTTTTGTATTTTTGAGTCTGTTCTGTTGATTATATAAAAATATTAAGGATGTAGTATTTATGAAAAATTTTGTCTTTCCAAATTATAAACTCTGAATAAGTTAACTCATATAGAAGAGAGAATGGGATCCATTTTGTTCTGCAGCATGTCCTGATATCAATACAAGTCATGAATTCATGTCAGATTCCATTTATTTTAAACTTCATGAACCATTCTCTGTAAGGCTTAAGGCAGTTCCTTTTCTTTCCCATGATCCAAAACAATGTCAATGTGACAACTTTCAGCACTCAGTTTTTGGAGTCCACCTGGCTTTTAGAGAGAAATGAATGAGGCAGCATTTATGGCACTGCAGACATGCTGTTGAATACATGATGTACTGAAAAGATCCATACATTGATTATTGTATTTTGTATAGTTGACAAGGCATTGCATTTAAAACAGCAAATAAATATTCCCCATTGTTTTCCCTCTTTCCCCGGACTGTGATAGGTGACTCGTACACTGCAAGAATGAAGCAAAAATTGGAATTAAAAAATACAAATCTAAAAGAAAAGCATGGTAGTCCAATATAATCTGAATTAAACAATTTCCTGATATAATCTGGAACATTATTATTAGGGTGTTGAGCTGACCCTGTGTGAAAAGCACAAGGACCCCTGCCTTTGGCTGAAAGGCCTTTGACTGTCACACACCAGTATTCACTCTCTGATTGAAATCAATGATCTCATACCCTCGGGGATCTGACATGGAGCATAAATTTGCCACAGTCATAGTTTAAAAATTAGCATCGCTGTTTTACAGTGATAAGAGGCCAGGGCCACTTGGCCCACTCCCTCCCATTTAAAAGTGTCCATAATGCACAGGAAGGCTCGTTGTTTGATGCTAATGCAGGGCATCTCTTTCTGCTAACTGAAATGCCTTTGCCATTTTGGCACCAGACAAAGTAAGTACTTTCCATTGCTCTTTCCAGGCTCAGACTGGTTTTATTCCCTTGCTAATTTGAAGAGGTACCCTTGAGTCAAGTGGGACGGTCTAAGCAAATCCTCTCCTGCTGTAAATGTCTGAGCCTGTATTTAACACAGAAATTAATTTAATGAATCAGCCTAGGAACTAGAAGGAGATGGCTGGAGCCTAAAAGAGGCTTGTAACCTCCATGTATGCTGTAGGTGTGTTGCAAGACAGCTGTCCTGGGGAGCCATGGAATGATAGTTCAAATTTGCCCCCAAAGCCCCTTGCTTCCAGGAAGGTCACCAGACTCTTTGTTCTCCTCTCTTACACTCTGTCTTCCAAAATAACCCACTTGGGGACCCCAAGAGGCTCATCGCCAAGTGTTGGCATTTTTCTTGCTGGTGAGTGGTTGGCATCTCAAGAGCCATCCCAACACACTTGTGACTTGGCTGCACAGCAAGCTCTGAAGCACCATTTAGTCACATTCCTGATTTGTGCTCATACTTGTCCTCAGATGCATGTGGAGCTGCAGGGGGAAAAGTGAAGAGATGCTCCTCAGCCTGTAGATCTGCACTAATCCACAGCCCCATTCTCTCTTTGCTTCTGTCAGAGTTGCTCCTTTTATGCCAAGAAGAGGCAGGTCCCAGGCTCAGTGGCATCATTAACATTCACTGTTTTAACTGAAGGTATAGGGCTTGTGCTTTCTAAAAATCAGCTTGTCCTCCAATGCCCTCTGGTGACAGGAACTAATTAGATGCCACTGCTATTACTGAATCCAGTGGCAAAACATTAATGTTATTTTATTCCTATTTATTCCTCCTGTTCACTGGTTTGAATACAAACCTCCCTCTGTAGTTGCTACAGCACTTCCTAGGAGTTGAAAAATAAGCACACTCTAGACACACCATAACTTAGGGACTATCTCCAAAGCTTATTAGGTTGATCCTTTAAATACTTTAGTCCTGATCCTTACTGCTGGGAAATACACTTTTGTGTGTGTGCGTGTGCCTGCATGGCTGCAAAAATGCCTTGTGTCACTTTCCACGCTTAATCTCTCAGGATGCAAAAGCCGTGGCCCCAAAAGACTGTTAGGAAAACAGGTTGCTGAAATGATCACAACTATTTCCATGTGCTGGTGTGCAACTTCTGTCCTCTGCCTGCCAGGGCTTGTGTGAGTGAAGGCACAAAGCATGCAGGAAGCAAGAGGAAGACCAAGGGGCAAGATGGGCCACCTTACTTGGTGTTTGAAAGTCTGTCTGCCTAATAAATGTGTGGACACGCAGACAATAGAAATTGCAATATGTGACAGCTTATCCAGTAGGGCTTTTTTTTTTTCTTAGCCTGACTTTATTTTTGCACCATCATGATAAAAGGGAAGCAGGTAAGAGCACTGAAGTACACGGGGACTGGTTGGTGAAAAAATACTGAAATAACTTTTATAAAGCAGGTCAGATTTTCATTTTATAAGCCTAGTGACCTCCTGGGTGTGTCTTCTTTTAATTGTTTCTCCCACTATTTGCAGTCTCTGTTCTTCAAAAAACAAACCCCATAGAAATAGCAGATGCTTTAAGAACAAAATGCTCCAAGACTTTGCTGCCACAGTGCTCTGCTATAGTCTGAGAGCTTACAGCTTAGTTACTAGCCTGTGATAAAGAGAGTTTGTAATTAGAACAGCGAGCAGAGCCTTGATTACTGAGGGGGATGTAGGTCCAAGTATAATTTGATAAGCTCCTTGGGCATGCAGACCTGCAGCCCTGGGAACATCCATGCAGTACAGCTACAGCCTCTCTGTGCCTGTAGGCAGCACAGGTTCCTACTCACTCCTGCCCTTTCCTCAGCAGCAAACAAGCTGTGATGGCACTGTAGGATTGCAGAAGCATGCCAAGGGTTCTGCTCCAGCCTCCGCTCTGTGGGACACTGCGGGAGAGGCAATGAGTGGTTGAGAGGCAATGTGTGGTAGCTGCTGGCATTCTGCACCCTAATAAGGAGATCAGGAGCTTCAGAAGTGATGCCAGCCTTCCCTGTTTATGTTATCAGAAGGTACTGCCCAAGACATGTACATCAAAGAATATTTTCCTTACTATGTATCAGGGCAATGCTCAGAGGAATGGTGACCAGAACAAGTTGGCCATCAAGGGTGTGCATTAATTTATCCATCCTTCAGGGTCAAGTTATGCAGTGTCCCATATTTGTGCAGTGGCCCTTCTAATGGTGCACAGAACTCTTAGCCCCCTCACCAAGACACCTTCCTTCCATGCCAACAGAGCCCTCTGCCTGCTCCAGGGGTTATCAAACCAGTTGCTTTGCATTTTATATAGGAAATAACCTTTTGCTTTAGCCATGCATCTGTCAAATCCACTGGGGCTTTATAAATAAAGAGCTAGGCATTTTATGAGCTTTTTGAGGAAAGAGACACATCTTAAGACTGAGCTGGGCACAAGCAAGGAGTATGATATAAACCTGTGCAGATTACCTCACCCCTGTGCAATGGAAGTTAATCTTTTGGAAAAGATGGGTGCCTGTTCGTTACAAACAATTACCATCGGTCATAATCCTTTTAGGATATACATGGAGAGTGACTCAGTTCATTTGATGAGTTATACTGCCAGTTTTCCCTGAAGCACTGGCCCAGCAGAATTACCAAGGCTGGCCCTAAGCTTTTGGAATAAGAGGGTATTAGGGCATCATTTGCATTGGCTCACTGTAGCAGGCAACTAATGGGATGGGACAGACCAAGATAAAAGAGTCAGCATATGAAAACTCAGCACTGAGGGATCTCAGTGTGCATCTTCCCACAGCACAGGCTTTTTGGAAGTACCAGAAGTGGTTTACTCCTGCAAAAGAAGTCAATGGCAGCAAGTAGACCCAAACCAGGGCAAAATGCAATGGAAAGCATTGCCTGAAATGCCTTGTAGTGGGCTCTCTAGGGAGTCTGTCACACAGCCTAGAATAGATCCTTCATCAAAGGAGCATTTTGTCTGCCCCCAGGTCCAGTGATACTGCCAACCTGGCATTTCATAGGAAGAAAGGATTTGCCATCTACATTTTTAATTGAGCGTTAACCCAAATTCTGAGTTATTTTGAGCACTGTCTCTGTGCAGGTGCATGTGTGGATGTCCTTGCTAACAAGATATGGGTGCTCTCAACACAGGGCTTACTTTAATGGCTTTACTTTGCATGCTTCTCTGTGCAAACTGCTCAAAATACAGCCCTTCTGTCAGCACTAGATGGGTGCATAAAACATTTACTACTACATTGGCAGCAACATTGGGAAGCACCACTATTAAGAACAAAATAATGAGTGCTCTCAGGAAATACTGTGAACAGTTGCTACAGAGCAGTGGCTTTAATTTTCTGCCACTGTAGGACATGGCTGACCTAATATTAACAGTGGGTTTGCACAGTGTCAGAACAGCCCTGGCAATTTCAAAACAAGGCATACATATGGAAGGAAAAAACTGGCAGGGAAAACTCTGCCCAAGACTGATTGGTGTGAGGTAGTCAGCTCAAAGACCGTGGCTGCCTCAAAGTGGGAGAAATAGGAAGGCAATACCAGTCCCCGCTTCCATATGATGCCAAGTAAACTGTGTGTTGTTGAGGCATGTTTTCAACAGCAGCATGGAGAGTTTAAGTCAGGACAAAGCGGCATTCCACATGACTGGCCTGCTGGTGACTAGAACAAATCCAGCTTTCCGCATGAGCTCTGTGTACACAGCTGCAGCTGAGCACTGCGAGGACTCACAGCTGCAATTAGAGTCCCCCTATGGCAGTGCTTGTGTATACATTAGACTTTTTTGTTCATTTTAACGCAAATTTAGGGACCAAAGATTAAATTAAAACACACAGGTTCTTAGCTTCTTCTCGCTACACCATTCTAAATGCTAACTGCGCCTCCACAAATATCTGGAATAAATTATTTTTGTTCTGTTGGCATCTGAATAGCCTGTGCATCAATGAATTGAAAGGATGTGATTACAGAGTGAGTTTTGCACTAAGCTGAACCTTGCCTTTCTTTCTCTTTTGTTAGGAAGCCAGACTAGTTTCTGTAAAGAGTGGTCCTTTTGAAAATCTTTGAAAAGTGAGGGACATATGCAGAGATAAAAAGCTTAAGACTGCACACTTGCATTCTGTGAAACTTCAAATTAAATTGTGGCACAACTGAGTATACAACTTTTATCATTAGCTGTCTTCAAAAAGATGGGGTTATAAAAATCTGGTTTTCTGTAGGAATAGAAGTTTGGGATGTTTTGTGCACACACGTACGGCATGTTACTTCTATCAATTGAAAATGCAAGTGCCAAAAGCTTCCCCATCTGCTTCTCAACAGAGGCAGATTATCAAAAATCCCTATGGTAGAGATAAGAGCTTATAAGAGTAGTGCCCAGATGCATGTGCACATGTACACGTTCACCACGACAGTTATTCGTCCTGTGTGACATCGGGTTGCCATTCTGCTGCCTGCTGCAGTATCTGTTGACAGATATGATTCCTTACATCCCAGAGCCTGAGGTCCCACTCCATGGGCATGCACATGAACAGCAGCTGTTTCTACACTGTGATGTTCCTGTGTAGCTGCAAACTGTCAGCTGGGTCTCAAGAGGGCAAGCACTAGTTGGTGAAGGTGTTAGCACAATGTAGTCAGATAAGACTTTGTCCTACCCCATCAGATCCTGACTGAGTTTGCCTTTATATATTATACATACATCCTCAGGAAGGAGGAATCTTATTTCTCTCTCCTCTCTCCTTTCCTCCACTGCCCTCTTAACCAGATGTGTATTGCCTTATTTTTAGAACTGGTCCACTCAGAGACTGGCCAAGGACCATGCAATTCACTGCATCTACATCCTCATGGTCTCTGCATCCACAGACAGAGCTTACCAGAAACAGCAGGAGATTCAGTGCAAGGAGAGAGTTTGTTGGTGCTGTGAGCTGAAGGCTCAGCAGCTGGACTCACATGTACTGGCACCTTCAAAGGAACATCACAGTCTCCACTCTCGCTGGCTGATCCCAGAAGTACATGTCGTTCCCAGAAATGATGGTTGATACCAGTTATTGAATTGTGTTTTAATGGAAAGCTGCAATTAACTCTGCACATCCCGCACAGACCAGATTGCAAAATTGGAAGCAGACAGGGACCTATCTTGTTGTTAAAAGAGTGTCAGAGATTCTCTGATTCAAGTTGAGTCATGCTTTTTGCAGTACACAAGTCCAGCATTATTTCTGTCGATCAGCTTGGCTTCCTCTCAGGCTGACACAGATGCTTACACAATTGAAATCAAAGCCTCTGAGTAGCATGGGGAGGTCATAGCTTAATGAGGTGATACAAAATCACACAGCTCTGTGCAGCACACACATACTAACAAAGGTTTTACAGTAAAATGTCTGAAACATTTTATTCATCACAACTTCTGAAATGAGATCCTTCTAGCAGACCTGATTTAAAAGTCCTCAGTCAGTGCTGAAAATTAATACTCACTTTCAGATGGACAAATAAATATTGGCAAGGGCTTTGTGGAAACAATCAAACAAACAGCAAGTTCTGAGAGTCCCTTTGGCCTTTTTCCTTTGCCAGGGAATTCTTGTGAAGCTCCAGTATTGAACTTTATCAAACTGTATCTGGAGCTGCTCTGGAGCCCTGTCAGTAACTCAGGCTTTGGCTGAGCAGCAGGCAGGTGCTGTGCAAGAAAAGGGTCACCTGCAAAGCTGGAAACTGGGAATAAAATGGAGCATATGCCTTTTTCTTAATTTAGTTCTATGCTTTAAAAATGGCTCATGATGACTTGAATGAGGGGACAGGTAGGTTGGCTTCTGAAAGGTGTTTCACATGAATATCTTTGGCATTGTAGCACCCTAAAAGTGCAGGTCAGTGGCTACATCCCATCAGCGTGTATGTTGTCTGACACACAGAGAAATACCTGAGATAATCAACCATGTTTGTAGGACTGAAGGAGCATGAAGGACAAGTTTATGTGTCTCCAGTCACGCTAAATAGCTGAAAATTGAGGAAAATAAGACAGCTGCAGCAGAAAGGAGGTTTTAAAACTTTTGTGAGATTTTCCCTACCAGGAAGAAGGCTCCAGAGAGGGAAAAGAAGTAAGAGTTCTGACTGTCAGAGTACTTTTCCATAACCATGTGCAAAAACTTTGCAATTTTTTTTTTAATAACAAATCTCAGTGGACCCTTAAGGTAATAGAGGGCAAAATCACTCGCTGATACGCTATCCCTGTCTCTGCAGACACCTGATACCACACTCAGTGATGTACACAAAAACAGAACCATCTTTCTAATCCCTAATCTCTCCAGCTTCAAGTGGGACTGGCAGTGGCCTGATGGACTCCAGCCAGCTTTCACTGCTCCACTGCCCAGACACTTGCAAAGGCAAAGGCTGCGAGCCTGTTCAGGCTAGCAAATGGCACCTCACCAGCAAACTAATCCAATGCAATTTTGAGACAGAAAATACCAAACATCAAATCCCTACTCAGTGGAATTATATGAGAAACCACTATGTGGAGCCAGCCACTAATTATTTGGTGGATGAGAAAATTGGATTCAAACAAGCTTGTTACCTAAATTTCAGGTGCATGTGCAGCACTGGTTTTTGCTTTACCTCTCTCAAAACTCTAGACATGAGACAACTTGCTGCAATGTAAATCAGATGCATAAAACCATCTTAATAAAGTGATGTTGTGAGGACAAAAAGTCACATCTCTTCCCTGTCTTTGGGAGAGAAGTATCCACCAGGCTTGCTGTGCTTCCACCTACCTTATTCCTTGTTTTACTCCCATCTAGTCTAAAGCCTTGTGGCCTGTGAAAGAGTACCGTGGGTTTCCTAGACTAAACAAGAGAACAGAGTACAGCTTGAATGTCATTACTGACAACATGCTGTGGTTTGTGCAGTTCATCTGGCGGATGCAGAGCCTCTTCAGCCATTAGATTAGGATGGAATTTGATTTAGAAAACCGAATAGCTTCCAGATAATGTGTATATTCAAAAGGCTGGGAAATATGATAAACTTCTTCAACCTCAGGCATGACAGGCAATTTCAAATGTTAGGGAAGGGGACAGTAAGAAATGCACGCACCAGGCAAACCCCATCTGTTACACAAGACTGATTAACCATGAGAATTTATGGACTAAAAGTTCAAACCCGGCTTTGCACTGGAAACTTTTCTCACCATTTACTCCATTCCTTAATGTGAATGGTTCTCTGTGTTTCCAATACTGAGTTTAGAGGTTTTGTCAAAGGCAGGCAAATGACTGGGATATAGCAAGATGCAGGCACTTTTAGTTGGGGAAAATAAAACCTCAAGAAAAGAAGAATCTCAAGAATAACTCAAGTTTTTATTGTGAGTCTATCTCCTTTATTCCTTCACCGTCTCTATGGAAAGAGAGAACTGAAATATAGAAGAGAAAAATTCTGATACTCTCAGTAACCACCAAGCAAAATTTGTTATTTGATGCATTCATCAATAAACCATAGAAAAAAGATGCATATTGTTGATAGTAGGAACCATAGGCCATCTGTTCAGGAGTGCCACTTAAACACTTAATCTTTTACAGAGCTCTCAGTTGCAGAGGGAAGTCTTCTGTCCATACTGATGAGCAGCTAGGAAGAACGGCATGTGGCTCTATAAGCAGTATGAGGCACAGAGTCTGTACCCTGCAGTACATTCATCTGTATAGCCCAAGCCTTAAGCATAGCTTGTGCATGTTATGATATTACAATGAAAGAAATTGAGAACACATATATATTTCTTCCCATAACATTCATTGTCTGGATTTCTCCACCTAAACCTATTGACAGACTATCTTTCACATAAATTCTTCAAGTCAGCGAGCTCAGGCTGCCCATAAAATTCACACCTGCAAATGGCATTCACTGCACTTGGTAAGCTACCCCAAGTAGCCAGTAAGGTATAGGGGAGGCAGGAGTTGTAAACTATCCCCAGAGTCTCAGGTTCCATGAATAAACAGCCCAATCTCCATTAACCTAGCTGTAAAGGAGTGTCTTGAAAACTGGGGAATCAAGTTGAAGCTTTGCCAGTCTATCAAGTCTATCAAGTGAAACATTCCCAAGGAAATAATTCAGTGTTCGTTCCAGATAAGCAACTGGGACACAAACTTGTCTCTTCCATTATTGGAGTATGTCTCAAATTTTGCTAGGCTGCAGACCTGTTCCCTCTGCTTTTCCTTAGGCTCAGTGATTCGCTGCCCCCCACTTCAAGGCAAAAGGGAAGTCTTGGGAGTATAAATTGAAAGAAATCCACCTGAAAGTCTCCTGTCACTTGGTGATGAGGCTGGACACACCACCAGGCTGTACACAGACTTTTTTTACCCAGCTTCTCAGTCAGTGTCCTGTGGGCAGAGTTCACAGCTTGCAGTTTGGGCTTGACAAGATACTTCTTGACTTATTCAAGCTCTGGCATTTTAAAATCACAGTTTTTGTGTCATTATTTGGGGTAGGTCCGATCTGCCCACAGAAGAAAGACTAGAGGAAACTTCTCTCCAGCCATCTAGTATACCTCACCATCCAAGGTGTTCATACCGAGACAATCCCAAGGGCCTGCCCATCCATGGCAGCCCTGAATTTGGGAACCTACTACAAAAATTGGGCAAAAATGGCTGTCTCTACATGTGCTCATGTTGCAACTTTAACATATCCATAATGCTAGGGCCCCTCAGCAGCAACCCCAGGTGATGTTACAGCCCTGGCCAAAAATATCAACCACAGCTACTCTAACTTGTTTGACAAAAGAACAGTGATAACCAACTTCGGCAAGAAGAATAAAATGGGAGTATTTTGAATGTAAATTTGATTAATAAATTATATTGCTGCTTTGTTAAAGGAATGAGAAGATATTTGTGTATTAGAGGAGCCATTTCTGTCCTACCAATGTCTGAAGGAACATTGTTCACAGCTCAGGAATCACAAAAGAACAGTCCACTGTGCCTGCACTTGAGCCTTCAAGTACTGTCCTTCAAAAAACACTGCAGGTTAAATAAAGGATTATTTCTTATTTTAGCACTTCAAGTGGTTTTAGGAAGTGGTCATTCCCTTTTCTGCCTTAATAAACTTGTCCTGCTTAGAGATGACAAGAGCCATTTGCTCTGAGGTGGCAGGCTATACCTGAGCTCTGTCGGAAAGCTGAGCAGGACATACAGGGAGGCTGGCAGGGCTCAGTGCTGAGGGGAGGGAAAAGAAGCAGGAGAAGAGTAAGAGAAGGGAAAGCTGTAAGGAAGGGGCAGGAAGGCAGACTGTGAGAGATGAGCAGAGATTTAAAATCAGAACAATCTTCCAAAATCTCAGAGACACCAAATCTCTGGATCCTCCAGTTGCTCTCTGCAAGCAGTCCCAACAACCCTTTCGAAAACAGTCACTTCTTCTTGCCCAACCATCTCCTCCCCATGGGTGAAAATGTCCTAGTGCTACCAGCCTCTGCATTAATTCCGTGGCCTTTGGAGCACAGCTGGGATTCACTGGAATACTTTCTCTTGTTCTAATTAGGAGTCCTATGAATTTACGTTAAAAGAGAATGTTACTGCTCTTCCAAACTGAAATACAAAGCAAGTAAACAAACAGAAATTTCATGTCCAACCTCAGCACATTATTTTGTGTGTTTTGCTGCTCTCTTTCACTATGAGCTTGTTTCCAAAGGATCTTTACCACTGTCAGAGTAGTGCAGGGAGATTGAGGGTGTTTTTTTAGTCCCAGAGGTTGGCATTAAATAATAGGTAAGGCAAGGGATTGTAAAAACAATAATACGATCAGACTGCTGGATGCAGAGTTAACATTTAAGGAGGCAAGCCAGCATCAAGCCCCTGCTTAGAAGAAAATAAAAGAGGCAACCAGTCCTAGCAGCTGGAAGAAGCTTGAACAATGCCTAATGATGTGAAGTCATACTGTGAGCCCCAACGCAGATGCTTGTCTGTTTACGCAGTCAAGAAAGCTGAACACCGGCCTAGAGGCGCCTCTGCAGTCTGCCAAAACAAGTCTAAACTGATGAGACCCCTACACACTGCAGCCTACTAAGCGTTTGCTAGGGCTTGCTCTTGAGGTGGGCACATGGGCTGAACCAAACTGCTGGCAGCGGATCACCACTTGTTTTCAGCTCTACAAGGGACACTGGGGAATAGTTCAGCAGATGGCCCAGCTCTCCTGCAGCAGCCTGGCTGCAGGTAATGGGTGCAAGCTGGGTTTTTTCTAGTTTGATGTTAAGTTTTTCCCCACTTCTTAATACACAGCGTGAAATGCTAAAACAATGTGTTTACCGTCATTTTCATTTAGCGTTGCTGTGCTGTTCTTACGGCTGTATTTGAAGTTAATGGAAATTACTCTTTGAACATGTGAAACGCTGTGTAATGCTAAGAACTCTTGACAACAATCCGGTACTTGATGCTTGCCAGACACTTTAAAAGCTTCAGCCCAAGTCTCTTAGTTCTCCTGCCGTAGACATGATAACGTGCCTAGTGCCATCACTGTGCTGCAAAAATAATTTAATTAACGTGGGAGGAAGCTGGGTGCCACGGAGAGAAAAGCACAACTGTCACCCTTGCATGCAGACAAGAGCAGTAAATAGAATAAGCAAGGCCTGAGGCAGTATGTGGAACGATCAGGGCAAAAAGGCAGCACTGTAATCATAAAGCAAAGCACGGACCCTCTGAAAAAGGAGTATGTGGTTATGTAGTTAAAGGCAGGGGAAGAGCTTGTCCTCAGAGCCTGGCACATTGGAGCTGGAGGAGTACCTTTTATATTTGGAGAACTTAGCATTCTAACCGTGTGATTTTGGCCAAAAGGTGTGCTCCTAATCTGAATGCTGCTGCCTCATATCCTGGTGAGCTTCTGTAGGTGAGCACTCACCACACTATCATGTTTAAAGGTCCTGTGGATCTGCACTTTCTTATTTTTGTGTGTAGGTCACAGCAGTGCCCTTTCCCTTGCTTTCTCTTGTATTCCCTGGACTCTTGTTATCTCTTAGTGAAAAGGGTACATACCACATGTTCCAGCTCCAGCACCACAGCCTCATCTCCCTTCTGCTCACCAGGTAGGTTCACAGTTTAAGCACATCACCTTCCATAACTCCAACACTATGCGTGTGCTGATTATGAATGAATCTCTTCAGAGATTCACAATCAGTGAAACAAAAGAGGTGCTTTGTGTGTGGGGTCCTATTGTGCTCAATACTTGCTCTTTCCTTTCTGGAGGGTTGATATCAGAATTGTTTTAAATATATGGGCTTGAAACTACAAATCTTCTCTCCTAAACAGCAAAACTGACTGTCCTTTGGTTAAATTAACCACCAACAATACAGAAGCAAGCCCTTCCGTTCTGCTCAAGCTTTCCGTACATATCAAATCCTCTCCAAAGCTCTTGAGATTAATGTAAGTTCTTATGTCACTTAGGTCATATACTAACCTCCTTATTCTCCTTTTTAAAGATTTCCAAACTCTCTTTCTGCAGACATATCGAATTATTTTGTTTTGCTAAGCTGTAGCTGTCCTGTTTTCCTACTGGGAAAACTTGCCCCTGATTTCAGCAGCACTGCCTGGCAGCATGCGGCTCACTTGGTGTAAACTTACTGAGACTTTCAGGTGGGAAGGGACCCCAGGAGGTCCCTACTACAGTCCGCTGCTCACAGCAGGGGCAGTTCTGAGGTCAGATCAGGCTGCTTGGTGCTTTATTGAGTCAGTTTAAATGCCCCCAAGGATGGAGACTGCCGAACCTCTCTGGACAGTGTGCTACACTGCTCAGCTGTCCTCACAGGGAGTAAATTTCTCCTTATGTCGTGTCTTATGTCACATTTTTAGTCATGCCCATTGTCTGTTGTCCTCCCACCACTGTGAAGAGCTTGTTTTGGTGGTAGCACTGCTGTAAGTGTTGGTGGGCTGCTGCTGGGTCCCCCTGAAGCTGTCTCTGAGCTGAGGTGAAGAAGCCTCATTCCATCAGAGCTCCGACTGTCTGGGTCACCTCCAGTAGGATGGAGACACCTCCTGTGCTCCCAAGACAGCTGGCTGGAAGACCTAGAAACACTCTGACTTTCCTTTAAGGCAATTCCTGCATATTGTGGAGCTGTGGCAGAGGCTGAGGTCCCTGCAGTACACTGCATGTAGTGACAGAGTGCCGTCCTCTCAGCCCTTGGGTAAGAGCTCCCAAACTGCACCCTCTGCTTAAGGTTGTCACTTTTCTTGCAACACGGAGAGCCAGGACTGTGATCCTGTGCCTTTTGTCAATTAAATCCCTCAGCATCATGAAGGGGAGGCCCTGCTTATCCAACCTGGTTTTCTTTCTACAATCACCTGGCTGATCTAGGAAAGCAAGTAGATATATTTTTGGACTTCAGCAAAGCTTTGGATAGTGCCTCTCAAAGTATCCATCTGGATAAAATTCTGGCATACAGCTGGATAAACATGTTATATGATGGGTGAGGAATTGGCCCAGAGGTTGAGCACAGAGTTATAGGGAATGGGGTGACATCAGAATGGATTCCAGTCACTAGTGGGATTCCACAGGGCTCCATCCTCACCCCAGTTCTCTTCAACATGTTCATTAACAACCTGGACACAAGGAAGGTCACAAAGATGGTGAAGGGTCTGGAGGGGAAGTTGTTTGAGCAGGGGCTGAGGGCACTTGGCCTATTCAGTCTGAAGAGGAGACTGAGGGGAGACCTCATTGTGATCTCCAACATCCTCATGAGGGGGAGCAAAGGGGCAGGCACTGATCTCTTCTCTGTGGTGACCAGTGATGGGATCCCAAGAAATGGCATGAAGCCGAGTAGGGGGAGGTTTAGGTTGGATGTCAGGAGAAGGTTCCTCCCCCCGAGGGTGGCTAGGCACTGAACAGGCTCCCCAGGGCAGTGGTCACAGCACCGAGCCTGGCAGAGCTCAACAAGGGTTTGGGTGTGATTCTGGGGGCTGTCCTCCGCGGAGCCAGGAGCTGGCCTCGACGGTGCTCGTGGGTCCCGTCCAACTCAGCACGTTCCGTGCCTTTATGACTATTAACACGATTATTACATGACTATCACAGCCGCAGCAGGCCACTGCTCCTTGCTGGGGGTGGGCGGTGTCCCAGCACTGCCGGGGGGGCCACAAGGAGGCCGGCTCTGTGAGGCGAACCGCGGCAATGCCAGCTCTCCGAGGGGCCGGGATGGGCTCCCCTGCCCCTCGGGGAGTCGGGCTGGGGCTCTTCAGCCCTCCCAGGGGCCGGGGCTAGGGATCTTCAGCCCTCCGTGGGCCGGTCTGGGCTCCCCTGCCCTCCGTGGGCCGGTCTGGGCTTCCCTGCCCCTCGAGGGGCCGGGCTGGGGCTCTTCAGCCCTCCAAGGACCGTCCTAGGGTCCCCTGCCCTCCGAGGGGCGGGGATGGGCTCCCCTGCCCTCCGAGGGGCGGGGATGGGACTCTTAAGCCCTCCAGGGACCAGACTGGGCTCCC
>JAWWEW010000131.1:10228613-10252553 GCA_035583185.1 Anabacerthia variegaticeps | reverse complement strand
TCAGCCCTCCAGGGACCAGACTGGGCTCCCCTGCCCTCCAGGGACCGTACTACGCTCCCCTGCCCTCCGAGGGGCCGGTCCGGGCTCCTTGCCCCCGTGCCGCCCGGAGCGGGCACCGCCGCCCCCACCGTGTCCCCGCCCCGGCCCCGCCGCTCCCCCGAGGGCCGGGCCGGGCCGGGCCCCTCCCCGGGCCGGGCGGGGCTCCCGGCGGTGTTTCCGCGGCTGCGCCTCGCCCGCCGCCGCCGCCGCCGCCATGGACAGCGACGAGGAGACGCTGGAGGAGGTCGTGGAAGGTGCGTGTGCCGCGGGCGGGGGGGGCGCGCCCGGCCCCGCCGGGGGCAGCGGCGTCGGAGGAGGAGGAGGAGGAGGTGAAAGAGAAAGAGAAAGAGGAGGAGGAGGAGGGGAGGACGAGGGTTTGTTGTGGGGAGCGGGGAGAGCAGCGGGGTGCGCGGCGTGGCGGCCGGAGCGGAGCGGAGCGGGGCGGGAGGCAGCGCATGACATCAGCGGGCTTATGCAACGGGAGGGCCGCGGCGGGCACGTGGGGGGGTCTGGCCGGGGCAGCCGGGGCCGGGGGGCTGGGGGAGCCGGGGACGTGGGGCCTGGAGGAGCCGTGTCCGTGGGACCGACAGGAGCCGTGTCCGTGGGGCTTGGAGGGGCCGTGTCCGTGGGACCGACAGGAGCCGTGTCCGTGGGGCTTGGAGGGGCCGTGTCCGTGGGGCTTGGAGGAGCCGTGGCCGTGGGGCCGTGGGCCGTGGATCAGCCGTGTCCGTGGGGCTCTGGGGTCGGGAGGAGTCGTGTCCGTGGATCACCCGTGTCCGTGGATCACCCGTGGGTCATCCGTGCCCGCGGTGCCGAGGGGAGCCGGGAGCGGTGGATGCTCCGCATCCCTCGCCCCGGCGGATGCTCCGCATCCCCTGCCCGGCTCTCGGTGTCGGGAATGACTCGCAGCCCCGGGGGGTTCTCATTCGAGCCGTGCTTCCCCTCCATCCCGCACGGCCCATCCCGGATCCCGTCCCTGGGCAGAGTGCAGGGAGCCAGGCGATGCGGATGGGGAAGGGAGAAGGGATAAGGGGAGCGCGGCCGCGAGAAGTAACCGCGTCCATATCCATGGGAGACATCCGCAGGGTAGGGGGACGGGCTCATATCCCATATCCCACACACACAGTGCTTGTGCACGCCTTCTGTGAGTGGGGCACTGACCCTTGAAGGGTGTCCAGGCAGGGGTGCGTGCCGCTGGGAGCGGGGATGGGATGCGATGGGATGCGATGGGATGGGAGCCTTGGCACGCAGGAATGCGGCTGGGAGCCATCCGGGAGCAGGGTACGGCTCTGGAACAAAAGCGCAGCATCCCTGTGTGTGTGAAAGCCCCTGCGCCCCGAAGGAACCGGCCGGGAAGAGTGGTCCTGGAGATTTCGGGTGCTGGGATGAAGCACGGGGAGCGAGGAGCTGCCTGTGAGGAGGTGCCGGCGTGATGCTCATTGTTCCCCCGTGGGCTGCTCGTATCCTGTGGCAGGGGGATTAGGCCTCCAAGCGTGTTGCTCCAGAACGGGCATTTTGCACGGCAGGTTAGTCCGACAGCAGATGCGAGCTGAGCTAGGCAGCTGCTGCTCGGATCGGGGCTTGTCGTCTGGGTGTGTGGCATTGGACCGGAGAGAAGCTGAGTGGTGTAAAACATGGGTGTTGAGGGGACTGAGGCTCTTCAGAGCCAGGGAGAGCTACAAATGGGGTGTGCCCCTGTGCCCCAAGAGATGTGGGTTGTTTTCCCCTCCCTCCCCTCCCCGCCCCTCAAATCTGCGGATTGCCCTTGTGTCTGGGGCAGGGAGTCTTAGTTTTGATCCCTGTATCACAGACAAAGCATTCTGCCCTATCCTGGGTTTGCTTAGCGTTCAGCTAAGGATGCAGATTTTTGAAGTGTATTTTATTCAGCAGTGTATATGAATGTCTGTGTTTCTCTGAGTGAGACAGAAGCAGAGTGCTCTTTGGGGTTAGGATGACTGGGTGGTTTCGCACTTACCCAGAGGAAGTTAGAAATATGTCAAAAATCAGCTTTCCTTTTTTATTTTTCTTGGTAAGGGGGAGGTTGGTTTATTGTTGTTATCCCAAAAAACATCCATCTGGCATCTTTGTGGCCAGAATCTTTTATTGATGATGCACGTTGTATGTCATCTGTTAAGTAATACAGACAGTGAAGGGCTTTTATCTTTGATTTGTGTACATCAGTGGTTCCGGTAAGTGACCCCATTGTGAACCAGCCCCTATTAATGTAATTCCTTTTCTTGAAGAATTCGTGGTCTGAGTTTAAGAGGTAATCTTGAGACACCCTTAACAAAGTAACCAAAGTGAGATTTTGCAATAATTTAAAAATGTGTTTAGGTATTTTGGGTTTGTCTCTGAAAATGGAGGAGAGTAGTGGGAAGGGGAAGTGGAACACACTGATTCCACTGAAATAATGAGTATTTTTTCCACTGACTTAACATGAAACAGAATTAGGGCCTAAGGCCTCAGCCACACGGGAAAAGTTACATCTGTGTTACGAAACTTGAAATTGCCTCTCCCCCACTGATGAAAGAGAGGCTCTATGTTTCTTGTTTTGTTGGGATGATTTTGGTTTTTTTAGTAGGGGGAAATCTCTGGCATATTAGAATAATTGGATTCTTTGTATTGTGGCTGAGATTAAGACCCTGTATAGAGGCCACTGGATCAAAGCTGACCATTTAAGTCTCTGAGATAGTCTGTATCCTACTGTGCAAAAGTCCTGACATGCACTCTGTATGTAAGCATGGCAGCTTTTGTGTTGGGCTTTGCATTCCAGCAAAATCTTGACAAAACTGAATAGTCACAGAAAACAAAGTTGCAAGGGTTTTTTTTTTTTGTTGTTGTTGGTTTGTGTGGGTTTTTTTTTTACAGTATAATGTGCCAGTATTGTGAGTATATAATTTAAATCAAGTGTTTATAAAAGTTTTGCCCCTGTAGTGAGGGGAAAACTGGTGCTGTATTGTTCAGGGTTTATTAACTTACACCAGTGTATCCTTCCAATACTGATAAAACTGAGGCTTTTAATCAAACTATAAATGTTGTTATAGGGTTTTTTTGTTCTAAAAGAGGTGTCCACATTAGAAATCTCTCTGATCTTTTGGTTGACTTGACATAACGTCTAAAACTTTTTCATTCTACAAAAAGGGGTGTCCTTTGGTGAATGGGAGGAAAAAAAGCCTTTCTTCTGTTTGGAAAGAGCAGCCTCTGTTTAAAGGGTTCATCTTCAAAGTTATTAAAAGCTTTTAGTGATGGACCTTTTTTCCTTCTGCCTTTTGCTTTCTCTTTTTACTCAAGTGTTTCTCTTTCTTTGGACTGTAAGCAGTGCCTGATGGGTTTGATTACTTAAACTTTTAACTGTTTTCAATCTAGTTTGGACTGAAGACTTAAATAGAGAGCTCAGTGATGTGCAGGTACGATAGAAACTTTGTGGAACATGCATGGAAAGTGTGAAGGAGGGAATCCTGGCTCTTGGATGAGTTCAGATATCTTAGTTTCTCCTGTACACCTTTCTAGGTGCATTTCCATACTCAATGTAACAGGGGCAGGAGAGGGGTAATGAAGCTGCACAGCCTAACATGGTTACTTTGAGGAACATTCACTTCTTATTTTTTTTTTCCTTCCTGTGTTTCTTTCGTATTTTTATTGGGTTTTTATAAGGTCATTTTACTTTGAAATAGATCAGAGTCTGGAAATAAATCCTGACAGAGTGTCCTGTGCCTTTGACATTCTGCTATCAATCCTTGTGGTAATTGCAAGGCTCAGTCAGGCCATGTGCCTCATAGAGAGGACTTCTCAACCAGATGCTTACCATGCTCTGGCTGTGATGTCCCTGAGGGGCTGTGGAGCATCCCAGGGAAGCTTATGGTGATGTGAGAAGAACACGTGGGAATGCATGTGCTCTCTGGGAGCACTTGTCCCTGCAGACCTTCAGGGCCTGAGTAGCTGGACCTCTGAAGCCATACAGGTGGCTGGCTTTTCCCACTGCTGTCTGCACAGCTTGTTCCCTCCCTGGACACAGAACTTGAGGTCTAGTGGTACTGAAGTGCCTCTGGGTGCCTTCATCAGCCTGGGCTGTAATTGCTCTGCCTCACACTGAAGTTTGTTTTTGCCTTTCTATATGTGTGTTGAACCTTTTCAGTTTAGGGCAAATCTGGTCAGGGAAGAGCTTGACCCAAAGACTGTAGAAGTGGAGGCATGTGCTGTCTCTCATCTCTAACAGGCTATGTATGCATCACCAGAAAACTTGGGGAATCTGAGGTAATTTTTTATTTAGAAGCATGGAAGAACATAAATATAGGCTAGCTTTTATTTATTTGACAGTTTTCACACCGAATTTACACCTGCTAAAATGTCACAGTGGGAGTTTGTTACACCCGCCCAGGTGTATCCCTGTGCTGAGAGCAGCCCTGCTGAGTGAGCTCTGCAGCAGAACAGTCCTAAGGACTCCAAGTTCACACAGGTAAACCAGGCAAAACCCATCATTTAAAACACTCCTCTCACATTTCCTTTGGGCTTTGTAGAGGCAGTTAGAGGTGCAATAGGAGCCTTATTGTGCTTTAACTTAGTTATATTCAATAAAATACAGATTATGCCAGTGAGGATCCAAGTATGTTGCCCCACTACTTTCCCCATATGCAACATCTGTAGTAGGGAAAACTTGATATGGCTAGGAAAGGGAACAGGATGGAAAGTGAGCACATCAGGAAGGCATTGGAGAACAGCATTTGAAGTATTAAATCCCACGTTGACTGACATATTGCAAGGGCATAGCATTATAGGTATTACATACTTTTATTTCTTTAAATTCCTGTGGATATAGCTGCAAGGTGGTACACCCACATTATCATAAGGCATGTATTTTTCAAAAGAAAAAATCAAACCTTTTCTTACTCTGTGAATTGAAGTCTAAATCTATTCTGTTCTCACCAGGAAATACATACGTTAGACAAAGAACTACTATATTTTGAAGATATTAAATAATACAAATTAGCATAATATAAACTTTGTTTCTTTTAGAAACAATTTTTGCTAATTATTCTCTTATCTCTCTTGTCTCTCATCCCTTTTCTTTTATTCTGACCCTTTTTCAAATGATGTGTTATACAAGTACAAACTTCACTTGTGCTGAATCTGATCACAATTCCTAACAGCAATGATTTGAATTACTGTTTTGTACTAGCAAGCTACTGCACTTCAAGCATCTACATAATCTGAGCAGGTTTGAACTTTTATATAATAATTAATGTGTTCTGTTGTTCCTTGGGTTTTATTTCAGGGCACCTAGATGATGATGGGCTGCCACATGGATTCTGTACAGTAACCTATTCATCGACTGACAGATTTGAGGGAAACTTTGTGCATGGAGAAAAGAATGGCCGTGGCAAATTCTTCTTTTTTGATGGAAGGTAGACTGTGACTCTTTGATTTTTCTTCTATGTTCTTCCTTCTGCTTACAGTGATACAAAAACAATTTTCATTCATTGTATGCTGCTGATTTTCTGGATAAGGTTTCGTGTTTAAAACCGTAACTGGAAAGTTTATTGCTACTGTAGCCATTCCTTTAGGGGCTTTGTGTGTAATGTGGTGCCTGTAGTTGTTTTCCAGTGGAAGAATGCAGTGGTATGAGCTCTTTTAGCACTGTGAAGATATGAATCAATTAGAAACCGTAAGAACTGGGAGGGTGGTCAGAACTGTTGGAAACCATGCTGACAATGACTTGGCCATCCAAGTTCAAGTCCATAAGTGCAGGTGAAATTCTTTCTCTTATAGTGCTCTACAGAAGGTGCAGCTGGACTGGGAGCTCCCTGTGCCAGTCCTTGTGCACGGGGGTAGGACCTCAACAGAGAGGCTTACCCTCTGCTTGGTCTTGGAAATCTCGTAGTGGTTCAAGGACTGAGTTAAATACACGTTTGTTACCAGCTCTAGTTAATCCTCTGCAAGTTGCTTGTGGCCTGATTTACTTTCAGAAAAGCCCGTATAAATTCCCCTCTTTTGACTGGGAAATGTGACAGTGAAGTTGGGCCAGTCTGTGCCCATGCATGTGCTTTCTTCCCAGGTCTTCGTTATGAACACCTTGTAAGTCTTCCTCCCCCCCCACTGCAGCATTCCTCACTGCAGTTGCTCAGAACTTCCTCCAAAGGAGCAGCAGATGTATAAAATGACACGATTCTTCATGGCTTTGCAGCTGTTGGTGGCACTATGAATAGCAGCCCTTAAACTGACAGTCGTGCTGGGTCTACTCTCCGCCTGCTAAGCAAAGTTCTGAGCAGGAGTGGAGGTATTGTGCTGTCTCAGTGAGTCAGCTCCTTGTCTGGATTTGCCTTTGCAGTTGCTTCATACTGGGGATTGTGGGGTTTTTTCAGGAGAAAGATAATGTATTCATTCAGTTATGCAGAAACTGATTGGGCCTCCAAGCCTGGATGAAGAAAAATCCCCACTGTTGTTGGTGATGGGCTTATTAAATCTCCTTTGAGTAGCTGAAAACCAGTACTGCCCAGCAGCTGACTTTTCCAAAATAGCTTTTTTTTTTTTTTAAGTTGGCAGACAGCGTCTCTATGGACACATGCACATAATGCTTCTGTGCTTGTGGATGATCTCAGCAGAGCAGTTGCTGATTGTACAGTCAGAGGAACTGACCTGCTATTTTGTTTGTAGGACTGCTTCTCCATGTAATCCAGGGTACAGGCAGTGCTCTGTGGGAGAAGTCAGGTTGCTGCTGAGCCTTTTCTCTACTGCTTCAGTGTTGCCAACTCTTTCTATTTTATTTTTTTTTGGGTTGTGTAATTTTCATAACCCTTAAAAAAAATGGAACAGTTGGCTACTGATGACTACAGGAACTAGCAGAATGAAAATATGCAAAAATAGTCTGTAATGTGTTTTTGGAAGATGGGGTATTTTTATAAACTATTATGTATTTTAATTTTGCTAAAGCAGCCTTAACTGAGCAGTGACTAGTTACTGAAGATGTAATGTACCTTGCTATGCCAGTTAGCAAGACTAAGTTGCTCTCTGAAATGGATGGTTCGGGAATCACAATGTGTTTCAGGAAGAATGACCTGGCATAAAACAGGACATGCTGTTTCCATTAACTGTGCCATGGGCAGGGCCGAGTGCTCATGAAAAAAAGAAATGAATCTCCAGGTTTTCTCAAAATACCTCTCCCTTTGCAGAATCCTGTGCCTCCATGCAGGAAGTTAGCTGGTTTCAGCACTCCTGGGTCTGTTTCCCTCAAAGGCTGCTGGTAAAGGCTGGCAGCATTGCTGCTGTATGTCTGTTGTTGGGGAGTGGCTGAGTCCTGTCAGATATTGGACTGGCTGCAGTGTAAACATTCTCATATTTTGAGTGTTGGGGAGTAGAACTGGCTGCCTTGTTTGGTCTGTGAAAACCTTCCCCTTACTGGAATAGCTGCCCCCTTCCTGTTGATTATTTAAGCGTCTAGAAACCAGCAATTGGTTGGTTCTTTTCCTCCCGCTCCAAAAAATGCAACAAAACCCAACATACTCTTTCAGAGAGAGAAATCTCACCTCTGGCATACTCCCTGTTTTGCACTGTGTACTTGAGCTTTCCTTGGTGCCAGTGCCTCTGGAGTGTACTTTGCAGAGCACTTGGCGCAGGAAGGGTGAGCATGGGAGCCATGCTTGGCACAGGGCTGCAGCTACCCTCCTCCCTTAGCTTAGCCCTTCTCCCTCTCCTTCCTCCTATGAACTGACAACTCCCAGAACACACTAAAAAACTATGATTTTTAGGAAAAAGTTTCCAGTGTTCCCATATGCAGGGAGTGAGAGATTAATAGATCAGTTTCTGTTGATGTTAACTTAATACCTGGAGTTAGGAAGGATATTGCAGTAAGTATTTTGCTCCCCCAGCTCTTACCACTGGTTTGTTTTTTAGGTAGTATCTTTGGTCCCCTCTAGGCGTAATGGATAATGGGAAAGCAGTACACCCGACAAATCTTGACTTCAGCAACACTAAGTGTTTGTGTAGTAAAACTTAAATTCCTGTTTTCGGAAATAGAATCATCTGAGAAGCAAATTAGAGAAATACAGGCTAGCTCAGGGTTTGTATTAACAGGATTTTGCTTATAGAAGACACAGTAGCTATTTATTCCTCTTTGTGCTGATCAGCTCTTAGTTGCAATTATCATGTCTGGCTGCAGACACCATACTTTGAGAGCATAAGACAGAAGGAGAAGCAGGATGGAAGTAACTCAGAAAACGTAAAAAGTGTAAAAGTTTTAGAGAACCTGAGCTTGAAGAACATAGACATTTTTCTTCAGATATCTTTCTTTTGATTTCCTTAGACAAGATGGATATTTTGGACACTGTTTGGAGCTTAATACAAAGAGAGAAAACAGAAATTTGAGTTACAGTAAAAGGAAAGAGAATTGTCCAATGCTGAAACACTGTTGTAATTTAGCAACTAGTTAACTTCAACTAATACGATTAAAGGTAGCAAGAAGGATTTTTTTGGGTGGTTTTCATTACTTTAACTGGGGGTGGCTGCTTCTTTTAAAGGGCAGTCCTACATGTGGACTCTGTGTTGTCAGCTACAATGAAATTCAAATCCAGTGATCTGTGATAAACTAGAGGGGAAAGTGGCACCATTTACAGTCAGTTAAGGGCACTGATCTGTGGTGGTTCCCTCCTCTGCCCTGCTCCTTCCCTTCAAAATGATGCTCTGTAGCAACCTGGTTCAAGAAATTAATGCGACTGAAAAATAAAATAGTTTTCCTGCCCCTTCCTGTTTTGCATCTGGTTTGCGTTGAGCCTTTTACTGTAATGTATTTTCCCATGGAAACCTCAGCCAGCTTGCCAAAGTTATATAAAAACAGAGCATGAAGCTTTTGAAACAAGAAAGTGAATTCAACACAACTCTTGAAAATCTGTTTTGTAAAATTTTGTAAAACATGTAGAGTCACGTCCTTCGGGCTTATACCTTAGATGTCTGCATCTAAACTATGCAGTGGAAGTACGTGTACTGCAGCTGCTCTTAGCTAAGTGTGCTGGAGTGAAAACTAAACAGTTTGTATTCCCTTATGCTAGTTCTAACATGAGAAAGAGGCAACTGAGTAGATCCTCTTTTATGATTATGCCTTTATTCTTTGTGATGCAGATAGCAAGGTGTTACTGTGCCCTGTCCTAAGAGTTTGCAAGACCAAAGTGAAATGTTTGTTTGTTCAAATCCAAGTGCAGCACAAGTTCTGTTTGACAGGCTGTGTTCCATTTTAACAGAAATACATGAGAAATGGCAGTGCTTTTAGCAAGTCCTGTACAAATGGCTGCTAAGTGTATTGCTGAGGAGCTAACACTGAGCTGTAGCAGGTTGCAGTTCATGCTCTGTCGTGGTTCATCTGTGTGGCAGCTCAATTTCATCTTGCCAGAGAGATGCCAGTAAAAATCCACATGGAGGAAGTGGGTCCTAATATGAGAGTAGCCTCCCTGGGCAACAATTTCTTCTTTGACTAGGAGTGTCCATTTGCTGCTATAATTTGCTATTCTAGCCCACAAAAAAGTGCTGTGCACTGTGATTTGGATGAGTGATGCTGTGTCCGTGCAGCACACCCTCATGAAAGGACTCTGAGTTGTTTTCTGTCTTTGGAACTACACAGAAACAAGTTTCTGGTTTTCATCTTGGCTTTCCAGTGTGTTGAGGCTTTGAGTTCACCTCTAAGAGAGGTGAACAGTCTTGCACTGCTGTTTTCTTTCTCTCTTTGCCAGCACCCTGGAAGGGTACTACGTTGATGATGCCCTGCAAGGCCAGGGAATCTACACTTATGAGGATGGAGTGGTCCTTCATGGCACATACGTGGATGGAGAGCTGAATGGACCAGCCCAGGAGTATGACAGTGACGGGCGGCTGATATTCAAAGGGCAGTATAAGGACAACATTCGACATGGAGTCTGTTGGATTTATTACCCAGTAAGCCTGACTGCCTGCTCTCTTTATTGCAGAATATGTACCTTTCTTTTCTCCCCAGCTGATGCAAATACCCACCACAACCCACTTATCCAAAAGTCAGCACACAAAAATCGGGGTAAAAGACCTGTGCAGTCTGATTTTGGATAATCCAACATGCAGTTAAAACTTTTCAGTGCTGAATGCTTGCCCAGTAGACAAGATTCAGCAAAGTTACAAGATGCCTCCACTATTTTCATCTTCTAGGGAATCCAGCCCCTTGTAAGTGCATTTATATGTAATTTGTATATAATGTAGAAATAGTATGTATAATAATTTGTGCATTATATCTCTTTGAGAAGGCTGAACCAATAATTTTGCCACCTTGTAGTGCTGGCTGCAGGTGAGGAGCATGGAAACCATACAAGTTACTTGCAGCCTGCTGGTCTTAATTAATTAGACTTTGTCTCCGTTTCTTCAGGGTATGTTGTGAAGTTTGGCTTTGTCCAAGAAATCAAATGTAACTGGTATGAGTGGAGTGTGGACAAGTGCTTTGCTAATTAAGCAAGCCAGAGTTTTATCTTTATGACTTTTCATAAAATCTCAGATATTCCTCTGGAAAACTTCTGGAAAAACTTTTGATGTTCTTTCACAGCCATCCTAGTTAAGGCAATAATAGTTCTACTAGTTTTTAAAGGGTTTTAATGCAAATTTTTTTAAATTTTAATTCCTATTCAGCACTCCAGAGTTGAACCCTTCAGGTTTACCTTGTGCTGAGAAAGAGGAAACACCTGCATGTAATTAAGCTGCTGGTCAAACCCCACTCTATTTCTGTGCCACATATGGCTCAAACTTCCGTTGCAGTTTCGTTTCTAAATGCTTACCACTGGCTGTTCATTTTGTGTACTGGTTTTCACTATTGCCATTAAGCATGTGTTAGGATCAACAACTGCTTGGTGTACACTGCCAAAAGTTTTTCAGTCCCAGTGTATAAAATGCAAACAGCTGACCCTTCAGTTCATGTGTCTCCTGCTTCATCTTCCAGCTGACAAAGTGTTGCTGTACCTTCTGGAAATGTGGGTAATTAGAGATTGTTTGTCATTATCATCTTGCCAGACTAAAGGATGCAAAGTGTTCCAAAAAAACCCCTTTGCCATGGAAGGAATTATTTCTTTATGTTTCTGTGCATGATGCTATGCACACCGATTTTGTCCAAGATTTAAGGCTCTGTTCCCTACTACAGCATGCTTGAAACTCTTTCATCCTTGCAGTTGAACAAAATGGTGTCACTTTGAAAGAGAGTCTGTGCGCAGTGGTCTTGATCTAAATCAGTCTGTTGCCACATCACACCTGCTGGTTTTGCTCCAGGGTGTTATTTGGAGATGCTTCCTTGTCCCTTTGAAAATAAACACCTCAAGTGCTTAGACCTGTGCTAATCTATGCATTTCATTCTAAGTTCTGCAAATAGACCTAACCTGAGTTGCAGGCAAATCACAGATGGCAAAGCCCAGGGCTAAAATGTTTAAACCTTAGAGAGGAAAAGTGTTGCTGCTGATGGCTTTCAGCAAAGAGTTGCTCTCATTGTGCACCACCTGACATTGCTGAGGGGATACTGGGACAGAGAAACTCTCCAGTCATCCAGCAACATCTTTTTTTTCTTAATAGGCTCAGGTCTTTTGAGGTACCATGAGTTAGCATCAAGCAAGGCAGCGTTTAAATTTTTCTTTCTTCCAGGACAGTATCATACTAACCAAACCTGGACATCTGTGTGGCTTTGGGCCTTGGTTTGCAGACTCTTCACATAAAAATTTTGCCAGTTGAAACTCATTATTAGCGTCACATGAGAGGAAAGACCTTGGGTTTTGCCTATTCCAAGCAACATAAAAAAACCTGTTCGTTTCTATTATCAGTTTTATCCTGACTGGAATGACTTCATCGTGCTTCTTCCTGTGTCTGTTTTCTCCCTCATTTGCATAATTTCACATCTGAATTTACTGTAGCTGAGATTGCTTTTTAAAAAAGTTGTGGAAAATCCTTTTCATTTACTGAAGACAATATAGCATTAACTAAATGCTTTGCCTTTTCTGTCTTGCCTGTGCCTTCAGGATGGAGGCAGCCTTGTGGGAGAAGTGAATGAAGAAGGGGAGATGACTGGAGAGAAAATAGCCTACGTGTATCCAGATGGAAAGACTGCATATTCTGGAAGGTTCATAGATGGAGAAATGATAGAAGCAAAACTGGCAACTCTGACAACTGTCGAGGATGGGAAACCTCAATTTGAAGTCGTACCAGGCAGTAAGTTCAGCTAACATAGAAACTTCTGTTCTCCCTACCAACTCGTTGCTACAGACAGCTTGGTTTCTGTAATGTTCCCCACTAGAGATTCTGGCTGTGAGGAGTAAGTCTGTTAGTGAGAAGCCCCTTCTCTTAGTTATAAAATTGGGTAGAGAGGTAGGTGTAGTGATCCTTTTGCTCTTGGAACAGACAAGAAGTGCCCCCTGCTTGGTCCTGCCAAACTGCATTTCATAGCCCTTCTCTCAGTCATGTGCTGATGGGCACAGTCCTGTTTGTCACACACCCCATTGTCCTCTGTGCCAGCAGGAAAACCTGCTTCACCACGTTACTGCTGGCACAGTTACAGGCTCTTTGTTAGTAAAATAATTACAAGTGGAGAGGGAGGCCGTGGTTTGGTTGTAGCTCTGACAGCTGGCTCTGTGCAAGTCAATGTTAGCACTGTGAACATTCTGGCACCTGTGTCACTGGGCTGGAAGGACGCAGGGACTGGAGTTCGTGAACTAGATTCAGTCGTTGTATAACAGTCTGATTCACCAGCACTTCAGTCTGTCAAGTCCTGCTGATAGAAAGGGGCTGTGAAGTGCATGGGGGCAGGGTGCTGCCTTTGACCTGTGTAGCCAGCGCTCCTTCTCCAGGGCAGTGGTGGCTTGGACCTACATGTCTGGGGTGGGTTTGTTGCTCTAAGGTGTATATGATGTTTTGGAGGTGTGTGGGTTAAGCTGCAGACAGGGCCATGAATAACAAGTAAGGGACCATGATAATGCATTTAATTATATTGCCGGGAAGGGTTTTCTCACTTGTTGTGAAACAGGCACATAAAATTCATTAGCAAGCAGATGCATGTGAATTTATTTTTTAAATCTCTCGGTTGGGATAGCAAATCAAAATTTAACTTAAAACTTCCATGAGGGTACAGTTGTGCTTTGTAAATAGGATTAAGTTACACTCTGGAGAAAGCTGCCTTCAGCCAGAAGAGGTCTTGGACATCAGGGGCAGTGGCCTTTTATCAAACTCAGTAATACTCTGTTTGGGGTTTTTCCCCCACCTTATTTTCACCTTCATCTTAACCTATCTCCCAGATAGTCCTCTGGCAGTTGGGAGAGGGATGTAAGAATATAATTAGAGCTGTACCCCACTGAGTTGCTTATTAATGGCAAGAAAAAAATGACTAGCAAGTGTGTTTTTTGATTACTGAACATTATCCTCTGGCTGAACTCTCTTCAGGATTTGGACTAGAAAGTATTTCATATTTGAAATAGTCCAATATTTTTATAATTAATGTATTGAATATATCCCTTTAAATTTTGCTTTACTTCTAAATTATATTTAGAGACTCTGGGTGGGTCAGTTTTGAAGGACGTACTTTACAAGTTGGTAGTTTGAAGAAGATATGTATCACCTTTTTGTGTTAATCCTGCTACTCTAGTATGTTGAGGGGAAAAAATAATCAAGAAGCAGTATCTCACTGAAGGCTTTTTATAGGTGCAGTTCTGTTTAGTACCTTTTTTTGGAAGCATAACATTTTTTGCAGCCATTACAATTGAATTTTTGAATGTCTTGATTAAGTTAAGGGTTGCATGCTTTCCGTACTGCCAATTAGTTTATTTCCTTTGTTGATTTCTGGGGTTTTTTTTTAGGCCCAGTATACAGTTTTGACAAATCTACTTCATCCTGCATTTCTACAAATGCCCTTCTTCCTGATCCTTATGAATCAGAAAGGTAGGCTTTTTTCCTTCTCCCCATATTTCTTTGCTTTTATATATTTAGGACCTAATTTTTCAAAGCTTTTCTCATCTAAAATTAAAAAAAAAAAAAAGCTGTTTGAGGGTTTGTGAAATGGAGGCTGTTACTGTACATCAGTCAGCATTTGACTTGATTGGCTTTCTTCCTGGTTCACTTAATAAAATTGCACTCTGGAGCAAACACCATGATACATTTTAAGAGATTAAACTAGGATAATTTCTTAGCATTTCAAAGACATGTTCAGTCAAGCCCTGGACTCCACTATAGCCCACACATGCAATGTTCTCACAAAAAAAGTATGCTGTTCCCTGTATTCTAGATGTGTAACTACAGGGTGCTGCATTCAGTGTGTCTTGGTGGATGGCGTGTGTTGTACAAAATTTTCTCCCCTCCCTACAGATGTAGGAAGGCGGCAAGAGTAAATCATCAGCCCCTACTTCCCACCAAATGTCAGTTTTGCCAAAATAGGGTGATTGTATGGAAGAGAGGAAAGGAAGGAGTTCCACTTAGAGGTTTTTGATTATTATGATTATTAGCTTTATTGTTATATTGAAGCATTAGTCTTTATCAGCTTTATTGTTATATTGAAGTATTAGTCTTTATCCCAGTAGCATTATGATAATTCTTTTTGAAAATTAAAACTGTATCCCAGTCACTAATTCCATAACCTTCTTCCTCCTGTAGGGTGTATGTGGATGTCTCTCTCATTTCCAGTGCTGGAGAAGGATTGTTTTCAAAAATAGCAGCAGAAGCCAGTACAGTGATGTCCTTTTACAATGGAGTGCGAATTACACACCAGGAGGTAAAGAAGAGAAAAAAGTCAGTCTGAATTTTCATTGCTTGTTCTGAAATCTTTTTCTCATGGGGTTTTATACCCATCACCTTCCCACCCTTAAGATTTAATATGATGGAGTTTAATTGAAAAAAAGTGCATGTTCACCTATGGATAGATTAAAAAATAAGTGGTTGGTGGTTTTTAATGACTTACATACATGAAAAGTTTTAGTTGCATATATTTTGAATGCTGGCTTTCAAACTGCTGACACAGTTGACCCCTCCACACAGACACTGGATTTTTGCCTTGTAAACTAGGTAGACAGCAGAGACTGGGCCCTCAATGGAAATACAATATCCCTGGATGATGAAACAGTCATAGACGTGCCAGAGCCCTACAACCACGCTGCCAAGTACTGTGCCTCGCTGGGGCATAAGGCCAACCATTCTTTCACTCCTAACTGCATCTACGACCCGTGAGTAGAGTCTTGTGTTTTGGGGCAGAAGCTGCAGCCCAGCCGTCTGGGCTCACAGGGTGTCTCTGGGCAGCTGGATGAGGATCACTGGTGGGGTGGGAGTAGTGACTTCTGGCACTGAAGGAGTTTCTGCGCATCTGGCTGAGTTGGAAATGGGCTGGCATTGCAAGTGCTCGATGTCTGTTGGGACTTACACCATAGAGTATCTTGAAGTTTGCAGCTGTGTTAGTTTTGTCATGAAATTTATGAGCTGCTTCTTGAATTCTAAAATGCATAATTGCAGCTCTCTAAATCCTAGCTTGGCTAGGACTGCACTGTCCTTTGCTGAACTGCCATGCTTGACCAGCACTGTCGAATGTGCTGCTGTTTCTGAAACTCAAAAAAAATAAGCATCTTACTGCTCTGCACCTGGTGCAGACCACTAGGAGACTTTTCATGTAACCATCTCCTCATACGAAGATATAAACAAACACACCTGTGCATATATCTATGTAGAAAATAGTTTCCCTTGATTAAATAAGCCAGGTTCCTTTACTGTGGGACCCTGGGAGAAGATGTACAGAAGTATGTTACTGTTGCTAGGTAGTTAACCTGTGCTAAGATGAGCAATTTTCCAAGCTCTCCAGTCTGTTTTCCAATCATGCAGATGTTTCCCTCTGCAAACCCAAGGCATATGGCAGTGATTAACTGATTTATTACAAACAAGGAATGTTGCAGGACTGTTGGAAAAACTTCTAATAACAGAGCTACACAAAACTACTTCGATATATCATGATTTTTGCTCTTACTCTTAAATCTTTACAGGGTTGACTCAAAGCAGTCTGTTCATCTGATTTTAGATTATGCAGTATGACTCTGAGCTGTGAGGGACTTCTGAAACTGTAAAAGGGGCTAGCATAGTCTGTAAATTGACAGCTGAGCCTAGCAAAGCTCGGTTTTTGTTTGTTTGTTTTTGCTAGGTTTGTTCATCCTCGCTTTGGGCCCATCAAGTGTATCCGTACCATCAGGGCTGTGGAGAAGGATGAAGAATTGACAGTGGCTTATGGATACGATCACAACCCTGTTGGGCAGAACGGGCCAGAAGCACCAGAGTGGTACCAGCTGGAACTGAAAGCTTTCCAGGCTGCCCAGCAGAAGTGAAATGGGAGCGCCTTCTCCGTTCAGCAAATTGAAACAGAAACTTGGATCTATGCACTACCTTTATACTGAAAACTGGACAACCAGGGATTGTTCATGCTGTTGCATCATAACTTTGCATTCTGTGTTAAGAGATAAGTTTCTTGCATACTAACTAGGTTTGACTGTGTTACTCATAGCAGATTTAAAATTAGCTAGCGTTGCACCAGTCTTATCTGGAGAAATTATTTAATATTCTATACAAGATGTGGTATTCTTTGGTAGCTTCTGCTTTTGCACCATATGCAAAGATGCCAAAAGACTAGACAGAAACTAAAATGGGTATATTGTTCACTTTTAGTCGGCAGACTTAGTGTTGCTCTCTATCTGCCTAGGCATTATTGTGCAACTGCATTTTGCATATATGCCACTTGTGATGATAACAGTAATATTTTGATATTCTCTAATAGTAGCATAATTTTGCCTTTTTAAACCTTTGATCTGAATCTTGCAATAGAGCAGTTTATTTATTAGCATATAGGAGGCTGGGTTTTAACTCCCCTTTCCTCTTGTCTGAACGTTGTTCTTTCTACAAATCCTTTTTTGCAGGAGAAAATCCTTTCTAACTAGTGGAAAGGCTTGTGTGTGTATGTGAGAGTGCTGTGTGTTGGTCTTTGTGGCTCTCTAAATAGTATAGCAACATGTCCAAACATAATATTTATCTAGCCTTTACGGCTGGCTTATTTTATTTAATTTATTATTACGACATGCAAATGAAACTGTTCTTTGCATGAAGATTTTTCTGAAAGGAGAGAACAGATTCGCTTGTGGAAGGACTTTCAGAAGTTGGCGCTCTGTAAGGCAAGCGCATTACTTGCATTAGTGTCCATGAGTTGGTTTGTGTATATCTCACCTGTTACAGCGGCCAGTTCTCAAGGCAAAAGTTCTAGCAATGAGATGGTTGCATCTCTCATAAGTTCTCTGAATGGAGGTGTGTGTATTTGGGGACAGGCAGTAGTACTAGGTAAAGGAATGCTGTATCTTTTGTATGTGTTCAGTTGACAAAGCATATAGCCTTGTAGCCATCTTTTAGTAGTACTGGCTTAAGACACAGTGAATTAATATAGTATGAGGCATCAAAAGAAGATTTATTTTTTTTAAAGAAAAGATACGAAAAGATTGTTTTTGAAAGACAATCAATGAATGTAAAAACATCTCTCTGCTCATATTTAGAAACAGCAGTCAATCCATAACTTTGTTGTAGCCAGCAGTGGGGGCTTGTGAATATTCATCTGTAGGGGTGTGTTCTGGGGTTTTTCAGGGGTAGGGAAATTGTGCATTTTTCAGATACTGTACTGGTCTTGCCTAATGCTGTATAAGAGAGAAATAATGTATTGTCTCGGTCTGGATACTGGAGCCTTTCTGGGACTCTGATGCTCTCTTTTGGGTTTAGCAGCTTAGGAAAAACTCAAATGCATTTGCAACACTTTCTTTAAATGTTTGTAGTTTAAAGAAGTTTGTATATATGTAACATAAATGATTTGGGAATCAGACCTACCTTTCTATTGCAACACATTTTGGTTGGTTGCTTGAATGGCTGGAAGTGTCTGGCTGTGGGGAGCTAGGCAGGGAGGATGTATTGGGGACCTGCAAGTGGAAGGATGAGGTTGCTGTTCTGTGCAGTCTTGAGAATCCTTCCTTTGGTACCTAAGCAAAGTTAGGAATTATTCATAAGAACCTCTCTAAACTGGGACTCTAGTCAGTCCCTGTGACTGATTACAAACCTTTTCCAGCACCTCACCATTTAAGCTCGCACAGAAGCTACTCTGTGCATGTGCTGGGGCAGGGGACAGGTAGGCTCAGGGCATTTTGACACTTTCAGTGGTGATCTGAATGTGAGCTGTGACAGCTCCCATCTCCTTGTGCTGGAGACTCATGTGCAGCTCTGCATCAGGGCAGGCTGCTGGCAGAGGTGGTGGCTCAGGGACTGAGCTGAGTGTGCAGAGACAGACCCTCACCTCACAGGTGAGGGAGAGTTCTCAAAGGTCAGTCAGGAGCACAGTTTCAGCAAATGATCCTCAGAAAGAAATGTGCATGACTTGATCTTTTCCTGCCTGCCCACAGGTTGTTACTTTAGGTTGTCAGCCAGTTGCAGAAAAGCATTCCTCTCTGCTAGGGAGCTGTCGTGTATCTAGTGCATTATTCTGCCAGGACCATGAAGTTTGCAAAGTTGAGGCTTGAGTTTAAGTGCAGGGAAGAGGAGAGGGAAGATATGTGACTGAACCCTGCTGGGAATAGATGTTAACCCCTTCCACAGTCTTGATAACCTGCTTTGGACTGCTGGCCTCTCTGTGCTCACTGAAGAATTGTGGTTAAAATGTTCTGATCTCTAGAGCTCCTTTGGCTTCATTCCTGATCAGTCTCTGATTCCTCTGCTATTTCCTCTATGTTTTAATAGATTTGTCAGTCTTCATATTGCCTGATTTTTGAGATAAATAGAAGATAGGTGCTCTTTATGTGTCAGGCTTGAAGATTGTATCCTACAATAGGGAAATTCAAGGAAAAAAAAAAAGGTACTGAGGTATCCTGTGTGTTCTTAAAAAATCTGATGACAGTCAAGCAGATTCTTTTGCACAGGTGTGCAGCCTGGTAGCATGCCACAGCTGTGGCTCTTGTCTCTGTTAGCTCTGCTGTCCTTCTCTCTGCTCTCTTGGTCCTTCTATAGCTCCCTTCTTCAGTGACCAACCTATAACAGTCACGATTATGAAGCTGCTTTGGCTTGACTCAGGACCGAGCCTTTTAATTCTTCTTTCTGGTCTTTCTCTCTGGTCTTCTTTCTCTTTCTGGTCTCTTAGAGTGGAGATGGCTGGGATAGCAAAAGGGCTCAGTGTGTCCTTCAGAGGTGTGCATTGGCAGCCACTGGTTCAAATACAGGTTAGCTACAAAACTCCAAACAATGCCTTAACTCGGTCAGCATATTGCAGCTCAGCTTCTGGGGCTCACTAGATAGCAAGACCAGCTTTGCAAAACTTTATCAGTAGTATGATGACATATCTAGAGACACGAGACCCACACCAAACCACGGTTTTCATTTGGGGCAGAGGATGCAGTCATTTTGCAAAGAAATCCATTTGGGTCTGTGGGATGCAGCTGACTTTTGGTGAATATGCAATAAATAAAGAAGCTCCACTTCTCAGAGTCTGGCCAAAGACCTGTCCTGTTGGCACAGAAACTGGGGAGAGAGCCGATGCCTGTCAGCTGAGCCTGGGTGAGCAGCTGGCTCTCAGAATACCTGTTATGACTAAAGAATAGCATAGGAGAACCTGGAATTGCTGCTGTTTTCAGGTAGGGATCAGTTCCCAACGTCTGCCTGTAGTTAGAGTGCAGTGCTGCACGTGGCTCCTCTGTGACGGGAGAGTTATTACCCGAGTTCCTTTATAAGAAGGAGCCTGTATCAGCCTGTATTAGAGGCTGCTGATTAGCTCTTAAAAAAACCTTAAATTCGAAGTGGATCTTCCTGCAGTGGCAGCACAGCATTTTGTCACCAAGAATACAGAAGCCTCGTTTTTTGTAGAAGTGATTTATCTTGGAGGCAAGAGAGGATGCGAAGTTAGAGCTGAGAGCTATCTGCTGCTGGATCACTCCTCTGGATAAGGAGGAAAAGGGCTTAAGCCGTGGAAGGGGTGTCTCAAGTTGAATCTCAAGCTATAATTTTACTTTTGGGGATCTATGAAAATACCTGATTTTCCTTTCCAAATCTGAAAAGGCTTGTTTTCCCCCCTTTTTTTTTCCCCCTGTAGTAATTATAAAACCTTAACATTCATAAAGACTTGCAAGTCTTAACTGTTGAAAAAGTCAAAGGAGATATGTGGACGTGGCTCTTCAGCAGCTGGAGTTAGAGCTGTGAGAGCTTTTTGACTTTTTCCACAGTTGCAGCAGTAGGATGGCCCATGCTGTAAATGAGGTGCAGCCCCTGGGTGACTCCCTGTGCAGGTTTTGGGACCTTTGGGATGCCAGCAGCTCATCTGTGCGAGGCTCCATGTTTTGGTAGCCTTTCCAGATGCGGAGCTTGCAGCGTTGCACACAGTTGCCCATGGCTGTGGTTTCTTCCCTGGGGTTGTAGCCTGTTGCTGGTGCATCAGCAAGAGCTCCATCAGGGATTTCTCACCCTCTGTCAGGCACTGGGGGTGCAGAGTAGCCAACATACCCTTTGTGGCAAGAGAAACTGATTAAAGGTGGAAATTGCCACTTCTCTTTCCTTCCCTGGCTGCCCTTGTCCTTCAGCCAAAACCAGTGCTCACTGCTTGGGTGGCACCAGGGGCTGTACGGTGTCGCTTCTGTCGCAGGGACCTCTGTGATTTCTGTCCTCTCCCTCAATTTGATAGTCTTCTAGGAAAATGCTGCCGTTGTGATGAGGTAACACGTTATACAGAGCCAGTTACCTGCTGCTTTGTTTTCCTGTGGCACAGCAGAATCGTTTGAGCTGTGGGTGCCTCTGAGGAATTCACCTCCATGCACTTAAAAAAACAAAAAAAAACAAACAAACAAAAAAAAACCAAATTGTTTTGGAAACAATGTTACTGAAGTGTCTCCTTACATGCTGGGGTGCTGCATTAGACGCCTCTTCCTCACTTAGGCTGCGCTGTCTGTGCTGAGAGCATCTGGGCGAGGAGAGCAGGCGTGGGAGCAGCTCTGCCCGTGGGTGTCCGTGGGCTTCGCGCTCACCCGTGCCCTGGGGTGAACCTGTTCCTTTTGCTTTGTGTACTGGAAACATGAGAACTCTATTTTTTTGGACAACGAATTTCTAAGCAGTCTTATAAGGGATTTTTAAATAAAAAAAAAAAAGAAAAAAAAAAAAAGGTGCAAGATTGAGTGCATGTTTACTTGCCCCAGATCAAAGGTTTTGAACACTAAGGTCACTATCTGTTGAATGGACCCCCCCTCTTGGCGCTCTTCTGTCTTCGGGCAATGGAAGCTCCTGCTCTTTTCCTCTACCAGTTTTACTGTAACTGTATTTTTTCCCCCCCTCGGACAAATATACATACAAAAATAGTAAGCAATTGAATGCTCAAGCCATAAAATCATGAGTGTGGGAAGACCCTCTTCACGAGTTTTAACGTTTGTATGTAAAATGATGTTTGTATGAAATATTTTCATGGTAGAATGAATATTTAAACAAAAAAGTTCCAGTAAGATCTAAACCAAATTTAAAGGGATGTCTTTTTGTAAGATGCAAGTATAATTGAATACCAGTAAGTAGATAATTATTTTTTTAAGGGGAGATGCAACAAATGATCCTTAGAATTACAAATGGTCGTTTCTGCTATTTTGGAAAGTATTTATGCAGCATTACAAGCAGCTGCCATAAATAATTGCAATAGCAAGGCTAGTCACATCTTCAAGACATACCTCTCAGCTTGTCCCTTCATGATACTGTACAAGTGACCCATCCCTCCTTTCTGCAGATTCCCTCCTAGAAAACTTTTCCTATTCTAACTGTAATGAATTTAACTCTAAGCTAAGATCCAGACTAAAATTGTGTATTACTTAACAGTTTCTGCTGGGCCTTCTGCTATTTTAATACTCTTTAGCCCATAATTACTGGGTGTCTCTGTTCTGAAGAACTAAGTGCTAAAGAATAATCTTTGGGGTAAGCTTATACACATGTTAGCAGTTAACCCCGGAGTGTTTAACTTGTATACAGTACTTGATAGGTGTTTTATGACATTTGTACTCGAACTATGAGCCTTACTGAACATCTGTAGGTTTATTCATGACTTTTAAAAATGGATAACTCTAAGAAAGATGTTTACATGAATGATGATTGCCCTTCCTTTGATGTTATGATTGAGGTTTTTATAGTGTGTTTGGGCGTATGTGCAAGGAAGCAAGAAAAGTGTTTCTGGGGAAAAACAGACTTGACAAACATTTGTAATAAGTGAATTTTAAAGATCGCTTTAATTGCGCTATGAAGGCAATGCAGATATTAAAATATTCAACAGAAAACTGTTGTCTCTCCTTGTTATTTGTGAGTCCCATTTTTGGCATCTTCTGACCTTTCCCCCTGACTTGTGGAGCCACAGTTGTCCCTGATGTAGGGGAGCAGGATTTCACACAACACATCTGGGCTGTGTTATATAAATAGTGAATGAGAAGAACACTCCTGCTACCACAGCGTTGGTTCTTTTCTGGCACCTCTACTTCTTGTTCACTTCTCTCTTTCCAATGCACATAACATGGGCTTCAGTTGTGTTGTGCTTTGGCAGAACATCCTTCTTGTGTATGCCAAAGTGTCTTTAACAGTTGTATTTTAGAACATGTGAACGTGCACTGGTGTATTTTTCTCTGAGGCAGTAGGATGTGCAGCAGTAGTGCCTTCCAAGCAGGTAACCCTCTGTCTCCTGAGTTTATTTAAAGAAATGATACCTAACCTGTGAATTGATTTCTTAAAAATGTGTGAGGGGTGGGCGGGCTTTATTGCCCTCCTTGTTAGGATTTGGCTGGAGGTGCCTGAGTGGGATAGAATCAGAGAATCATCAAGGTCAGAGGACCATTCAGTCCAACCATCCACCCAGCATTACCACTGTACCCCCAAACCACTAAACAATATTACCCAGCGCCAGATCCAGGTGCCTCTTAGACACCTCCAGGGATGGTGATCCACCTCCTCCCTGGGCTACCTATTCAAGCGCCTGGCTGCCCTAGCAGTGAAAAAAACATCTAATATCTGAATCTCCCCTGTCTCAGCTTAAGGCCTTTTCCTCTGGTCCTCTCACTGCAGGCACAGCAGAAGAGATCAGCCCCCCACCTCACTACAGCCTCCTTTCAGGGAGTTGTAGAGAGCAGTGAGGTTCTCCCTGAGCCTTCTTGAGACTAAACCCAACTGCTTCAGTCCTTCCTCATAAGACATGTTTTCTAGACCTGTCACAAGCTTTGTTGCCCTACTCTGAGCACATTCCAGCACCCCCAGTGTCTTTTTTTAAGGTGAGGGGCCCAAAATTGAGCACAAGACTCGAGCTGTGGCCTCACCAATGCCAGGGACGGGGCAATCACTTCCCCGGTCCTGGCCACAGCACTCCTGATACAGGCTGGGATGCCACTGGTGGCCACACGCTGGCCCGTGTTCTATCCACCAGCACCCCCAAGTCCCTTTCTGTTGAACAGCACAGCTTCTTGTGCTCTTTCTAATGGAGAGTGGGCACTGGATGTGCCAGGAGAGCCTTTACTGTCAGACTAGACAAACTGATCCCATTGTCAATAACTGTACATAGAGAGAGGGTTTCATGGACTCCTACAATCACAAAACGGTTTAGATTGGAAGCGACCTTAAAGATCCTCTAGTTCCACTGCTCTTTCTTGGGCAGGGATGCCTTTCACTAGACCAGGTTACTCAAAGCCCCAGCCAACCTGGCCTTAAACACTTCCTGGGGATGGGGCATCCAATAAATTCTCTGGGCAAACCTGTACCAGTTTTCCCAACACACGGCGTTGTGTGCGTGTGTCGTGAAGTAGCACTTACGGCTGTGGAAAAGGGGAAGGGAAGGGAAGGGAAGGGAAGGGAAGGGAAGGGAAGGGAAGGGAAGGGAAGGGAAGGGAAGGGAAGGGA
>JAWWEW010000131.1:10153510-10228092 GCA_035583185.1 Anabacerthia variegaticeps | reverse complement strand
AGGGACACGGGGGGACACGGGAGGACACGGGGGGACACGGGAGGGCATGGGGGGACATGGGAGACACGGGGGGACACGGGAGGACACGGGGGGACACGGGAGGGCATGGGGGGACATGGCAGACACGGGGGGACACGGGAGGGCATGGGGCTGGAGCCGCCGGCGGAGAGGGCGATGGGGGACCAGCCCCAGCCCCGGGGAGAGTCGGGGCTCTGCGCCTTCCCGGAGAGGTGCGGAGCTTCACTTCCACACGGGACAGAGCCCGGGCACCCCCCGCGCCCGTCGGGGCTGCGGGAGCCCCGGAGGGGAAGAGCCGTCGGCGCGGCCCGAGGTGGCGGTCGCCCCTCGCTGTGCAGGAGCGCCCGCAGCGCCGTCCCAGGCAGCGCGCCCAGGGCTTTCCCAAAGCACCGCCCTCACCTTTGGTCGCTGTCACCGCTGGCTCGGGGAGGTGAACTCTGTCCTCCCGGTACAGACCCTGCGCACCGGGTGCTGATGCTCCTGTTCCCTCTCTCCTCTGCCCGGGAAAAGCTGCTCTTCCCACCCTGGGAGGCGATTTGTGATCCGCGCATGAATCGCAGCAGAATGGATCGCTATCGGTACTTCATCTTTAACCAGAGGAACATGGTGGTGCTGGGGATGTTCCAGATAGCCCTCAGCACGGTGTGCGTCGTCAGCGGGTTCATAGATGGCATTTTCAGAACAGAGTCTCAGCTGGGCAAAACCAGAGCTCCAGTTTGGGCCGGGATGGTAAAGTTGTGCTACGTTTTCTATGCTTGTGGTGTTTTTTTTCCCCCACTGCTACCTACTAGCACTCATACTGGGAGTGGGAGGGAAGCCAGGATTTCTTCTCAGCTCTTCCCTGCTTTTCTGCTTTAAACCCAGTTAGCAGAATTTCCCTTATCGTGATATAGGCAGAAGAGTGCAAGCAGACTTTCCTCTGAAGGAGCTAAATTAAATACATTTCTACTCGATAGTGTAGGAAATGGGGCATAGTGACAAGTGACAGGGATTCTTTTTACATAAGCATAGTGACCACAGAGAAGCCACCAGAGATTAGGAGGGGAACATCTTGTCCTCACATCAGGTAGATGAACATCTGGGTGATGACCTGTGCCCCCACAGCACAATGCCCCTAGTTCTCTGTACTGCAGTGGGGAGCAGGCAGCGGGCAGTGGGCTGAGCCACACTGCAAGGAAATGGTGCTGAAGGGCTCTCCTCGGTTCAGGGGCTGCCCATCTCCTTTCAGGAATATCTCTACAAGATGCACGTGGACTTGGGAGAGCAGTGCGCATTTTTAGTACTTTAAATCAGATTTATTCCATCAGTTTCATTATTTGGCCAGAGCCATAAGGCTCTGGTCAGAGGTAGCAAGGCCATGGGGGTAGCAAGTGGGCAAGATGCATGTCACGCATGTCCTGCCCGCGGGAGATGCTGCACAGAAAAACAGAAGAAGTGAGCAATTCTCTTCCCTTTTATGACCCAACAGTTGCTGTGATCCAAGCCTCAAAAACAAGGGCTTTTCATCTACACTGTAGTAGCTTATCTTTGCAATCTGATACTGGTCTCCCAGTTACCAACTCCTTTTGTGCTCCACAGGTGATGGGAGTCCCAGGTGTGCTGGCTTTGTTCTCCTCTCAGAGGAAGAATCCAATTCTTGTAAGCTGGAGGGGCAGATGTGTGGTTGGGTGTGCATGGGGCAGGGGCAAAATGTGGGGGTAATTGAAAACCATTTGAGCAGGGAATGAGCTGCAGGTCCTTCTGCAGGGTTAAGAGCTTATTTCTTTGAGTTACCCGCAGAAAAGCCATGATGGTCATAAGCAAAAGGAGGATGCAATGTTACCTCGCTTTCTGCTGCAACACAGACAGGCACTTGATCTAATAACAAGCAAAAATCTGTAAAAAATACTTGGTTTTGAGTGCTTTTCTTTTGGTGGTCCTTCATGTTGTTAAGAACTGTGTGCACTAAAATAGGAAACTAATGCATTTCCTAGGTACGTCTCTCCAGCCCTGTAAACTGCAAGGGGGGGTATTGTATGTAAACATGGGACTCCTGAGGACAAAGTCTTGGGATAGCACCTGTGATTAAGATTCGGGACTCAGTTGTAGCTCAGAAATTCAGTATCCTGGAAACCTTTACTTCTCTGTGTTTGGCCTCCAAGTGACTGTTGCTACTGGGTGTGTTGTAGTGTCACAGGAGGTCAAATGTTAGTACCTATAACGCTTGTCAGTACATTTGCCAGAGGATAGCTTTAATTCCTGCTCCCCTTCTTTTTCTCCCTAAAATTCTCTGTCTAGGTGAATGTACTGATAGTTGCTTCCATAATCTCTTGTGTTGCCATCCTCATCGTAATAGGTTATAGCTCCTTCACACTGAACTATGGTGAAGAGGAGGAGCTGAGTTCTTCCCCAGTCCATGTTTACCATACTGTAAGTATTGATATCATGCTTATTCCTGGGGAACATGACACCCTTAATCTGCAAACAGTACCAGGCATGTCTTGGAAACAGAACCAGACTTCCAGGAGGTGTGCACACTAGGTCAGCTTAGCTGCTATTGCTTCTGAGTGCAAAAGAGTGTGGGTTGAGCCATGAAAAAACAGTGGTGCTGCTCCTGGAAAGGTGCTGACTGTATCCCTGGCCTGGTTTGGGACAGCAGTTGCTAGGCTTGAGTCCTAGGCATACACCTTGGGTGACAAAGGTACAGCAGTTACAGGTCAGCTGGTTAAACCTGGGTATTATTTCAAGTGTATCCTCCACAGTAACGCTGAGGAGAAGGAGCGAGATAGCCCTTTTTTTACCTCAAACCTGGTACAAGCAATAACTCCCTGTGGGGGTGAAGGCATTCCAGATAGATGAAGCTGACCATTAGTTTATTGCAGGACAAATCATAATGTCAGGCTGCCAAGGTGCAGGACTGCAAGAAGACATTTCTCATACTCACTGTGAAGAAGAGCAGCCATTCCTTGGTCTTCTATTCATTGTTAAAGCCATTTCCAAACCCTGTGCCATTGCATAGCATCTCACACTTAATCAGAGGCCTTCTTTTACTGCTTCATCTGTTTGAGGTTCACACTTGGCTTGTTTTTCAGAACACAGGAAGAAAAGCCTTAAATAACACTGACTACAAATCAATCTTCTCTGATGCAATCTCAGCATTCTTGCAGTCATTAGATTATTTTTGGTGGAGAGTTTCACTCTTTCAATGTGGCTTTAACATCTCCTTTTCTGTTTGCAGAGGTTCATACTCAGTAAAGTAGTCATGGGTGCTAATATAGCCATGCTGGCTGCATCTATCTGCAGTGCCTTTTTTGTGTTGGCGATGGCTTACTTGGGGTGCCGGAGCCTTCCACGCTGCTCCTGCTATGACAGTGTAACAGGGATGGTGAGTGACAGGCCAGGGCACAAGTTTATTTCTACCAAGTGGGGGTGGGAGGGGAAGAAACTGGGGGGAAGATGTGTTTTACCTCTGTAAACCTAGTCTCATTGCTCAGTCATCCAGGAGATGATTAAGGGGATGTATGAAGAGTTTTATACTTGTTAGTACTTTTTTCCTTTTACTGCCTCCCTCTTATTTACAGTCTCATATAAGCTCTAATGTAAGTTATCTCTATTTTCCAAAGCATTTGTGCTGAAGTTACTCTGGTTCCATTTCCTATGAATTCCTGTTGTCCCCAAAGAGTGCTCCTCTCACCCTTAAACCAACAATTGCTCCTGGTACAGCCTTTCAAAGACTTACTGGTACTTACACACTAGAACTTCAAATTCAATACCAAAAATATCTCCTGTAGTGTGTGTGAAGTGGAGGGGTGAGGACATAACCACATTTACTGCTGATTTATAAGGACTCTGCCTCAAGTGATGGGGCACAGTCTGTAAGTCTCTGCTAAGTGAGCTCAGTAAGTACCAGCTACTTCTGTAGTAGAGTAATTCTGATGCAGTGTGATTAAACATGTACCTCTGATCATATTTGGTAGGGAAATAATGGGTGCAGGCCACAGGGCAGCTGTTCTTGATGAAAGACACCAAGTGGGTAATGTGAGGCTGCTGTAAACTTCCAAACTAAAACTTGTTTAGGGGGAGTGGACTGCACAGACTTTTAACAGGAATTCACATGTGTCTTGAATAGATTCACAGATGAGGTATTTGATGGTACTGTTTCTTTCACAGGAATGGTTGCAACCCAATGAGGACCAAAGTCAGGCTGTGGAAATGGTCTGTGCTGTACAAAGTGAGTACCCCAGGGATGTGGAAGGAACATCCTGAAAAGGCTTTAAACCCCGGGCCAAAACCCTGATAACCAAAATGGAGCCAAAAGGAACTCAGGATTTTGTGCAAGTGTCTACACCAGGTTTAATGGTTTCCTCTTTCCTTCCCCACACAGGCCCTGGAGGCAAAATTTTTAACTTCCCAGATCGGTTTCCAGCCCAGGATGTAGATGCAGAGGAAGACACATCCAAACCTCCACCATATATCAGACTGACTTGAAAAAGTGGCCAAACACTGTGTTTGAAAGTGGCAAGAAATGCAACAAGACCTTAATCTTTAAAGATGGTTATGCACTTTTCCTTGGCCTCTTGAAAAACACACAGAATAAGAGAACTATTGAATGCCAAACATTCAGCAGAGACCTCAGTGCAGAGGGAAAGATCTTCAGGTGGCTTTGGACATTCAGACTTTGTATAGTTAAAATACCTCATTGCCTCTGGAAAGTGTGAGTGTTTTTTTCTCCAACTTTTGTACTTATATCATGTTTTATTTCACCAGAATTCATCATGCAATTTGTGTAGCAGTGCTAGCCTTAGGCATTTAAATATTAAACACAATTGAATTTTTTTCAACTGCTGTCTGGATTTCTCCCTCTTACCAAATGAATTATTTGGATGGTGTGGTAGCTGGGAAAGGATAATGAAGCACCCACTTCATCCGTGAGCTTCAGAGTGTTTTCCTTTTCTTCTTGGTAGGAATGGGGGCAGGTAAAGTTTTTTATATGAAGCCTTGACAATGCCATTCAGGTGCCTCTGTCAAACTGTGGATTCTGTGAGGTGTACATATGTCAGTACAATTAGTTTTAGTGCTGAGGTGTAATGCTAGAGCGTGGTAGGAACTGGAGCTGCAGTAGCTCCTCTTACAGTGTCACTTACAAATACGCTGAATTCAGTTCAGGTTTTTCTATTTTGACTTTGGAGACTGAAAGTTTAAAAGAAATGCTTATTTTGGGGCCTGTTCTGCTAAAATTTATTGCAGATCTAGACCAAGGTCTTCTGTTGAAGTTTGTCTAAGGGACCTTTTGGTCTTCTAGACCAAGAAACGAGAGCTTCCAGTCAGATTCTGTCATCTCTTGAAGTACATGAAATTCCCATATGTACTTTATGATTCACTTTTAGGTGAATTTCTAGTGTTTATCTTGCCTGCAGGTCCTGAATAGATGACTGATCCCATGATGCAGATTAACACAGCATTTGAACAGGGCTTGGAAAGTAAGTTCCCATCTTGAGAAAGCGCTGTGACTAGTAAGATAAATCATGCCCACCATGAGGCATGTAATTCCAGGAATGATCTCAGATAAGATTTATCTTATTGCAGTATATAAAGTGCCTTTCAGGGTCCCAAGAGAAGAGTTGTTCCTAATGTTTTTTTCCTAGAGACTGAAGTCTTTTTCATAACACTAGTAAAGGGACTGCAACACCTAAATGGTTTTAAACTAAAGATGTCAGGTTAAGATGAGATTTTAGGAAGAAATTCCTCACTCTAAGGGTAGCAAGGCACTGGCACAGGTTGCCCAGGGAAGCTGTGGATGCCTCATCCCTGGATGTTTCAAGGATGGGGCTTTGAGCAAGTTGGTCTAGTGGAAGGTGTCCCTGCCAATGGCACTTCTAAACCATTCTATGACTCTATGATGATTCTATGACGATGTTTTACACCTTTTATTGTAATCTTGAACAGAAAAATGCTTTAACCTGCATATTGAGGAAGTCCCAGTGGGCTCTGGCACCTCTTTGTATGTAAGGTACTTACCAAGTGTCTGTGTTGCTGACTTGAACCATTAAGATTATTAATGGCTGGGAATAATATAAAGAAAGGTACTCAGATGAAGAGAGCAGCCCCAGCCAGCAACCTCTTTTGTCAGCCCTCCTCAGGTCACATATTGTTTCCTCTGCTGGCCCCCTTCAGCCAGGCGAGCTGTTCCCATCTCTGGGTGCTTGGGCCAGCAGCTTATCTTGGGGCTGCAGGTCCTGCTCTGGCAACTAGAAGCTTGACTACATGCCACAATAGCCAAAATCTTTCTGGCATTGGCTGTAGATTCCTTCATGTGTTTGCCTACAGAACCACAGAACAGCTGGGGTTCAAAGGGACCTCTGGAGATCATCTAGTCCAACGCCCCTGCTGCGCCAACTGAGACACAGCTGGTGTCATGTTCATTTGAAGGTGTCAGTGTTTGAATTACTTTAGTATAGTAATTCAAACATTGTGATTCAAAAGGGACGCTGTGCTTTTTTCTCTGGTATAGTGCCTGTCAGCAAGCATCAAAGCACCGAGCGTGACTGCTCCCCCCATCCTCAGATGCCTCTGGCATAGCTCCAGACCATCTGCAAGGAAATGCTGGTGGTTTTCTCCTTGATTAACACAAACTGCTGTCCTTGTACATTAAAAGAAAAGAAGACTCCCTGAGAGGTTATTGTCATCACTAATAGCGAAAAGCAGTGTGACTTTGTTACCCTAAAACAGGTTTTGTGCTGCTGAAATGCACTGCTCAGGCTCTGCATGGTTTCTGGGTGGAAGTTGTGGACCCAGCCAGAAGTGCTATTGCATAACTAGTCACTGCAGTATGAGTTGGTACATTCTGAACACAATTCGGCAGGATTTGAGTGCTGGTTGAACAGAGCAATTAGTTTTCATTGTGAGCTTGCAGAGTACCCACGCCACTAGTCCTGCTTCAAATGCTGCACTGTTTGCATGGGCTCAGATAAGTCCTGAGATGAGAGCAGCCCCTGCCACCACAGCTGCTGCAGGTCAGGTCCTCCTGGCACAGCTCTGAGGCACCAGCCAAATGCTCAGTCCAGCTCTGAAAGCCTTTGATCGGTGGCATTTACTGACAGGCAGAGTTCTGCCAGCGTGGCAGGTGCTCCTTTGGCTGTGCAATAGCCTCAGCAGCAGACATCGAAGCATTAGTGTGGAAAAGAGAGGCATGTTCTATGCTACTTTGAAATAAAAATGTGTGTAATTCATTCAGCAGCAGCTATAAGCCCTTGATGGCCCTTACTTCTTTTACAGCCCTTCCAGTGGTGCAACCAGAGCATCACTATTACAACACCAACACCTCAGATCGCTTACAGACACCCAGTTTCAACAGTTCTTTCTGGAAAAGGGGGGGGGAGGTTCCAGAGAAGTGACAACTGCAGGATGGAAATTGGTGGAAACTAATTACCAATTTAATGTCAGTTCCTCTAATTGGTTAGCATTGCAGAAAATATATTCCTGATTGCAGTTTCCAGTGCTATATTTAGTAGCCCGTTCCACATGCTTGATATGATGCCTTCCAGGAGCCTGCCCATACCCCCAGGGACATTTCATGGCTTGTGTCACCCCCAGCTTCCACTGCTGGAATTCAGGTGCATTTTTATTTATTATGCAGATACACAGCCATAGCACCTGCAGTTGAAAGGGCCTTTTCACTTTTTTCCAGACTTTTCCTCATTGGCAAGATCCCAGGAGCCAAGCTGACTTCCCCATTCCCTCCCAGCATAAGATTTCCCTTTTTGGGGCAGGCAAGGGCCAGTGGCTGCTGGAGAGAGGTATGGTCCCACACCACAGGGTGGCCCTCTGTGTCAAGGGGTGGGTGTCCCAGCAGGTACATCTCAGCATGGTGCCTGCAGAACAATGAAAGCAAAGTCCAGAGGGAAAGAACATGAATTCCAGCTTTCACCCCAGCCCAGAGCACCCTGCACACATGGGTGCTGCACTTTAGTCACACCTTACTTCACTGCTAAGAAGTGGAGATAATCTGGTAATTCGGAGAGGAATGATAGATGTGAACGTGACTCAGATCTCCTTGAAGCCAAACATCCATCTTTTGCTTGGTGTGTTGGAAATTGCTGGTGGAACCAGAGCAATCAGCAGCAGGACACCAGCAGCTCACTTTTGACATGAGTTAGGGACCCTGCTTAGGGACACCAAGCACTTCATGCTCCCCCTGTGTCAGCATTATTTCCATTAAGTCAAACACAAGGCATTTACGTCAAAAAGCTTTTTTATCTTGAGTGGGTTGAGATTAATGTTACCCTATTCCCTGATGCACAGGACAAGGCACACAAAACCCCCAGCCAGAGTTAATCACATGGTGTAATCACAAAGTTAATCAGGGAAGCTGATTCTGTAAGTTAATGTTCAACTAAGGGCAAAGAATTTTCTGAAGTCATTTCCCCAACACAAGGGGCAGGAGATGCTGGGAAGGAGGGAAAGAAGGGAGGGGTCTTTGTCATGGTGAGAGTCAGGGAACTGTTTCAGGTACTTTTTTGACAACTAGCATGTTTGGGATTTATATATATTTATGTTATATGTTTATATGTGCTTACATCTATATTTTTGTTTTTCATACACATATTGCTGGTGCAGTTCCTCCCCTCCTGGTGCTCAGGGTCAGGGCAGTCTTTGCTGGGAATGAATCTCTTTCAAGAAGCCAGAGGGTAAAAAAAGTCACAGCTCTGCACCTCTGTAGGCCAGCCTGTTCTAGCATGAAGTACTTAAAAATTGAAGTCAAAGTTCACTACAGGTTGAAGAACTGGCCTACAGAAGAGAGCCTTTAAAGAGCTGGGAAAGGAGGAGTAGTAGTGATCAATCAAAATAAAATACAGATATGTTCTGAAAACAGAAAGTGGTATTTGCCTGCAGCTGAGAGGAGGAATATTCTTTTTCCTAATTTTTTTTTTCAGTCAGTAGAAATGCTACTGAAGCACAGCATGTATTTTTTGGGGTCAGTCTGTGCGATTTCTTGATTCTTAGAATCATAGAATCATGGAATTGTTTGGGTTGGGAAGGACCTTTAAGGTCATTGGGTCCAACTGTTGATCCTTATGGGCCCCTTCTAACTTGAGATATGATTCTATGATTCTCCAGCACCAACAGTGTGTAAGCACAGGGAAATAGTCCATGGACTTAACGTGAACTTGAGGAGGGGAAGCCCATCAAAGCAAACAGCATTTCCCAGCCTTCTGCAGCAGCTTCCCTGTAAAGAGAGGAGCTGCTTTGTCCTGCAGCTCTTCAGGTCAGTCTGACCAAAACGCACTACCAAACTGCCCAGTTTCACTTGCACTTTCTGAGCTGCTGCTGTAATGTCTTTTTTAATTTTTTTTTTGTAGTTACAGCTTCAGTACTACCAGGAACATGTGCATTCTCTTTAATTGACTTGACATTTATATGTCATCTTAATTTAAAAGAAAATTGCTTTGTTTTATAGTTCATCTTCTGGCTTCTGTCCACTGCATGTTTCTAAATACACTCACTGTCAATATTAGTTGCTGTGTACACAGTGTTTATACAGAAACATTACACGCAAATATTGCTAAGCCCCTGCCCCCCACCCAATAACTATGAGACTGATTTAGGATGGCTGCTGGTGTTTTCAGTTTCCAAATTCTTTGCCCTAAGCACATCACATAGCAGTTGCTTCTGTGTCCCTTATTCCGCCTGATGCTGGCAGCCTCCCAACCCTGACTGACCTGAGTTTTTGCTGCATCCAATGACTCTTCACCCATAAAGCTCAAGAGCTGGAGCTTCGAAGCAGATGTTAGTGCTGGATTCCCACCAGTGTCATGCACCACAGACACCTCACTACTGTCACAAAAAGTTGGAATTCTCTACGACACTCTCCCAAGTGCTGCATTATTATGCCAAAGGATGCATGACTATGATGGCAAAGAATACATATATATATGTGTGTGTGTGTGTGTGTGTGAATATACATGTTTTCTGGTCATCATTTTACATATATGGAGAAACTATATCTTATGTATCTTTATTTATCATCTACTATCACCATGCATGAAAATGAAATAAACCTATTTAATGACCGCTAAAACTATTGAAATTAATTATTTCACTTCAGATGCAATCTGACAAAAGCACAGCAACTGTAAGCCTTGGAAGCCAAAGGCAAGGGCTGGAAAAACATTGTGTTTTTAAGAGGATAACACAGTGATTCAGACATTAGCTCGGTATGGAAGTTGGTACTTCAAGGCAGTAATGAGGAACTTGGAAACCTTCTCTGATTAGCACATGCCTTTGTTTGTTTGTTTGTTTTTGTTTAATCTGCAGCTGAATTTTTAGTTGCTGAAATCCTCGTGTGCTCTTCCTTAACTAAAGAAAGCATGGAGGGACAGAGGATTATAGAGGACAAGGAGTGCTTCAACCCCCCTGAGCATCCCAAGTGCTTTCCTGTGCAGGGGTGGGTGTGAAGGGTGAGGGGATGACCAGGCTTTTATGTAACAGCAGCCAAGAACAACAACCTGTACCTCCCCTCCACCTTTCTGCAACAGCCCCAAAGTGTGCTTAGGAATAAGTGTAAGTGCAGGGTCAGCCCATACCACACAATCCCATACTCCACCTGTAGCCTGGAGACCCCTTCCCACTCATTTAACCAAAAAGGAATTCTCTTCCATTAACGTGTGTAGGTTTTTTTCTTAAACCTACAGAAAATCCCAGCAGTCCCACCATCCCATGGCCAGGCCTTCCAGTTTAACTGCAGCGTTGAAAGATAACATTTTGCTTCAATTTCTCCTCTGACAGCTTCATTTGGCAGCCCTTGGCAGCACTAAGCCAAGACTCAGAGAGACCACTGGCCATGGGAAAGGATAAATGTTTTGCAAATGCAGCCTCTGCTTTATGACCTGTGATTTAGATGTCCTGAATGTTGTTTTTAAAAGCAAATAACTAAAGATTTTCATTAAGAGGGGGTTTAGCATATTGCCTCACATCAGAGTCCTTTCTGCCTGTGACCTTTCCAAAGGGGCAGTGCAAACAGTGAAAAATAATAATAAAAAAGGAAGTACTGAGCTAAGATTAGGGTCTTATGACTCTTATTTTTCATATGCTCATATTCCACTCGTTGTTTCTTCCTGTTTATTAAATACCTCTGTTTGTGTTTGTGTGGGCACACGTGTGTATGAAAAATACAGGCTGTAATCACACAGGCTCCACGTTATTGTGATTTCACTGGGATTTTGCACGCTTAGGGCTATATCTATGCAACACCCCACTATGTTTGGGGAGGTTGATGGCATCTGAAACAGAAAATCTATTTTAAAAGGTGCTTATAAACTGTTAGAAAGACAATGCTCATCCTTTTATTAAATTTGGCCCTCTGTAAACTTCCTATTGAAAAATATTAATATTAGTAGAAAGAAAAAACTTCACTGTTGTTTTCCAAAACGAGGTTCTGACTCCAGGATGTTCTGCTCTGTCTCTCAAACACAGGCAGGGTTGCTGCTGTCAGCTTGCACTGCAAGTTCTTTGCTGAGCTATAAAGAGAGTTACTTGCTTTAAACCAGGACCTGACGTGAGCTGACTGTACAGAAAGATGGATTATGATGGGCAGATAAAAGGAGAGGGCCCTTGAGCTCTTTGGCGTTGTCAAACACAGTTGCTTTCCCTTGAATCTCTGGGAGCAAGTAAGCACCCAAAGATTGTGGTGGGGTTGTTGTTTTCAAACGCATGAACAAAGTCTGTTTTCGAACTCCATCTCTTAATGGAAACACAGACTGTAAGATCCAAGTGCACACTGCAGGTTTCAAAATAAGATGTAAGCAGACAGGAATGCAAAACATGCGCCCCCTCACCTTTTGGGTTTTTTTTAACGTGGCCCATTTATTTCAAAGCCAATCTCATTATAATTAATTTTGGGAGAGAATAGGCTGATTCCTTTAGAATGTTTCATAGTGGCAATACCAACTCTCACACACCTGATGATAAAGTGAGTTGCAAGTTTTACAATCCCAAAACAAGGAAGGAGAGAGGGGGTCATAAATCATAGAATGGTTTGGGTTTGAAAGGACCCTCAAGCTCATCTTGTCCAACCCCTCTGCTGTGGGCAGGGATACCTTTCATTAGACCAGGTTGCTCAGAGCCCCACCCAGCCTGGCCTTGAACATCTCCAGGGATGGGGCATCCACAGCAGCTCTGGGAAACCCGTGCCAGTGACTTGCTGCCCCCACAGGGAAGAATTTCTTCCTAATAAGCACAGGACGTTTGTTAAATGAAGGCTGGGAAGAGGATTACATTTTGGTTTGGGTTTTTTTTTGTTGTTGAGGTTTTTTTAATGATCATTGGTATTGCTGGGAAATTTGCTTCCCAATAATTTCAAAACGTTAGCTAAGGATTCTATAATTCCTGAATCACAGTGGTGATTCAGCCAAGGCAGAAAACAATCCATGTCAATAATACCCACGTGGAATGGGACTGAGCGCCTCTTGGGGTGTCCCTGGATGACTAGCAGCCCTCACATGCCTTCCTCTGGGATCTGGAAATAGCTTCCTGAACTACAAGGAGCTGCCTCCAGCAAGTGCCTCAATACATGGCAGCCTCTGCACTGCTGGTTGTGCAGCTGGAAAGCTGTTTTTTAAAAACTATTGACTTATTAAGCTGGAGAAAAATGAAAAAGGTGGAACTGTTTCATATTTAATGGCTTTTTGTTTTGGGGACATTACAGTACACATAAACCCCTCATGTATTTATTCTGATGCTTCTTAGCATTTTCATCATGAGGAAGACATGAGACATAAAAACCTCACAAAACCCCAATGCACAAGTACTAGTACTAGGACACATCCAGAGTCTATATCTCAATCTCTTGCTTTCCCCAAGCTTAAAATTGCTTCCTCCCTGAGCAGTGCAATGAAGTGCCGAGTGTCAGTCCAGGACAAGGGCTCACAGTAGTTTACCAACATCCCTTCTGGTCACTCCCAAGGTCCAAAATCACGAGGCAAACCACAAAGACAGGTAACAAAGAGATAACAAGGAAGTTAAGAGCTTTTATTTCTGAACAAGATGAGACCAGAAGAATAACAAAGAAGACTCCTTTAGGTTCTTGCCATACATTCAAGGGTCAGTAATTCCTAATTTTATAACTGTTTTATCACTTCTCATTCTTCTGGAATCTGACATAAATCCCAAACATGCTTCTGAATCATCAGGCGGGTGCTTCAGATGCCTCAAAACCCCCCGGAGCCATCGCAAGGAAGCACTGACAGTAGTCCAAGTATGGCGACAGTCTTTTACAAAACTATCACCCACACAGACAGAAACTAGAAACTCTTTTTCCTCCCTCACAGTTTTTTTTCAACCATAAGAAATTATATCATCATTCCTTGTATAACTATTGAAAACAAGGGATAACAGTTTGTGGCAAAGACAGTTTATTAGGTTTCTGGAATTGTGTCTTGCCCGCCCCCAACACATAGAAAATAACCCAACTTTACAATTTGGTAAAGTGAAAATACATATACAAAGTATTCCGTATTTTTGACATCCATTTTGTGGGCAAAACATTACCACTGAAAGCCAGGAAGCAATACTGAATCCTGCATTACTGACCACATTACCTTTAGGGCAGAACCACTAAAACATGCTTTGTGCTGAACATGAAATTACATACTTGAACACCACTTCCACACAATTTTCTTGACATGAAAAGCCCTTATTTACAGGTTGTGAAACTCAAATAAAGCTTAACACGTGTGCAAATTTAACAGTAACACTGTAGCTACATAATTTCCTTACCTCAACCCCCAACCTGACTGACTTTGAAGTTCTGGGGTCTTTTTATTAAAAAAGGAAAAAACACAAACAATAAAAAAAAAGCCCACTCTTGTTAACTCACTTAGTAAACAAATACTTAAAATGGATTCTTCTGAGAAAAAGGATTAAGGACATGAGTGAAAAACAAACTGTCCAAGAGGACTGTAAACCATATTTATTTACAACAGTATACACATAAATTTAAGACCAATCAATTTCTTAAAAAATCATTAAGGACACTAGTGTTAAAAAGGTGATTGTTTCTGAAAGGACTGTAAATTCTAGTCATGTAAGGTTCAGAGTAAATACAAAAGCTCCCTTTTTCAAGTGTTTCCTAAGCAAAAATACTGTCACAGTTGAAGCAGCTTTATAATATAATTTTTTGTTTAGATTCTTTTTAAACATCTTCATCATATTAGACCAAATTGAATGCTCTTTCTAAATGCAGAAAAAAAGTCAATGCATTTTTGTCAGTCTAAATTGAAAAGGAATTACATCTTAATAATCGTAACAATTTATATATTAGTTATCTTGTTTCAATGATTTGTTTCTAATGTGTTCACTAGGGTGGCAGCTTCTGAACTGGCCCTTCCATTTAGTTTCCTATCAGCAACACATGCTGCACACTGCCAATAAAAAAAATAATTAAAAAAAAAAATCTTCATTTATACTTCAATTCCTTCAAAAACTAAGCCACAAAACATTGTTTGACATGGCATGTGAATGAAGTCATAGACTGCATTCTATGGCTAACATTTTGCTTTATGCAATTACACGCCACTTAGCACCATTTTTATTATGAAACTTCACCTTATTATGAAACTTGACCTTCAGACAGAACTGAAAAAAAGCAGCTGAAACTACTAGAACACAGAAAAATATGGTTCTAGAGCAGTAATTTCCCTCATCTGACCCCTGCTAACTCACACTACCAATGCCAAGGATGTCCCACATAGAGCCACGATGTTACACAAGCAGGTTTTGGCTCAAAAATCTGTAACAGATGAAGTACTTGGTAGATTTGCTGCATATTTCAAGACCTACTTTAGTTTGTATTCTGAAATATTTTAAGAAAGTCCCATATTCTTAACATTTTGTCCTAGGCATTCCTATCCTTGAAATATGTTATCCAGTTGGTTTCTCAAGATATCTGAGCAGCACTCATCATCACTAAAATCCTCCCAAATCCCCATCTTTGAAAACCAGTACGCTTTTGCCAGCTTCACTCAATCTTCTATTTACTTAGGTGTTTTTACTTACCCTGGGACACTCAACTCAAATACAGCACCTTTAGAAATGTGTCCTCATTGGAGTTTCAGTAAGGTCAGAGAAGTTATGGACAATTAGAATTCCAAATTTACCCCAAATCCTGTGCTACAGTACTTTCCATAAGTGGCAATGCATAGTTTAGTACCACATGCTAATTATGAAAAACGAAGTTTTAAGTATCAAACAGTAATCTGGAGGTAGGGACAAGTTTGTCAATTCCCTTACCATTGCCATGAAGAAACAAAGTTCACAGTGGCATGACAGGCCAAAAGCTGGCAGTTTACACCTACACTGACAGCCCAAAATCTGACAGTCCTGGTTTTTGTTTCTCTAATAAAAAGGTACCTGCTAACTAATTTGCTAGCAGTCACCAAACTTTCCTTCATATGCCAAAAATCTCCCCACTTGCTGACCCTAAATGCAAGCTACCTGCCTGTCAAAAAAATGCTTTTTCTCCTACCTCATTCCAATGCAAGTAGCAACCAAAAATGTTAGTAAACTGGCTTACTATTTATAACCTTACCACAAGTGATGAAAACAACCTCAGGCGGCAAAAGCTCAAGTAGAGTTACTTTGTCAAAACTTCACTTGAAAGTTTACGTTCCCATGTATTTATAGTGAAACTTCAGTAATTCAGAAAGTACAATTACAAAGTGCAAGAGCATGAGATGGGCACATCTACACCAGAAAAACAAAACAGAACAAAAAAACACATTAAAGTGCCAAAGAGATTTGCTATAATTGCTACCAAAACCTGGAACTTTGCCAAGATCAAAATTTTGAAGCACTGGCAAGCAAGACAAGGTGACAGGCAGTGACAGTGCCTTCTAACACCAGCAGGACGTGGTAGGTTTTGGTTCAGGCTTTATATGTATCTCATCGTGGTCTGGGGGTTGACTAAGCATTAATGGCTTGTGACTTTTAAGCTTGTGAGCCAGTGTCATAAATATGGCCTCCACGTGGTCATTGTCATTGGGGTTCTTGGCAGAGGTCTCAAACAAGGGCATGCTGTGAGTGTCGGCAAACTTCTGGGCCAGGTCCGTGGGCACCTGAATAGCACTTCTCAGGTCACATTTGTTTCCAACCAGAATCCGTGGGATGTCGTTGGCGAGAAGGTGTTGTTTGCACTCCTCTATCCATGATGGCAGACTGTGGAAACTGGCAATGTTTGTCATGTCATACACGAACACGACAGCGTGTACATTCCTGTAGTAGTGCTGCACCATGCTCTTCCTGAAGCGCTCCTGGCCTGCAGTATCCCACAGCTGGATCTGAAAAGGGAAAGACAACGAGAGAAAAAAGGGTTTCATTAGTCATGTTGGAAAATGATACAAATTTACCTGTAGTGAGGGGAGTTACATGGACACAGAAATCTACTCTTCTGAGTTAATCATACTGAAACGTTTGTGCTGAAGAAAACTGTTGCATTTACACAATTTCAGAAACTTTGTCTTTCCAAGCTGCTCATGAGGGAGGCCAGGAGAATGATGACACAACTTCATTAAAAATACAAATTTCTGAAAGTTTACTGGAGGTTGTACTTTTTAAGATTTCTATCAAAACAAATGCTGGAGTCTTGGCAATAGCACTTTCATTTGAAAATAACACAAAATACATGCTACTTCACAGTACAACTCTCAGCTGACATGACTTTTGTTATTGCCAAAAATAATGTCACCTTCCCCAAAGTTTTGATCTTAGTGTGATGTTAACTGCCTATTGTGGTACTATATAAAAGTAGGAAGAAACCAAACCACACTTGATAACACCACCACCAACAAAAACAGGACAAAGAAATCTTTCTCTGCAGTGTATCTATTGGAATCAAACCCTCCTGTGATGAACATCTTAAGCTTATATAATGTCTAAACTGGAACCACACTTTTATGCAAAGCATGCATAAAAGGAAAATAAAATAAAATTTAAAAAAAGCATGCTAGATTAACATGTCATTATTGTTTCCAGGTGCACATCATTCTGCCCAAAACAGACTGCACATACGTGTTTGGAACCTAAGTTGGAACAAAAAAGCATTCCGGAGAACTGAAATGCTTTTGAACTTCTGAGGTCCACATTAAAACAAAACAAAGAAAGCCTTGAAGCACAAGCAGATGTAAGCAACAACAAGCAGAAATTGTAAATGCCTTGATCATCCTGGTGTACTGGAAGCTTGGAGTCCTCAGCCATGTAGAGTCTGCTACAGAACTGTGCACAGTGGTGTCTAACACACTGGCACTCCAGGAGACAAGGAACTGCAATGCACAGCAGCCAGAGCCCCTCACGACAACACTGTGTTACCTGTACACTGTCAGAAATAAACCAGTGTGTGGCTCTGTCACACACATCTAAAGGCGACAAGTGATCTCTTGGGAACAAGCTGAGTCCAGGCTTCCTGTCTGTCCTGCACTGCTGATCCCTTATGGCTGAGGCAGTTTGACTAGTACTCTGGCTTTTGAGCAGAACATGTTTCCTCCCTGGGAATGAAAGTGGAGCTTTTCCTGAGACTCAGAACTCAAGGAGTATTAAATGTTCTGTAGACAATGAAGGTAAATTTGAAATTCAGTCAGTTCTCATGAAAGTTACAGCTGCCATGTAATTGTTGAAATTGTTCCCCCATTACCATAGTTCTGCGTTCCTTTGATGCAAACGTTTCAGTAAAACCTATTTAGAAATGGCAAGTGTCTCGAAAGTTGCCTTATTTAACACTTTTACCAGTGACTTTTTATATTTAAAAAAAAAAGGAAGTCCAAGTGCCAGGAAAATCTGCTGACAGCAAGAAGTTAAGATGCATCACTGACAGAGAGAAGGATTACAGTATCACACAAAATTGTTTTGAAAAGGTAGAAATAGGATGAAACTGTATAGAAGCAGATGCAAAGTCCTGATAACAGTGACTACCAATAAAGGCTTTTTCTTTAAGCACAGGGTTCATCAGGTTGGGAATTATTAAAGCAGATGATGATCCAGATACACGAGTCAATCACAGGATGTTATGAATCACTCGTGTGACAGACTGAAGGAAAAAAAGTGATGTTTCAGATGGTGTGACTTTTTCTGCAGCACTATGTTCAGCCCTGGTCACCCATCCTCGAGAAAAACTCAAACTAGAGCAGGTGGAAATGGCAGTTCCTGGTTGCATCAGAGAACTGAGAATTTACATGAAAACATCAGAACAGCTGGGCTTCTTAGTCTAGTCGTTCTCTGCAGCTTCTGATCCACAGACTTAAAAAGACCCATGTGCAGCTTCTAAAAGGGCCATTAAGATTATTAAGAAGAGCAAGCCAAGTTGCCCTGCCACTGATCACAGAAAATGATAGTCAGCTGCAATCTGCCCCATTTTAGAGTAAAAACCCACTTTTTGCCAATGGTATTACACTCCACACACAATTGACTGCATCTCCATGGTCTGATAAGGGAGTCCAGACAATCAGATTAAACACAGGCTCCTAAGTTTGGGTAAGATTCAGTAACACACCCAGGGGAGAAATACTTCTGGTTCACTTACATAGGAAATGTTCATGAATTTGACAAATTAAAGAGAGAAGAAAGAAGCACAGACTGAAGCAATCCCACGTTCAGACAACATAATGTTAAGGAATGACTATAGATAAATCTTGGAAAATCAAATTAATTTAAAGAGGGAGCTCATTTTCACAGGCAGCTGTGAGCTTACAATTATCTCCCCACCTCATTCACAGAGCAGAAATCAGTCATGCTTCAGTCAAGCAAGCTCCACAAGTGCACTGCCAGCCTTGGGTAAAGAAGGGGAAATTAAATTAAAGTTTTACATATCTCCCAAGTCAAACTAAAGTTCCTCCTAGATTTTATTTAAATGCAGCTTTCAAGCTTGAAGGGTGTAATCTCAAATTAAAAATGTACATATTCTTGGCATGGAGTTGTTTGCACTGAGAGGCAAATCCTTTCCTAATATTCAAAATTTCACACTTTAGAAAATTCTTTTTTCCCCTTTCCAGGCGAACTTGAGGCGACAGTTCCATTTCTGCCCTTCCCCCCAAGTATATTTTCCACTGAAAAAACAACACTGAAAATGTTCACAGATGTGCATTGATAAAGTAACACTTTAAGTGTAACAGTAAGATTACTGTTTCATTATTAGTACAATACCATCCATCTTCAAGAGGACACATTTTCTGTAACAGCCCTTTAAAGTGTATATTTTGAAGATTTGGCTGAACAGCATAATTCAGCTAATAAAACTGTGTATAGAATCACTTTGTCACACTCCCTAGGAAAGACAAATGGCGTAATACATATTAAATATATTGACTCAGCTATCACCTCCCACCTTCTGACTCCTTCTTGCGGATTCAGAAAGGCTGTTTTCTAAACAAGGACTCACTCAGTATGCATGGTTTATAACACACTGCTAAAAACATAATTGGCCTTTGATAAAGATAAAATGGTAAACTATGTCTCCTTTCAAAAGATTTGGGGGAAAAAACTTGGAATTGCTCAAAGGTACAGAACATGATGTTCGGACTTTCTTCTTTGAAATTCATTTGCATCCTTCGGTCTTTTAATGTAGGTCAGTGAAGAGTGACATCATTGTTTTCATCCACTTTCAATGCTTAGATCAACTGAGGACGAGGAAAATTTAAAATGCAAAAAATTCACTCATCACATTTGGGTGTCAGCATTTCATATGAAGCTGTTAGCCTACTGTACAAGCTCCAAAGCAATACACTTGTACCTATGTCTTGGAATTCTACACAATTGCTGTGTGGGAGACCCGCGGCAAGAAGAGCTGTGCTTGTGTTTCTGCCAATGACACAGCATTTTTCCAGCTGTGAGGGAAAACACTTAGTGCTGTAACACCACAAGAAAGACCATCCAGCTGGCTGGGGGAAGGGAGGAGAGAGAAGAGAAGACCCTGCTTTATAACCTCCTTCAATGCAAGAGAGAAAATTCCCTTCAGGGCACAGCATGGGCCACAGTAACTTGGTTCATGGGAGCTTCTCTCTGCTGGTTCAACAGGCACTGCTGGAGCTCACTGCTACATGTGAGAAGGGTGAAGATGAGAGGAGGTGCCAAAACCCGCAAAATTGGTTCAAACTTGACAACACTCAGCGTTCCACTAACAGCTAAAGTCCTGGCCGTAATGATAGAGTTTATTCCTTTAATGCTCAACAGAACTTCCACAAAACAATGTGTCTCAGAAGAGCCTCCCCCAGGTCTCCGCCCTCCTCGACCAGAACTGGAATATTCTACAGGTAATACCCTCAAGAATGCAGAAAAACAACCTACCACAACATATACAACAAAATGACACAGTAACCTCTGTGAAGCATGTCACAGCTGTGGATTAGGCTATGTTCTTTTTCACTTCTCACCAACAAAGGCCAGGCACATTCAGAGGTGATGACAATGCCAGTCAATAAGATGGTGCTGACAAGACAACATCCCCTGGGAGGTTCTCTCCTCTGTCATGGACAGCAACAGACAAGGGAGTACAGAATTTCAGCTGTCAAAGAATTTCTAGTCAGTGGCTTTGTGAAGAAAAACAAAGACTCCTATTCATCTTTCTTTCCTAGTTAAAAAAGCATATGAGGTAAAAAAACACAGAGTAGGAAAGCCAAGTTACTTTCCTTAAAGGTAGGAAAAGCTATAGCTTTCAGCTACATGACTGTAAGCTGTAATTATAAAGCCTAATGACAATAAACACCAAGACTACCGTTACTTCCTTTTTCTACACAACTGAACTTTGCTCACAGAAACAAACCCTTACACAGAAGCAGACTTGTGCAGGGGAGTCTGTTTAAAACCCTGCTACTGATGGTAAACAAACTGCATTTGTAAGCTGCCAGCAGATTAATCTGCAAATGACTGCTAGGATCACCACCAGCATTTCTCTGTCTGCCAGGCAGGCTATGTGTATTTCATATGTTTTTGTAAATTGCTTTCCACTGTGAAGAAGACAAGAGCACTTTTTTCCTTGTATCCAATTTTTCACTAAATTTAGTTGTGCAACACTTAAGCTTTAGCTAAACCTATAACCAGAGTAAAACCACAGTCAAATGCAAGACAGAAATCCAACCCATCGCTGCCCATCCAGTCCTGCACCACACTTGCCCAAACATACAGCAACACTTAACAGAACTGTAAAAATTAGAACTTGAAACACACTGCTCGATCCTGAACAATATTCAGTTTCCTAACATTTTTAAAGCAAAACAATCATAACAGTGGCATCTGTATCTAGCTCTGTGGACTTGAAGGTTAAGGTAATTGTGATCCTTGCAAAAGACAAACTCAGAGTTTCTGGGATGCAACAAGCTGCTGACACCAGGCAAAAATGAGACTAAAACAGTAGTAACAGAGCTATCTAGAGGTCCACTTTAAGGAGAAATCACTGATTAACACCGGACAAAGGACACACAAAGGTCTGGCCTATGGTAGGAGCTGTTCATCATCACAGAAACCTACAGGGACCACCATTTCCAACAGGATGCAATTGCACTGAACTCACAGGAGGCCTGGAGAGCCCTGCGAGGTGCTCGGTGTCAGGGCAGCCCGGGATGCCCAGACCTCACAGAATCGGCTGGGTTGGGAAAGACCTCTGAGATCATCGAGTCCGACCTCTGAACCAACACCACCCTGTCAACCAGACCATGGCACTGAGTGCCACATCCAGCCTCTTTTTAAACACCTTCAGGGACGGTGACTCCACCACCTCCCTGGGCAGCCCATTCCACTGTCCTATCACTGTCTGTAAAGAACTTTTTCCTAATGTCCAGCCTAACCCTGCCCTGGCACAGCTTAAGACTGTGCCCTGTTGTCCTCTCCCCTGTAGGCTGGGAGAGGAGGCTGACCTCCACCCGGCTACAGCCTCCACTCAGGGAGCTGTGGAGAGGGACAAGGTCTCCCCCGAGACTCCTGCTCTCCAGGCTAAGCACCCCCAGCTCCCTCAGCCTCTCTCATGGCACCTGTTCTCCTGACCCTTCACCAGCATCGCTGCCCTTCCCTGGATCCGCTCCAGCACCTCCACATCCTTCCTATCCATCCGTCCTTCCCACTGCTCCCACTCCCGGGTCGGGATGTGGGGTTGGGCCATGGGTTGGGGCTATGGGGTCGGGATGTGGGTTGGGCTATGGGTTGGGGCTATGGGGTCGGGGCTGTGGGGTCAGGCTGTGGGGTCGGGCTGTGGGGTCGGGCTGTGGGGTCGGGCTGTGGGTTCAGGCTGTGGGTCGGGACGGGGGGGGGGTGGTGGGTGGGGCTTGGGGTGGGGGCTTGGGGGGGGGGGCGGGGGGGTCAGGCTGTGGGGTCGGGCTGTGGGTGGGGCTGTGGGGTCGGGCTGTGGGTTCAGGCTGTGGGTCGGGACTGTGGGGTCGGGGCTGTGGCTTGGGCTGTGGGATCGGGTCATGGGTCGGGGCTGTGGGTTCAGGTCGTGGGTTGGGCTGTGGATTGGGGGGGGGGGGGGGGGCCGTGGGTTTCGGGTGGGGGGTGGGGCCGGGGGGGCGGGGCTGGGGGTGGGGCTGGGGGGTCGGGCTGTGGGGTCGGGCTGTGGGTTGGACTGTGGGGTTGAGGCTGTGGGTTGAGGCTGTGGGTTGAGGCTGTGGGTTCAGGCTGTGGGTTCAGGCTGTGGGTCGGGCTGTGGGTTCCGGCTGTGGGGTCGGGCCGTGTGTTCGGGCCCCGTGCCCGGTTACCTTGATGCGCTCGCCGTCGATGGTGACGGCCCGCTCTCTGAAGTCCACGCCGATGGTGGCCTCGGTGCGCTGCGGGAAGCGGCCGGCGCAGAAGCGGAAGGTGAGGCAGGTCTTGCCCACGTTGGAGTCGCCGATGACGATGATCTTGAAGATGCGGGAGCGGGCGGGGGGCAGCGCGGCCCCGGCGGGCAGAGCCCCGGAGCCCGTCAGGCTCAGCTCCAGAGACGACTCCACGTCCGCAGCCGCCGCCGCCATCGCGGGCCCCGGGAGGGCCGGGCCGGGAGGGGATGGGCTGGGATGGGGATGGGACGGGGTGGGAAGGGCCGGGCTGGGATTGGAGGGCCCGGCCCGCCCTGAGCGCGCGGCGTGTCCCGGCTCGGCCGCGCGCGCGGGAAGGTCTCGCGAGAGTCTCGCGGCACAGCCGGGCCCGGCCCCGCCCCCGGCCCCGCCCCCGCCGGCAGGGGGCGCTGAGTGCATGGAATGGGGAATGGGAATGGGGAATAGGGAATGGTGGAATGGGGAACTGGGAATGGGAGAATGAGAATGCGGGAATGGGAGAATGAGAATGGGGGAGTGGGGGAATGGGGGAGTGGGGGAATGGGAATGGGGAAGGGGGGAATGGGAGAATGGGGAATGGGGGAACGGGGAATTGGGAAAAGGGAATGGGGAATTGGGAAAAGGGAATGGGGAATTGGGTAAAGGGAATGGGGAATTGGGTAAAGGGAATCGGGAACTGGAAAAGGGAATCGGGAAGAAGGAACTGGGAAGAGGGAACTGGGAATTGGGAAAAGGGAATCGGGAATTGGGAAAAGGAAACTGGGAACAGGAAATTGGGAATGGGGAATGGGGAATTAGGAAACAGGAATTGGGAACTGGGAACAGGGAATTGGGAACTGGGAAAAGGGAATCAGGAACTGGGAATTGTGAACAGGGAACTGGGAATTGTGAACAGGGAACTGGAAATTGGGAACAGGGAATTGGAAATTGGGAACAGGGAATTTGGATCAGGGAACTGGGAATAGGGAACTGGAAACCAGGAACTGGGAACGGGGAATCGGGAAAAGAGAACTGGTAATCAGGAAAAGAGAATCGGGATTGGGAATCAGGAACTGGGAACAGGGAATCGGGAAAAGAAAACTGGTAATCAGGAAAAGAGAATCGAGATTGGGAATCAGGAACTGGGAACAGGGAACTGGGAATCAGGAATGGAGAACAGGGAACCAGGAAAAGGGAATCAAGAACTGGGAATCAGGAAAAGGGAACTGGGAACCAGGAAAAGGGAATCAGAAATCAGGAACAGGGAATTGAGAAAAGGGAACTGGGAGCAGGGAACCGGGAACCAGGAATCAGGAAAAGTGAACTGGGAAAAGGGAATTGGGTACAGGGAATCAGGAACAGGAAAACAGGAACTGGGAACAGGGAACTGGGCACTGTGGCTTGCTCAACTCTGACATAAATAATCAGTGTCTCCCCGAGTGTGTCACTCCCAGCTCGTTGCAGGCACCTGGTTGAGGGTGCCCCTCGTGGGGCGGCAAGAGGGGACCACGGGGTAGTTTAAGGTTGGAAGGGACCACACTGGGTCACCTGGTCCCACCCCCCTGCTCAGAGACTGGAATGTTACAGGTTAGTGACTCAAGAAACGGGCCATTTGCAGAAGCCAGGTGCTTTCCTGCGGCCAGGTGTGCACCCCACAGCCCTGGGGCAGGAGCAGAGGTTTGGGGGGTGGGAAAACCTCTGGCCTGCATAAGACAGGGTGACCACGACCAACCCACCTTTGTTTAGCAACAAGGATTTTGATCCAGGTAAGGGAAAAGACCAATAGGAAACAGCACCTGCGAGGTGGGATAATGGTTTTTGTCATGCCCACGTCCTCCCTTGCACAACCTGCTCAGGTGTAGAACACCCCTGCCCCAGGGGGGCTATGGGGACATTCACAAGGTGTTCATCCCTTCTCAGGGGGCACAACTGGCTCAGCTACGCTGGCATGGAAAACAGCAGTCACGCCTTAGAAAGGCTCATAAACCACCAAAGATCCCAGAAGGAGCCCCAGACTCATTTCTAGGGCTTCCCACCAGAGGACTGCACGTGAGGCACGGTGTTAAATCAGACAGTGCAAACCACCGACCCTCTTCCCATCCCTTTCCCCAGGGGAGGTACCTGGGTGTTCCCACCTGAACCTGAGCTTGTATTAAGCCCTTGAACTTTGTGTTTCAGGGGCTTCCCCCACCCCCAGCAGATGAAGACTGCAGCCATCACTTCAGTCATTGGGCACCAAAACTGCAACAATCAACTCTCAACGCTGGATCCACAGGTGATGATATCTTCCCTCTCCCCTCTCTTTTTCTTTCTTTTCCTTATACATTTTCTTCTGGGATATCTTTTTACTTTTACATTGTTGCATTTCTATAGATAATAACAAATTTGCCACATACCTCCTTTTCATCTCGACCAATTTATTCTGAAATAAACCTTACATAAATATATATACACACATATATATAGTCATTCAATGCTGTTTCACTCTAGTCCACCCCAAGGGATCTATTAACAATAGTCTCGGTTACCCCACCTACAGGGGTGGGTTGTAACCTCAAGTAAGGTCATCCTAGAGCACATTGCATCCAGATGGTTCTGGAATATCTCCAGTGAGGGAGAGTCCATGACCTCTCTGGGCAGTCTGTTCCAGTGCATGCTCACCTGCACATGAAGGAAATTCTTCCTCATATTCAGGTGGAACTTCCTGTGCATCAATCTCTGCCTGTTGCCTCCTGTCCTATTGCCTGGCATCACTGAGAAGAGCCTGGCTCCATGCTCTTGGCACCCTCCCTTCAGATACTTACAGACTTTTATGAGGTGCCCTCTCAGTTGTCTCTTCTTGAGGCTGAACAGGCCCAGCTCCCTCAGCCTTTCCTTGTAAGAGAGATGCTCCAGCCCCTAAATCCTCTTTGTTGTCCTCTGCTGGACCTGCTCCAGGAGCTCCATGTCTCTCTGAGGAGCCCAGACCTGGACACGGCACTCCAGATGTGCCTCACCAGGGCTGAGTGGAGGGGCAGGATCACTTCCCGTGACGTGCTGGCAGTGCTCTGGGAAGCAGATCTGTGCCAGCCCCTCTGCCTGTGCTACACTCCAGCCTGACTGCTCTGCTGCTGCCATTTACAGTAAACCAGCAAGTTCATCCCTGACAGAGAGGACACTTGGATCCAAGGTGACTGATGTATCTCACAGTGAGAGGGGAAGTATGGCACTGCTTTAACAATCTGTTAACTCACAGAGGACATCAGCCTAGGAGAGAGGTGAGATGTGGACATCAAATTTAAGCAATGTCCACCAGCAAAAATTTTTAAAAGAGTTTAACTCCTTCACTGAAAGCAAATGTAGATTGCAATTATTACCCATTGGTGATTGTCTGCCCTGCAAACTGATAGCTGAGCCAGGATTCCTGAGGTTTGGATCAGACACCTAATAATAGCCATTGGGGGTCCTCCTCTTTACACTGTTAAACATATCTCTGGCCACTTGGGGCTTCTGCCTGCACAAATGAAAAATGATCCTGGGATCCTACAGAGCAACTGTCATGTGGTTGAAGGACAGTGCTTTGAGCAGCCTGTTATTACTAAGATAAAAACGAGAGCCTAGATTAAATTAAAAAAAAAAAAATATCCTGAGTTCAGAGCAGCCTCAGTTACAGTCCCCATTTTAGTTTTTGTCACTCACTTTCCCCCCACCTTGGACCAAGCACTAAGGTTGTAGAGATGTTCCTCCAGCCTCTAGTCCTCTTCTGAGACAAGATGCCTTTGTTTACACTATCAAATAATTCACTCTGTCAAAGAAGAGGAATAATGTGGTTCCAGTGTGAAAGAAGGATTAAAGGGATCTGAGGAGGTTGTGCCACTCTTCAGTTGCTGCTGTCCCTTGTGCAGAATTACTCCTTTTTGCAGTCAGAATGTAAAACGTGTTTGTCTGAGGAGAAGGAGCATAAGCAAGAATATCTCTATAGCCCAGTGATCAAAGAAGCAGAGAAATGCTAATTCGTGTGGGGGAGACTCTGATTTGGGCTCTGGGTAGTATGCTAAAAGGTGAGTTTAAACAGCTGTTCAACAGGGTCTGCCAACAGCTCATTTAACTGATTTTGATCTGGGTTATGCCAAGAGGGCCAGAGTGGATTATAATTAGATCTGAGCTCTTCAACAGCCTTTAACTTCTTTTATTTCAACAGCTAAGACTTTAAATGGCAGAATCAACACACCATCTAGTGGCTGCTGGAATTCCTAGTCGCTAGATTATTGTACTCTGCTAATTTTAAACTGACACTCCCAACAATTTGCTAGTGAATTTGCCTCACAATACTGCCAACAGCCACTCTAGCTCTTGTTTTGCTGGCTGTGAGACAGGCAGAACCTCCTTCATGGGGATGCTCTGTGCTGGAACACAGCTGGCCCCTGAAACAACACCTTCTGAGAGTTTAAATTTTGTCCCAGATGTGGTCAACACCTGGGTAGAGATAGTAAAGTTCTCTTTACCAAAAGAGCAAAGTACTCTTTATTTAATGCACAGTTCTTACAGGGGTGAAAATAAAATTCTGAGTGCAGTTAATGAAGCACCTTGTTCACTTAAGGTTTCTTGGTGGTACTCAGTGTTTGCCCACTCTTCTTGCAGCAGCTTGCCTTAGCTTGAGCTAGTAAAGGTACATGTGGGAGTTTCGACTGTTCTTTCTGAACTTCCTTGTCACTCCAGTCATGACATTGTAGCATCAGACTTAAGAAATCAGTAAGATTTGACACAAGGTGACTCCACCCACCCCAGACATTCCTCCTTCCTCCAGTAAAGCTGTCCCTCCAGAGCTGGAGTTTTGGAGGAAGGGGGCTTCCCATCAAGAGGACTGCTGTCACTGCCTCTTTTCCCTGCTTCATTTCCAATTTGGTCCTTGGAGGGGCTGATCTCAAGGGAACTCAGGAGAGTCTTGGCTTAAGTCACTTTTATGTGATCTATTTCAGTGTGGGACTCAAAATTTCATCACTTCTGTTATACTTGTAGGGATAAAGATGTTGATTAGATCCTCACATTTCATCCAGCACAGACTATTTCTGGATGTTCCTTTTCCTTTCTAATGTATTTTGAGACCAGCAAATATAACTGAATTTATTTATAGTAACAGAATAAACTAAAAATGCTTCTTGCTACAGAAGCATTTGAAAAAGCTTTTGCTTTTCTTGTTCTGCAAGGACAAAGTACTTTTAACGTGCTCTTTGGATGTGTTCAGTGAATGAATGCACAAGAGCCCAAGTTCACAGTAATTTTTATTTAGCAGATGTAGAAGTTTCTAAGAAAGGGGATTCTGAAAATAGTTGCAAGTCTCTGGACTTGCTTAGCATTTCAAGAATAGTTATTTCTGTCTTGCCTTGAAGGCATATTTTAACATGTTAGTCTCATGAAAATGCAGACTTCAATATCTAAAAAAATATGTCTACTAGGTTTTAAGTTAAGGAGCAAATTAGGGGGAAAAAGTGAATCTAAGGCTGTGTCGTGTTGCTTGTTATTTTCTGAAGAGATCAAAAAGTTTCCAGATGTGTCCTAGTAATTTAATGACAGGTAGTTTAAAAATGCTTTTAAAGTTTCTGCAGAAATACTGCATCTCTGACTTCTTGTGGAGGCTTTGTTCTTTTGTGTGAGGCCCTGGGTCCTCCTTTTTTTTCAGAAAAAAGTCCTGTGGTTTTGCAAGGAAAAGTTTTACTTTTGCAAGGCTTGATTCTGCAAGTCTAACAAAGCTTTGACCTTCCACTAACACATTTATTTATGACACAATATGGATGGCAGAAATGTTGGAGGCATCAAGGAGAGCTTTTTAGGAGATAGGATTCAAGGACCTGTACGTCGGACTGAAAAAGCAGGTATGAACATACCCTGTTGAAATCACATAGTCAAATGTTTCATCAATCTTTGCATTGAAATGAAGTTTTGACACAGCTGCTTTTACTGTTACCAGAATGTGACTTTCTCGTTCACTTCCATACCCTTGTTATCGTCAAAACTATAAACTGAAAAGCTTTAAGAAAATCAAAAGAAATAAAAGCTTTCCCATTTCTAGCTTGTGCTTGGATTTTATTCTCATTGTGTGCCTGATGAGAGAACTGGAGCTTTAATGTGGGGATCTGCATGTGTTTTAGGTTGTCTGGATGATAACTGGGCCTCATCCACCAGACATATCATCATAGTATTTCTCTGACACAAATGCAAATGCTCTGCATGAGAACCCTCTGCCAAATATGGGCAGAGAAACTCTGGACCCTTAATGTTAAAAGCAGAATCCTCAGCTTTATGAATGGTAGTTCAATAGGAGCACCCACTCGACATAAGAACAGGAGTGATTGTAGGGTTGGGTTCAGTGCTTGAAACTCTTCTTGGTCCTTTGGGGCTGTACAGAATGCAGGATCGTGCATCCCTTGGATGGAAGTGACTGGAACAGTGAGCCTTTGCTCTGTCTGAGTAGCTGAGGTGATAACTGAGCAACTTCTGTGTCAAGAGCTTGCCACAGAAACCTGGGCTCTCCACATAACCTCAACCTATAGCAATGCTGCCTGCACATCCTCGCTCGGGTGCTGGGCATGCCCTCTTGCTTTGTTGGGATGGCTTATCCAAGGAAGGGGTTAGAAAAAACAGGATGCATCTTGACAACTGGCTTGCAGAAGCACTAGTGAGCAGCAAAGCTGCTCTGAAGCATTTTGATCTGCCAAGTGTGTGTTAAACCAAAAGCCACGTCCCTGCTTTCTCTCTCCCCGCAGCTGTACATGCTGTGCTTAAAGGTTTCAGCATGCCCCAGAGCAGCACTGCAGAAAGGTTCACCAAATGTCACGAAGCTTCTATATTTACCTGTCTGCACCAAGGCCCACGATAAATCATTCCAGGCAGCAAATGAACCCAGTTGTGAGCTCCCAGCGATTTGCCTGCACGGCGAGACCTTGGCTCCCAAGACTGCTTAATGTGAGGCTATGTTGTGCATTTTATTTTCTGGCAACAGGTTTTTCATCAAATAGTGTGATCTCAGGGTGTGGTTTTGGTACTTGCTTCTGCAAGAATAAGCTTTCCTTTTCCCAGGCTCTTACTTTTGTTCAAGGGTATAGTCCTATTGCGACTTCAGTTGGAACATTGAATACAAAAACCAAAACACTGTCGTGGTTTAACCTCAGCCAGCAACCAAGTGCAAGGGTTTTTTACTGTATTCAGAGTACACTGAATAAATAAACATAAATACTGCTTGTATTTATTGTCTCTTTCTTTTGCCTCTTCTTAACACTGGTGCCTCAGCACTGAGATCAGTTTGCTTTCTCAGCTTCAACCCAGTTGCTGCACAAGGCTTTTCCTCCATTTAAGTATTTGGGTAAATTGAGATCACCGTGTGTTATTCATGTAGCATGCATGCAAGTTGTGTACCTGTCTATGATTTATAAAGGGCAGGATGGCAATCAAGCCAGAAGATTTGGTACCCTCCCAAGTTGTTCATTCATGTTTTGGTCTGAACTCCAGTATCTCACACCCCTTTGTGCTCTCTGCTGGTGGAGATTTTCCCTTACAGGCACACACTGCCTTGTGCAGTTATTTCAACTCCCCTCTGTCAAGGGCATCACTCCTGGGGAGGCACAAATCCAGCAACCTCAGCAGCAGAGGGAGTTGTGGGGATAAGAGATCAGTTGTCCCATGGTTCCTGTCACCTAAATTCTTTGGTCTGTGGGGCATTCCTGACTCCCTCTCCATGTTTTTTATCCACTTCAGTGGAGAACACAGAATAAAAATATGAGAAAAGACACTGGCAATCAGAATGCTAAACAGGACTTGCACTCCCCCATCTCCCCGATTCCCTGGGGCCAGGAGGATACACAGTGGGTTTACACAGTTTGAAAGTGCTCAGGGGTTGGTCACCTGAGCCAGACTACTTAAAAAAGGGGTTGTTTGCCTAAGTATAAGAGGAGCTAAAAATTGAGTCTTCTCTATCCCCATTTGCTTTCTGTATTTTAGTTTGGAGCATGAGGGAATTTGGGAAGGAGGTGACAGGCACTGTCCCCTACCTTGTGTTGCATGGAGAGGATTCAGATGGGTGAGGTGCCTCTCAGGACAGCCTGTGCTGCTGCTGTATAATGAGATCTCAGCCAGTTTTGCCAAAAAACATAATCTAATTGAAGGGGGTAATTCATCCTCCACCATCAGGGACCTGCAATATTAAACAGAATGTAAAGAACATGGTGAAAAGATGCTCACCAGAGGGCAAAATAAGAATTCAAAAGCAGAAACACGTTCACTCTTCAATAAAGCTAAGATTGGGGTTTTTTTCCCAGCTCAAACAGTTACATTTCATTTATTGATACTGCAAGGGAAGTGAGATGTAGAGTTATGAACATTTGGTCATTCTTATGAAGAAAAAGAAAAGTTTGAAATGTGTGATGTAAGCAGCCAGAAGCCAACACTTTCCTAAAACTTTATAAAAATGCTTGTAGATTATAAATAAAACTGCAAGAAAAAAATAGCAGATAATTAATAAAAGCAGTTTAAATGTATTATGATGAACATCTGGTTTAAAGTTTCTTATTTTTGCAATAAAATCATACAAAATACATGCAGTGGAACAGAGCTGTTCCTGCTCTCAGGGGCTGATAGACATCCCTGTAGTGCTCTTAGAAGACTTGAGACAAGGCTCTTGGTTTTGAGAAGTTCAGGAGAAAATGCCAGACGCTGAAAAAGCACTCAGAAACCCCCAACTTGCACTTACCATGGAAATGCCAGTCTTGATGCACGATCCACTCAACAGCCACATCATTGCTCACCATTTACTTTCCCTTAAATAAAGAGCACTTACACATCCCTTGGGTTCACCGAACAAAGGCAAGATGGGAATGAAGTAAGAGCAGAGTCCAGTTGTGGAGTACTGCAATGGCTTCACCTGTAGCACAGGTGAGGCAGAGACCAAGGGTGATTCCTCCTTGCCTGCTTCACAACAGCCTAGGCCCTGCAGAAGTCACGCAATCCAAAATGAGAACATCACTTTTGCACATATTCTTTAAAAACACAAGAGCTCAGAGCTCTGACATTGCTTTTCCAACCGTACAATGAGTCAAGCAGTCAGTTTTTGTTTTTAGAGTAGTATTTATTCACCTCCAGTAGGACCTAGAGGGGTTTGATAGCTGCAGGAAGGCACTTACGTGCACCCCTGCAGCATTTTGAGGGACAGAAGGACCACAGACAGATTCTTTCTGCTGCTGCACGTGGGACCTTCAGAACAGTTTCCAGTGCAATGAATGACAAGGTAGGAAGATCCTTTATACCCGATGTACTGGAGGGATACTGATGAAAAGTCAGAACTGATTTATGCAGATGAAATAAAGTATGAACTGCCAGGCTACCTTGGCTCCTCATAAATCTGCACTCCAAGTCCTCTTGCAGACAACGAGGTGCTGTTCCCAGAAATGGATGGGTGCAGTTTCCAAGTATTAAAAGCTCAAGGTAGGCGGTTTCCCAGCAGCAATTCCCTCTCCCTCCCACAGAAAAACAACAGAGTTACTGAGGATATGGATAAAGAAGGGATGCTGTATTTTTAGGGCATGCTATTTTTTCAGAGGGAAAAGGAACCCTTACCGTGCAAAGGAACCCTTATTGCAACAAACTCCCCTTTCCCATCCAAAGGGGCGAGCATGAGGATATTCTGCAATCACTTCAGTACCCACAACCAAATACAGACCCTTGCAAGGGCTGGAGCCCCTTGTGCTCCCTGCAGACAGTGTTAATCAGAGCTGTTGTTCATTATACACAGATGTTAACAAACATTTTTTTCCAGGTAATCCTGACTTTCAGGTCCGCAACACACTATAGCGTTCCCACACTGCTGTGTCAGCTCCAATTTGTCATCATTACCATATTATTTTGCTTGCTAAATGATTAAAACCACAAGACATTCAGGGACACCGGGTTAGGAAAACTTGGGTCATCAGGAGGGCTTACGGGTGGGGAAGAGAAGGCTACTTTTTAGTACTTCATCCCCCAAAATAGTATCTGAGGAAAACAGCAAATGCTTCTTCATTCAGCTTGCTTCTGAACACCCTTTTTTTTGAAATTCCCAGGGTCTTTGTAGCCTGAAAGAGCAAAGGATCCTTTCCTTTGTACCTACGATTACTTTCTAGGCTAGGACAGACAGCCTGCTGCCAAGGTGGGTTTTTTTTGCAGCCTGACTCCAAACGACCCATCAGCATGGAAGGAGACAATGGGGAACTAAGGAAACAGGCCAAGGGATCATTTATTACATAGCTGGTGGGCATCTAAGGAGGACGCTGAACCCTACAAGGAAACACTAGTACTCATTTACAAACAGAACTCAGCAATTTTATTCTTTGATTGACTTCCTGCCAGTTTTGATATTTGCTACCACCAGAGAAGAGCATTAAAAACACAGTACAACATTGTTAACCAGTTAGGAAGGCTGGAAGGGAAAGCAAATCCCAGTACAATAGCAAGTGACTTGGTGGAGTTTATAATTAAGATTTGTTTTGAACGGATCAGCAATAAAGCAATAAATATGCTGCTGCACTGAACTGACAACAGGACTTTCACTAAGTTTGTGGTTTATTGCATTACAGTTTAAAACTAAATGTTATCCATCATCATACATTCACCCACCAGGTAAATGACACTTTTTCATTTGTTATATGCTAAATGGCTAAAATTATGCAGTAGCTGAACTAGACCAGGACTAGTAGAGGTAGATATTGAATGGGCAGTGCCAGGCAGAAATACTTTGTGAAAGTACTTTTTTGTCTTTTGTTGTGAAGTTAACAGGTGTAACACTTTCAATTAAAACAAACATCTTAGGGAAGCTATTATAAGATGCTTTGGGGTTTTTAGTAATATTTCTCTTGCAGTGTTCTTACAAACCCTTTGATATGGTCCCTCAAACTGGACAATCTTTGTTCTCCAAATTTTCTGCCACAATTTACACGAAGACTAACATACAAAGCTAGAATCTTTGTGAACATACGACTGTTTGCTTGTACCACTCTAAAAGTAATACACATTTACAGCTTCCTTGGCATGGGAAGGCTGCATTTATAGTATTTACAGCTTCAGTCACCTTTCTAGCAGTAAAAATGCTATTTTATATTTAATCCAAAATGGAATTTCTATTATGTCACCTCCCTATAACTTACTTCAGTCTCCTCTTGCCGAGCTCCTCTAGCAGTTGCTCCTTGCCCTTCTCACTGCTGGCTGTATGTATGTTCCTGGGAAGGAAAGTCTCTGCCTGACACAGCCATTTAAAACAGGTATTTACAGGTAGACTGCAGCTTTAATTTCCAGAAAATTTATATATAATGACAGAATGACCACAGGTTTTGTAAAAGCATACGTCCTTTGCTCCTCACCACATCCCAGAACAGTTCACAAGTGGAATACTCCTGGAAACAAGAGCCTTTCCCCAAGTTCAGCAACCACTTTTCTCCATCTGGAATTTCAGTTTTCATTAATGAGCTTGTAGACTACTCAATTCAATTACTGATAGACTGTCTAATTATATTATATTCACACAACTTCCCTTCACAGAATTCCATAGCAGCATGTTACCACACAAGCATAACTCCTACTTCCACATAGTTCAAGCTATTTTTACATTACCACTTAGGTCCAAATGGCATTTTTAAAGCAAAATTCCTTAGGGAAGAAAGATTTCAAAGCCAGCTAGCTACCCTGCGCAGAACACTTAGAAACTAGCATTCAAAGCATTCAGAAAAAGGGAAAAATAAAATTTTAATTAGGATATCTTGAGCTGGATTATGGTATGGAGCGATTTTGTTGGCACGAGTGGCACATGTTCAAAGCCTGTTCCTGTGTTCAAAGTGCAGCTGTGGCCACAGGATGTGAGCACTGCAGAACAATGGCACCGCTGCTCCAGCCCTTCAAAGGCATCCCATGAGACAAAGATCTCAAGTTTTCTTATTTGAACTTGCTCACATGATGCTGAAATTCTATTTGCACCTCTGGCTTCTCGGGTCTGCTCTTGCCCAACTCTCACCTGTGTTTTCTTTTAGGAAGACTGACAACTCAATCTGGATGAAGTGCTGCACCAGCTTTCAGGGTCTACTGTTATGGCTGCAGCACCTCCAGACCTGACAAAACCAAATGCTAAAGGAAGATTTACCAGGCTAATAAAAACACCTCATCTAGCCCTACAGAGCTCCCTGGGAAAACTTGGAGTATTTTCCCCATGCTAGGGGAAATACTGAGTGACAAACGTCCTTCTGTGTCCTGGCTGACACAGAACACACCGGGATGTGACTCCTCTTTTATGACCATGGAAGTACTAATATCTCCTGAAAAAAACCCATAAATGCAGATACAGAAGCTTTTAAGGCATTGAAGATGCAAATAAATAAGTTACTGAATGGGTATCTCTGAGACAATTTTACCTGTTTGTTCATGTGCATGAGTGTACGCTCTGGTCTCCACCATGGAGTGAGCACCTTGCCCACCATCCTGGGGCAATCACTTTCAGTTACTGACAATTTAGGCCATTCTGACTCTGGCATTGCTTCATGCAACACACCTTTGCACCATCTACAGTCTCTTATCTCGGGAAGATTTGTTATTTGACCTTTTCCCCCCCTCTCCAGTGATATCCATGGCATGCGACATCACCAGTGGCTCCACTGATGCCAAAAGCATCTTTCTCCAGTAAAAATCATGAAGGACCAAACTGAATCATGTCATGAGTAACCCAAAGCTCTGACCAAGACTGCAATCCCTGCTCACCTTTGTCACCAAGCACCAATGGTTACAATTTTGGATCTCAGCACACAAACCTCTCACTGTAGCACAACACTCTGTGCTACCACTCACACGACTCACTGCATTGGCTTGTAACTTCATTTCCAGCTCTTAAAAACTCTTCCTCAGAAGTTAGCCTTGCATCAAACAGGAATGATATGAAGGAATAACAATTCCTTTGCCAATTAAAGAACCTTTGTCTTTAGGTGAACTCTTGGTTTAGTTTCCTTTCCTGGGATTGCAGTCTTCTGCAAGGGGATGAGGAACCTCTTTAATCCAAAAGCATCATCTCTGAAGCACTAATGGATGGCTTTCAGCAAGGTTATGAAGACACATCTTTGGGGAAATCAGAACAGATGTGTAGATGGAAGCTCCTGGAAGGCCCACTGAAAGATCCTTTTTCACACTTGCATAATGACAGATAACAAGTAACTTCTTGATTTTAGTTCATCCATTTCAACGCAAAAACAGGCAGTGAAAAAGTAAAAGAAATAATCCCATTTATAGGCAGCACCCAAAAACCAGTATTTGGAAAACCAGAATTTGCTTGATGCAATTCACAATCTGTTAAGAGTGGACACTCATCTGCCTCCAGCTAAGCTTCAGCAGCCAAGAAAACGGCAGCAATACTCAGAGGCAAGGCCAAAAGCTTGTAGCTTGTGTAGGCAAGACTGGACCATCTTCAGTAGTTGCAGAAGACATGCAGTCCAAGTATCTCAAGCTGCAGAAACAACTGAGATTAAGACATACATACCAGAGTCAAGTAAAGGCTCTGTAGGTATTGTAGTCCCTAAAAGCCCAGCGAGTTAAATATACAAATACATCAACACAACTTACATTTCTGACAGAAACTACACTGCAAACATACACAAGAGTAGTCTAACCATGAAAAGAAAGCAGAGATGAATATACAACAAAAACCTGCTCGACAGTTAAAAAACTACAAACCCCAGTAAGTCTTCTGGGATTTCTTAACTGTACATGTCAATCACTGAATTCCATGATGTGGAAGAGGAAGGCTGTGTATCCACATGACAGATACTCTGTAACTCAACTCCTGCAGCAAAGAAGGCACTCACTTTGTAAGCTGTAGTTTATTTCTGCTCTGTTTTATATGATGAACCTACAAAAGAAAACATTTGAGCACTTATCTATATTATTAACACAGTAGACTTGTAGACTGAAGCTTGATTTGGAAAACAAAATTCAGCCTAGCACTGGTGGAACTCAAAAGCCAAGTAGCAAAGCATTCTGTGTTATAGGACTTCCCAGACATTCAGTATTTACATATAATGCATTTGCACTTTATACTTGATGACCACCCATCAGCAGTGACATTGTTAGCATGACTGGACAGCACAGTAAGCCAACCCTGAGCTGCACGCTAGCAAACCCATTCATTTTCAAAGTACAACATAGATTGGTTTAAATATTCACACAATTGTTTTTCAAAACGTTTTATTGCATTATATTTGGTACCTTATGTTCGACAAAGGAAATTACATCTGTAACTGCAGGAATAAGAAGCTGGTCTGTTATTGAAAAAAAATTTTGGGCCCCTTAAAAGTTACAAAGTCTTGGGCTTGCCTGAAACAACTGAGCAAGAAATATATTCTTAGAAATGTAGGGCTTCAAGTATTACAAACCTGTGACACTGTGGAAAAGTTCCAGAGGTATCTAAACTGCAGCACTTTTTTATTTTTTTTTTTCTGCATAACATGAACAAGGCCTGCTGAGGTTTTAATCTATTAGTCTCTTGATCAGTCAAAATGGTAGTCAGGAGATTTCCTCTTTGCAACTTCAAGCCATAGTATGTTCTCATTTTGTTTTCACTCTACGTGAAAAATGCATGCGATCTTTCTAATTAGTTGGTGCCACATCACAGTGCATAATTTTATTTGGTTCTTGCATTACAGTTTTAAAAAGTTTGGCCAACCCACGCTGATAAGTTCATCTCAGGAACAGCAACGCTGATTCTGCCCTCCCCACCCCGCCCCCCAAGTTTATTTCCAAAAGAGACCGTTTTAACTGGTTCCTTCTGTTAAAAACTGTGGTGCAAGAACACCAAACTGATCGTGTACAGTGAGTTTCAGAGACACAACAAGCTTATTGAACACACTATGTTTCTTAATTCTGCTTGATATCGGTATGTCCAAGCACCCTCAACATAACACATATGTTGCAGGTTTCTCTGTATATTCTGATTCACATTGCATACTTCCTATGGACACAATCATCCCCCGTATCAAAATCAGTCAGATGCTAAAGCCCCATCAACTCTTTGTGCTCAGTGAAAGAATCCAGTGCTAAAACAGCAGTTTTGCTGTCTGAGATAACAGTAATCTCACAAGACAAATTTAAAGTTAATATTTCTGCCACACACCTGCTCTGAGGGCCACACCCCTCCAGGTCTCATATAAATTAGTTTAAAAACATGGGTGGGTGGGTAGGTAAGGAGAAGGGTTGTTTGTTTTTTTATGGTTTTTTTTTTCTTCTCAATTTTAGCAGCTTTTAATTTTTTAAGAAACCGAACAACCTATAACCAGTAATATGTTAGATATTTCATATATATACTTTGTCAGCAGGATAAAAAAAAAAGTAAAACTATTTGAAGGCAACGGGGTTTGTTTTTTTTCCTTCTGTTCTTTGTGTAAGTTAGAACAATTCAGCAGGTGCGTGACAAAAATATTATACACCAGATATGGTCCAACGTCATTTTTTTCCAATAAAGTTGTTCATATTTCATTGGCCAGTTCTTCAGGTTCTGCAGAGCTATCTCCATTAACTGTGATCTTCATATCCTCTTCATATCCAGGGGGCATGAAAGCCAAAGCATAAGGGAAAAGCTTATGACAATTTGCTCTGTAAGTTTCAGATGCTTCTTTACAGTCTCCAAGGCTACCGTCACATAAAGCTTCTAATACCTCCATACAAGTCTAATTAAAGAGAAAAATAAAGAAGTGTTATGTTTTTTTAAACAGTCAGCTGAACACTCACAAACCAGAAACACAGCACTACAAAGAAAACAAACTCCAAGTATTGCTTACAGGTTTCAACAGAGTTTCGCTGTCTGACAACAGTAATCTCACAAGAAAAATTAAAGTGAATATTTCTGCCACCACCTGCTCTGAGGGCTACACACCTCCGATCAACACCAAATGACATTTTAATTAGACACAGCATGAGATGCCAGTGTAGTCTGATTTAAAACAATGCAGTTTAAAAAGGGAGCTGAAAACCAGTTAGAAATCTTGACTGAAGAACTGAAGTACTCATTTGTCACCTGCTTCTTATTTTCCTAAAGACATTTTATTCTTACTAGTTGGCAACCAAGAACCCCATCAGTCTTGGGATACACTGACCATTTCAGCAATACATAACATCCCTTTGAATTTTAGTGTTTGCAAATAAAACAATGAATACAGAACATCTACTATCATCTCCTGGCAATGACTTTTGTGAACTGTGGAATATAATTAAGATGTGAAAACCGCATTAGTTGAATAACCACAATTAGATGTGAAAACATTTCTGGTAGGGAAAACCCTCCATATTTTTACATTTAAGGATATGTGACTTACTGAAGCATGTCTGTAACTAATGAATTAGATCAAATTACTCTGATATTATCACATCCTTCAGATATATGCAGTTTCCTATCCATTTTTGTTCATTATTTAGAAGGGAAAAAGGAAATTTTTTCTAGTTTTTTTTTTTTTTTCAACCTGCATTCCAAACATGAGCAACCAACCTACTGAGCTTCACTAAAGCCTGGCAGCATTTAACATCTGCCCGTGTTGTGTGTGCAAGCATTAGCATAGCAAGTCAGTCTTTTCCCACTCCTCTGACATTTGGTACAGCTTTTATTTCTTCTGTGTATTGAGATTAACTGCTCTGTCCTTCTGCTGTGGGGATATGAAGTTCTCTTCAACAACCCCTTTTCCTCACATTTACTCTTTGCTGGTATTAAAAGGAAGTGTAATAAATTTGATCTCTTTGCACACAAAAATGCCTTTCAACAAATGCCTAGACTCCTTTAGATACTCAATTTTTAGGGCACTTTCAATCTCCCATCTAAAAGTTCAGAACTCCAACTCTTACTTTATGTTGGCACCCAGAATTCAGCATTTTCAGTTTTATCACAATGCAATAAATAGCCATGTTTATACACTGCTGAGTTGGTAAATGCTTGTTCTAGTCCTACCAAGTTAATATCTCCACAATAACCAGGCATTTTGATCACATTTTAATCTTTCCCCAGATTCCCAGAATTTCACTCCAAGGTAAACATGAGTACAAATAAGACTATTGAAGGCAAATTAATTTTTGTTTTCTAAATCTATGATAATCTACCTTAAGATCTTTGAGACCACTCAAACAGGAAAAAAAAACCTTAAGCCAAAAAACATCACCTAAACAACACAAGTTTATGAAAACTTCTAAACATGTACTTAGGATATAAAAGACATGAGTTTGTGTCTCATACCACATCATCTGGAGTAGAGAAAGGATCTGAATCTCTAACATCCTGAAAAAGTTTATAAATCATGGCAATTTGTCTCCTATTGTCTCTTTTTAACTCTTTGGCTGGTCCAAAAATTCTACTATGAACTTAAAATTCTTCACAATTAAAGTTCTATTGAAGTCATTATATTTCCAAAGAAATTTTTTTTTTGAAAATGCCAATTTTTACTGTAAAATTATTCTTTTTTTGGCAAAGTTCACCAAGTTTACTTGCAATAGATGTAAAAGATTCTCGAGTGCAGAAACATAAGGAGGAAAATAAACAAGTAAGTTTTCATAGCCTGCCAAGGAATCTCTCTAATGAAATTTGCTGGATTCTCTCACAGTGATGCCAAAGGAAACAGTTTGTCTGAGATACATAAACAGTTTAGATAAAAAACTTGCAAAAAATAAAAAGGAAGGATATTTTATTCTTTCTCTGTCACGTAAGGCTCTTTGTCAGGTAAGTATGCAGTCATAGGAAGAAAAAAGACCATATTTGTTAATTCTTTATAAGAAACATGAAAATAAAAATGACCTTTTTAAAATACAGTAAATTGCAAGTCAGAATTGACATTCAGATGAAGGTGGAGCAGTGGCACAGGGAGATTATTCCATGACCACCAGAATGGAGCAAAGATTCAGAATGTGGTAAGCTTTTCATCTAACTACACACTAAGGCAAAAATGTGCATATGCACCTTTTATTAAACTTAAGGTACTTCCAACAGCTTGAAGGAAGTTGACTATGGACTATTTCCCAGAGTCTGGGCCACTCCTAAGTTAATCTTTCTCCTGTGATGGCCAAAGCTCACACAGACTACTGTCTTTTCATATTGGGGAGCTTTGGTATCTTTTGCCATGTGAATTCTCTTATGTTTAGTAAGTTTTCCCATTAACTGTGGCAATAACATGGTTTCTGCTGCTGCTATTTTCATATTATCACAAAACTAAACTTATTTAAATGTGTGAAAAGGATGTTAAAGTTCAGATGAACCTGACATCCCCTCTCTCTCATGACTCAACCTCCTTATCATAAGGCATAGCAATAATTTCATCTTCCTCTTACCTCCAAAATTTGCATAAAGTTCCCACAGATACACCAGAAATTGTTTAGGATTTATAAATATGTTACCTGAAGATTTCTGTTAATAAGGGATTCATCCAGGGTCATTGCCAGCTCCACTGCCCTTTTCTGACTGGAAGGATCTAAATAGTACATCATTTTGGCAGCTACAGGAGGAAAAATAAGACTCATTACCCAGTGGATGACCAAAAATGTCTTATATACAAGCATAAAATAGATCTAATACGACTAAAAGCGGGGCTGAACTCTCTAGCAGTAGGTTAAAACAGAACCCCTTAGAGCATAAAGCTTGACACCTGATCAGGTAGACGAAGCATTAAAACAAACAGTCAGCAGACATCAGGAATTACAACAGATAGGGCAGAGGGTTCCAAATATTTGAATTTTAGCAGCACAAATAGAAATTTAAAGGAAACCACAGACAACCTGGCAGTCATGTTGTCAGAAAACACCAACAGAGAGAAGAAAAGCCTCCCGAGGGAAAGAGTGTTACATCACTGGGGCCAACACTGAGAGAGCACTGCCAGGTAACCACAGAAAATGCAGAAGTAGGGCAGAACAAGGATGAAGGCAAAATACCTGATAACCTATGTGGCAGTGAGTCATAGTTCTTTTTAAGGAAAGCTTCATTGAAGTTCTTTGGATTAGTTGCTCCAAAAAGCCGATTCATTTCTTGGTTTAACACTGTTCTAACAGCATCAGGCAGATCCTTACTTTCAGATACTGTTCAATTGGAAAGAAAGAAGATAACTGAGGTGGGCACAGGCAATCGCAGTAAAATATACTCTAGATATTAAATATTTTTCATGTTTACAATATTAATACAGTTGGAAAGTATCTCAAAGGAAGATGCATGAAATTTGAAAAGTTAAGTAACTGTATCAGCTTGGAAAAAGCTTAACTGTGACAGTTTTCTGATGCTTAGAAAAAGCCAAAGCTTTTTGACACTAACACAGTTTTTCCCTCACTAATTAAAATCTATTAGGCTCAAAGACCTTGTCACACAAGCCTGTTCTGTATCTAGTTTGTAGCCTCCACCAGAAAGGGTGACCTTTGGAGCAAGGGGAGGGAATCCTTCCAGTCTTCTGCCAACAAAGGACAGAATTCCAAGCTTTCTCCTTGCATGCTGACATAGGCTGCCAGCAGAAAAGCCAGGTTCCTCACTCTACAGTTTCCATTTCTTCACCCTCTCACTCTTTCAGGCTTCACAATACTACTCACAATCCTGAAAAGACTTACTAATACTTGAATATCTCCTAAATCCAGCTGCAATCGTAATAAACATGCTTAATTTTAGCATGAATCAGTTGTTTTAAAAGCTTTCTAATAAATGTTTGGAATTAATCGTGGTAACAGTCCGTAAACTAAAAAATCAATGACTGTATGTGGGTTCAGCATCACCTGGAAGTGTGTTCAAATGAAGTCCTACCAAACAGAAACATACCACTGCTGAAGAGATGAATCATACACTCGTGAAGCCAAGGATGACTAGAATCAATAGCAAAGGCTCTCTTCACAGACTGAAGCATCAGAAGGAACTTCTCTGGAAAAAAAAAAGTATTGGCAAATGTCAAAAACCTGTGGTGAAAACTCACTGAGTTGTATTGCAGGAGTATTTAGTGTTTGAAATGACAATAATCAGAAGAAATTAGAGCTGAGTGTACTGCAACAGCTATTTTTTCCTAACGTGTGCATTTAACCAGTGAATTAAGCAGATAATCACTGTGGTTTATCACAGACTGCTCATGGCTGGGGTGCCAGTCCAATGAAAAGTTGTGTGTTTTGACAGTGACTGGCTCCTCACATGTCATGAATCATTTTTTGCCTAAGTTCTAATATACACCTCTATGAATCACAAATTGCTTGCTTTCATTAGTTTTCTCACCTACCTTTTCGAAAATAAATTTCGAAGGCAAAAAGATGCGTCTCTATTTTGTTCTTCACTAAATTCTTCAGGGGTGTTAAAAATTTAATGGCTTCTTCCAAAGGTGCTTCAACCTACAGATTCAAGGAAGTGACACACAGCTAAGTCAAAGTTTAAACTTAGTAACTACAGCAACAAAAATGAGCTATTTCTGAGTCACATCAAAGTTACTCTCCTAAGAAAGTGCATAAGATGCTTAGAAACAATTCTGCTACAAATTTTGCTTATAGTGCATATAGTGTATGCAAATTTTGCATACTAGTGTCTAAACACAGGCTAAAAAGTTTAATAATTTGCTTTGGGATGGTTATAAATTACATTTTCCTACAGACATACAAGTCTTTGCCTTCTCTTATGCAATAGCAGTGAACACAGCTGGAGCTGAACCTGCTCTAAAATGGGCAACAGGGCTGCCTGTGACACCCTACACACATGGGCCCAACATGATGGTAAATGACTAATAAATGACTTTCTGCTGATGTGAGCTTCATAAAGGTTCCTGAGTGCCAGGTCATGGAGACATTCCCAGCCAAGATACCAACAGCAAGCCTGAAGGAACTAGGTATCTACCAAGGTCTCCTGGTCTTAGCTGGCGTAGCCCAGTACATGGGTAGCTTTAACACAACTTAGCTCTCTGCAAGGATTCTTTACAGACTCTTGCATCTAGAGGTTCAGGATTACTCAAACAAGAACTGTCTGTTGTCCTTCATGTTTTTGTTTTTATGAACATAAAAGGTACAGAATTTGTCTGTCAATAACAATTTAGTAATATTGAAGAGATACACCTTATTGGAAATAACTGAGTTGAAGACAACAACAGACACCTTACTGCTACACACAGCATGTTCCATAAAAACAACTGCATCACTGCTGTGTGCTGCTGATTTGACATAGGTCACTATGCACATAAAATATTTGGTTCCTACAATAAGCCAGATTTCAAAGCTATGCCTTTAATGCCAAAGCTACACACCCAAACAAGTCCAGGGGCAAGTGCTACAGGAAAACCCTTTGCAGTGAACAACTGTATCAGAAATGGTCTTCTGGCACTGGGTACCACCTGCATTTGGAAGTGTCTATACCATGATTCTGATATGGACTATGGAATGCATTACATAGAAATGTATATTTTAAATACATAACTAGATTTGCCAAAGGAATGCATTATACAGCTGCAACTATCCCCTATAATCTTGGGGACTGCTTAGATTTTTCTGGGCTATCTCATGATATCCCTCTACTCCAGAACTCAGTTTCAATATACACCGAGACCATTTCAATCTTAACTAGCACTGCAATTAGTTCTGCTTCTTTCAACCAGTGAGATAAACAATAGGAACACCAACAATATTCTTAAATGACTAGTCAAGTTTAAGTCACTTCCTTCCTGGCTACAGAGTGAAGTGCACTGACTCAACTTCCAAACATCACCTCAAGCGTAAATAATACTCACTGTATGTATAATGTGAAAATAATGAATACTGTATCTATCAGAACTTGGATACTATATCACTACTGCTATAAATTAATTTTTCTAGTCTCTGTGTTTTCCTTACCTTTGCCCTACATTTTGAGTGTTTTCCTGCTCGTTAGAGGTATCATTTTTAGCAAAAGAACAGCCTTATGGATCACCTCCTCTTTATATATCTCTACAGTTCTCAAGCCAGATCTCAGAATTCTTCTCAGTCTAGTCTACTATTGTGTATTATTACAGTTCCTCTATCCCTTTGGTTTCCCCCATTTAAAACAAATGCAGACAAACCCTATTAAAGCATTCAGTGCTTCAATGCCTCCTTTTTCACAGGTTGACAATGCTTAGTGAATAAAAAAATTATTAGGGGACATAAAAGAGCAAATGATAATCACCTTACATACAGAATAGAAAGACTTCCATCCGACCAACTAGAAATAGGGTATAATCAACAAGTTAGTGCAATATACACATGAAAATAGTTCCACCTGTAGCAAACGTTTATGACCTCAATCACTACCTAGGCACAAAAGCTGTGATTTCCACAACACTGACAGTGTGTCTAACAAACCCTCCCTAGAAAAGAATTCTTTTTAACATGCTCCCCTGCGAAGAGAAGCCATACCAAAAATAAACAAGTTATCTGAATGGCTTTCAATTTTTATCTGCGCTCACTGCAACTTTTGTAGCAATTTCTATGACTTTACTATTACATTAGTAAGCACCTTTGCCAGTTTCTCAGGGATAAGTTCTTCTTTCGGTCCTCCAATTTCTTCATCATCGTCATCTTTCTTCTTTTTCTGATTCCTCTGTTGCTTCTCCTTCTCAGCATTCTTCTTCTCCTCCTCCAGCTGGGCTTTCTTCTGCGCTCTCCTCTGCTTATTCCGTAGCTTCTTTAGCTCCTTGTCAGACATATTCGCTGTACACACGCAAAGGGCAAAACCAGACATTGATGTCTAATATTAACAGTCTCAGACACCATGATCTTCTTTAAACCATACAAGCAGTGCTGCCATTTCCTTTGTAAAAGCTTATTTACCACCAATAATTACTTTACAGTCTATGCTGCTGCTTCACAACTCACAAATTCCTTAGTGGAGTCAGGGAATAGGAATTAAGACGAACAGCATAACATGCTGAAGGTGGGACAAAGTAATTACTGCACGACTCCACAAATCCAGAGCCATCCAGGAGTAGAAGTGCACACCAATACTCACTAATTTGTTCCTGAGACATTACACCTGTTCCATGCAGTAATTAAATGGCCTAACAAAAATAAGGTGAAATAGTTGCACTTTGGCACAGACAGTTCCAGCAATAAATTCTATTACACTTCCACTTGTCTTAATTTGAGCTGGAAGCCACACAAATTAACTGAGATAAAAAAATATTACAACGTGACAAATTTCCCTTGAAGGATTCACGAGGCTTTTTTCATACCATTCGAGGTGCCCCAAGTCACTTAAGTTGCTCTCAAAATCAGACAGGAGGAGAAAAAATAAATTGATGGATTTGAAAGTAATGGTTACATCAGAAGTCAGATTATAAAATTTAAGTTGCTACCTAGTGAAATTTTTGCATTCTGATAAAAGAGCCACCACAAAGCATGGTTCAATCTGTTATTTCACAGACCAATCACCACAAGAATTGTCTTCACAGCCACTCCATAACACAAGCATATTTGTACCTAAGAATTACAACTCTCACTACAAACCCATCATTTCCTAATAACTAAAATAATAGCACATGTTAGTTTAACTTTCAGCAGAACATCTACTTTTACATGCAGTCAAAGTTACAATCTGCCTACTTTGATAAAAACGCTGATTTTTGGTGACTACAGATGACAACTATAAGAATGCTAGATCTTCATAAAATACCCACTAATTAGTGAAACTGCATAATTAATAAATCCGGAGGGTTGAATACCTGTATCAGCCTCGTGTTCTTTATTTTCATCTGTTAAGGGATTATCATGAAGTTTCAAATATATCTCTATGGCAATTCGGGCTGCTTTGAAGTAGAAGGGATGCTGTCGAAGCACATCTTCTAGTTTTAACAAGTCCACATAAGACCTAAGGGTGATCTTCCTCATACAGTAAGTGTGAAAGTCAAACTGGTCGTCCGTGATTTCTACAAAATGCTAACACAACGTAACACAACGTTATTTAGTCAGTACTAACAATCAGGTACTAACCTAGACTTTTTAAATAAGCTCTCCCCAAAGGAAAAATTTAGCAGAACCTTGCTGTTTGACAAATACGACATAACTAATATCAGAAATGTTAGCAAAACCCTGCAAAAACAAAGAGGGAGTGAAAAGAACAGAAGACTTCTTAGGTCAGCACCAAATTTCACCTATTTCACAGTCTCTTAACAGTAACCACCCTCTGATAATTTGCAGTTTAAGGGGCAAGAGTCCTACATTCATTGTATTTAAACAGCACTTGAAGGCTTTTTTTCTGTGAACTTGGCTACCTTTTTTTTCAGTCAAAAGTGTAATTGTGACTAAATACCATGGCCACGAATTCCATGCTTAAATCGCTTGTGGTGTGAGAAAGTACTTTTATTCAAGCTCTGCTTTCCTCATCATCACCTGATAACCTTTTGGTTTTGTTTGAGAAGCAGTGAAGTCTTGCACTTCTCCACATATTTATGATCTCATACGACTTCATTCTAAACTCAGCTGTTGTTTGCCAAAACAGTACGCACCACAAACTAATTACAATCTGTTTTGAAGTTTCCCCACGGCATGTATTTTATCAGCACGTTTTTAAGGAGGTGTGAATCTTAGATGTAAACAGTATGACAGATATAAATGGTTGAAGAAAAGTGTCTCTCTAGTCACTTCATTCCCCACAGGTCCTTCTGACTGCTGCTCCACACCAACACACAAGTTTTTGCAGCATTGCCTATAATGGTTTTAGGATTTCTTTCCTGAGCAGCAATAATTAATGCAAGACCTTTTAGAACTTATGCAGAGGCACAGAATTTTTCTTGCCCCTCACTGACTGACTACACCATTGCACATTACATTTCATGGTCCATTTTTAGAACTGAGGCAGCGCAGCTGTTGTTCTTGCACTATTCAGTCCCTTTCTGTGGTCACTTATTGATATATGAAACAATGGAGACTCTAGAGAGATGCCTTGGTAATCCCCATGTTAAACTCCTTCTCTTGCAAAAGTTGTTTATTTTTTCCTGCTGTGTCTTCCAAGCCATGAATCAGTTTGAATGTCATGAGAAAAACTTCCCTACTTTTTGTGAGACAGTCTGGATCCTTTATGGTGCGAAGGATGACGTCAAAAATGTTTCTCAAATCCAGAACACATTTTATCAACAAGACTGCCCTAAGAATAACTGGCACCTCTAAAAGATGTAAGAGGCATTGCTTTTTCTTACAGAACAACAAAGCTTTGTTGATGGTTTCTGAATTCAACATATTTGACTATTTTATTTTTGAATGTTACATTTTCAACCAATTAACTGAATAAATAAACTAAACATGGTCACTTAATTCCTTAGAAATGAGGGTTTTTTTAGGGTGGTCTAGGTTAGCACTTTATTTGCTGACCTCTTCTGGTAACCAAGGCAATTTACAAGACTAGTAGTTTCTTACACAAATTCTTTTACAAGAATCTTACACTAATTTATTTCAAGGATTTGTGTGAACAAAATATGGTCCTGGCAAAACACAGAATGGTTTAGGTTGGAAGGGACCTAAAAGTCACCCATTTCCAACCCTCTGCCACAGGCAGGGAGACCTTTCACCTGGCCAGGTTACTTTGATAATTTGTTCCAATCTGGGAACATTGCACAGACAACTCTCTCTGCAGAAAAGCAGCAGTGCTGAACCTCCTAAAGCCTCTCTATTTGCAAAGAGGCACAGCTTCCTATTAAATTCTGCTCTTTCAGCACTTCATTTACACCATCAACTGTCTGGTTTGTTTTCTACACCCTAATGTGCTTTAAAAAACCCAAACCCATATATTTATTTTTATTTTAAAGTTGTGAATCCAAATTCTCTTGTTTGCCTTACTGTGGATATACATTTCATATGCAAGCATTCCCCATTTTTTAATACAATTTCTACTTCAAGAAGTCTTTATATTTCCAATAGCTTCTTTTAAACTGTAGCTTAAAAAAAAAATTGAGAAGATAGTTCAGATTTTAGAAAGTTTTTTACAGTTATTGTCTACCACTATAACAGTTCTTTAACAGTAATTAAAATGACATCTTTCCTTTACTTTAAGGATGGGCTTGTCAGCTCAGCCATGGTTTTTTTAGATTTAAAATACACTTAGTTTGTACCCAAATACCTAATTTTTAATGTACTTTGCCAAAACTAATATTATTTCTGAGAGTTTCCTTCCCTCTTCTGGATCTAGAAATAACTTCCTAAAATTTCTTCATAATACCCAGTTTACAATGGCATTTTTGGGAGGAAATGCAACTTTATCAACTTGCCAGTAACCAACATGAAACAAAATCTCTCCTGGAGCTACATGAAGTATGCTCTTACTGCTCAGCAAAGAAACATCTCCACACAGTAAACTCAAGGCAGTGTTTTCCAAGGCGGGCAGTTTAACTGGATACGTACTCTCTCAATTTCATGGCATTTTTTAAGTGCTTCTCCGAATTTGTTCATTGCTTTGTACGCTTGTGCACATTCTGTCTGAAACCACATGCACTGCATTTCATTCAAGTTCTCTACGGCTGAAGTTCCTTCCTGAAAGCAAAAACAGCATTACACAAAAAAATGAGTCTCATTTGATTTGTTGACTGCTATTTCTTTTTATCATGTCCTGATTACAAGCACAAGTAAAGACTCTATCAAAAGAATGCTGAATTTCAGAGCTGGAGTCCTGAAAAATCAGAAACGGCACAGCTAAGATGGACTTGCTTTTCTCATGGATTTAAGAAAAAAATAAAAACCTTTATTACATTCATTGGAAGAGTCAGAAAGACATGATGAAGAGCCAGGTAGTGACCATTTAACTGTGGCAGTTCCTCAGCTTTAGGATAGGTGAGACCTTCATGCAGCGTTTTTAACACTGTGTGGACACAGATAACACACTGCAGCATGAAAAAAATGGCAGAAAGGTTCTAGCACAGACAAGACACCGACAGCTGCAGGAAATCCTGCAGGAATTCTTTTTTTCTTAACCAAAGCTGCCATCTGTATCTTCCAGAGAACTGCTGATTCAGCTAAGCATACCAACTGAGAGCAGTAGGAGATTATTTCTTATGCCACCAGTACTAGAGAGCAGTGGCAAGGCAAAAGGAATACTGTCAACTCCGACACCTTCTGTTTCAAAAAAGGAGATTACAGTTGTCTTTCAAATCTGGTATTTATATATATTTGCACAGACCCATAGAACTTTGCAACGGAAGAGAAAGGCAGTGCCCAAACCAGACTGATTTAGGCAGCTAAAAATGAGAAAAAAAATCAGTTCCATTTTCATTATGCTTAATTTAGGTGGTGTCCTTTAATTTTACGATTTTTTAAGAAGCTTGTATTTGAGGACTAGATGTAAGATCAAAAGGAGGTAAAAAAGATTACACAAACATCCTCAAATTATATTTTTCAATTTCAGTTTTGGGTAACTGGTATTCTTGCTCTTTTGACATCATATTAAAGCTGCATAAGGCAGTGAGGGAGGTCAAAGAACCTAAATTCATACCAGGTTTGCATAAAAAACCCCACACGAAGTTCCTGAGTTTATATAAAACAGAACTTCCCCTCCTCTCATGTTTGCCTGCACACATTTCACAAGGATCCTCCAGATTTCCCCTTATTAAATACTGCTCCTCCTCCTCTCCATTCAACCTATCTTAATCCAGGTTTTTTCTGCTCTTCAAGAGAGAGGAAAAAACGGGACAACAAACAGAAGACTAGCAGGTGGATCCCAACAGATTGTTGCCTGTCTCCCACAGACAACATATAAATTATATTACCAGTATTCTAAAAGTCACTTGACAAATAGTCTTCACTGAGCCGTTTCAACTTTCAGTTATGAAAGATTAACAGCAAGAGAAATGAAATAAAAGAAGTAAACCGTGTGACCGTCAAATCAATCAAAACAGGTTACTGCAGGGACAAAAGTGAAGCATGAAATTAAGCAATCTGCATAAGGCAAACTTTTTCTACCAGATAACTGCTCATGTGTAAGGAGATGGAAAAAACAAACAGGAAAAAAGAGATGTAACACGCAGCTTCCCTTCATCTCTGTTAAACATGGCCTTAGGGATGGATGAAAGCTTGGTCACACAAGAAAGACACCTCAGGAAGCCTCTCACCTGATGGTCACATCAAAATTAAGTTCCAAGAGGAGTTTGAATTCTCTAACTTAATACCATTAGAAAAATAACTTGTAAGAGACATGGGCAACTTTACAGATCTTTCAAGCATCCTGCAGAATCAACAATAAACCCAAATATTACTGTAAGAAAATTATTTCCTGAGAAGTTTTCTCTAAAGCAGGTATGCTGTGTTTTTCCTACCTGGCCAAAATAACCAAATCCAAGCATCAGAGAGTTTTCACTTAATACTATGGAATCATGCTTATACAAGACTAATTCAAACCCTGATGGGCTACAAGTGAAGCAAGCAGTAATAGTTGCTCTGAAACAGAACTTAAATATTATAGTAAAGGTGAGTGTGAAGTTAAACACAAAGTTATTCCATAAGGGATTAGGCCCACGTTATCCAAAAGAGCTGTAGTTAAATGCAACAAACCCGTGTAAACTTAGAGCACATTTCTTCTGCTTCTTTAATGGAGTTTGCTTTCAGCATGTATTTTGCACATTTGGAGTTGATAAATCTGTCTGCTGTGTCCAAAGCCTGAGCCTCATCCATCCACCTTGCAGCTTCTTTAATATTTCCAGCATGCTAAAGAAATAGAAATTCAAATAAGATTCAGCAATTATAAAACATGGATGTTTTAGCTACTCACATTTTAATTGGTTAACTTTTTAGACTTTTTTTTAATAAATAGCTTTCTTCAAAAGTAACAGATCTTTAAAATAAAAAAAAAAAATAGCAGTAGAATTACTTTCTCTCATTGGAATTACTGGTCTTTTAGCACTAAATATTTCTCCTGAAAATGCCTGAAGGACCACTTTGGATAATTCTATTCTGATACAATATCATACTGTAGTTGAGAATTTGTTTTCAAGTAGTTTAAAAAAACAGCATAAGAACAGATCAAAGACAATCAAATCAGTGTGATTTTTACACTAAGAATTCACATTTGGCTGTACATTTGTCTTTTACTGACTTAAAAACCTTCATAGGGGCTTATTCATATGCAGCAAAAACCCATGTAGCTAAACAGTATCCTTGTCTAGAAACTCACTAAAATTCACATTCATAACAAATGAATAACCTCTGATTACTAAGAATAAGCAAAACTTACCTTATAGATTTTTGCCTTCACAAGGAAGAGCTCTATCAAAGTGGGAGTACTTTCTATAGCAGCATTTATATATTCTAGAGCCAGGGATGGCTGTCCAATTTTATCATAATGTTGAGCCAAATAATACTGGACCCAGAGTAAAGTGGTTGGAGGTTCTTCTTTACCATCATCTGGAAGGAGTATAATGGAGAGAGGGGTTTTTTTGTTCAGTTTATTAAAACAACATGCCAGAAGCAGAGTGCTATAAATACAGCCACTGAAGTTAATTCTGCCTGTGTCAGGCTGTCACACCAGACTAGGGAGTGCTTCCAAGCAACTGGGTTCAGGTAAGCAAGTTAGCTTCTAAGTCTATGCAAGACCTGAGCAGACACTGTTCCCTTCTCATTCTGTGGCTTTAAGGAAAAGGGAGTTAGCGGATCAGAAGGAGTTGCATTTTGGTCCAAGTATTCCCTTAGGGCACTCAGATGTGCAAAACTTTCAAGAACACAAAACCCAGTCCCCACCAAAAGCTCCAAAACTACTTCACCATGAAGATTGTGCTACCAGTATATATTCTTTTTTGACAGTTCTCTAATCAAAGATTTGCCATAGCTCTCAAATTTCAGTTTCCTGAACAGTGATAAACTCAAGTCTTGAAAATAGACTACTTGAACTTGAAATTGAAAAGAGATGGCCAAATTCATGGATCCAGGAAAAATGTTCAGAACAAGTGACTATATTTTGAACACAGATTCTGCATCTGACAGCTATGGTTCAGTTCTGTGTTAGGGGAACAAAGGGCGGGGGGGGAGGGGAAAAATCATATCATTTCTATTTCTTCACTCCATACAATTTTCACACCTCTGAATGGACACATAACACTTACACCAGGCATTACTTCCATGAAGCAGAACAGTCTTTGCACTCACCATTTGGGTTAAATAACCTGCAGCTTCTTAGAGAGGTTTCATAACCTATCACGAGCTCTTCTATGATTGCCACCTACACAAGCAAGACAAGACACACAAAAAAATTATCTGTGGGCCAGATGGTACTTTATTTCAACTTGAGCCCCTTGGTGTTACACAAACTAGTTATTTTTGGTAAGAGAATTTTTGCAATATCCTGAATTATATTACATGTGGGAACATACTCAATCTCACCTCTATTTTCAACAAATTAAGACCAAGTCTCCCTTGGTGAACACTTATACAGCTTAGAATTAGTTGATCTTAGTTTTCTACATTTACCAACTTGGCACAAGATTATGTATGTTTGAGGTATGTATGTACTTTTTTTTTTTTTTTCACTAGTTATACCAGGCTCATAATATTGAGCAGTGCTGATGGAGTGAACAATGAAGAAGTTTCCTCCGTCTCTTCAGTGCACCTCGGCTATGAGGTAGAATATGTAAGAAGTGGTTAAAACACTTACCTTCTCCTTGTCTTTATATAATGACCTCAAAGTATTGAAGACTGGTGGGCACCCTTTGCTGAAATTCATCCTTAGAAACTTGTCCAGACATTCCTTAAACTTTTCACCTTGAGAGGAAAAAGACCTGTTGATTTTGTTTTACCAGACATTACTCATCAATTGCAGACTGTTTATGCTGTTAAAACAGCATCTCAGAAACACAAGTGTTGCTCATTACCTGCTCAGCAAAAATACACTTACCAGACAAAAAGTTTAATGGTAATCTTCTTGGAACTAGTCCCCTTGGGTATTTAGTCCAGGCCTCTTCATAGATCTTTAGCCTCTCCATCATATTAGCTGCAACAGAATTTTACCATTTACTTTTCCCTTCCTTTTTGGCAAGAAGGGAAAGGGGGGCAAGGAAAGTGATTTATCTCTGGCTAAAAACACGATCAGAATATAAGCATCAACTAAAGGCTATATGCTTCCTAAAGAACATCAATATCCTCTTTAAAGTTTTTAAAACTGATGTACTACATGATTCCAAAGTACTCAGCATCTGTAAACTCCTCTTCCCAAGACTGCTCATCTCTCATCTTTGACTTCCTGCCTTATCACCATGCTCAAATCTTCAAAGAAAGCCATTCAGTTGTATTAGCTACAGTACAAGATTAAGATAACAGACAGTAAAAACTGTAAATTGAAACTGTCTTCTAAGAAATAATCCTATTGTTTCAACCACAAAGACTGCTGCATTTTTTTGGTTCTATGATTTTAGATGAGACAAAGGTAACAATGCCAGAAATATTTCCAGTCTTTCTTTAAAAACCCCAACATTATGACAGTTTGTACACACTATGACTAAAAGGCAAAACTTAAATAGGGACTTTTAAAATCATAGTTTTAGTGCTTAAAGCAATACAAGTTTTTCACACATATATAAATTTCAAACATGCAGAAAAAGCTTATTTACTACAAGATATCGAATCATTACCTGGCTTAAGTGCCTTTTCTAGGCCTTTGTAGTAAGCCCAGTTTTCAGGATTTCTTTCTTGCAGTCCTTTGTAGACTTCAACTGCTTCTTCAAGTCTGCCAAGCTGAAGCAGGAGTTCTCCTGTGTGAAATTCAAGAGGTTTTAAATTAAGGCAACAAAATACTGAAGTAGCATAACATTAATAACTCTATAGTAAAAGACCACGTAATCCTTAACTCCATGTAGGTTCTAATTTCTCAAATTAAAAAATGACCACAATGGCATTACAAACTAGCTGACAGACATGCTTTTACTTTGACAACAGCAGCAATTACAGGAAGATTTTACAACTCAGCCCATAACTCCTGAAACTTACTTGAAAATTGAATGTTAAAAGTAAGATGCGTGTGGGGTTTTTTTCTCACTTACTGAAGTGACTGGTTACTTTAAGTGTAGTTTTTACTACAGAAGGCAATTAAAAGCAGTGCACTGTATTTAGCATCTGAAAACCAACTTGAAATTGCAGAGCTGCAAAATAAAAGAATGGTTCTTCAGTCTGGTGTTTCATAAAACTTCAGTGTTTTTAATCAAGCCACTGATTTGATGAATGAATTCTCAAGATTCTGCAAACAAGTTTCCTTTTAATGATGCTTCATTGTAAGATAAAACTGTTAAAAATAAAGTCTAGCTCTAACAACTGTATAAAGCATTGTTGCTAATGCTGGAATTGGAGGAGTCAATTTCCCATTTCACAATGGAAAAAACATATTCTACAAAGTTTTCCTATTGGCAAATGTTAGGCACAAACAGATCACAGAGCACAGGTGAACAGTGTCGTTCTAGATCACGGTAAGATTTTCTCATACGGTTTCAAGAGGAAAATTCAAGTCAGCATTGCCCCTCTTCTTCCCTGCATCACACAACTGACATGCAATTTTGGCAAGAGATGCTGCTTCCCACAGTTAGGACAACTTGAGAACTATACACAGAAATGCCCAGGAAAATATCACCCACTGGCAGAATCAGGAAAATAAACCTTAACACTTTCTCCAAGGTGAAAGTTTATTTTTTCTATCTAACAGTGGCAAATGCCAATACAATGTTTCTCAGCTGCACTTCATCTACAAGGGCTTTTACACGTGCACTTAAAATTTGCACACAGCACTTACTTATTAGCAGTAGCATACACAACAGCTAGGCTGGACCAAAGAATCCAACAGGAGCTGTGCCCCAATAATTAATCTGTTGCACCCTGTTGAAAGCACACACACTGCAAAGAGTACTTCCATTCTTTTTTTATGGTTGCCTGCTTGGAGGTTTTGTGTTTTGGTTTGGTTTTTGGTGTGAGGTTTATTTTTTTATGAAGTCCTATTTGAAAATCCTATTTCAGTACCAGTCTTGGACCTTCAAATACTTAAGAACACACAGTATGTTAAAAGACCTTTCAGACAAAAGTAGTAAAAAAACACTCCCACCTCCAAATGTCCTGCTACTATATTTCAAAACTGGTGTGTGATAGTGTAATCCCTACATTCATGTCCTTTTCTATACAAACCAAATAACCCATGGGGTCATCTGCAAACATTTGCCTCGAGGAAGTGACCACACACCTCCCATAATACTATCACTGCTAAATTCCTAGGTTCATTTTGCAGGACAGTGAGATGACCATTAGCAAAAATGGGGAACTAGCTACAACATCCACACAAATAATATTACAGAGCAAAAAGATTTCTTCTGCTTGCTTCAAGCGATCAACCAAGTAGAAGTTTCACAGAAAGACTGTACAAGCATCAAGCAGAAGAGGAAGAAAGCATGCTTTAAGAAAGTGCACCTGTTTAACAGAGCTGTGAGAATGAACTTCTACCACCCTGCAATTCCAGCTATGGAATACAAGGTATACTACCATATCAACCTGCTATAGTATTATACACTAGGTTCATAATAATATTACAGAAGCCTATAGATGGTAACCCAACAAAGAGCCTATTTCTATCCTCTGCAAGGCTGACTGAGCACAGTTAAAAGCCTTCTACTGTGCCAAAGATGTTTCTTCCACTTCAGCAAGTGGTATCCCTCTCAGGACCATATCAAAGCTGCAACAGAATGGGTCTGCGTACAGTACTCATAAAGAGCTTCAGGACATCAATTCAGGATTATCTGTCAGAAATGCCTGTTAGCTTAGAAATTTCAGAACAGCATGTCTGTAACTCTACTGGTGCCTTACCAACGTAGGAGAAGAGCATGACAGGGACTGAACAGCTGCAAGATAAGCAGTCCTTTGTAATGGTAAAATGAAATAAATTAATCTAAAACCAAATCAAAGCTGAAGTTACAAAAGATGGGAAAAGCTGGCAGTACAGATATCCCACTGTATGCTATGTCTTTAAATGTTATCTTCAAAAAGTAATTACCTTTAGTTTCCTCGACAGCCAGTTTATCACAGATCTGCTTTTCATAGGTACAAAGATGCTCCAAGGCTTCTTTATACAGTCCTGCCTCCCGGAGGACTTGATTTTGATAGAGCAGCAGCTCACTGTACTCATAGTCCACTTTGTCAGGTGATGTCTACATGGGAAAGCAAGACACATGAGATAGTTCAGCCTTCTCATTTCAGAATTTGGGGTCCAATTCATTTGACTGAAGAAACTGCAAAAAGTTTTCATATCATCAAAGGAAGAGGTATTTTTCACTTCAGCAGCAATTCACATAGGAATTCCACTGTTCTCCTCTTACCTGCTGTGTCTTCCTGAATTCCTCTAAAATTTTTGCTGCCATTTCATAGTCTTCCAGCAGATGGTAAGCAATAGCATAACCAATCCATGATGCTCGCTGTGCAGGTCGAAGCTGAAGCAACTGGTATCTTGTTTCCTGCAAAAAAAGTAGCTACTAATTTTCCTGGCTTTATTCTGATACTTTGTAGAATCAATTTGGCAATAATCTGTCTTCAGTATTCTAGTATTTAAGGAAGTCACTAAAAGTTAGTTTTCTACGTGCATTTTTTTTAAACCAAAAGAAAGAATAAACTTTAAACTATGATGGTCTTCACTGATTAAAAAAAATAAAATAGCACACCAAATAACACATCATGTCCAACCTAATCCAGATGAGTCAGACAGACTTTGTTAATGTATGACACATGTGCTTTTCCTGTCTTACTGCTTATGAACAGAAGGTAATTAAGGATACTTCGGGTTGAGTTGCAGGAACATTTACTGGTGTTTCAAATTCACCTTGAAAGTATGTATGTATTAAATCATTAGAAGTGTTGTTAAGCAACATAGGTCACGCAAACACATCCCTATTCTTTGGCAAGAAGATAATTACAGATGGAAAACGCACCAGATTTGCTTGGTATCATGCAGTTTTAATCTGAGGAAAAAGTTATTACTTGCTTTGTTACAGACTTCTGAAAGGCATCTCCATGTAATTTAAAATAAAGGAAAAAAGTTACTATCTACAGAAAAAACTCAAACTGTCAAAGTAGCAAAGAACTAAAACTAATTAAAGCAGTTTGACTAGAATGATGATCAGTCAAAATATTCAAGTAGGAGAGGGGGGAAGTTAAAGCAAAGAAAAAAACCCAGCCCAAAACACAATATTATTCCCAGTTTTGAGAGTAAGTTTACATTCTTCAGAACCCAGCATATGATCAGTCATGAATTACTGGCTTCTAAGCTTCTTACCATTTAATCCTTAATGCATTCTGTAACCACGTGTTACTTGTATGTCTAGAGATTACAAAATTTGTATTTACATTTATCCAGAGGACAAGAGAACATACATTTGCAAATGCATTTTGGCACCTATGCTAAGTTTTGGCTATCTTGTCTCAGCAAGAGAGGAATCCCATTTCTAAATTACTAATATGAAAACCATCAGTGATTAGGAATTGTCCTGACTCAGGAATAAGTTCACTGGGGACCTAAGTTAGCTGATGGTTCCACACAGCTCTGAGAACAGAATTTGCTCTTGATGTATCTGATATAAATACTAATGTTACTCTAACTTCAATAAGAAATAACCTATGAAGAGACCAACTAATGTGCTTTAACCACAATTTTAGAGGAGCAAAGGACACCTGAAAAGATGAAAATCTGAACAAAAAAAAAAGATTCGAGGTCTCTCAGGCAGAAATCTCAATTTATACTTTTCTTTCCAGAGAAAAGGAATACTGTATTACACCAGTCTACCAGACAAGTTCTCAGGCACAAAAACATAGTTTAAAAGGAACTAAGAAGGGTTTTTTTTGTTTTCAATTAATTAATGTTTGAGTGATCATGGTCATCTTTCCCTGAATGGCACAGTAAGAAACAAATCTTCTATAGTCATTGTTCTAGTCCTATGTGAGTCATACATTGAGCATGAGCTGCAACTGGAACTTAGCCTGAACCACATCAATATCTCTGCAATATGCATACTAACCATCAGCTGCTAATTTTTAGGAAAATAAAGCTATTGGTACACATCAGCTCACAATTCAGAGTGACAGGAAAAAAATACTCTGACCACATTAGGAGCAGCATTTGCACAGAAGAGAACAGAAAGTTTGTGTTCTTTACAGAAGTACTGCTGCCACGTAAAGGTTGGGTACCAGGAAACAACATGACATGTGGCAAATAAACAACTGAGACAAGGCAGCAAATAACTGGGTGCTGCAGTAACGGGCAGGGAAAGAGTTCCAGTCTGAGCTACCAAACTGCACTAAGCTTTACTAGAAAGCAAACAGGAGAAAACAAGATGGAAATCCAAGCACTTTGAGAATTAAATTAGGAAAGAGGAAGAATACTCAAGAGTGCTGATCCACAATCTTACAGCTCAGAGGAAATACCTGGACCCAAAGGAGCTGTCACTAAAACTCTAGTTGGCTGGGAAGCAAATTATGATATTTCATGCAGCATACTGCTTATTTTGCATTATTACCTACTGCCAAGAGAAAATTAGTGGCCACTGATTTAAAGTTATTAAAAATACAAACTCCTTTGCCTCAATAACAATCATCTTCTGAACACAATGACTTTTACCTCCAGGAATCCTTTCAAGGAAATAATAAAAAGACTGAAGAACGTCTCCAGATGGATTATACAGCATCAAAAAAAAAAAAAGGCAAGCAATTCTGCACTGAGCTGAAAACACATAATTTAATATGCCATTAGATCTGCACACTTTACAGAAATTGCATTGAGTGGCACATAGCTTTAACACTCTGGATCTCACGTATGTATTTTTAAAGTGTCATTAAACAATCTGACACCTTTGCTGTAGTTCCCTAGAAGATGATTAAATGCAGTATGTATACTTACCCTGTAACCTTCAAGATCCCTCATTTGAATCTGCAGCAGAGAAAGATCTCTCAAGATTTGAAGATTGTCTTTGTCCCATTTCAGTGCATTTCTGTAGCATTTGATAGCTTCATCATACTTTTTGTCTGACCTCTGAAGAAGGCCATAGACATGCCAACCTAGAAAACTCTGTTAAGGCTTCCACTGGATTTGAGCAGGGAGAAAACAGATCCAGCATGGCAGGCAACAAGCTCTCAAGCTGTTTCATAAATGGACAGTAACATTACAATTCTTTTCACCAGAGAACTTTGCCAGTTAGATGTATAAGGTTCACATAATGTGCTGTAAACTTTACTTTTCACATACTGGGGGAAGAAATAAAGCAACAGGATCTCTGAAAACACTATTAGGCTTACTTGAACACATTTTTAGACAAGTAAAATGCTTGCACTTCCTGCACTCTGAGTACACGACAAGTCTTTAACAATGTAATGGCAACTACTAATGTTTTTAGAGCAAATCACATGCTTAAATGCCCACCACAAGTTTAGAGTTGCAGCTGAATGATAAAAAAAACCACACAATGCAAGCCAGAGTAATATTTGAGCTAACTTTGACTGCAAGGACAGCTGCAAAGCCCTTTGGATAGCTTAGACAAAATTTGGAAAACAATTTGAAAATTCTGAACTTCCAGTTTGAAACTCAGTGGTACTGGTTACTCTATAAATCAAGCAGTTCTAGAAATAAACCTTTTCAATTCATAAGCAAAAGGCCTATTTCAAAAAGGATACAGACATGGCTCTTCAAGTCATTCCTTAGGCCTCTACGCACAAGTTCATAAGCTTCCTCTTTCTTCCCTAGGCAGTTTAAGGTTAGTCCTTTCATTGCCAAGGTTTCTAAAAAACAAAAACAAAAACAAAATAGATAAGTATCAGTTATTAATTTTCACAGGTTGTAAGCTTAGTATAGCAATTCTAGTATAAATGCAAATTTAAATTCAGTTATTAGCATCAAGATTTCACATTCTTTTTTTCTCGTGGAAAACGACGCTGTCAGATTATTCATTTAAGGACCTCATACTTGACAACAAACTTTATACATTACTGCCACCAAAACATGAGGTAACATCTTATTTTAAAGGCACTAAAAACTCTCTGCTCTACAAATACTGAGGTTTTTTTTTAAGGGCACATTATAGCTACTCAAGTATTTATTCACAAGCCTGAGACTTCCACGCATCCAGCCATACCAAAGCACTTGCAAAAAACCCACAAAACATTTCTGAAGAGTGGAAAGAAACTTTCAATTCAGTGTTAAGAACTAACTGAAAATACAGCAAAGGAGAAACACCTTTCTTCTTTTAGAACAAGACTGTTTCTTCAGAGAAGTAGGAGACCACAGAGCTGACAGACATACTGTGCTGAACAATACTCAGCCTCTTCTTTTTATCTTTCACTTTTATGTGACTGAATACCAATTGCCCCTGAAAAGTGATTTAGGCCGTATATATTTGTATTAAGAAAGTTGCACCATGCTGTAAGATTGTAATTTTAGACTTGCAGGGTAAAGAATGGCAAGCTATGACTACTGGTAACATCAGCCTCTAAAATGACAAATCTTACCAACAATGAGTGCTTAATATGCAGGTTTCTGGATACTCTTAATGTTTTACGGGCAAAAGATCAGCAGCAAGGTGCTATAAAAATCTGAAATTATTACTCTACTGTATAGTACTGGGAAAAAAAGAGCACACACCATTTGAAAACTTACCTCCATGTTCTGCAAACTTTGGGTTGGAAAGGATCTGTTTACAGAACTTCAGCCCATTTCTATACTGCTTATGTTCATAACACCTCTGTTGAAGAAGAACAAAATATATTTATTCAAAAAACTTAAGAGTGAAAGTATTTCTGTACCTCTGAGATTAAGCATCAGCGCAGCTAAGGATTTTAGAAAATGTACTAATATTTTAATGAACCCTGTTTAATGAGCATCCTGTGTTTAAAAAGTCTTCCCATTGCCAGAAAAAAAAGAATATAATAGGAACACCACAAGTTTAAATGTATAACCGAAGACACATCATACAGTAAGACACCACAGGAAGCACAAGTGCCTACAGAGATTCAACCTTTCTTTAACATAAAAGCAAACCCTATGTCGTAAGCATTCAATTCAGTTTGACTCAATTATCTCGCATAGTAACCCCACACTGCAACCTCCATCAACCACACAAGCAGGAAAGAAATAAACACCATTGCAACTTGGTTTAAACTATGCCTGAAAGCAACATGATCAATTTGAATACCACATGTCTCTCACCCCCTCCTCAAACTTTCCACACTAGTATATACCAACACTGCCTTGCTATACTGGAAATTTAAACATTCCTCTACAGTTTTATTAATCCAGCTGTAATGACTTGCTTTTGTGTGAGTCTCATTCATCATGCAAAGTGACTGCAATGCATAATGGCAATACAGCACGAACTTTCACAACCAGTTTTAGTATTTTACTTTTGCCAATACACTTCCTGGGCTCATCCTTAAATAGAAGCCAAAGGAGAAAGAAACAGTGTTATAAATACCAATTCACACACTTCAAGTTACTTCAGCAAATGCTAGAAATTTCTTACCTTTCACCTATTGTAATGAAGTAAGCATTTATGAGCATAGGAGTAAAGGAAGACATGTTGCTTGAGCAGCAACCCAAATCCTACAGTATATTATGAAGTCATTCACAACAGGACCTTGCTGACTCTGGTTGATCTTTTCTGGTGGCATGATGGCTGACAGGGGTGTAATAATTTGGTACAGCTGACAGCTTTCAAGTCTTCCTAAATAAGTTGTTGCTCAGGATTCCACCTTTCCTCACACTGCTCTGAAGTAATTATCCAAGAGCATTCATAAGTACATATGGACACCATTTGTCCTCTAAGAGCTCCCATTAAAAAAATTTAGGAGAGGCAGACCCAACAGGTCTTCCTTTCAAGCAGAAAGTTCTAAAAATAAAACTTTACATGCATGTTAGGGAAGTGCTTAAAAAAGAAAATAGCATATGTACAACTTCTCTGTTTTATGCTGCTTTTCATAATCAAAGGTGCTGTTTAGTGTTCAGTTTTCTCTTCCAAAGCACAGACGGAAACACCGACAATAAACTTCAAAGGGGTAAAAAACTGGCAAAATACTAAGCGGATGTATTATTTTCTAGGTACTGAAGCTGAAAAAATACGGCTGAAGACCAAGATGCACTACAAACCAAAGATCTTGGTCACTCTATGCTGTCAGCACTCTTTGGAGAAAGGCAATCATGGAAATTGAAAAGGGGGAAGAGGAGAGGAAGATGCTCAAGGCAGCAGGCAAGACATACTCAAAGAGCAACCTATCAACAAAAGAATGACAGAATGGCTTGGACCGGAAAGGACCTTCAAAGACCACCCAGTTCCAACCCTGCCCACCATGGGCTGGACATCTTTCACTACACATTGTTCAATGCCCCATCCAACCCTGACCTTGAACACTTCCAAATAACTCCCTCTATCACCACAGACAGGAAAAGTTAGCAGTGCAACCACGTAGCAAAGGAACACTGAGGTATGAGAAAATCTGTATAGGCAGCTATGTTTTTTTAAAAATTATTATTACTAAACTTGACTGGGTATTAGTTATACCTTTCAGTCATTGCCTGCTTTCACGTAGCTGGCTGAGTCACTGTAATCAGCCACTGGCCAGAGCTGGCAGAGGTGGCAACACAACAGGATCTAGCCCCCCCTTTTCTTTTTTTTTTTTAATTGAAATCATCAGTCATAAAAGTTACACCCAGGCCTCCTCCCTGAAAAGTAGAGCCGCCATTTGCCCCCTCCCAGGTAGTTGTGAAAGCAGCAAAACCTGTCACAGAAGTGGTGCAGCCACAGGAACTGAGGAACGTGTCTCCAGTGCACTCACTCTGGGGGTTTGCAGTCTGGTTTTAGGCACAGCTGCTCAGATGCTGGCTATGAACATAAAATCCTATCTTTAAGTGGCTCCATTTAAGGTACTCTAACTACCAGTCTTTTACCTTGAAGTTTAAGCTAAGTCATCCAAGATGGTATATATGCTAGAGACAGGAAATAAGTGCACCTAAAACTTTCTCAGGGTGATAGAGAACTTCGGACAAAATGTAACTTGCAACAGAGCAAACTCCCTGAGGAGTCTAGCAAATTCTTCCTTTAGGCTTCACAAAGGGAAAAGTTCACAAGTTTATATCCATTACATCTACACAAAGGTTCCCATCAACCCAGAGAACACTTGGATAGGACCAAGAAATTACCAGGAACTGATCATATACTCGCATCTCCTGAAATACCAAAGGAAAAACTAGACATAGATGTGTATATTCCCCAGTGAAACACCACAGGTCTCCATTTTCAGGTGTTTCTCGATCAAGACAAGTGGGTGTGATTTCCTGTATACAGTTTCTCCAACCTTTCAAGTTCATACTTCAAGGCTATTTCATTCTGTTAATGGAAACATTTCACATTGAGTCATTTTATGACTGCCCTTATTCTGTGTATGTATTCTGTGTACACACTGTATGTTATGACAGTGGAAGGAAGGGAACAAATGAAATTGAGGTCATGTTTCATTCTTCTTCAGAAAAGAAGAAGCCATTTTCTCAAAGTGGGCCCAACAGCATCACTGACACTCCACTACTTGGAGCCATGCAGATACTTAACTCATTCTCTGAAGAGATTACAGACTAACAAGCTTAAACAAAGGTGTGAATGAGAGAGAAGGAAGACAGGAATGCAGCATATGCAACCATGGCTGGTACAAACCTTGGTGGTTTCAGGAACACACACATGGAATAAAAATCTTTCCAGAAAAACAAGACAAAATATTGAAAAGGTGAATGGAAGAACAGATAGAAAAACATAAGGAAAGATGAGTATGAGTAATACACAGCCTGGGAGAGAAAATCTTCAAGGGAGTCAGTAGTTTTTAAGTAAGAGGAGAAAAAAGAACCAGCAATTTAAACTAAAAAATAAAATAAAAAAAAATAAATCACAAAAGCAGGAATGGTGACATCTTAAGTATTCTTTGGACATAAAAAGATACAGGTTTTCTTTCAGGAAACAAATATCCATCTGGGTAGCTTGTTTCCTCACAGATGAATAGCTTGTAGCAGTCATTCTCATGCCTTCAACCCTTACTTTGGGACAGCTGTTCTGCAGAAATCACATATTTCTCCGTTCCAGAGATGCCTAAAAGAGCACAGTTGCCCCCACTAAACTAAATTCCTGCACATATAAACTGCCAAAGCCAGCAGTCAGAGCCTGCTTATGATGCTTAACAGACAAGTGCTGCAGCTACAGCTTGTGACATCATGCAATGAGAAAACATAAAAGCTAAACTTCTAAAAAGTGAGGTTAAGGATAATGTGTTAGAAAACAGAATCTAACTTGCCATCAGTACTGAATCTATTACACATTTGCTGTTCTTCTAAGGTTTTCCTTTAGTAAGTTACCAGAATTTTTAAGATATTTAACAAGCTTTTCTATACATGCTGTGGAAAGAATGACAATCTATTCCAAACACACCAAGATTCTTTTTATACCCTTAAACTAATATTCTGTATTTATAGCCAGGAAATAACATTTGCTTTAATACAATTCTACAAGGATTTCATAAGATGAGGCAAACAGAGCACGACTCCTTCAAAATCATGCAAGTTCACAGCAGGTAGGAGAGAATTTGCATTTGCACTGCTTCCCCCACCACCAAGTATTTATTCAATGGATCTGAATGCTTGGCAATTACTAGACAGACTAAACAGTAAAATTAGAAGGAACAGAGCCCATATTCTCTAGAATCCCAAATCTCAGGTGGAAGGAGGCATTTCAGATCTCTAAATTGCATTAAGGCATCTGTGCACTCAGTCTCTGGCCAGCAGATGCCTTACACACACATGGCTCACCATGCCAAGTGTGAATGAATTCCTCCACATTTCTTCCTTGATGGCGGCCATGAAGAAAGGTGAAAAGACTCCACTATTTACAACTTACCTACATCTTGACAGCTAACTGCTCGATGAAGTTTGTTCCCCCCTTGCGCCAGTTTTCCAGTTTTGAATCTTCCTCCCATCTACTCTAAACTTTGCCCCTAAACCTACAGCTGGAGAGGAAGACTGACGGATTATTGAACAACTACTCCAGGCACCCACGAGGTTATAAACAAGGGCCATGCTACAGATTATGGTAGCACTAAGCTGCTGACAATAACACAGAGATGACTTCCATTCAAACTTAATTCAACACTGTTTTCTTTATATATTTTATAAACAAATACATTGCCACAAGTGCAATTGAGAAATGTTGCATTTTTGAAATGTACATAAGTAGGCTCTTTACTTGTTTGTTACCTGTAAGCAGTCAGCATATTTTGCCTCTCAAATAATTCTTCCCTCTCAAAAAGACATTTTAATGACCAAATACACGTTTCCAACTAAAAACCAAGGATAATAGTCAAGTGCATCATTTTGACACGCAGGTATGTACCTCAGCATCAAATACACAGCATGTGGCAGACCAGACTCTGTCATTACACAAAATATTTCGCACATACTCACATCCAGGGGTGCAAACCCTCTTTATCACAAAGCGGTCTTCACATCCTGCAAGCATTTAATAACTAAGCAAAATAATTTAACAGCCATCCCAACTTAAATGTACTATTTGTAAAACATTTTATAATAACTACACTGCAGATTAAAGTGTCTTGTATGTTCAGTAACATCAATAGTTAACAACAGCTCTTAGTCAGAATCATGCCAGGAGTTACCAGGAGTCTTACTAGAAGCTTTATAGTGAATCTACACTGCCACCAAGTATGCAAATAATCACCTCAACCACAACACAGAAAGTGGAGAATTGCTTTTCCAGCAGGGACACTTGAGAAAACACATATGTTCAATCTTGCTGATTCAAGAGTTTTAAAACCCATTTTGCAGCAGTAAAACAAAAAAGTCTCATAATAGTCCAACCAGGCTGGATTTTGCAGCTGATTGAACAGATGAGAAGCAGACCCAGAAGTGTTTCACGAGCAAGCTGAAGATAGTCAAAGGAGACCAACATAAAGGAGAAGCTGCCTTTTGTCTTCTCACCTGGAAGCACACAAAACTAAAGGTTTTTCCTCAAGAATAAGAACCAAAGCAAAGAAGGTACTGTTTGTTCCCCAAGCTCACAAGTGGGAGCACTGGGGTGTTACTGACTGCTTTCTTTTTTATTCTTACTTGGACCAACACAGCTGGTTGTAAGAGTGAGGTGAGAGTCAAAAGGTGGAGAGGATGGGATCACAGTCCAAATTGCTATGCCCTTTTGAAACTGGACAGGAACAAACCAATAGCGTGCAATTTCTATTAAAAAGAATTTTGCAAAAAACCAGTATGAAGAACGCTCTATTTTCACAGGTCAGACTTTTAATTCCAACTTAACACCATTATTTTAAAACTTCCATATACAGAAATTAACTGAAGTAGCATAAATTCAAACTACTTAATGCCCTAGTACTTAAAAAACGAGTCCAAACCAAACAAACAAAAAACTACACCAAAACCCCCAGAAGAAATCACTTCTTACAGTAAGGATGTAAAAGCAAGCATCCTAATTTAGGCAATGCTGTGATAGACTAACTAAAGAATATGATTTTCTTCACTGAATAAGTGCCAAAATTGGATTCATCCCCAAAACACAGCAGAACTGCAAACTCAACTTCTCATTACTAGTCCGCTGTACTCTCTCCCTCAGCAGTGACATCGTAAGAGGCAATACATTGCAGGCTGTTCCTCACCAGATACAAGAGTTACCAGGACAGATGATCTACACATGGACACAGGTGAGTATTTCACTTGCATCTGAAGGAGAAAGTACAATGGAGAACGGGCTCCTCAGCCAGAGCAATTCATTTGACACTGCTACTCTCTTCCCTAAGGGTTTGTGAGGCTTGAGCAGAACCAACGTGGACAAGGAGCTGGACTAGATGACCTTTAAAGGTCCCTTCCAACCCAACAGTCTATGATTCTATGACAGACCCTTTCAATTACAGCAGCGTGCTCCTTAGGGGGACTCTGCAGTTTCTCCCAGCAGCAGTCACAGACTTGTACATTTGTGGCATCACACAGCAACACTGGCAACCACAATGCCACGAGACCTTTGGCAGCAGGAAGTGTCGGCATCCTTGACCTTCACACGAGCCAAGGTGTGCACTTACAGTGCATGATATGCACGTCTGCCACTCAGATCCCATTTATTTCTTCAAGAACAGTTCAGATGCTGCACTTAAAAGGCAGTAAGTCCAGGTGCTGTGCAGCCCGAGGCTGTTCTCCAGCACTGTTACTCTCTCTACAGCTGGACAAGATCAGGTCAAGTCACTAAGGTGGACTAATTCAAGCTAAATGTAGTAAAGAAGATTCTGAAAGCTGGAAGCATTAGGAGCTACTACTCACCATGAATTAGTGGGTCTTTTGAGCACTAACCATATCAAAGAGCTCAGCGGCTCTAGGCAAAAGCTTCCACCACACTGATTCAGTTTCATGACAAACGTAGGATGTATAAACCCATAGACGGGAAAAAATCCACACAAACCTTACAGATACATTAATGATGAAAAACTCTGGAGCAAACTTGCATAATTTTTTGCTGTCAAACTGAAACCAACTCTCCTCTTTCACTGCTCTGTGGTGTTAATTAACTGAATTGTTCTGTGTAAGAGGCAGCTTTAGCAACTGCCTAGTTCAAAGGACTAAGAAATCCTCCTCTGCACAGCATGCCTTACTTTTTGCAAGTGACTGATACCTTCATAACCAGCAGAGCTTGGTAGATTACAACCAGAGGAATAGTGCAAGTTCAAACTCAAAACAGTTAGGAAGAAGGTAAGAAATATGTGCACCTTTTCATTCAATACTGAGTCAGAAAAAAAATCTGTGCTATGTCTGCACTTTTGAATTAGTCTCATTCCTTTACTTAATAACTCCAGTTGGAACTGTGGACCGACAGATAGTTACAGCTCTTCCAGAAGACTAGAAATTCCCACTTACTGAAGACAAAGTTTCTCGAAAACCCATTATTCCAGATTAGTTCTGTTGGTACTTGGCTTACTTTAATCTCTTCTTCTTGGGGAGAATTACCATGAATCTGGCCATATGAATTAAAATCAGCTGATTTCTGTGTTTGACCCTGGAACCCCTATATTAAGGCTTCACTTGAATTCATCAGGAAACTGACTGTACCTCACAAGAGATCCAGTTATACATGTATGCTTGCTTTTTAAAGATCATCTGAAACAACAAAGTATATAAATTCAAATCCTAAGATAGAAGCTCAGGTTGTTCTGGAGTTACAGCTGAGTTGAAACCTGCACGTATCTCACAAAACAGTCCAAGGTACATTGTGAGGCTACTGACATTTTCTACCTATGTATTATGTTCAGAGCACTCTTCACCCTCAGCATTGAGGTATGTGACATGCAGTCTGCTAGCACGGAGCCATTGCGAAATAGTTAAATGTGTCGATTAAGATAAGAAAGGTTGTTCTTCAACATTACAAGGTTCATTAACTTGATTGTGTGGTATCGTAGAAGCAAAGAGAAATCCTTGTAACAAGTCTCACTGACCTCGATTTTAAGGGTGGCAATGAATAATTGCTGATTTTCCCTTAATTCCCCATCAGCAAAAGCAGGAAATATGAAATTCCTTATGCCCACACCTGCTGCATTGACATAGAGCTGCTGCAGCCAAGATTTAAACCTGGGATGCCCAGAAAGTGCCATCAGCAAAAGCTCACTAAGAAAACCTTTCAAAACCAGGAATAAACACAACTTGATCAAATTCTAACCAAAATAAAGGGTAGTACCTTATAAATGGAATTAAATCCATTGCCTTTATTAATTTCAGATCATTACAAAAACCATTTAGGGTTAGGAGTATCTACAGCCATAACAATGCAAGACTGATTACACTCTTACAACTGTGAAGAAATTAGGATGTGTTTCTGTTAATAAGTCTTATTTTCACCACTGAAACAGGTAAAATTACGCTGCTCCTCAGGAATTTACAGCAGGGAATCATGTTCCTATGATTTCTGACAGCCCTGATGACAACAAATGACCTAATCTGGTGAACAGCAGTATTGCCCAAGTGAATCCTTAATGGCATCCTGAAGTCTCAAACAGTAATGAATTTCTTTAGCAAGTTTGAGAAATAGTTTTGAAAAACAAGATCAGTGATTTTGCTTAAAGGAGGTTTGTTCTTTACGCCCATTCCAATATTTCAACCAAGATATAATTTCTACTACTACTACTGGCCAAGCAGGGCATTCCTTTTGGCAAAGAAAAACCAACCAATTGACTGACATCCCAACAGCGAAGGTATTGGAAAGGCCTTGTTAGCAATTCCATATTTCAACTCGGAGACAGTATATGGCGAAATTCCAGTGGCGAGCACACTTCATTGCTGTACAGTCAGGCAAATGCAACAATGATTGCAAACAAAATGTGCTAATTTATTTGATTACTGGTAACAGTGAAATTCTGGAAATCAAGTCTTTAATCTTGAATGAAGATCACTTATGAGCAGATTTCCAAGTCAGTGCCTGAACTTCTACAGACAGAACATTATTTTTAAAGAACTGGTGCTGGTGAAAGTATTACTAAAGGAGAAGCACTGGTCTGTCTAGTTTGAAAGTGGAGGGACAGGGAGCAGATTCTGGAATGAAGAAACAGGAAGATGGCCCAGCAGGAGGGACTTGGCATATTTACAGCAGAGACATGGAAGAGACGCTGTTCAACAGGCTTTTGTATCATTAGGAAGTTCCTGTATCTTTTAGTAGGACACTTGTCAAAGCCAGCATGGAAAGGAAGATGACCAACTCAAAGGCAACACCCTCAAGCACAGCAGTGTAAAGGTAAAAATGACCATCTAAAGGTGAAATTCAAATGCCTCCCCACTGCACAGACATTCTGGATACTCCAATGCCCACTGGAGAACACAGGCTATGGCCATGCCCAATCAAGTCTGCCGAGCACATAAGGTAACCAGTAGAGAGATGAAAGACGCACAGCTCTCCACACACACCCTGAGGACCACTGATACTCCCCAGTCCCAAAGAGAGAAACTATGATCTCCATGGAATGTGATCTCCATACACCACCTCAGACCAACAAGGCATCTGGCTTCCTCAGCATGCTACTTCTACAGCATGTACCAGAGCTATAAATCAGTAAAATTGTTTAAGCAAGGCCTGAACACACGTAATTCCACACTTGAATTGCTTGTTTCCAACATAAAATATGTTCATAAAATATTTCTCTTCTTAAATATCTGGACTTTTTTTCTCTTTGCTGCAATCATATTCAGTTAGGGGCTAAACCCACTAGCCATGGTGAAAGGTATTTGCATCACTTTATTCTGCCAGAACATCATGACTCCAAAAACTATCCTCTGCTGCCTAAAGGGACTGAAAAACTCCTCCACACAATACATGGCACCTCTAACAGCTTTGTACTCAGTATTTCTTCAATACATTTTCAATATATGTAACTTCTACAGACAAACAAAAGTTAATTATTATCTTTGGGATTTGTGAAATAAAACTGATGAATTGTACCTGACCAGATAGAGTGGCTGAACAATTTGGCAAAATGCCAGGAATGTTCATCAGTTATATTTCACTAAAAAAAGATAAAAATCAGTCAATCTTACTTCCTACAGCTACTAGTCCTATACTTGAGATTAAGGAAGGGTTAAAATGGAGTAAACTACTTTTTCCATTACTCCATAGCGCATCCAGCCTTCTGTGTACCAAAAAGGCAACTTCTCCATTACTTTGCTGTGTTTACTATTGTGTGCTTTCCTCTGTCTCCACCTGAATTCTGCTCCAGTAATTTCTGGACTGCCTGGAAATTCTGTGTGTTCAAAAGAATCATACCGACTCAATTATTTTAAATGTTCAAATGCTGAGATCCACTTTTCTTCTAAGTTCCTCAGAACCTCTGAGCAGAAGAACCGGAACATCTACCTGTAGATTAAACAGCAAATAGTTAAAACTAGAAAAACTATGTAAGCTAGACACTTTCTTTAAATGGAAGCGCAAGTTTAAGTAGAGTGGTGATTCCTAATCCTGTGGGTGGGTTTTTTTATTAAACTAATCACACAGATCCCGTTCCCGTTGTACTACAGGAGCTCTACATTGTAAAACGCCTTTCAAATGGAAAAATGTTTCTATTAGAACCTCCACATACCTGTAAAGTGACTAGAAGAGGTTAGTCTAGTTACAGTGTGTTGGAACACGCAAAGGCAAAGCGCACACGCTTCTGAACTCAGAATTTGTCAGTTAAGTGGAAATGCTGGCTTGTGAGCAAATCCATATGCATAAGAAATGTCCTGATCATGCAGGATGTTTACTACTAAACAAAGAAGAAAACCAAACTCTGAAAGCCAGTGATTGCCCTTTGCTGTGGAAAGCTGGGCAGCTGCTTGGTGCAGACCTTAACTGTAAATGTTTGTGTATTAAGTATATTTCCTAAAAATAGCAAAGAAATGAGGCCTCAGGAACTGAAAACACAATCAAAATCAGGTTGCCTTTTTCAATTTTATGCTTCACTTGCAAAAATACAAGGCTGCTACCTACTTAACTCCTGTGTTTATTACTACCTCCATGAAAATCAGAACGTGAATGGTTTTATACTGGTTAGCAACCTGTGTACCAATAATTATCTATCTAAAGGGTAATGCACCCTTTCAATAACACTTGGGCTGGTTCCCAAAGTATGGTGAAAAAAAAAAATCCCATACAGGCATGCTCAAAAGAACATGTGTCAGCCTGGGACATGAGGCAGCATGTGCTGAGCCAGGGACAGGCAGCCAGACCACCTCGGGAGCTTGCCAGGCCCTCAGAGGTGCCCAGGCAGAATCCAGCTCCTCCTGCTGCTGTTCAGCCAGCCACGGGAAGAGGTGGCAGAGGATGAAGTGTTACAGTCTCCAGTAAACAAGGCGTAGAGCGAGGAGAGGCTACAGGAAGAGAGAGGTGGAGAGAAGGCGCAGGAGTAGAAAAGTAATTTTTCCTAGGGCTTGAATTGATAAGTGGGAATTCCTAAAAGACCCAGTTACTAATTAAAGTCAAACACATAACCAACAGTTCACCAGGAAGGGTCATTATCCATAACAAGCAGTTCATTAGCCAAATTTTCAGTGTGACAAACAGCTACAAGCGTTTTCTATTCACCATGTGTTATTAAGGCACCTCATCACAGAGCAGTCAAATACCAAACTAAACGTCACAGGCTCATTCCTGCAACATACAGGAAAATATCAGAATGACAGCACAGCTTTTAGCCTAACCAGTACCTCAAACTTCTGTATTAAAGATTTTCAGTTTATGAAAATAATATAGAGAGCATAAAGAAATCTGCTTGTACGGGGACACACCTTTCTCTTTTCTGAACCAAATTAGGAAGCTTCATCTAACTCACAGGTGCTGAGCCAGCATTCTTCCCAAAGACACTGACTCTCTGCCTGTTCCTGCCCTCCACACAAACACCCAGCCACGTACCAAGCCCAGGGAAAATTTAGAAAAGAAAAAAAAAGAAAAAAAGAGAATAACACCACAAAGCAGCCAGATTTCAACACAGATAGGTTCCTGGATTCAGTCTGTCCTGTAACCACACATGCCATCCACAATGCAAAGGAAGATGGGTCAGTGAGCAGAAGACTACTATTTTCCCAGCTCATAATACATAAAAAACTACATGCTTAGCACAAGGTCATACCAAGTCTCAAACAGAAATAAGCTTTGTAGTCAGTTGTATTTACTTTTAAACCCAAACTGAAGCTGCATGTCTCATGCTGAGATGCCTGTGCATAGGAATTTCTAGTGCTGCAGGTTTCAATTTCCCAAAATATTTTGAAAAAAGTGACAGAAGATTGTGCACAACCCTACCACTTAAGGGGCAGAAATTTCCACAGCCTTAAGGGTGCAGCTACTCGCTACTCCAACAGCACAACAGCACTCATCCCACGTCTGATCTCTGGAAGGACTCAGAAAAACAGTGTAAATCTCTTTGAAAGAGAGCTTGAGATTTTCAAACAAAGCTGACTTTTTCTGAGAGAAAACAACGTGGTGCTCGAGCTAGGCAACAGAATCTGGTAAGTGAATCTACTAAGGTTGCTCATTTAACAAAATTCTGACATTTCCAATTCACCCCATGTCCTCAGAAACACAATCTTCCTGCGGTGCCGCATCAGATGCGAAACAAGTTCCCCAAGATGTGCCTGAACTGGGCACACTTCGCTGGTATCTGGACTGGATGCTGCCTTAAAACTCATTCTAAAAACCGGCTTTATCCCCTAAATCCCACCGAACTTCCTTTCACCCACACTCCAGGAGCCACCCAGGAGCAAGGAACCGACTGTCAAACTTTTCCACGGGAGTCGTCCGCAAGCTAAAACTTCAGAAATAATACTAATAAAAAAGACACAGGAAAACCAAACCCTTCATCCTTCCTCCGCTTCCTCCCCCCAAAGCCGTCTTTCCCCACCGACCGAAACCTGAGTTATAAGGGAGAGCAAGGAAGGGAAGAGGGGGAAATCCAAAGGCAAGGAGGAGGAGAGCGGCGCGGAGCTGGAGCCGGGCCGGGCCGGGCCGGGCGGCCGCGGGCGATGAATGGGGCGCCGGGGGGTGTTCCGGGGCCCGGGGCAGCGGCTGCGCCCCCGGCAGGGCCCGGGCTCGGTCCCCGTGTCGGGAGGAGCCCGCAGGCCCCGCCGGCCCGGGGGACACGGGGGGCCCGGCCCGGGGCCTGCCCCGCTGCCCGCGGCCTCCCGGCCCCGCCACTCACCAGGATGCGCTTGAAGAGCGCGTTCTCCTTGGGCGGCAGGCTCACGGACGGCATCCTCCCCGCCGCTGGCTCCGGCGGCGCCGCCGAGGCGCTCCGGGCGCTGGGGGGGGTGGCCGTGCGGGCGGGCTGCGCCCCGTCCCCGCTCGCCGCTCGGGC
>JAWWEW010000131.1:10115255-10153229 GCA_035583185.1 Anabacerthia variegaticeps | reverse complement strand
CCGCCCCGCCCCGCCCCGCCCCGCCAGGTGCGCCGACACCGCCGCCCCCCCCCCGCCCTCCATCATCCATCATCCATCATCCATCAGCGCCCCGGTCGGGACGGGGAGGCACCGCCCGGCAGCGGGGGCGGGCGGGGAGAGGCGGGGGGCACGGCGAGGGGTGGCAGGCCCGCCGGCAGGGCAGGGCGGAGCGCGTGGCCGGCGGCGGGCACGGGCGGGGCGGGGGGCGGGGCCGGGCGACAAGATGGCGGCGGCGGCGGCGGCGGCGCTGAGGGCGGGCAGGGCCTGGGCGAGAGGGGCGGTGGTGCCCGGCCGCGGTGAGCGGGGCTGGGGCGGCCTGAGGGGGTGTCTGTGCCCGGGGTGAGGCGGTCTGTGTGCCCCGGGGCTGCCCCAGCGCCGAGCGGGCTCCGCTGCCTGCGCGGGGAGCGGGAGCTGGGGGGGATTAGAGCGACCCCCGCGGCGACGGTGGCGGCGTGTCTCTTCGTGATGCCTTTAATCAAAGCCCGTTTCTGGCTTAAGAGAATTGGTTAAGGACTCGGTGGCGGTGTCGTGGCGGGGGAAGGGTTTGCCTTGCCCTGGTGCTGCTCGGGGAGGGGGCAAGGCCTGGCACGGTGACCGGGGGGCAGAGGAGGCGGGACAAGGGTGGGGTCTGTGGCCGGGGAAGGGGCACAAGGCCCGGCCGCCTCTCCCACGGGTCGGGGGGGTGTGTGCCTCAGTGCACCAGCCCCCCCCAAAAAGGCATCAGCCCCCCAAAACGGCATCAAGCCCCTAAAAAGGCATCAGCCCCCCCAAAACGGCATCAGCCCCAAAGCACCGCGTCATTGTGGCTTTTGGGTGTTTTTCCCTCATTGCAGCAGTGTCGGTAATGACTTGGTTCGTGTTAACGCACTTGTGATCTTCTGTCTTTTTTTAGTTTTCACTCGTTCTGCGTTCACTGCGAGAAAGCCTAATTACGCCCAACCAAACTGGCTGGGAGTTGGCCTGGCGTTTGGCACCTCTGCTGCCTTGTGGGCTCTTGTAAGTGTTTTTCATTTGATTTTGTTTGAATTTAGCTATTGCCAAAAAATCAAAGTAGTGGTATGAACCTAGTGACTACAATCTGTAGATTGGGGTAATCTGTTGCCTAAAATGGAGGAAAACAACTTTCCAAACAGTATTAGGTCATGGCAGGTGTCAAGATTGAAGCATGATTTTTTTGATCACCTGCCTTTTCCCAGCTTTATGTTGTGCTTTTCTTTATAAAAATGAACAACTTATTAAGCCTCTCTGTGTTTCAAACTTACAACAGCCACAACAGAATAATTAAACGGGTTTAATGCTTGGACATTATTTTCCCCATGGATCTTAAAAACCCTACAAAATAAGAAGCAAACAAAAAAACCAGCCTAGGAATTTACCCAAATAATGTGTTTATCAGACTACTAATGCATTGTCTTCTCAATTTTCAGCTGATTAAGGTGGTTATTAGCTGATTTCAATACATTAAGACCTTTTTTCTTGAGCAAAATGCAAGATACTCCCCATTTCAGAGAACTCAACAGGCTTGATATTGTTAAAGCAAGCAGGGTGTAGTAGCTCTCAGAAGGAAATGTGCAGGATAAGCAGCACTCTGATGATGAAAGTGTTTTCAGGGTGGGGTGGATTCCTTCTGGGGTTTTCCCTTCTTTTGGGAGTGGTGAATTGATTGATAATATGAGCTCCCCGCCTCCAGTTGGTCAGTTTATCCAATGAGGCATTTTTTCCACAGGTTTTTCAATGAATAATTTAGAGATAATGTAATCTGTATTGTCCCAGTTACATATTGCTTTGCATTCCGATAACAGGAATTTTATATTCTGTAGAAATCTTGTTCTCTGGATCCAGCTGTGAATTGTATAGCTGTTTATCCTATGCTGTTATTTTATAGCTTATCAAGCAGCATAATGAAGATGTAGTGGAATATGAAAGGAGACAACACGAGAGGCAGCATAAATGTACAGGATGTTCATAGTAAGTATGCACATACAGGTGCTTTTGACTTAAATTCTGAAGATCTTTTACATCTGTTGGGAGTCAAGTTATTGGACTGACTTACATTCTTCCCTTATTATATTCCTTAATACTTTACGTCTTGGCTTTTGCTGTTCTTTTAAGTCGTTCCAGCTTTAAAATGATAAGGTGACTGATCTTTATTTTCATACATTCACTATTGCCTTTCTGTCTCGGACATGTGAATTTTTGGACAATAACATGTCTCTTACAATGTCTATAGCGAATAAAGGTTGTAAATTGAATACCTTACAGATGGCTCAGGGGCAAGGAGATTAGAGTGACTAAAAATAGCTTTATCTTTACATTTTGTTATTTAACATGTCTGCAGTGGAAAATAATCTCAGTTTCAATTTGATATTACACATAAAAGTGACGTAAAGTCAGTACCCATATATGTGCATTATAGGGCAAATCTGTCATTGTCCTTTTCAATGTGAAAAACATAATTGTGTGTCTGCCAGCTAAGAAGTCTTTTTGGGATTGTGGCCTCAGAGCAATTAATATGCCACATGAAGAATTTCCTTTTACTAGATAGAGAAAAACTTGTGGTGCTGTGGTTATTTTTTGTCATAAACATTCCTCTCCAGAGAAGAGTACAGGACGTTATGAGATGTTTCTAACCTATTTTTCTCGTTGCTAAGATTTTTTTCCCCCTCTTTCTTAGGTTGATATGCTCAGTAAGAGGTAATGTGGTCACCGGTTATCCTACACAGCAGAACTACAAAGTTATGTAATTACTTGTGTGTTCATACATTTCATGTATATGGAATAAATTGCAATGTCTAGAAGAAACTTTCAAGGACTTTTATTGCCATTAATATTCTGCTGGTCTTGAAGTTGTTTTATGTTGCATTTCCATTTCATAGTTTATCGATCTTATTTTCAAAACGCTGTGTTGCTTTGGAAGGTATTGGACATTACAAAATTGGACATCAGTTCAGACGAAATTCAGTAAATATTTCAGAGGCTAAAGTGTATTCTTGTGCTGCTATCACTTTCACTGCTAAATTTATAAAATAAGCAAGTATAAGAATGGGATCTGTGGGAAAACTAATAAAACTAGTCTGCAGAAATGCCAAAACGTGCATTTTGCTGTGTGCATTTTGGGAATTCCTTTGCCTGTAAAGTGCCTACGCTGCTTACACTGACAGCGGCTGTGCATTCTCAGTGTCTCCGGTGTGAGCACTGCCTTCTCTTCATGCGTCAAGGTCAGCCAAGGACAAAGGCTGGAAAAATGGGGCCACGGCAATCGGCAGAATAGGGCATTAAATAATCGTGGAGAAACCAACAAAACTCTGTATGGAGATGGGCTGAGAAACGGGGGGCAGCTGCCTGGCAGTGTGGGGAGGGGAGGAGCAGCTGCACAGCTCTGACCCCGAGCCGCCCCTGGCTGTGACAGTCCACATGATCCCCCAGCAGCGCGTCGCTCCCAGTGTTTCCCTGCCAGCACCGAGTGCCTGTGTCCCCGTGTTTAACCCGAGTGCCCTTGGCCGTGCATTTAACTGATTTCCCCATTTGTCTTTTTACCCCCCCCTCCCCCAGGAACTGCTGGCAAAGGAGCGCTCCTGGACAGCGCCCTGTTCGATAACACAGCAGTTCGGTCCTCTCCGCCTTCCCCCTCCTTGCTACGCGCGGTCCCCCGTGGTGTGGCTCTGTTTGCTGTGGCGGTGTCAGCGCGGGTGGCCGTGGTTAATTCCCCGGCCGTGTGTGTCCCGGCTGTATCCCGGGTGTCCCGGCTGTGTCCCGGCCGTGTCCCGGCCGTGTCCCGGGTGTCCCGGCCGTGTCCCGGGTGTCCGTGCCGTGCCCAGGTGCGCTGGCGCAGGGCGGGGCCGTGCCCGTCCCGCCCCGCGGCTCTGCGGGCTTCGCTCGGCTCCGCTCTGCGGGGCGGGGCGGTGTGTGTCGGCTCAGCCCCGCTCCGAGGGGCAGCCAGCCGAGAGCCCGCTCCGCTCCAGCACCGGCAGCAGCTCCAGCTCCAGCAGCTCCAGCAGGATGTCGGTGTGCAGGGCCGCCTCGCAGGCGCTGGCGCTGCGGCTCGGCAGGGCCCCCGGTGCCGCGGGCCGGCTGCGGCAGCGCGGTACGGGCTGGGGGACACGGGGGGGGACGGGCACGGGGGACGGGCGAAGGTCGCGGGCGGCGGGGCCGGGACAGGGACAAGGACAGGGACAGGGACAAGGGGACAGGGACAGGTGCGGCGAGGCGGGGACGGGAGGGAAGGAGGGACACAGGGAGCCGGGCACGGCCGGATCGCGGAGCGGCTGTCCCGGAGCAACCTCCCCTGCCTTCCCAGCACCGGGAATAGCGGGGTATCCTCTACCCACGGCTGGGGCAAAGACGGGCCGGGGCTCCCTTCCCTGCCTTCCTCCCTTCCCTCCCTTCCCTGCCTTCCCCCCTTCCCTGCCTTCCTCCCTTCCCTCCCTTCTCTCCCTTCCCTGCCTTCCTCCCTTCCCTGCCTTCCCTGCCTCCCTCCCTTTTCCTCCCTTCCCTGCCTTCCCTGCCTTCCCTGCCTTCTCCCTTCCCTCCCTTCCCTGCCTTCCTCCCTTCCCTCCCTTCCCTGCCTTTCCCCCTTCCCAGCCCCGGGAATAGCGGGGCACGCATCCCACCCCGCCGTGCCGCAGCCAGGGCTTCTGGCGCATCAGGGGTTGTGTAACCACTGGCCAAAAAAAAAAAAATAAAAAAAAAAAAAATAAATCGATATGGCATCCATGTGGGGCGATGGCAGCTCGCTGAGGGTCTGCCCTGCCACGGCCCCCCAGGAGAAGGGTGCGGAGGGAAAAGGTGGATGCACGGGAATCCATTAGGATGCCTGGCTGTGGAAGAGGAGGCTGAGAAGTGTGTCATGAGACAGATGATGCTAAACATAATCTGGCGCACGATGCCAGGGTTTGGAGATTGCGACTATTTTTGCAGCTGCCAGTCGCAGCGCTCCGAGCCATTTTATCCTTCCCGAGCCCTCCTCCGATGGGGCCTGGCTCATCTGGGACCAGGAGAGGGAATTCTGTCTCTTTTTGAGATGTACAGGCGAATCCGAGGCTGTAGGAAGCATCAAAGCTGCAGGAGCAGGGAGGACAAGTGAAACGTAACGCTGCTGTTAAGAGTCAATGTGCACCCAGTCGGTAAAATTGCATAATCCTACCTATGTGCCCTGTTGGCCAGGTCATGAGGTTTAAAGGTTTTGTATTGATATGTCAGCAGTCTCTTTGGGAATGAAAGGACGTGAATCCAAAGGAAAAGAAATGAAAGGACGTGAATCCAAAGGAAAAGGCTTATTTTTTTTAAGCTGTTATTAACTGACGAGAATTTGTTACCTCTGCTGATCACAAGCAAAAAGGACAGATTAATTATTTTACATACTTCAGTCAGTAATTTTTATTTATTTATTTATTTATTTACATTCCTTGGTCTATAGAGTGTATCCAGTCCTTGGCAGCTGATGGCAGACAGCGTAGTTCACAGAAGAACTTACACTTTTAGGAAGAGCTCAGCCTTCAGTACTTCCTTCAGTTGGGCACCACACCCTGTGTTGCTCAGCTGTAGGGAACGTCACCAGGCTGTACCTCTCCGTTTTGTTACATCTTTTTGAATCAACCTATCCCGAAAAGTGTTCGGGTTCCATTATTCTGTTTCGTGATTGTATTTTAGTGGCACTTTACATCAATTTACTTCCCGGTTTTTGTAGCACCTCTTCGCCAGATGTCATCTGGGAGCGTTCCTGGCTCTTCTGGAGACAGTATGCTTATCTATCTCCTTGCTGGTGTTGCTGCTTTTGGTGGTTTATTTTATGTAAGTGTTTGGGGGGGGGTGGGTGGAGCTGTTTGTGCTCTCTGAGTTGGCATGGTGTAAGGTGTGTTCTGGGTTAAAGAATATGGTCAAGATGCAAACTAGATATCGTAGCATTTGGCTAAATACAGCCTTAACTTAAAAAATCATCTCAAGGGAACTAGTGAAACTGAATGCCTGTTGCTTGCCTGTTTTACTGTCCACTATTCTTAGTGGAAAGCATATTTAAAACTATGTGAAATCAACGTGTCCCAAGATGGAGTAAGGCACCTGCCTCTTCTTATCAACCACAAACATTAGGAATGTCTCAAAATGGGCCAGACAGATGTGAAATAAGCTGTCTGAAGCTGCAGGGGCAAGATTATGAGCCTTGTTAATTTGGCCACAAAAGGAAAGAATAGAAAGAATAGTAGTTAATTTGAAAAAGCATGTTAAAATTTTGTAAAGATCTGCTTTGGTTAAGGTTTTTGGTAACCATTCTCTTCCCTGCATCTAAATATGTCAGATTCTGTGCTTCACATCCCTAAATCCTCCATTGGATAGCTAAATTCCACCCCTCTTCCCCAAGACCTGAGATAGTGATTAGCACATCCCAGAGAGGTACATATTTCCTGTCCCACAAAATAATCCTCTTGAATGGTAAGTATCTATTTGTTCAAAATGTCAAACTTGTTTGGTTGCATATCCCAAGAAATAACTTCTCTTGCTGTCATGTGTTTACCACATTAGAAAAATAATAATAATCTTATTGTAATTATCTTTTAAAACACTGTTTTCAGTTCCTGAAACATGGCAGCTCTTCCAAAGCTGCTTGGTATACCGTATTTGCTTTCCAAGAATGAAGAAGTATGAAATGCATAAATATGTTAGTATAGCAGATTGTTCTTTTTTTTTAAGCCCTACTTAGCCTAAACTGTATATGCCTTTTAAGATGAGCAGTAGTACTTGCTTAAAAACCCTTCTCTCCCTCTCCCCTCTTTGTGTTTGGTCACTTTGTAGGGATGTAGCAATAAGTTTAGGTGTAATTTCCTTTCAGGCCTACAGAATAGTCAGTTCATCCCGCAGCAGGTTTATTGACCATATGAATGTTCTTCATGAGAGAGCTGAGGGGCGGAAAGGCAATCCTTGGTCAAGGAAGGGTGAGTTGAGCTCTTCTCTCTTGTTCCCTGGGTACATGAGGATCTGAAACAGATTTCTGGATTGTCTAATCAGGCCTTAACACTGTCCAAGTCCTTGTCTGAACTGTGTGTGTGGGAGTAAAAACAAAGGTGGTTGTGCAGTGTTGATCTGGTACAAAGCTACTGCTGCGCAAATTTTGGGAATGGTGTTAATGTTTAGGCAGTGAATCCGACCTGTGATCCACCTGCAAGAATCTCTGTGGATGGAGAGAGTTGATGTGTGAACCATTAATTGTGTAGTGGGTATTTGATTTACTGGAAGCTTAATGAAACTTGACTAAAAGCATAATGCTGTCAAAATCAGTTTTGTCCTTTTGTTTGTTGGCGGGGGGAGAAGATAATATCTTTTTCTCAATCAACAGGTTGGGCCCAGGCCGTGTGCCATCAGGAAACACAGTCCAATAGTTTAAAAAAGCCCCTACATTTTCTTTTAAAATATTCTAAATTGGACCAATTTTTTTGGTCCCAAAACTTTGATTTTGTCCTTTTTAATTTAGGGTTAAATGAAAAGCAGGAACTACGTAAATGTATGGCAAATCCTTACTTAGCTCTTCGTGCTTGAATAATTAGACCATGTTAGTTCAAATACTTGTAATGGAATGTTGTCTCTGTCTACATCAATTAGTGTTACAGTGGCATTAATGTAAAAGATAGAACTTTGGCAGGCATGGCCTTGCTAGGAAAAGAAATTAGAAAAATTACTTAAGGACCTTTATATATTTTTATTTAGTTGTTATTAAAAAAAAAAAAGGCAACTCTTGAAGCCAGAGAATTTAAAGCTCTTCCTTATTTTTTCTGATGCTGACATCTAGGGAATTGATTTAATATATTTGCATGCACACAAAGAATAGATTTGAATAAAGTACACTGAGTTTAAATTTTGTTTTCAATGTGAGAACATGGTTTGAATTGTCTGCCTATGTACTTACTTCTTTTGAAGTTGTTAGCCTTGAAGTTCCACAACACATCCTTAGTGTTAGAAGTTTAAAATTACAGATTTAAAGATTTAAAATTATAAAACACCTTAATTTCCTTTTTCTTAAGCAGCTGGAAGCTGTGCAGTTTTTAAATTCCATTCTTTAAGTGCTGAGAATTCAGCCACAGTTTTAATGCAAATCTTCCTTGTCCCTAAAATAAAAAATCCAAGCAGGGCCCCAGTGGGTAATATTTCCTAGTGCCCTGGTGGTCTCCTGCTGCTCAGGGCAGGAGAGAGGGTTATCCTTGTTCCACTCTGACTGCCACAGTCAGAAGAACAGGGTAGATGTGGAAGCATAAGTAAACCTCCCAGTGCACTCCCAATGGTGTCAGTATGTTCCCTCTTTTCTCTTAAGGTTGACTTCTGCAAGGTACTGAGTTTTAGCCCTAGCCTACCAAAATGCTGGAGTGGGATATCTGCAGGGTCAGTGGGGCTGTTGGGCCACTGAAGGCTAAGCCTGTGTTGCCCAAGGCTGGGGTAAGAGTACTCAGTGCTCTGCACCTTACCTAGTTCTGAACTGGGGTTCTCTCCAGACACCCCATGATCTGTTGCTTTGTGCTGCTTAGTGACTTATGTAAATGTCACAGCCAGTGGCAGATGATTGCTGCCCCCCTGTTTATTGATAGGAAGAAGTCCATCAGAAATCAAAAAAGTTTCAAAGGCCGTTCAGTGAACACAGTTGAAACTTGTTTCCTGTATTATTTTCAGTATTGGATTTCTGAACAAATTCTCAGACTGGCATTTTCAATTGGACTTCTGAGTAGCTAATTGCAATTCACAATACAAAATTACTGTTGAATCAGCTCTTTTTAAAAATCCTTCTTCATTCCCAGCTGTGTATTCCCAAAAGAGGTTTCTGTACTTACTTTTCCTACAGAATCCTCTGTGTGCCTCCTGAAAAAAATTTACATCCCTCTTCCTCCCCTTCTCCCCCCGTTCCCTGCATAGTCATATATTCGTGTGTATCTTGTCACAGAGTGTTACCATAGTATTGCTTTTCCCAGAAGTGCCACTGCAGCTTCTTTCCCTGTGCCTTCTTTAGAGTCAGTCCTTATACTTTTTCACAGCAGCCCTTGCTGATAAGAGCAACTGAAAATTCCCTGCTCAAAATAATCTGTTTCGTTGGGGGTTTTTTTATGGCCACGTTAAATCAAGCTTAAAATAAGCTCTAAAACAGGGCTAGTAACAATATGAAGTGGTGGGCAGAACAGCAGCATGCCGAACAGAACATTCGTGGTGTACTTGCTGCATGTCCTGTCATAAATGAAGAACTTTCTAGGTGGAAGAACTTAATACTGGGGAGCAGCTGATCAGAGAGAGAGTCTTCTGATAGGATTTTTGTAGTTTCTCATCCTGGGGAAAGTTCTCCCCTTGTGCCTGAACCCAAAATGTCTATTACAGAGAAGTGTACATAGCAAACAAGTCTGTCAAAACAAGAGAAACAATCAAATCCTATTCTTGGCTTGTTTGTTTATTAGAGGGTTGAAATTATATTTAATGTTTTTTTAATTAATTATATCAGACTTAACAAAAGATCTGATAGCAAATCTCCTGTAGCTCTTTTTTATGGAAAGCTACTCTGAAATTTTGGGAGGGATATAAAAAGCCCCTGGCTGAAGTCTGACTCTAAGTAGCAGTAGGAAATCTGGGACATCATTTGAACTGTAAAATGATGTTTGGCTTGCAGAATATTCTAGTTACTTATTTAGCAAATACTGGGTTTTGTCTTCCGTTTGTGTGTGTCTCCTTTAAACTTGTTCCTGATTTCCTTCTTTTTTAGCTATGACTTTTCTTTTTAACATGATGCAAGCTGATTCAATCTTGCTAATCTATACTCTGCTTTTACACTTTCCAGACTAAAATACAAGGGAAATCTCTTTCCAAACCCGAGGAAGTTAAATACAAACAAAGGACAGTCGTTCACCATTGCAGCCTACCTTGGGATGACTTTATACCTTCTATTGTAAAACTCCATACTTGTGAGACTTTAAAAGAACTACCTGTGTTTGCAAGGCCAAACCATATTGAGCTTATTACTGAATCTGCTTTGTAGAAGGCAGTTCTGAGATGGAGAAGCTGGCTGTTCTGAATGAATGCACTCTATACTTGACTGTCCAATAAAGTGTACTGAATGCTGAGCTTGGCTGTTAGTCTGTTCTTTGTGTAATGAATTTAGTTGTTTTTTTTAAATATAGTGCTTTCTTAAAGGGACATGATCAGGTTGCGTAATGCAAAGCTTTGATTTTTACTCATCAGTGAATGGGCTTGTCTTTAAACCTGAACACAAAAAGATAGGCTTGCACTAGCATAAGAAAACCAAGAAGTAAAATCGATCTGTTTAGTTTTTAAACAGATACAGAAGAATAAAATAAATTCTGACTATGTCTCTTTAAGCTCTTTTGTTTCAATTCTCACGTAGTTTACACTGTATTACAAACTTTATTTCCAGTTTTAGTTTTTCACATGGTGAGTTGGTTCTAGTGGTGAACTTGAGACGAACACTTGGTATATAACTTTCTTTTGTTAACTTATGTTAGTGCATGTTTGCATGGTGGTTGTGCATCTCTGTTGCTTTGTGCTCTTAGTTTTTCATGACTTGTCTCAGCTGAATCTGAAGTAATGCATGACTGGGAAACACTGTGTTTTTCAGGTCCTAAAGAGCCCGAGCCACAGCAGTGTAGTCAAGTCTTTAAAAGAGAATTGGTACTTGTGAGAAGAAAATAGTCAGTCATAAATGGTCATATCTGCAAGAAAGTGAATGCTGACCACTTAAAATTAGCTTTTAAAAGCTTTTTTAAGTTATTTTTTTTACATATATACACCTATAGGGGTTTTATTCAGCCCTGCAGACTTTGCCTTTCTTATTTGAGCACTATGGCTCTCACAGGGGTCACGGGGCATTCAGTATAGCTTTAAAGAAAGCAGGGGGAATAGGGATGGCAGAGAACCTGTGGCTAAGAGAAGGCCCAAAACCCATCTGAAAACTAACTCGTTTGGTTCAACATTACTGGAGCTACTGGCAGCCACCCTGAAAACAGCCCTGTGCAAACTGGAGGCAGATCTTGGCTTGCAGTGCTGCTGAGGTGTGAGCTGTAAGAGCTTCCAAGTGTGGCAGCAAATGTCTTATTCCCAGTGTGATAATTCCACTGCTGGGTGCACATAGGGCAGGAGACACGCTCGCTCTGTCACCTGTGAGGGTACCATCACTGGCCCTTTCTGCACAGTGGCTTTGAAGCAACACTTGGCACTGTCCTTTTTTATCCCTCCCTGCACTCCCCCCTCTTAGAGTCACTTGCTTTAAGCCACTATTTCCTTTTTTATTCCACTGAAGCAGTTACAAAACTCGGTAATTAAGAATATGGTTTCCTCATCTTGTAAACATCTTTTATTTGGTGTCACATCAGGCAATGGGAGGGGGATTAATTATTGATTTTTGTGTGTTTTTTTATTAATTCTGATCCCAAAGCTTAGCTTCCCATTTTTAATTTAAATGAGGATGGTGCTAAAAAGTGGTTGATGAAATTTCTGTTGCATGCATGCACTTTACTCTCTTTATTGTATTAAATGAATCCTTAGAAGGTGAAGAAGAGACGGATGAAGTCACTGAAGCAGAGAAAGCCACAGAAGAGGCCGGTGCAGCAGATGCTGCTGGACCTGCAGCACAAGATGAGAGTGCTGGACCCGCAGCACAGGATGAGAGTGCTGGACCCACAGCACAGGATGAGAATGCTGGACCCGCAGCACAGGATGAGAGTGCTGGACCCGCAGCACAGGATGAGAGTGCTGGACCCGCAGCACAGGATGAGAGCTCTGGGGAATCCCCAGAAGCTGGAGGGGAGAATGACTTACTGGCTCCAGAGGCATCCCCTGCTGTGGAGGAGGCACAGCAGGAAGCTGCTGCTAATTCAGAAGCTGCTGCTAATTTGGAAGTTGCTGCTAATTCAGAAGCTGCTGCAGTGCAAGGTTAACTTATGAATGTGGTTTTTGAGTGTGTGTGTTGTGCCTCTGACAGAACATTAAGAACGAGCATCATTGTTCCTAATTGAGTTTGTCCTGCAGTGAAAACTAATTCAGGTGTTAACTTGACATATATCATGAGCATAAAGTAATTAAGTTTATTAAATCAGTGTCTCTGAAAGCATCCTGCCTCTGGCACCAGAATTACTGTCTGAAATGAGTAGAGTGAAACCTTTATTTTACTACCCCATCCTGTTTCTCTTTCTTAAGATCTTATATTGAGAGTGTAATATGATCAGCTAAACAGTTGTTTTAGTGACCTAGTTCTTAAGGGTTTGTTAAGGAATCCAAACACTTTACTTCATTGGCTGTCCCAAAGCTAATCACACTAAATAATTGTATGTGTTGTGCCAATGTAACTTCAACAGAATCTTGCATAGCAACAAAAGTGCTGTCATGGTCTCAGTTTGAAGGATATACGAGGCTAAAATTTCAAAATACAGTAAAACATCACATTGGGGCTAAACACTAAAATTGATTGGTGGCAATATATTCAGGATTTTGAACTGTCAGGGTGTTTGAAGTGTTTTGGCTTACTGTGCTTTTAAAAAAAATTGCAATAATACAAATCTATCCATAATTTGCACAGGATGCAGGATTATAATTTAATTTATTTTGGGTTTTTCATAGCACTCCTTTTTGAATTTTTTAATTTTTTTTTTTTTTTTTTTACCACTAAGATTGAGAGGATTTATCTAAAACACAGGTCAAACTGGGATTAAAAGTATTTTTTCTGCTAGTGCATGGTAGGTGGTCACAGTGCCTTGGAAGGTGTTAGCAGATTCTGGAATTATTCTCACCTTTTTCCTTGGTAACTCCAGTGAGGGATGGAAGCATCTTAACTGCCTTTTAACAAATGGACTTGAGAAATGATGCAGCATTTCCAATGCCTTTGTGAAAGGTCTAGGTATGAATGGGATTTTAATTCAAGTGTGAATAGCGTCTGTGCTTGTCTGTAAAACAATCCACTGCAAATAACATTTTAAAACAATACTTACTCCGATCTGCTATAAGTGGTACAGCTAATAGAAAGTGGAAGTAAGTACCTTGGTGGTGATTATTGCTGCTTACATATAAAAATATTTATAAGGTAACAGTAAAAATATCTAGAACCTTAAAAATTTCCGTTTCTATGGAATATTTAGACCTTTAGAAAGGAAGCAGTCTGGTATATGTTAAAGTTAGTGAATCTGTTATAAGAGATATGTTTTAAAATGCCTTGCAGTGTTTGCTCTACAGAGCAATTGCAAAATTTCACTTTTAATTTCATAAGCACTTCCTTCTGTTTGGAAGTGATTGTATATTCCTTTCATAATACTTATCTAGGAATAACTGTTAATTATTGGATGGGGTAGGATCTTCTGTATGGTAAATATTTCTGCCATTTTGTTGAAGAGGAAGCAGCTGTGGGATCTTCCATGAGAAACATTGTGCATAAGTTGGTTAGATCTTGGGAGGAAATTCTTTCCTGTGAGGAAAGTGGTGAGTCATTGGAACAGGTTGCACAGAGAAGCTGTGAGTGCCTCATCCCTGGAAGTGTTTAAGGCCAGGCTGGATGGGGCTTTGAGCAACCTGGGATGGTGAAATACGTCCCTGCCCATGGCAGGAGGTTTGGAACAAGATGATATTTAAGGTCCCTTCCAAGCCAAACCATTCTGTGATGATTCTGTGATTAAGTCTGGAGGTCTCATTCTGGACATGGTGATTTCTTGTACTTACTGATCACTATTTGATAAGAAGAAATGTAGACATTAGTTACTGCTGGTGTTGTCTGGGAGTGGAGAAGCTATCTGGAAACTACTGATTTCTTAAATCGATTTTCTCTGGCAACATGCTGAGGAAAAACAGCACTGGAACCACACTTCTGTTATGCAGAGATTTACAGGGGAGTCTCAGGGTCATCTCAGGTGTCCTCTGTCAAACCTTGCTGCAGTGGTTACTCTTTGCTGCGTGGTGAAGGTGGCAGAAACAAAACCTGTGGGACATACAACTGCTGGGAAACTAAAGCAAGGGAGTGTTGTCTGCAGTGTAGCCCGGCCTGAGGTCTTCTCTCTTCCTGGGGTGTTAAAACCTGCTCCTGAGCACAGTTCCCTTGTGCCACTGCTCCCCAGGGAGGATTGCTGCCAACAGCTGCTGGTGACAGGTGTGCCCAGCCAAGGGTGAGCCCTGGGGACCTGGTCTGGGGTTCACATGAGGTCACCCCTGGGACACCGTGTAACCGGAGTCCTGTCCTGGGGGGCCGGAGAGGCTCCTGCTGCCAGGCACCCATCCCAGCCCTGTCTGCAGGAGAACAGCACGGCCCTGGAGCTCTTCTTCCAAGGAGTTCCTGCCCTCGGAAGGAAGGACACAGCTAGCACATGGTCTGACACACGGGCTTAAACTGGGATTCTTTAAGCTGTGCAAAAACTAGTTTCCACTGGCATCGCACTTACAAGAAGCTGGGGTTTTGTTTCAAAAGTTCTCTGCTGTCTCTGTTCTGCTTTGCTCAGTGTCTGCTTGCAGACAGCAGCTATTGTGTTTAAAGAAATACTTAAAATCCTTCCAGATACACCTTTAAGTTTTGCGTTTAACCATCGTTATCATTTATGTTATCTCCATTTAGAGGGAGGGAAAAAGTGCATCTCCACTTTTACTGACATAGAGAAGGATTTTCCTTTGAGAACTTTGGAAAAAAGTATTTATTTAAGTAACTTTCATTAGTTTTGCTGGCAGCTTGGTGGTACTTCTGCAGATGAAGGTACAAGTATTTTTATTGTTACCACTAAACCTCTGCTTTTGCAAATGCAATTGTTTCTTTTAATCTATAAGTCTTTCTGTAATGTTTGGAAGTGCAAGATGCCAGTGGACACTGGTCTCCAGCTCCAGTATATGTACTTATGTATCTACCTATGGTAGGTATACAGGTAATATGAATGTGTGATTATCCATGGATGTGCAGAAAAACTCCACCCAAACCAAAACAAATATCAAACAAACAGAAAAACCTCCCAGCTCAGCCTTGGAAGTAGATGCTTAATACTTAATCAGGGTAATTTCCATTTCAGATAGTTAATTACAATTGTAGATGCCTGGAGTTTTCTCCTCACTTCAATTTAAGTAATTTACAATCCACTACTGGTATCTGGAACTCTAGGAAATACTGTAGCCAAAAAAATACTGTGCTGTGTTACTTTCTTCCCCAAGTTTTAGTTTTCTCTAAATTCTAATTTTCTCTCCCTTTTTATTGCTTGAGCTGTCACTCTTGGTTACTGCCCGATGCTGTTAGAGTTCCTGCTGTTGTCCTTCTAATGTGCTCTGTGTCTGGGAACCATAAATTAAGATAATTCTTTCTTCATATCAAATGCTATGAAGTGCACAAATTGGGCAGGCTGCTTTTTGGATTAGGCAGGATTGTGACACTTAGTTTTTGGATTGCCACTATAAACTTTTATCCAGCTCTGGTCTTGAGACTTGAAGTTTTGGCATTATCAACTGAAAACCAAAAGCAATTAGCCCCAGTCTATGCTTTCTTGGACTCTTGACTTCTGTAGCAAGGGTTCTTTTCTAATTTTCAAAGTACTGAAGGACATAGTCTCTTCTCTGTTTGTTATTTCAAATGCCATTTGGGTGAGTGACTAGATTTGGGGAGGATTAGCACATGAATGTGCCAGTGTTTTCCATGTTAAGCTTCAGATGGCATTACAGTGCCAGTTGTCTGCAGCCTAGAGAAACAAATACAGGCTGCTCTGGACAGGAATTGCTGCTTTTGGGACTGGACTTCTGCTGACCCAATCATACAGTGATGCCAAGCAGACAGAAAAACCTGGCATGATCAGTGCACGTTGTTTTCGCTTGGTAAGTTACCAAATTCTGGGTGTGCTGACACTAGAAGTACTCTGAAAATGGCCAAAGAGTCCTCAGAGTCCTTGCAATTGCTCATCCTTGTTCAGAGACTTTCAGAATGATGTTCCTCAGTAGAACAGACACATCCTTCCTAGGCATTTGTTTGTGTGAGATGGAGGAGTGAGGGTTTTTTTTCTCTTTGTTGATGGTGGTAGACTAATCTAGCTGGATTAGGCCCTAGGAAGTTGAATTATATGAATATTATCCTGCTGGGGAAGCATCTGTATCTGTGCAACTTCTGTTGGGCATTTCTGTTTCACATTTTAGCACTTTCTTTCTCTCTCTCTTGGACTGCTGCACTGACCTTTTGTCTCTTTGGTTGCCATACACTGGCTACTGCTCTCCTCTCTTCCTGCTGTTTTTCCTTCATAAAACTGAGCTTGTCATCATAGTGTAACTGAGTAGTATGACTTAGTATAGCTTGAGTCATCATAGGATAACTGGAAAATCCCTCTTGGGAGAAGGTGAGCAATATTTAGAAAAGACTTCTGTAAAAGTTGTGAGCATCTGAAACCCCAAGGTTGTAAATGGAGAGTTTCGATCAGCTTACTTGAAAAGAGAATTTTACAGCATGTGCTGGGCTGAGGAGGATGATTTTGGTAAAATGGGAAAACCCCTAGAACTTCCCAGCTAAGAGTGCAAACAAATAAATGGGGGAGAACTGCCTAAAATAACTGTAACTTCTCAAGAAAAGATGAAAGCTGGTAAAAGGATGTACAGTGAATAATCCCTAAATGATTGTAACTATTAAGGAGAATATAGACTTACTGCTTCTACTAGTATTTGTGGCTCATTGTCAAGACTTAGCAAGAATCCTGAAATATGTGTGTATCTAAATTGGAAAGCAAGGACTCACTTTGGACAACAAAAACTGTTAGCGTTTGCTTTACCTTGAGTAGTATTACCTGTGTTTGCAAATGTCCTGTAAATAGCTCACCTGCAGGAGTACTACTAATGTCCTGTTTTAGATTAAAAATGGCAACAGGGACTCCTTTCTGCTCTCCTTCAGTGGCAGTTCAAACCAGAATGGTAATAATGGGGGTTTTGGTGTGAATTTTTGGGCAACGTTTCTCACTGCAGAGAAAAACATCGTTTTCAAAAAACATGATGAACTTTGCTCCTTTGAGAACTAAGTGGGTAAAATTTGGTGCATTACTTTGTATGGGGAATGTTAAGGGAAGTGTCTGACTTAAATTAGAAGTTTTTTTAGAACTTCTGAAGTATTTAATACATGAAATTATGAGTGCATTTTTATATACACTGTTTATATTAAGCTGCACTAGTTTTTCTCCTGATTCATTTCAATCAGAGAGTAGAAATGATTCTATGTTTAAAGCAAACACAACGTGAGTTACTTCTTGTTGCTGCAAATCCACATTACAGGATATAAAACAATATTCTTGAAGTTATGAGGTATTATAAACTATTCTTGATTAATGTGACATGCACGGTTACGCTTTTATTCTGAACATTACAGGCTTTTCTGACCTTTTTAAAATCCATTTAATTTTTTATCCATTGTAGAATAAGCTCTCTCGAAGTGAGTCTTCTGGTCATTAGTATGAACTAATGAGGCTTTTCTTGGGAACTAATGACCTACATCAGGCACAAACAACCTGTGACATGTTTGGTTGATTGAACTTGTTTCTCTTGTTCCTGTATGGAGTGAAGAAAATTTTTATTCTTAATAGCATGCTTCATAATGCCATGGTTTAGGCTCTCAGCTGGACCTCATTGATTTCTATCTGGATTACTTATGGATGGCTTGAAAAAAAGGAAAAGCAGGATTATTAGAAATCTCAGCCTTCCTCTGTTCATCTTTTTCCCCAGAGACGTTGGGCTCTGAGCCTCTGGTTTGGGTTTATCCTATGGAATAGCTGCATGCCAAAGGGAGAAAACTCCTGGTGCCCATGGGCTCTAGTGGGGAATTGGAAGGTAGGAAGGGCAGGAAGATTGAGGAAGGCCAGAGCAGTCCCACAAACAATATCTTGGCACAACGTGGGCTTCAGCAGCTGCCAGCCACTGGTTCCTATCCTGTGCATCCAGGGAACTGATCAGAATGAAAAATAGTCAGTGCTTTTTAAAATAATTGTTATTTCCTGGACTCTGTTTAGCATGTAGAACCAAGAGGTTTATTTTCCCCCATGTGGAGCCCAAGTGCTGTTTCCACAGTGTCACAGAGAGGCATTGGTCTGTGGTTAACCACCCAGTACATTGTTTTCCCCTTTAAGCCCAATGTTTAGGTGTTAAGTGCTTTTCCTTTCCGAAGAGTGAGCTGGATAACTTGGTCTAGCTGTTTAGAATCCTAAGTGCTCACTGAATAAAATGACAATGAGCAGAGAGAGAGCATTTCAGGCGGTCCTGAGTGATGTTCCTGGTGTGTGGGATGTTCCTGGTGGGTATCTGCAAGCCCTCCATGCTGAACAGCTCCCTGTATCTTCCTGGCCAATGACACCTGAAGCACTTGGTCACCTTCCAGGGACAGATGCACAGTTTCGCCTATTTTATCCCAAACTGCCTTGGTGCTTATTTTTCCCCCTTGTTCCTCTTGCTGATGTGGCTGACAGTGGTTTGAGCCCCTGTGAGCAGAGGGAGGAGGTGCTGTACCCAAGTCAGCTGTTCCTGGGGTGGCAGGTGGCTTCTGATGGAAGGGGACCTTAGCTGTCCACCTCAGGATTTGGAACAAAAGCCATTGTTGAATGAACTCCTTTCCATTTTCCCTAAAGGTGATGATTGAACCAAATATTTGAAGATGGTCTTAAAGGGAATTACTGCTACTGCTGTCTTCCACCCAGGTTAGATCTGAGGTAGCCAAGTATCCCCCCTGCCCGTGCTCTGTTTTGCAGCCTCTCTCAAATGCATTCTTGAATTGCTTTTCAAATGTGGCAGAACCTTACTTTTTAAAAGTCAATTCTACTCCGCTGCCAGTTATCCAAAAGCAGATCTTTAAACGATGAAAAAGAACTGGGAATATTTTGCTCTGCTTATCCTAACATTTCAGGGGACATCCCAAGCCCCTCAGTGGACCTGGCTGAGGAAGCTTTAGGTAAACAAAAACATCACATTTTAGTATAAGTGGGTCTCTGAAGGCTGTAAATAAAATATTGTTTCTGTTTTCACAATTAAATTTTACTTTCCCTGCCCCCTTTTGGAATTAGTGTGTGACACTGGTTATATTAAAGGCAGCTTGAAATATCAAAGCCTTGTTTTGTACTCCAGCTTTGATTTGTGCGCTCCAGGCAGATTCCATTTGTATTATGCTGGCTAACTTGTATTATTTTAGGTTTATAAAGCCAAATTCTTCTGCAAAGAATTTTTTTTAAAGTGATTGGACCTGGTGTTCTGCATTACAGATACCAGTCTTGTCTTGACTGCTTAGGGGGAAAAAAATAAAAGATGATACCAAGGATACTATCTTGAGTGAAATGCTGCACTCAGAAAAGCCTATTTTTAAATACCTTTAAAAATTGCAGGAAACCAGTGCCTGTTCATATCTTTTTGTTATTGTTTCTAACTGGAAATATCACATTTAAATGAATCAAAGAGTTAGGATTAGAAGCAAAATCTGGTAGTTGAAAATATATTGGTAGGGAAATGCAAAACTGAGGGGAAAAAATACAGACTGTACTCCTGAGAAAGCTGTGGTTGTCTTTTGTGGTCTTGTTATAAAACTTCTGTCCTGCAGGAAGGAATCCCCACCTTTTGCTGAGGAAGGAAAAAATTGAATATATCTTTCATTTTAAAATCTGGACCAGCAATTTTTTCCCATTTGTATTGTAAATAGGGAAAACTTATACTTACAAAGGCGCTTAAAAGTGAAAGATAAAAACTTAAGTAAGATTTAAAAAGACAACATACAGGTTAGTTTAATTAGGCCTACAGGCTGTTTGTATCAGACCTCTATAATTTGGTATCAATATATATTAAAAATTATTTTTCTGCCTATAAATTAAGTTTTCCTTGTTTGTTTTCTTAACTGGTTGCTGAGTAGCTGTTAATTCAGTCTTGACCCTCACATTAGCATGGCTGGGTTTTTTTTGAAGGGCTGCCCTAAGCTTTAAAGCAGTAGTTTAAATTGGCACTCAAGAAACCTCAGTGTTGTAACAGAGGGAAGGAATCCTGCTCCCAGAGTAGCCCAGGCTTGGTTGGACAGAGGGGCAGAACCCCTCCCTCTGGACTCATCTGCTCACTCCTCTTGGCAATGCTCACATAACTGTAGATGGGCAAAGTAAAGAAATCAGCTATTTGTTTCTTCTTCTTAATCTCAAGGATCCTGTCACTTTCTTCAGGAAAATGAAGGTGGCCAGTGAAAGCTGATGTATGAATTAACACGTATTGGGGCACTGGTAGTTAGGTTTGTTAGCTTTCATGTGTGGTGTGGGGGATGACACACAGCTTGGAAAATCCAGCTTTATGAACACTGAATGCTAAGACCTGACAATATGTGCCCTGTAGAAATGCTGTCAGAAACATACAGAAATTGTTGCAGGAACCAAGTTCGTGGTAGATTTCAGATCCCACTTATCATCCTCAGTGCCAAGTGGATTCTCTCCATGTATCCCTTCCACCTCCCTGCTTCAAGGTCATCCCAGAGCATGTTGTTTACCAGGTGGTAGGACGTGCCTGCCAGTGTGAGCTGGCTTAGTTTTGCACTAGAGCTTTGCATCCCAGACAAAAAAAAATCCAGGCTGGTTCTGCATAAAAACTCCTGCAGGAAAGTTGCAAAGCTTGTTTTAAAGGCTTGAAGGCTTTGGGGGGGAAGATGATATGCAAGCAGTGGGATCTGGCTTCTGGAAGTCAGTTCATGTGCGTGGGGTTTTCTTGATCATGGGCAGGAGGAAATTGATCTCTGTGTTATTTTTCATTACCAGCTGGAGCAAAGATGAGTCAGTCACACAGGGCATGCAAGTCCCTGCTTATCTTGCCTCTCTGTTCTGCTGGGGCAATGCTGAGCTCACTGATATTCACACAAGTCAATTGACCATCATCAGGATGCAGAATCACCCTGGATTTGGCCTGTTTTCTGTTCTGCTGTGAAGGCAGAGAAATGTACAGTCCTGCACTCACCCTCAGGGCTGCAGCTATAGCATTTGTAATAGTAGGAATTGTCTTTAACGACTGCAGGAATAACTGCTTTATACAAGAAGCAGGTTTTGGTGGGGTTTGGGTTTGTTTGTTTGTTTTTTTCACTGAAATGATAGGGGTAGTTTCCTAAAAATTACATTTCTAAGTGGAACTAGGTATTGGATATTGTGCTAATAAGATATTGGAGCTTCCTAATGCTGCTGTGTTATTTAAAAAAAAACCCAACCAAACACAAGCTTTCAAAGCAAAAACACAATTTCCTTTTGTCTATAAAGTCAATTTCCTTTTCTGTGTTTACTCAACTCAAACCAGACATGTTTTCACAACAGAACTGGTTTGGTATTGCCTTGGGTGCATGTGCAATGTGCTCCTGGTGGTTGCCCAGTCATGTTCTCTTCCTGCATGTGCAATTTGGAAGGATGTATTTCTTCTCCAAATGGTTATCTCCTGAAGCAGAGGAGCTAAAGACTGCTTGGGAGTGTGTGCAGCTACCCTGGCCGGAGGCAGGTGGTGTTTTGGTGGGGGTTCACTGTTACACGTGCAATGGATATTACACAGATGGTTGCATGGTGGGTATATGTTGGGGCTCTAACTAGCCTTGAGGATGTTTGTCCTCAAAGTCCTCAGTATGTTCAAATTCCTTTGACTGCTTTGGCAACAGCTGTTGATGCGATATGCAGAGCTTAGCCCCTTGCCTACAGGTAGCAAACATGATTAGCTTGATTTCTCTGAGGCTTGAAGTTGCTTTATACTGTCGTTTGCTGGAATCACAAGGAAGTTAAGCTCCTGATTCAGATCTGTAAGTGCTAGGGTATACATAAATGCCTGGCAAAATTGAGGAAAGCTATAGCCAGTGATACTGAGATGTAGCTACTTATCCCAGGGGAAAACTTAAAATCATCAAACGCCCAGTGAAGAAGCATAAGATAAAAGAAATATCCAATTTTCAGAAAACATATCTAATATTATACACAAAGGCTGAGATTTTTGCTACCAATATAACACCTTGTATGAAACTGTGAACTATACCTTCTGTATACCTTCTGTAGAGTAATGCATCCTACTAGGATGGAGGGGAGCACAACACACCAAACACTACGAAGCAGGAAAATTATGAAGCTGTTTAACGCCAGTGCAATTGATGAATTATTATTATGTGTGCGTGTGGGAGTTCCCCCTACAGCATTAAGAAAGAACCCAATGAACACCATTTTTGTGAATGTAAGAGGAAACTAAAAACCCAGAACATTCCGTTTTTTGGCAGGTTTTAAATTGTGTGGGTCAGGGTGGAATCATCACCTGACTGAGATAGGAATGCTGCAGGCAGGTGTTTAGGTAAAGATGTTAAGGAGCTGGAGTGGTATTGTACTACATGGATAATAAAGCAGCTGGGCATTCAGTGGAAAGTGTAATATGAAGAGCACTTAAATACCACGTGTCCTCATTGCAGAGAAGCAGTTGCACAATGCAGATTATTTAGTTACAGCCTGCAGAAATTGTAAAAAAGCTGGCATAAATAGACAAAGTGGGTCACAGTCATTGGTGAAGAAGGAAATAAAGGGACTTCAGATTTTCAAACTGATCACCATTCAGGAAACAACACAGACCTAATTAAGGTGCTATAACTCCTCTACAACTATTTGGAAAAAATAAAGAAGCCTACAATTTTAGTATTTGGACTAACCAAAGTTAGAAGTGATTTCAATTGCATCTGTTAATTGCTGCAGAGTTTCATGACAGGCTCATTAACAACTTTGCAATAATTGAACAGACAGAAGAGTAAAATCCTTCACCCAAGGATTATGGAAAATGAGTCATCATTGTACCAGGCATAGATTAAAATATCTTGTATGAAATAGAGTGTTACTGCAGGATTTTACATGGAACAACTGTGAGAGATTAAACTGGATTAAAAAAGTATGAAATGAATGCAGATCTTAAAAAAAAAAAAAAAAAAAAGAAGAGAGAGAGAGAGGGAGCGAAAAAGCACTGAGGTTAAATTTAATATTCAGGGAAACAAAAAGGAGAAATTTATAAATTTTAATGCTTTGTGCTACCAGTAGGAGAGGATGTGAGAGACTCAGGCACTATGTCTGATGTTCCTCACTTCGAAGGACCCACATGACAGTCCCAAATCCGAAATAGTCAGGGGACTCATTCTGAGCTTGCTAGTTCATCATTGATCTGCTGCTACCCTGGGATCACAGCAATTCCCTTGGACAGAGAAAAACATGTTTGCTTTGTGAATGGAATACAGAGTGTTTGTTCCAAGACATGTACAGACCACCAAAAAGTATGCTGAGATTTGTTTTGGTGTCAAGTGAATGCTCAGGACACCCTTCATGAGGTTATAGACTGCTTCTTAATGCCACGGTGCCCAAAGCACCAGGAGACACTTGGTTAGCTTGCTGGAACTGCAACAGGACAAAGAACTGATGCCAAAGTGATCTTCATCAGGCAGTCTGAATCTTTGCTGGAGATAATGCTGTCAGGCATGGATGATGACCCAGTGCAAGCTGCCCTGCCTGGTGCTGCCATGAGCACATGCACTTGAAGCACCAGCTACTGCCACTTTTCTCTTCTCCAGAAGAGCCCTTCTGCTGTGGCACCAGGAAGGTGGCTCCTGCAGAACTCCAGCTGAGGGAACAGATGGGAAAGGCACTTGAATAAAAGTACCAGCTGGGGATTTCTGCACTAACCAAGGACAATTTCTTATATAAACATAATACAGTCATACTACAGACACAAGTATTCAAAATGCAATGCCTGTAGCAACAAGTCCCTTTGTATTTCAGAGAGTGATGGCCACTCCACAGAAACCCAGATGGACACACTGGGAGGAATCCCTATTTTGTTGCAGGATGTCTCCTCTCTGATAGCCATAAAGAACAATTCAGACCAGAGAAAAATTTTTCAGTTCAAGTGGTATAAGTGTTAAGTTTTCAAGGCAGGTATTCCTATCGGTGACAAATAAACACAATTCCCACCCAAAGGTAATGAGATTTTACTATAAAATAAAGAAGACCACGTCACTTGCTCTACTTGCTTCCTGATCTACTCTTGTTAGTGCAAAAGAAATTAAAACCTGAGAAAAAAAAATTAAATACTGTTAGCCAGAGAGTGAGTTTTTGGTAATATAAGCTGAACATTTGCTGATACAATCTCAAACCCAGGATCTTCTTACATAGCAGATATATGGCATTACATTAAGTACTGCTTTATATATAAATTTCCAAATTTCAAATGTAGTATTTTCATTGCACAGCTGTTCCCTGTAAAGAGAAAGGTAGCAATTTCTGGATGTTTCTTTTTCTGTTGCTTCTTCAAAGTGCAGTCAGTATTCTGAAAAGTAAAGTGAAACAGTTGATGTTCAGAATATTCTGTATTTAACTAGCTGCAAGGTAATATTTGGAAAAAGGCATGGGAAGCTAGCTCTGTGGGTCTCCTGTTTACTGGATTTATTGAACTTGTGATGAAGCTGTTAGCTGTATTTAACAAACACGTGGCTTAGAATGGGATGTAACAAGAAAGTCTCTGCAAACCTTATCCCGCCAAGCAGTTGAGGTGTGTGATGATGGAGACCTCTGACAGGCAGGTTAGAGGAACAGGGTAAGAGAGAATTTACTCAAGTAAAATTTAACATGCAGTTGCTGGATGATGTGTTCAGTTTCCCTGCAGAGTGTATCTGTAAAGAGATATATCTCCTGTGAGAGACTTTTTATGCAGACAGGTTGCTTTATGCTTAAAGGAGTATTGAAAAATTACTAGTTGATTATTATGGAATTGCAGCCTGGACATTCAGCCTGATGTTAGGATATTTCTACATTAAAACTACCCATGGTTATGTGGACTGTATATGTAATGTCCTGTGGTGGTGATCCAGCTAGGAGTATCTCCGTGGAAACTTTACCATTAGCCTCTTGCATGTCATTAATAATTTGACAGAAATCAGAAAATAAAACAATGGTACCTGCAAGAGAGATGCATGTTAGAAAATACATGTCTGTGTCTAAATAAATGAAAATAGCTCAGGTTCATAGTTTTCTCCCCCAGGGTTGAAAAGACTTAGACTTTCCGTGGAATTCCACTTTCAAAATTTTATTTGCATGATAGAATTTAATCACCTGGTCGATCCTGTTGTCTTCAGTTACTTCAAGCATGTGTGTTTGGCAGGCACTTCATGCTTTGTGAGCCTTGACTGCTTGTCCTCGTTTACGATGGTGAACGGAAAGAGAAGACAATTATCTCTATAATTTGATTCATAGAATCTGTGAGTGAAGTCTTGGATGTTGCAGCTCCTTCTGCCCATGAGGAAAACTTAGACAGTGGCAAGGAAGGAGTAGCCTCAGCAGCTCAAGAGCTTTCTGACACAGCCTCTGAGAGCCAGGACGCTGATGCTGAGGAGTCGTGGCAAACTGCAGAAGGTGCAGGAGCACAGCTGGGTCTGGAACAAAGTGTTTTGTCTCTGAAAAATGCTGCTGGCTGTGTGCACTGAAGTAGCTGCACGAGCATGCAGAGCTCAAGTGATGCAGTGTGGCTGTCTGTGATGGCTGTGTTTGGCATCATAGTGTTGGCAGAAAATCTGATTTTGAAATGATATGCTGTGCAGTAGAAATAGGTTGTTGCTAAGTTGGATTGTGGTAGTGTATTGAACTCAGTGCCCTGCTAAGTGAGTGGCTAGATGTGAACTTCATTAAGAACGAGAAATTCTCCTTGTGCTGCATATAACACATTTTTTTCAACATCTGCCTTAATTTGAAAGGTAGAACTTTCTTAAATTACATTGGTGTAAAGAAGGATATAGTGCATGTGGTATTAATGATCCTTGCAGTGTTTCAATGGAGCAATAAACAATCTTATATTATTGCTATTGAAGTTGAATGATGTAACTGAATGCAAAGAAAATTGTGTGTTAAAGTCATCACTGTGGAGATTTTCAAAGGAGTTTAGAAGTTTGGCCTCTAAACTCCTTTAAAATTAGAATTGAAAAGCTGAAAAGAAAAAAATGTCCATATACCTAATACGACATAAATTGTATCCCTTTAATCCAAAAGATCCTTTGGACTGAAGGGAAACAACTTATTTGACTCTTTGTCCTTGAGTAAGTTGTTTCCAATGTTTCTCATTGGTGTTTTGTCTCAATTTTCAGTTTCTGACGAGGAGAAGGCACCTGAAGAACTTGCTAAAGATCCCTAAAGGTACACAGTACAGTTGCAGCATGTGGTTTCCTGCTCCTCACCTATCTTTTTTTTCTCAGTTAGTGGCAATTGCAGCATGTGGTAAGTCTGCACATGCACTGTGATGGTGAATTTGTATTTCTGCTTTCAACAAAAAAAAGAACTTTATTGAAGTATTTATTTTTTGGGAACTGGCATCTTTTAGAAGCCAGGGAGAAAAACTTTCCCATATCCGTTTTCATGCTCTTTATTTATTTATCTTAGTCCCATGCATACTGGATAAAGACACAAGAGTTGTAGCTTTCTTCTAGGCAAAAAATATTCTTTGAACTTTTGGTTTAAATTATGTTGCTACTGAACTTATGAATTATTGCTCTATACAGTAGAGCAAGAGCCTTCTGGACTGTTTTAAATACATTTTTTCATGATTAGTCTGCCTGCACTTTCAGTTTGTAATAATGAAAAATATTGAATATAATACTCATTCTATTTTGCTAGTGTCTTTGTCAGTTGGCTTTGTGTTTTTATTGTCAGAAAAGTTGTGCCTCTCAAGGTTGTAATTTTTGCTCAAAGTGGAAGCTAAGGAAACCTGAGGGTATCACATCAGAAAACCAAGTTACCAAGAAATTCTCTCCACTCTTGAACATGTAAATGCAGTGATATAGAGAAAGAAATTGAGTTAGGAATTTTTATTTTCCATGTAAACATCTGGCAGCCCTGCAGACTGTTGCACTGCTATTCCAGATTTTCATTTAGACAACAAAAACAATATAGCAAATTCAATTAATGAAGGCAGACACAGTAACTGGAAAGGGTGGGAGTGGCAGGGAAGATAAGCTGTAGGAAGCACCTTTGATGGAACAAATTGAAAATAGGTGAGAAAACAGATTAATATGCCACCAGAATACAGGTCCACCGAATTCTGCTTAAACTGCTTGGACTGTTTTTGACAAAAAAAAATTACTTTTTATGAGTATAGCCTTACAAGGTTACAAAAGGGTCTGAGTTCCAGTCTGGTCTTGTTGGGGGCAGATGGGGGGGAAAGAGATTTATAAAACATTTTACTACTTAGTGCTGGAAAATTACTGGCTGTCACTTTACCAATGTACAAGTCAAGAACCATATTGCATTCCCAGTCAGGAAAGAATCCTTTCTTCCTTTTTTCTTTTTTTGTTTTTTTTTTTTTTTTTTTTGTGTGTGTGTGTGTGTGTTTCTTTTGTTTGAAAGCACTTTGGAGTATGGACCTTAACTTTTACATTAAAAGCATTATACTTTTTAAGGAATTCAAGGCAAAGAAAAGGAAACGAAAAGGACATTGATGTGAGAATCAAATCACCATCTGGTTAACTTTTTTAAAAAAATGCTGATTATTTGGTGAAGGGGTAGAAGCAATAGTAGTGGATTAAATCCTTAGATAAAGCCTTAAGTTGATGCTGAGAGGATGCCTGAGTAAGGATATGCAGTTCTGCTGTGTGTGGCTGCTGGCCCCAAACTGACACTGCTATGAAGCTACTTATATCAGTAATCTCAGCAAACACAATTGGTTTACTTTGTGCTTCAAGTTAAGCAAGGAGCTATTTGTAGAAGGAAGACTTAGTGCAGTGTGTCCAGCATGCAGGGGAATTCACTTACACCTGAGCAATGCAGATGAAGAGGAGGGATTCCTTGAAATCAGGCTTTGATGGTGGTGACAGAGCTAGTTTTCACGAGCCATCAGATAAGCCTGATTTACAGAGCAGTAGTGGTTATATGCCGTAACTCACTTAACCCACAGTCAACTTTGCAACGTGCTTGGAATGTTTGCAAAGAAAAAGACCTGATGAGTGGTGTCTGTTTTCTAAACATCATTTCTTATTGCTTCTGCTAAACCAGATTCTCTTTTCTCTTTCCCAATAAGCAGCGCTGAAGCCTTTGGAAAGTTTAATGGAAATGTTTGTCGCCATCAACCAGCTGATTCCTGTGTGAAACCTCATACTCTTCCTCGGAGTCATAAAAGAAACTGTGCGGTTTGTCCTACCACACACTGCTCATTAGGACCAGTATTCAGTGCTGCAACAGATGATTTAAGTTGCTTAGAGGGACGCTTTTGTGATTAACATCTCTGCTGTAGGAAGTAGTATCCAGTCAAACTGTCAAAGCACCACTCAGCATGTCCTAAGTACTTGTGCTAAGAGAAGAAGTAGACTCAACTAAACCATGCCAGCTGAACTCCTTCTAGGTCTTTGTTGTCTCATTATGTACATTGATTTCTTACTTTTGGTCCAAACTGTTGTGCTTAGTTATAACCATTGTAACATTCCATGCTAAAGTGTAAGTTAAAGGTTTTAAAATCAAGTAAAACTATTTTAAAAATTACCTGTTAACATTTTTAAATTGGACCATGGAGAAAATATCAACCTATTTGCCCCCAAGTTTGGATTTGTGCTTGTAAGCATAGGGCATCTGGCTGTACAAGACCTTATTTTCCCCTGCATAAACATTTCAGATACTACCCTTCCTTGCACAATAATATCCAGAACTAAACATTTTTGAGGCTGCTGCTTTGGGAAGAAACCTCTAATATCAATAGGTACTTTATAGCATGACAATCAAAATAACACCAGTTGATGTTGTCATCATGCATCCAAGTGGTGTCTTCTGCCTTGGGGGCACTGGGCTCTGCTCCCACCAAAGCTCATCCAGCTTCTGTAGTCTTTCTGTGTTGCTCTGTCTTAGCAGTGGTGCAACAACATGGAGGTTTGGGAGAACACTCTTGTACAGATCACGGGCCATTTAGGCTGTGGTAAAGCTCCTCTCCAAGCACTTGCAGATGGCCAGCAAAATCCTCATGGAAGGCTATGCAATAGGTGTTCACATAGACAAGGATGCTTAGAGACTAAGAGAGAAAAGAATAGCTAAATAATCTTGTCTTCTTCATATTAATTTCATAGAGAATACATCTATTATGAATAATGGGCTTGCATGACACTGTTCTCCTAACCCTCCATTGTTCTACATGGATTAGTGTGCATCTAAGACAAAATACTGAGACCCATTACAGCCATCACAGGATGGCAATAACTCTAAATCAGGGCCAAATGGGGTATGTTATATACTATTTATATAGAAACTGTGCTTTATAAGGTGTATCTCACTCTTTTCTCTTCAAGCAGAACTCTGGAACATGCTGAAAGGGAAATGACAGCATTATGACATTCCTACCCGTGGCACAAAGAAACACATGCTGCTTTCCCCATCATAAAGCAAATTATAATATTGTTCCAAGAAAAGTATAGCCTGTTGTCCCTGGACCTGCCTAAAAATAACTGAAATAATGCAGAGGCAAAAGCAGCCTCCTGAGCTTCAAGAAGACATACGACAGCCTTCTGCTTAAAGGATAAAGCCACTGTGATTAAAAGCAATTTTTGTAGATAAAGCTACTGGAATAAAAGTCTTAAACTGACATTTTGTTGGATAAGAGTCTTTATTTATCTGGTAGATTAAACATCCTGTAATGGACGCATACACTTAAATGTTCTATTTCTTCATTTTCACTAATTCCCAGTGAAAGAAGCTGTTTTTACTGCAGCAAGCAATAGGGTTTCTGAAATTGTAGGCTTTGCTGACTGGACCTTTATCTCTGGAACTGCTCTGGTACATGGCAAAATATGTTAGCCCTTTGGAACAGCTGTCTGAAGGATTGAATCACAAACTATGGTGAGCTTTCCAAAGCTTTTAATCCCTCCAATTTAAAAAAAAATTAAGAATCCTGGAATAGCTTTATGTCAGAGATCCTCTTTTTTTGTTTGTTTGTTTGGTTTGGTTTTTTTAATTAAAAAAAGAAAAAAAGAAAGACACTACTCCTGAAAGCCAGAGGAACCAGGAATATGTTATGAACTCTAGCTGTGATGACATGTAGCACAGCATGGTCTGCTTCAGCACCTGGTTATCGTAGATTAAAAACAGAGATATTTTGCAATTTGCAGAGGTCTGGCTGTTGTTGGTTATTTTTATCAGTCTTGCTAGTATGGAGTCTAATTACCACGTAAATGAATAATTTTCCTTCCTTCACCTTCAAAAAACTGAATTTTTGAGTTGCTGCACAAAGGTGATGATGAGCCATAGGGAATGTTGAAAGTGTACTGTTGGTTTTTTCCTCACCTGCTGGCCTCCCTCCCTGAAAAATTATAAACAAACTAGCCACTCCAACTTCTGTTTTCCTGACAGGTGGGAGGGACACAAAGTTCCTTCCAGCTGAGTGATGACTGAGGAGATCAGGGGCTAAAATAAGTTACGTGTGTTTTTTAGCAGAGAAGAAAATATATGATGCACCTCTGGCTACAATCAGCTGCTGTAGGTGCTGTTTCCTCTCCGTGGGTGGTGAAAGACTGAGCCAGCAGCTCTGCAGGAGAGAGCTGAGAGGATACAGGCACATATGGGGTGAGGGAAGACAAGCAGGGACAGAAGGAATTTTGTGTGAAAGGACACAGGAGCTCACTTTGTCTGCTGCACGTGGGTTAGCTCATTTCCAGGGAGTGCCATCCCTGTTGCCACACGGACAATTCTGCTCTCAGTAAAGGTATTTCTTGGTTGTGTGCTTTTCTTTCTTGTCCTGCTCACCTGTTGCAAAAGATAGAAGGTGTGCAGGATGATGTAAATTAATTCCATCCCAGAGCAACAGGCATCAAATATCACCACGGGTAACTGGATTCCCCTGCATTTTGGGCTTTACTCCTTTTGTTTGGAATGCTGCAGAAGATGCTGCCTCCTCCAAATTTATTGGAGGGGGAGAAGGGCTAAAACTGGAGGTTTCTGTGCTGGAGTTATTCCTGCTATTTGCTTGACCCACACATTGTAGAAACAGTGTGATTTGCTTGTATTTCAGCTATCTGCAGATTTTCTGCACTCCTCTTGAAGTTGTACCAAACTCAAATGATGGCTTTAGCAAGCTCTGTTTGCCATCAGTGCCCAAGAGCTCCTGCATAACAAACAAACAGGAAGCTTCTGAGGGATAGATGACTTTTCTTAACGTCATTGGTTAATTATTTGTATCAGCTTCATGTGCAGATCCAGTCACTTAATTACCTAAAAGTGTTGTTTTGTTTAGTGATAGTTTTCCTTATTTTAAAACCTTCCTGACTTTAGTGATCTTCCAAAAGATACATGTGTGGGCTCTGCTTCTGCCCTAGGAAAAGTGTTCTATATTGCTATAGTTTCTGTGTTTCATCTCAGGAAACTCAGCTGCCTGTGCCTTTTCTTCTCAGTTCAGCAGTGGCTGTGGTATGCAAACCAATTAAATTAAAGTGGGAAATACAGAAAATAAGTGGAAGATGAGGGACAATAATATGTATCCAGATCATATTTCCTCTTTCTTTTTCTATTTCTGTAATTAAATTAAATTACTGAGGTCTGTGGAGATTCACTGATCAACTTCCCATAATGTGTTTTTTTTCCTCTGGCTTCTTTCTTCCTGCATACTATTTCTTTCTCAGTAGTTAGAGGGAAATGTTATTCTCCAGTGAGGGCTAATTGAGAATAATTAACCATTGGACGACATGCACTGACATTATCAAGCAGAAGAGGGCAGTAAATCAAAAGAAGTATGATTACTAAAACCGGGAACAGAGAAAGAATCCTCCATCCCCAAAGCCTGGAGTTGAACAATACAGGAAGAAATGGATAATGTATGTTTTTTTCCACTGGAGAAAATTATCTTGATTTTTTTTTTTTAATTGTGGTTTGGAGAAAATCCAAATCATACAGATACTCTTCATGTCACTCTTTTAGTAAGTGACTAATTTCCAATGCAAAGTGTTTGGTGCTGAGGCTCTTAAAATGCAAGAGGTGCCAAACCTGGTGCAAATGCTTAAGGCTTGACAGTTCTTGCCAATGGGAGCACAATGAGGCTGGATGTGAATGACTTTGTTTCCATATAAATTATTAATGAAGTTCTATAAAATCAAAATCACTGCAGTCTCGTCAGTTTTCACTTACTACAAGTATGGACAGCAGAAGGAAGTTAAGCAAGTATTCAGTCCTAGTTATAAACAGGGAGAAGGACTTTGAAGTGTCTGAAGTTGTTACTTTATGAGAAAAACCTTAATGGCTTTATTTCCACCCCCTGCCCATTCCCCTTCAGCATGTCTCTTCTCAGAATCTTGTATTCTGTACCAGTTCTGAGATATCCTCACTCAGCACTGTCCATATGAAGACATTTGCTAACTGAAGAGCTCGGCTGTTCCTAAATGAAAAGTAGTTCTCAATATTATGCTATGAAAAGACAAAGATGTCTTTGAGCACAATTACTTTTTATTTTTTTTCTTTAAACCAAAACAAATGAAAACAAACTAGTTCACCTCTGTAAGGAGTTTCTTCTTGTAAAACACCACAGTTTCCAAAGGGTTTCCCTGTATAAGAATGGTCCCTTGTAAGGATTCTGTTTTCTGCTACATCTTAACGAAGAAAACACGTATGCCATGTACATTCCATGTTTGGTTTTTTTTTTTTTTTGAGTGAAAATGAGGCAAAGTCCTCTTTCACACTTATTCTAACTTACTCTTTTTTTTTCCCTAAAATATTGCAACTGCTGTATTTTGAAGTCTATCTAACGTGCAGCAGCAATCCACTTCTTCCTTTATTTCTGTGTAATTCTTTCTTAAAAGCAAGACAAATTTATTCAAGAGTAAAATCCTGCCTGAAATAGACTTGTTTCATCACTCCATCGTTCCCCTGCCCTAATGACATAACTCCCACATAATTAGTGGTGTTACAACCCCTGCTGAGGATCAGAAGCTTCTCATGCTTGCCTGCTTTACAAGAAAAGTAGCATTGTAACTTTAAGAAAAGGAGCAAGTATGTTAGCTTTTTTTTTGTTGGTTGGTTGGGTTGGGTTTTGGTTTTATTTTATTTTATTTTATTCTAAATAGTATGTAATTAAGGGAAAATTATAAAGAAGATGGAATGAATTCAGAGAAGATTAGGCATAGACATGTAATTTAAAGGCCTTTACTGTAAAATACAAACTGCCTTGCTACTCTACCATATGAATAAAATCAAGCAGGTAGGTAGGAAGTTTAAGTAAATTTGAGTTAAGCTGACAGTCATGTGTCTTCATGGCACAGAACCCTTGCAACAAGTCTGAAACTTTACTTTAATTCTGTTGGATCTTGACTTCTTCACAGATGGAACCTTCATTTATTTGGTGTCTATCCTTGGCAAAAGAAATATGTGAATCAACAGATCTATAGACTTCATATTAGGCCCCATATCCCTGCAAAAATAACTCAAGAAGATAATTGGAATTAGACAATCTTTAATGTCCCTTCCAACCCAAACCATTGTATGATTCTATGACTTGGAGAAACATTTGTCCCTGTGTCATGTACGAAACAGATATCCAGTGACTCTTTCTGGACTCAGTGTTTGCAGTGTTGCCTGAGACTGGTACTAAAGATCTGTTCCAGTTATTGGTAGTGTGTCAAAACAGCCACCTCCATTTGGAATCTGTCCAACTCGATCCATTACAAAAAACCCTGTTCTGCACTGGGGTAGAACAACTCCAGAGTAGGATCTGTCCAGACAACTCCTGATTCTTATCATTCTGAGTGATATTTTTCCACCAGTAATAATCTTCGAGCTCTCAGCTCACAATGTAGTACCTTTTTTTTTTTTTTCCTCCTATGATGGCTTGGTAAAGTCTTAGTCATCATCTTTTATTAAAGCAAGACCACTCAGGTGTTTCAGAGTTGTGCTACTGAAGTGATCCCTTTTGTGACAAAGACATGCAATTAAATATCCATCCCTAGCTGCCCACGTGAGATTTCCTCCCTGCTGCTCCAGTAATGTGGGAGTCAGTAGCTGGTACATTCTGTGGCAACCACATAGAGAGTGGAGAAAACCCAAGAGGACTGCACAGGGCAGGTGGCAGGAAAACGAACAACATCAGCTTTACAGAAGGGACCACTTACAGCGTGTTTTCAGAGCACCCCCAAGTGATGGCCATGTCAGCCTGGTGAGTCCATGAAGGAGCTACTGAGATTTGCAAAGCAGGTTGGGTTCATATGGCTTTTGTTCAGCTGGCAGTGGGTTTTGAAGGAAGCTGTCTGCTCTTCTCCAGGAAAAGGATCATGGCAAGAGGTTTTCTTTTTCTGAGTTTTAACTTGGACCCATGGAAAGAAGAATAAGAAAGATAAAAAGCCAAAACCAGCTCAACAAACCCAAAAGAGTGAGCACATCAGGACTAATTAAGCGTTAAAGATGAAACTGACAGCACTTAGATCTGCCAGGCTGCAAGAAAATTGTTGTTGAGGGCTAGAATTCCCATGGAGCTGGACATATTTCCAGTCTATAACAAGGCAACTTTTGCCAGGAACTCTTTAGTGTTTTCCTCCCAACACCCCACCATTTTCTCAACTTGCTCTTTACTTCCATTTATTTTATATCGCCATCTACTATCTGAGCTCTAAGCTCAAGGCCTAATAAATGTGAACTTCTGTCGTCCGTTGTTAATGAGATTTTAACTTTATGCCTTTGTTACATTTTTTATACAATTTGCATTAAAATAGTTACATTTTCTACTTTGCAAACACTGAACATTATTCTATAATTTCTAGTAGCAACCTGGGTGTCAGCTACACTGTTAATAAATGGGAACTTTTTTCCCCATGTAGTTTGAGTCTTGCTTTTAAAGACAAACAAAAGATCTTAAAGTGTTACCTCTTATCTCTTAAAGAGCAGACAACTGAAATGCCATCTTGGTTAATATAAACTAGTAACAAACCCGTAATTAGTGACCTCCAAGTGTATGCCTTATTACATTCTGGCAGGTTTAGTGGTAGTAAAAACTCAATTTTGCTACTGTGTGTGCTTTATTACAAAGTCCCAGCTAATTTAAATTACACCTCAGTAGTGGCCCCTTACGTAAGAGACTGCTGGTTGCACCATCTATTATTAGTAATGCCTGGCTTGTTTTTGGAAAGAAAGAATCACCAATGTTTCCATGCTTCAGGGCACAGGACTGATATTTTTAGTGCTACCTTTATTCTCAGGGAGATGTTCGTGCCATCTCTGAGGAAAGTAACTGTCCACGTTAAATACCCTGGAAAACTCAAATTGTATGTAACCTGTAAAAGTCAGATTTCAGGGCCTAAACTCCCCTGAAAGATCTTATTTCTTTAGGAAAGGAAGTTAATGCCCTGAAAACACAGAAGGAATAAATACTCAAATGTGTAAGGAAGAGGAGCCAAAGCTCTGGAGCAGTGGGGAGTAACATGCCTAAGACAGAAACCGAGGACTGGAAATGAGACTCAGTGGAGGAGGAGATGCTCAGGAGTGCCAAGGGAGATAGATGGTGGTGGTCAGATGGAAACTGAGATGTAGCAGAGATGTACACAGATGCAGGTGGGGAGCGTGTGTATGTGACTGTAGTGCCTGTGTGCACTGCTCAGGGCCCGGGGCTCCTGTTAGAAGGATTGTCAGACTCCTGCAGTGTACGGGCACAGGGGGGCCTGAATCGGTCTGAACAGAAACCTTCACCTTAGAGCTCCTTATAGCAAGTGGCTTCACAATGCAGAAAGTCTCCTTGGCAATGGGGTTTTTCTGCCTGTAATGGAAATGTTATGCCTTTATGCTAAAGGTCTGTTTATTTCTGTGAAATGTAAAGAAAACATAACGGTTAAAGTGCAATATTTGCAAAGAAGACCAATTCTGTTCAAAACTTCAGACCTGGCTAGATCAAGACAGTCTTAATATCTATTTGCTTTGTGAGCAGTCAGACAGTGGGTCTCATACTGTCAAGGGGATAACAAAATATCATACATACTCGATTTTGCTGACTTTAAAACCATGCTTTCTAGCAGACAGCTGTGATGGGTGAAACTGTGAGCCAACACTTCAGCATTGCCCTGACAAGTCACTGCCTGGAACTGGTTTTGTACACCTGGAGCCCCACAGCTGATCACGTTGCAAAATGTGGAATATGTACAAAATTTATTAAGAAAGGATGTTCGTTGATGATCTTTTTACACTTTCAAACCTAATCAACAAGTAGGGAGGTTTAAACCGTGGAACAGAGAGCAGCTAATGAGCTCTGAGCGCAGTCCATGTGTTAGAAAAACAAATTACTTGTTGACAGAACTGCTCTGTTAATTTTAGGGCTGGACACGCTTCAGTGATCTCAGCCCGGTGGGAGGTTCGCAAAGCTTGGGAAGAAGGATGTACCGCTGGATACAAAGATGCAGAATTTATGGGCCATCTGGCAGAGCTCCCAAGATAAGGGAGAAACTGAAAACCCAACTCAGCAGCTGTGCTGGAATCATCTCTGACTGTGTAAGGGTAATTCCTGCAGGGGGAGATGGGAACCACCGACCTAAGGACCACCGACCCAGGAGAGGAGACAGACCGAGCGTGAGGACTAATTAGTATGAGGAGAGAGAGAATCATTATCCAATAGAAGACAGAATACTAATTAATAAGCGAACTATGTAACTTGTAGCCAATGAACATCGGTTCCTTTGTCTGCTAAAATGTATACATAGTGAAAGCTTTTGATAGTTGGCGGTGCTCGCTTTGTGGAAACCTCCACCCCGCTCCCCACGGCGTCTCCTCCCTGCGCCGGGCTCTGCGTCCAGAGAGCTCCGGATGGTGGGCGGCCGGACAGACAGACAGACAGACAGACGGGCACACAGACAGACACACGGACAGACAGACACACGGACAGAAAGGCACACGGACAGACAGACAAGACACACGGACAGACAGACAGACACACGGACAAACAGACAAGACACACGGACAGACAGACAGGCACACGGACAGACAGACAGACACACGGACAGACACACACACACGGACAGACACACACACAGACAGACACACGGACGGACAGACAAGACACACGGACAGACGGACAGACAGACAAGACACACGGACAGACAGACAGACACACGGACAGACACACGGACAGACACACACACACACGGACGGACAGACAAGACACACAGACAGACGGACAGACAGACAAGACACACGGACAGACACACACACACACAGACGGACAGACAGACACACGGACGGACAGACACACAGACGGACAGCTGCTCCTGCCTTGGGGAGGCCCCGCGGCGCTCCCAGCGACCCTGGGGCACCTGCTGCGGGGCCGGGATGAGCGGGGGGCGGCGGGGGCTCTCTGCGGGCCGGGGCAGGACGGACGGACGGACGGACGGAGGGAGGGACGGAGGGACAGACAGACAGAGGGACAGAGGGGGAGGGTGACAGACGGAGAGGGGGACAAACAGGCAGAGGGACAGACAGACAGACAGACGGAGGGACAGGCAGAGGGAGGGACAGACAGACAGGCAGAGGGAGGGACAGACAGACAGGCAGAGGGACGGAGGGACAGACAGAGAGGCAGAGGGACAGACAGACAGACAGACGGAGGGACAGACAGGCGGAGGGATAGACAGACAGACGGAGGGACAGACAGACAGACGGAGGGACAGACAGGCGGAGGGATGGACAGACAGGCGGAGGGATAGACAGACAGACAGACAGACGGAGGGACAGACAGACAGACAGACAGAGGGACAGACGAACGAACGGAGGGACAGACAGAGGGAGGGTCAGACAGACAGGGGGAGGGTCAGACGGAGGGACAGACAGACAGACGGAGGCACAGACAGGCGGAGGGATAGACAGACAGACAGACGGAGGCACAGACAGACAGAGGGACAGACGAACGAACGGAGGGACGGACGGACGGACGGACCCCCAGCTCCCCCCCGGCGCGCCCCCGCCCGGCGCGCCCCGTGCGCAGGCGCGGATCGGCCCCGCGCGCCCGCAGCGCCCCCGCGCGCCGGGCGGTGCTGTGGGCGCT